>BSYO01000003.1:18902694-20102694 GCA_033239525.1 Nepenthes gracilis | reverse complement strand
CCCACGAGTCTGAATTCAACTGAGAGCTAGTTAAAAAGGTAATAAATCCGGATAAGGCAAGTATACCTATACTCTTCTCTTTTATTTTTGTGCACTTTTGTCTTCTTTTCTTCAGGTGTCCTCGTTCAAATACCCGGTTAGATTTATATTTTAAAATTCTCAAGATCTAAGCATGCATATATGTTAATTTGGAGTCCAAATTTGTAGTTTAAGTAAGGTTTTGGATAACATAAATCCTAACCCCCACGCCTAGACATGAAACCCATAGATTTTTGGGGATTTAGCTTAATTTGGAACTAAACTATGGTTACTCATGACTTGGGTATGTAATTTTATTGATTGGGTACCTGAATTTGTGGTTTGAGGTGGAAATTTGTTCATGGAATCCCTAACCCGTGCTTGGATATCATTTAAGCTTTGATTTGAGGTTTAATGTATAAATTGACTTTGGATTATAGTTACCTATGCCTTGGGTTTGATAATTTACCCGTTGGATGTCCGAAATTTTAAGAATTAACCGATATGTGAAGTCCGTGCACTGTTCACCGAGGATTTCGGACGACATTTTGCATAATTTTCTATATTTAATTGCTAATCAAATGATATATATATTTATATAAGTCCAATCGAATAATCTGGAAGCTTCGATATATGCGTTGTGAAAGAAATCTGTGTCTGAAAGCTCTTAAAGTCAATTTGTTCTTTAACGGTAAGAACTCCTAATCTTTTCTATGCTTTTGATATTCGTCTGTAATTTAAGTTATGAAAATATTAAAATCCGCAAGCAAGTCAATAAGTACATGAATAATTGGAGGGGAATTCCATATTAGAAATTGATGAATCTGATTTTCTAGATTGAGACATTTGTGAAAAAATAAATCTGATCTCCCAGATAGAGATAGCTGTGAAAAGATGAATCTGATCTCCCGGATAGAGATATCTGTGAAAAGCATCTGATAGAACTTTCTTCAAAAGAATTGGTAATTATGAAACTAAGATTCGCATTCATGTTTTTGATGGGTAACGCCCTCAGGCATGTCACTAGTGTGACAGTGGAAGCTCAAGGAAATTATCTTGGCCGCTCATTGTAGTGGGTAATGTTAGAGATATACCTTAGAACGTTACGATGGTAATCGAGAATAACTCCATCTATGGAGTTATACGTGGTCCACTCTCCCTCGGGGTATTAAAATTTGGAGGGTAGCAATCTGAGTCTGACTTACCTTCGGGAGGTATTACTGCAACTGATCCCACTAAAAAGGTACTACCATTCTGTTTCTGGCCTTTGATTGTGTGCGAAATACAATCTATCCTCAATTATTCGTTTCATTTGACTACTAGGGTCCACTAGTTTGGGTCTGCAAAGATGAATAATTATACTTATGTTATGTCTTAAAGAAAATAAGAATAAAAGAAAGAAGTAAATTGTACCCAAGCATGTCTAATCAAATTTCGTATATGCATTTCTTTCCTATTTACGTGTATCTTTTTTACTAAATTCTATTATCATTAATTATTTTCTTGATTTGATGTACTTGTTGAACTATTAATTCACTCTTACCTTTCTTCCTTCCAGATAAAGAGTTACGAGTGACATCCAATTAGTTAAAGTATGGCAGGAGATAAGCAAAAGAGATCGGCTGTACTCAGAAAACTTGTAGTTTTGTCTATGTTTAATATAATAGAATGAAAATAGTTAAGTTAAATTTATATTGTATAATGGAATGTGACATAATATGTTATATATTATTGTAAATTTTGTTATGTTTTCGCAGATGGTTGATGTATCTAGTTTTGCTTCCACTATTACTTGATTTTGGATTTGTTTAGGTTTAAATGGTATTTCTATTTAGATCCAATGTAGTAAGTGCGAATACTGTATTGGAGTCATGGATAATATGGCATTTATCAATCCTGTGTATGTATTGTGTTGAATGTTAAAGTCTAAGGATTTATATGCTTGTACAAATTTTAATTAAACAAGTTGTATAAATAATTTTTGGTCCAATTACAAAGAAAACTCTGTCAAAATTTCTTCAGAATTCAATATTTTAAAATTTTAGGTATTATTTTTATTTGTTTATTGACGGAAATTACTAGAGAAAAATTATCTGTTTCGTCACACGTGGATTCCATCGCTCTGGGCTTTCATCTCGCGTCCCAAAACTCAATCAACCCTCCAACAGTATCTGGCCCTATCGCTTGAAGAAGCTTGGACCTCAAGGTCGTCAGGCCATTGGGTCTTCTCAGCTGGGTGCCTCTTCCTTCGATTTCTCCATTTTAAAGCCGAGGTTTGGGAGACGAAGGAGGGAATCGTCTAGACACGTGCAGAGGGTCTAGAATATTTTGGACATGTTTTCCAATTGGGTGGCAAGCGCTCGCATGTTTGGGGCTAGCTGTTCATCCACATGGTTACCCGTGGAAAAGTCGTCACTGTGGGAGATGATGTCTCTAGGTGGAGCACTGGTTTGTACCCTAGTGTTAGCCATGTTTGCCTTTATAACTGTGGTGGTTAAACTTCTTAATTGTTCCCACAAACAGCACCAAATATGCATCTCTGAATCCAAATTATTGTACAAATTAGAAAGCCGCTAGATCTCTTGTAGCAGGTTGAGTTGAAGTTAGTTTGATTTCCATTCTTGATAATTTGGATCCTATACATCACAACAAATAAACGACAGGTCAAAGGATGACGGGACTCGCTCCTCGATATATCCTCAATTGTTCAAGTCAGAAATCTTTCTGTGAGAGAGAAAAAGATGGAGGATGCAAACAAATGTGTGAATGCACGAAGGTGAGGGGATTGAGTATAGATTTGAGGGTTAGGCTCCAAGAGATGAGCTCAACAGGGAGCTGCTTGAGAAAGAGAGAGAGTGTGTGTACTCGTAGGCTGAATGGCTTGAGAGAAAGAGATCTTTGATCCTTCAAGGGTGTTCAAGGGTAAAGCTCATTCAGTTCTCTTCCTGCAGGGATGAAGAGGTATTTATATAATTGAAGCCGATGCGATATTCCTTGGGCCTAACAGCTGATGTCGGTTGCCCTATTAGATCTGCTGTACTATCTCAATGATCGTGCGAGGGGCGTATATGGTAACCATGGCTATTTGGGGACATTCTTTCCTTTCTCAAGATGATCCAAGAGGGCACTGCATAGTAATTGCCTTCTAAAGTGATTTGCTAAATCATAATTACTAACCTAGGACAATGTGTAATATTTTGAAAATATTTGTTGAGTTGTTAGGACAATTATCGTAACAGCATTGTGGCGAGCCTTCCTTACTAGCTTGTGTCGCACCATCGAGTTCATCAGCATCCACACAGGAGGAACAGCCGCAAGTAGGTCTCTGCTAGTAACCCTAATCACCTGCTCCCTGTTGAACAGTTTCGGGTCAACCAGCCTGGGCCAACTGCACTGCTGTCTAGGCCTTTGTCTCGACATTTCGTGTGATGCACCACCGTTTTTCAAGTTTCTTTCCTTTCGATGGGTTGATCGGGTCACCGCTATGCCTCCTGAACCCTGGTCTTGGGAAAGCATCCGCTAGACTGCGACTACTCCTATAGATTGGACTTTTGGCCGGCCCATAATTCGTTAGATCCATCAAGTAGTTTACAAAAATTAATACCAAGAATTAATTGATAGCACTAATGTAAGAATTAAGCATTGTAAAAAGAAAAAAAAAAAAAAAAGATGCCCGACAACAATTATTTGCCAATAATTTTATGTATTTCAAGTGATCCTACGGTACTTAAATAGATCAAATCACATTCATATCTGCTGCACTGATGGTCTTATTAAGTTTTAGTGTTAAAGGAAATTTACTAATATACACGTTGCCTAGTTGTACAAGTGCCTGGTTGTGTCTGTTCCAATGGAATGATTTAGTTTACAACTATCATATAAGAAATTTTTATGATTAAATGTTCTAAAGTCCAATTTTATAAACGTACAATTTGTTTGGATTCGCTCAAAACACACACAACCTACGTAGTGGAATAAATTTAAACCGAACATCAAACGTCAACTACCAAGTTCTTGAGTATAAGAAACATGATATATAACGATTTTTAATATAAAAAAAATCCTTACAAACTAATAAAAAATTACCGAATAAACTCTAAATAAACCCACAACAACGATAGTGCTGGTTACAAAATAATCTCCTACGAAATTTCTTCACTGTAATATGAGTGAATACTTGGTTGAATACAATTCTCAATATACTTAACAACCCATACAAAAATACATCAAGAGAAGTAAACAATTAAACGGTAATTCGTTTTAGAAAACAATATTAAAGTAACGTATCCAATCTTGATGAATAACATAACTCAAATTAAACCTTAATTAAATATCAAACATCTTTCTCTTTTTTCTTTCTCTCTTCTCTCTTTCTATAGGGTCCACTATACTTTATATATGTACTAATATACATGAATAGTTTAAATTAAAAGATAATGAATTCTGTAGGGTCCACCACACTTTGCTGTGCAATTATGATATTTTCTCTTCAATATCAAAAGAATATCAATAATTTTTCATATTTTATTCGTATCAAATGAGTTATCATTTCCAATGACTTTCGACTTGCCAATCTTAGCTCTCTCTTGCTCACGTTCAAGTAGTAAAGCTCGATCGAGCATTTTGATATAAGTCCTCAATCACAGTATTTTCTTGATCTCAAAGCCACCAATTGTCGTTGGATGGTGTCTTTCAACCACTGTAAAAATCTTTTTATTCTCCTAACTTCATCCACCACAATATGTGGGTCAAATTGTAACAATTTTATAAATTTAGTATCATATTTTGTAACTGTTCTATGAAGTCTTAGCTGGGCAAATTTATCCTCCCTTTACATATGAAGGCTCACTAAAAAATACTTCTCTATAAATATATCTACAAAAATATAACAAGATATCGCTTTGTTCTCTAAATTCAACATTCTCTTCTTCATACTCCATTAATGGTTTGCCTTTTGTACCAACTTATAAAAGGCGAACACTACTTTCTCTTCCTTCGAGTAGCAAGTTATTTCAAAAACTTTCTCAATTCTTTTAATCTAAATCTCCACATTTATCGGATCAAGGTTATTTAAAAAATTTTAGTATTCACTCATTGATAAATCAATCATACGTTGTCTTTGCAACCCATTGATTTACTACAGTCGGCTCTGGAATTTGCCTTCTTTGGATCATCCCTTCCATCACGTATACCATTCTACCCATAAATGTGAGGAAATCCTCTTTGCGAGTAGGGTTGAACTTGATCCTTCTTATCCAAATAATTTTTAAAATCTATAACAGGACAATTAACCATTTTAATTCATCAAATCAAACAAAATGCTCTATTTACAATTTACCTAATACCATTTTATTGCATCCCCATTCTCAAAATTAAATTTATTAATTTTTTAATTTATAATTAAGTTATATTATATTTTTAATCATTAAGACTAAAATTTTAATTGTTTATTCTACTTATTAAAACCTCAAATAAATGTCCAAGCGTAACCCTATAAATCACATACAATTATATGTTTCAAAATAATATAATATTTAAACCATAAAATTCAAATGCCATACTCTCAAGAGGCTCCAAAATCGATAATTATTTAACCTCAAATTCATATGTAAAAAAATATTTTAATTAATATTTGAGTATCAAAAATAACTTTTAAAAAATTTTGAAATCAAATATCATCATTATATCATCATCATTAATTGGATATAACAATAACCGAAATAATGAAAAACTAAAAGATTATTATCCTTGATGCGTACCTGGATCCGACTTCGAACAGATTCGGATTCTTCTGGATGGTTTGAACCGGCTCCGTTCACCGAGTACGAATCCTGCACGCCACTAAAACGAACAAGAGGTTAGCGTTAACGGCGGGAGGTAATCCCACCGAAAACACTCCGACGCTCAAGTCAACAAACAGCCTTCAATGGAAGGAACTGAAAGAGAGAGAAAGCAATGAGACAGGGGAAAGGAGTGTCTTGTTCCAGATGTCAGAAAGGCGCAGGTCCTTTCTCGTATCTGGATGGTGGGAAGGAAGAGAACGTGTGTAAAGACCCGTTCGTTGCCTTGGAGTTTGATCGTGTTTGAGAGTTTGGCTGCTGTGAACCAGAGCTTGTTTCTCAGAGCACTTAGGGTTGAAGACGAACGTGTTTTGAGTAGCCGAGAGCTTGTGCAGTTCTGGGAGTTTCAATGTCTGAGAGCGTAATTGAAAGTATGCCAGAAAGCTTGTTTGAAAGCGTCTTTGAAAGCGTCAATCAAAGCACGAGTCAGAGTATTCAAGAAAGCATGCCCTGGATGGTGGATCCAGGGCCTCTTTTATAGCAAAGACGGCGATTCTCCTTCTTTGGAAGGAGTGATCCTCCCAATGATCTGCTGTTGGCCTTCCTTCTGGAGGCTGATGCTTGTTGCCCAATTGTGGAGGATTGTTTCCTTCTGAGGCGGTCAACCACTTTCCAAGTTAGCTTCTTTCCTTCCCAGCATGTTACCGTTGAGGTTCCTTGGCTGGCAAGGAGTTGGGAGGATCTGGCGCCTTCCTTATTTGAAGGGCGCCAATCTTGCAGATATTCCTTTTGAGATCGTGGAATATCCTTGGAGGATCGTGGCTGGCCTTTTTATGACTGATGGGCCTAAACGGGTCAGGCCCGTTACTGTTGAAGGGCTTCTCGGGGCCCAATGTACAAAGCGCGGACGGTCAACGCCTGGGCCGACCGTCTGCGAGCATGTTGGCCGCCCTTATGGGCTATGGGCCTGAGTGAGTCAGGCCCATTGCTGTAGAAGGGCCTTGTTTGGGCCCAACATGTAGGGAGCAGACGGTCAACGTCTGAGTTGACCTTCAGTGTGTTGGCCGCCTTCGTGGAGAACGAAGGGAGAGCGGCGGGCGATCAACTGATGGGCCGTGGGCCAGAATGGAAAAGGCCCATCACTATTGCAAAGCCTCTAAAGGCCCAACGAACTGGTCAACGTTGAGTTGACCGTTTGTGAGTAAATCGGCCGCCAGGACGGTCAACGAAAACGTTGACCGTCTTCGGGCTTTCCTGCCTCTGGGCCCATCTTCCTACTGGGCCGTCAGAAATGTTGACTGGCCTTTCTGGGCTTCTGTTGACCTTTCTTTGGGCCAGCCCATTATTGGTGTACCCATCACTAGCCCCCCATACTGGTGGTCAGATTTCTGGCCTCCAGTATGTTCACGATGGGACGTTTTTTCTTGCTTTGAGAATCCTGTGAAAATTTATAAAAGCGTGAAGGAGGGCTTGACCGAATTGTTGACGTTTGACCAATTTCGAGTACTGCAATTGTTGATGACCGTCTGATCAATTCCGGTGTTCCGCAATTGTCGATCGTCCCGGTCAATTCGAGAGTACTGCAATTATTGGATCCGCCCGATCAATTCCGGTGTTCCAGAATTGTTGACCGTCCTGGCCAATTCTGGGAATGATTTCTGCCAGCTTTTGGCCGGACTATAAGGCAGAAAATGACACGTGTCCTCCTTTGGTTGGGAGGAGACTCGGGTCATTAATGCGCTAGAAATCCGTCCTTTGGCACGGTCAAGTGGAGTGGCGACACGTGGCAACCCTGACGGTGCCATTAATGAGGGGTTTCGTGCGAGAGTCCCGTCCTTTGGTTGGGTCAAATGAGGAGGTGACGCGTGGCAGGACTGATGGCGTCCTTCGCATGCTTGGCGCTTAAGTTTTCCTTCAGTTTTTTGAAATCAGTTACGCCTCCCCACCTTTCGTCTTCCTCATTCTCGTTTCTCCACTAAGTCCTTCAAAAACACCCTGAAACTTTTCCCGATCATGGCTTCCGTGGCGGATTTTTCATCTGATCTGAGAGAGGACGATATCAAGGCTTTATGCGTTGAATATAACATCCCTAAAGAGATGGCCTGAAAGGTTCCAGGCACCGACAACAAAGCCTTTTCTCCACCAGAGGGCTACATTACAGTTTACGAGGCTCACCTGAGGAGTGGCCTCCGCCTGCCAGTGCCGGAGGAACTTGAAGCGATCATGAAGGCTTTGCGAGTTCCCATCGCCCAACTTCATGCCTATGCAGTGAGGTATCTCTGCACTTTGTGTATTTTTGCTCGAAAGTTTGGCAAAAAGTTTAGGATGACGGGCGTTAGGGTTGTATTTAAAGTAATTCAGGGCGGAGAGTGGATATCGCTCACTCCTCGCGCCGGAATAAAAATTAGCTCGGCCATCCATGATTCGTTGAAGAACTGGAAAAATCGGTTCTTCTTCGTGAAAGTGTTGGAGAAGTGGCCGCTTGCCAAAAGCTGGGGCACGATTCCGGAGGTCTACTTTGGGACGCCGTCTCTGACGTATTCGTCCGCTTATGAGTGGCTGTTTGATAAGATAAAGAAGAATCCTGACGACTTTAAGCGGGATTTTTGGTTTCCCGAATAGAGTCCAAGAAAGTTAACCGGGGGCCGCCGTCTCCGGTTGTGGCCGCGGCCTCGATTAAGATGACGAGGCCTGAGGACTCTAAGGATGTGATCATCAGCTCAAGGTCCTCGGAGGAAGCCGTTGAGAGGGCTACTGCTACGCCCTCATCGTCCTCATCGCAGATTGACCTTGTGGCAGCCGGGATCTGCGGTGGATCCGGTAGCACTTCTGGAGTGGAGAAATCCATCGAGGACTGGCCGATGGAGGCCGGAGGTGTTGTCCTGGCCCAACCTGCAGCTAAGGTGGCTCCAGGCGCTGAATTGGTGGGACCTTCTGAGGAGCCAACTCATGAGGCGGTTGTGCGGACTTCTGCCGCGGAGTCAATCGTGGGACTCGATTCTTTAGCAGTCGCTCCAGAGGCAGCCAGGGAGGAGCCCGCCGCTGCTGTTGAGGATGATGAGCTCTTGGAGAGAATTCTAGATGAGGCAGCGGCGTGTTCGGCGCGAGAGGATGCTCCTGGCCCTCCGCCACCTGAGCTTGGTCTGGAGGCCAGGCCTAAGGGACCCACGAGAAAATTTATGGAGGTATGATTCTTGACGGTTGATTCCCCATACCTTGTTCCTTCATGGTTTCTAACCTGTCTTCTATTCGTTGTTTGTGCAGCCGTTGAAGGTTGCCTCTGCACTTTTTAAGGCAATGATGCAGCGTGACGAGGCACTAGCTGAGAAGGAGGTAGAAATAGCCTGGCTAGATGCCAAGCTAGCCGCCTCAGGAGGGGAGCTCCGTGAGCAGACAGTTGCTCTCGAGGCTGTTATGGCGGGCGTGGAGGCAGAGAATGTTGAACTGAAGGCAGAGAATGCCGAGTTGAAGGCGGAGGTTGCTCGCTTGAAAGAGGAGGATGATCGACTGAAAGCAAGCAACAAACGCCTCGCAGATCGAGCCGCCGCCGCAGAGAACGAGTTGGCCTCTCGGATGACCCCTCATGAGGTTGGGGGCGCACTACACGCCCGGCTGTTGGAGGGGCTCAACATTCGACGCCGTGTTGCACGGTTGATCGCTCCGGACTTCCCAGTGGAGCTTATCAATCAAAGAAACCGTGCAGCGCAATGCAAAGAAGATCTGGTGGGAGAGCCCCGAGACAGCCAGGGTGGTCCGCTAGCCCTGTAGCCTTCTGTTTTTTTTTTGTTTTTAGGATAGCATGTAAATTGTAACATACTTTTTGTGAGCAATAAAATGGAAGCTCTTTTTCAGCCTGGTATCCATTGCCTTTTATTGCTTTGTGTTTGTTGTTTGCATGAGTTGTTGTATGGGGCGGCCAACTTGGTTGGCCGACGACCGTTACTCTGGTTGCCTAAGGAGCTGAGCCCCCAGGCTTGGCAGGTGGTTGCATTAACCAACCTTGCGGTGCTGTCCAAGCGAAAACTTGGGCAGTCAGTGTTAGAGAAAGAACGATTCTCGTTTATTGTTTAATCACGCCATCCCTTCATAAAGGAGGTTGGTGCGTGGGGTAACCAACTTGGTTGGCTGGCTGCCTAAGGAGTGAGATCATTAAATCAGGTAGGCGGTTGTAAGAACCAGCCTGGTGGCGCCGTGCAAGTGAAGACTCGGGATGCCAATGTTGGAGAAGAAATGCTTCTCCCTTCGACCGTCGTTGACTGACGTTGCTGCTCCCCGAAAAGAGGTAGTCGCGTGTGCCATTCTTGCCCCCTAAGGTTTTTAGACCGCTATGGGCCACTTGGATGACCAAGGTTTAGTACAACCGCTATTGGGCCGCTCGGATGACCGAGGTTTCAGACCGCTTATGGGCCACCTAGATGACTAGGGTTTAAGACCGCTTATGGGCCACTTGGATGACCAAGGTTTAAGACCGCTCATGGGCCACCTGGATGACCAGGGTTTCAGACCGCTCATGGGCCACCTAGATGACTAGGGTTTCAGACCGCTCATGGGCCACCTGGATGACCAGGGTTTCAGACCACTTTTTGGGCCACCTAGATGACTAGGGTTTAACGAGAGGGTGAAGACCCTCCCGACTTAGGGGCAGTCTAGGTCGGGTGTATACCTGCAAGGCAAACACAGTTTATATGGCCTAGGATTCTATATGCTAAGTAAACTCCCCATTTTATTAAAGTAAAAACAAACACGCGAATGAATGCACATAGACGGGTTAGCACGTACCTGGGCCTCTTATTGGAAGTAATGGGTTGCGTTCCACGTTCGTGGGACCAACTTTCCGTCCTAGTTCCGGAGTTTGTATGCTCCGTTGCGCTGGACGGCGGAGACAAGGAAAGGTCCCTCCCAGTTGGGAGAGAGCTTGTTTCGGCCGGCCAGCTTGCCTGTGGCCTCGATGCCTCGTAGGACTAGGTCCCCAACGTCAAATTGCCAGGCTTTTACCTTTTTATTGTAGTATCGAGCAACTCGGTGTTGGTATGCTGCTGTCCGTATTCTGGCGGCATCGCGGGCTTCCTCTAGCTAGTCCAAGTGCTCCCTGATTTTCTGGGAGTTGGTCTGTGGGTCGAAGGACTCCACCCTGAGACTTGGGAGCCTGATTTCAACAGGAATTACCGCTTCAGTCCCGTAACATAGGCTGAAGGGCGTCTCGCGCGTTGGTTCCTTTGGGGTTGTACGATAAGACCAGAGAACGGATGGGAGCTTGTCAGCCCAGGAGCCCCCAGCGTCCTCCAACTTAGTCTTTAACCCGTGGAGTAGCGTACGGTTTGTGACCTCCACCTATCCGTTGGCCTGGGGGTATGCCACCGAAGTGTGGACCAACTTGATTCCAAGGCTGGCGCAATACTTGGTGAAGTGTTTCCCCAAAAATTGGGTCCCGTTATCGGTTACCACGACCTCAGGGACGCCAAATTTGCAGAGACAATGCTCGCGAAGGAACTCTAGAGCATTGTGTTCGGTGATCTTTGCAAGTGGGGCAGCCTCGACCCACTTAGTGAAGTAGTCGATGCCCGCTATGATGAATTTCCTTTGCCCCGTGGCAATGGGAAATGGGCCGAGAATGTCGAGCCCCCATTGCGCGAAGGGCACTGGGCTGAGGGGACTTCGGGTCGTGACGAACTAGTGGTGAAGGTTGCCATGAAGCTGGCAGCTCTCACACTTCTTAACAAACTCAAGCGCGTCCTTTTTCATTGAGGGCCAGTAGTAGCCCTGCCGCATAATTTTGAAGGCTAGGTTCTTCCCGCCTATGTGTGATCCATAGATCCCGAGGTGAACTTCG
The DNA here is from genome assembly GCA_033239525.1 of Nepenthes gracilis. Taxonomy (NCBI): domain Eukaryota; kingdom Viridiplantae; phylum Streptophyta; class Magnoliopsida; order Caryophyllales; family Nepenthaceae; genus Nepenthes; species Nepenthes gracilis. The sequence continues at coordinate 20,091,066 of BSYO01000003.1, read as the reverse complement.
CCCAGCGCGTAGTCTGCCTCCTCGGGAGATAGACAGCGGAGATACGGAGTTGAGTATCCGCGGTGATACAGCAGCCCATCATCTACCATGTACCAGCCAGCTATCTTTTTAATCTGGTTGGCCTTTTCAGCGTCCTCCGGGAGTGATCCGTCGGCCAAGTATCTAAGGTAAGGAGTCATCCAGTTTTCCGTCTCGGAAATCTGCATGGCCTCCTGTTTCTCTATGCTCGAAGCATTCAGGGTCTCCCGCATGTCCCTCGAATATTTCTCTGGGTTCTCGGCAGCAGCTGCTCTAGCCAGCCAGTCTGCCTTCCAATTTTCGGCTCGAGGAATGTGAACCAGGGTCAGCTTGTCGAAGCCCTGGATGGTCTCCTTTGCCTTCACCAGTACCTGGCCAAGGAATGGTTGTTTGCCTCGAAGCCCCCATTGACCTAGTTGACAATTAATTCGGAGTCGGCCGCGGATCGCCAACCTCTTGCAGCACTCCTTTGCTAATCGCAAGCTAGCCAGTAGGGCTTCGTACTCAGCGACGTTGTTGGTCGCTGGGAAATCAAGTTTTAGGGAATACTTGATCTCGAATCCATCAGGGGTCGTTAGGATTACCCCTGCCCCATTGCCACTGTCCGTGGATGATCCGTCCACGTGGAGTGTCCATTCTGGGGCCCCACCGGGCTGTTCTTCATTTCCTGCGGGCTGTTCCTCTTGAACTCGTGTTGTGGTCTCAACAATGAAGTCGGCCAAAGCCTGCGCCTTTATCGCAGGTCTGGGCCTGAACTCGATGTCGAACTCACCCAACTCAATGGCCCACTTTACCAATTGCCCCGAAACATCGGGCTTTTGGAGTATGCCTTTCAGTGGCTGGTCCGTCAGGACCACTACGCGATGCGCCTGAAAATATGGCCTCAATTTCCGTGCTGCAAAGATAAGCACCAGTGCCATTTTTTCAGCGCGCGGGTAGCGAGTTTCTGGGCCGGTCAATGTTTTGCTCACATAATAGACCGGTTGTTGGATATCGGACTCTTGGCGCACAAGGACGGAGCTGAGGGATGCTTCCGATACTGCCAAGGTACAGCTCCTCTCCGTCTTTGGGTGATGCTAACAATGGTGGGCTAGCCACATACTAGTTTAACTCATCGAAGGCGGTCTGGCAGTTAGCCGTCCACTGGAATCCGTTAGACTTCGTCCCTCTTAAGGCTTTAAAGAAGAGCTGGTACTTGTCTCCAGACTTCGCGAGGAAGCGGAACAGAGCAACCAGCCGCCCAGTCAATCGCTGGACGTCTTTTACACTTCTCGGGGGAGCCATGTCAGCCATGGCCTTAATCTTTTCTGGGTTTGCCTCAATCCCTCGCTGGGAGACGATGAAACCCAAGAACTTCCCCAAGGCTACCCCGAAGACACACTTGGCTGGATTTAGCTTCATTTGGTGGTGGCGGAGCACCCGAAATGACTCTTTCAGGTCACGTATGTGGTCGCCCGTGACTCTGCTTTTGACAAGTATGTCGTCGACGTAGACCTCCATGTTGCGACCAATCTGCTTTTCAAACATCATGTTCACTAGTCGCTGGTAGGTGGCTCCAGCATTCTTAACGCGAAGGGCAAGACCTTATAGCAATAGGTGCCCTGGTCCGTCATGAAGGAGGTATGATCCTCGTCTTCTGGACTCATTTTGATCTGGTTGTAGCCCGAATAAGCATCCATGAAGCTTAGCAGCTCATGCCCTGCCGTGGAGTCAACCAGTAAGTCAATCCGGGGTAAGGGAAAGCTGTCCTTCGGGCAGGCCTTGTTGACGTCGGTAAAATCGACGCACATTCGCCATTTCCCATTGCTCTTCTTAACCAGGACGACATTTGAGAGCCAATCCGGGTACTGGACTTCTTTGATAAATCCAGCGTCCAGTAGTTTCTTCATCTCTTCTCGGATGGCGATCAGTTTTTCGACGGAGTGATTCCTCCGCTTCTGTCTGACCGGCTTTCGGTCTAGGTCAAGGCCTAGCTTGTGGACCATCACCTCAGCTGAAATCTCGGGCATGTCCGCGGGAGTCCAGGCAAAAAGGTCTGCGTTTCTTCGTAGAAACGCGATCAATTCATCGCGTAGCGGCCCGATGAGTGAGCCGCCAATCTGGACACACTTATCCGGTTCCCCCGGGTCCAGTGGGACCAGATCCGTGGCTTCACCAGGCTGCGCTTGCTGCAAGGTGGTCTCGTCTCGGTGATCGAGTTCTCCCACTGTGCCAGTTCTGCCACTAGGAGTAATCTAGGCCATGTAACAGGTCCGCCCAGTGACCTGATCTCTCAGAACTTCTCCGACGCCGTAGGGAGTTGGGAATTTTATTTTAAGATGTAGAATTGACGTGACTGCCCCAAACGTCGTTAGACACGGCCTGCCTAGTATCGCGTTGTAAATAGAGGGCAGGTCAACCACTAGAAAGGTTAGCATACGACTTGCTGTTTTTGGGTAGGTGCCCAGGATGACTTCCAGTTGGATTGTCCCTTGAACGGGCACTGGTTCATTGTCAAGGCCGTATAAAGGTCCTTTAGCAGGTTTTAGTTGATTCTTTTTTAGGCCTAATCTAAAGAACACGTCCAAATAAATCAAGTCTTTAGAGCTACCATTATCAATAAAAACTCACTTCAGCTGGTAGTCCGAAGTACCATCTGAAACGAGTGCCGAAATTACAAGGGGGTCAACATGGGGGGAGATTACATGGTTCGAGTCACAATCACTAAAGCTAATGATGTTGTCTACTATGCGCTGCTTCTTCCTCCCAGTCTGCTGCTCCTTACTATCCTCTAGGCTCCTGGCAGGTCGGGTGGTGATCATGTTAACCACTCCTGCCGCAATCCGGTTCCGAGGAGGCGTCTGCTCCCGCCCCTCTTCATCAGCCGCTCCTGAGTTCTATCCAGGTCCCTTGACGAATCGAGTGAGATGTCCTCTGCGAATCAGGTCTTCGATTTCCCTCTGCAGCGTCTTGCAGTCTTCGGTCGAGTGGCCAGCAGAGCGGTGGAAGTCACAGTACTTAGACTGATTTCCAGAGTCCTTCTTCAGTGTCTTTGGCCACTTCAAAAACTTTTTTCCGCGAATCTGCATTAGGACATTGGAGCGCGTGTCCGTCAAGGGTGTGAAGGTGGTGGGCCCGTAGTCTCTGCGTTTTGGGGGCCCAGTCCGGCGCTGTTTCTGGCGGGGGTGTTCTCCGCCAGAAAACTTTCTTTTTCCTTCTCCAGGGGTTGGCCGAGGCTGATCCGCCCGTTCTGGACGTTTTGCCTCGTTGACCTCTTCTGCAGCAGCGTAGGCCCTGGTAATGGTTTCCGCCTCGCGGAATGTCTGGGAATTTTTGTGGGCCAAGTGCTTGAAAAAATCTCTATAAGTCAGTGCTGAGATGAAGCTGCCCAACTTCATCTCCTCAGTAATCCTGGGAATCCTTCTGGCCTCAGCCACAAAGAGATCCAGGAAGCGCCGTGGGTTCTCTCCCGGTTTCTGCTTTATGTGGGAGAGGTGCCACGACTGTTTCTCTTCTCGTTGGCTCGATGCATACTGAGCCAGGAAGAGGTCCGTGAGTTCACGGAAGCCGATTGACGAGCTCAAGGGAGATGGTGAAACCAGATTCTGGCGTCTCCCTTCAGTGTGAGCGGGAAGCAGCGGCACATCGCCGAGTCTTCTAGCCCTTGTAGACTTAGATGGGTGCGGAAGTGATCCAGGTGGTCAACCGGATCACTGCCCCTATCGTATAAGTCAAGGGACGGCATTTTGAACTTGGACGGCAGTGGACGGCTCAAGATTTCTGCAGTGAAAGGAGACCTGTCCAAGTCAATGGCGCGCTCGTCATTCTGGAACACGTGGTTCTAGATTTGGTCCACTCGTGGGTCGGCACGAGTGGCGTTTGCTGATCTCTTGGAGTTGAGGAAATTCCTCAACTCCGTCTTGTTTCCGGCGGGTTCAGCAGCCGATCGGCTGCTGCCTCCTGTAGATCTGGCAGTCCTGGAGGCTCGCTCCTGGACTGTGTGGCGGTCTTCTGCCCGAGAGTATTGAGGATTTCTCCTTTCTGGGCTCTCTGTCGGGGACGTACTCCCGGAGCGTTCCATTGGCCTGTTCTGGCCAGGAACGTTGGAGGACGCTGGAGCTAGATTGTTTCCAGCTTTTACGGGCCTCTCTGCCGGTTTCTTCTTCCTCTGGCCACCTTTTTTGGTGGTAGGAGCGGGAATGACTGCTGGTGGAACCGCTAGCCGTTGTTGTTCTTTCTGCACACAAAGCAGTTAGAGCAGGCGATTGTTGGCCTGCATCTGCTCCTCCAATTGTTGAATGTAAGGCGGTGGAACTTCGCCTGTGGCCCCGTTGACCAGGACATCAGCAACATGGTCCTGGTCGGGGTTAGCGGCTTCTCTAGCGGGGTCGCTAGCCTGTGCTCTCGTGTTCACCATTGTTGAAGCAGAAGGTGACAGAGAGAGTTTGTGCGGATCTTTTGTGGTAGGCTTTTCGTAAGTGCTTCCCACAGACGGCGCCAATGATGCGTACCTGGATCCGACTTCGAACAGATTCGGATTCTTCTGGATGGTTTGAACCGGCTCCGTTCACCGAGTACGAATCCTGCACACCACTAAAACGAACAAGAGGTTAGCGTTAACGGCGGGAGGTAATCCCACCGAAAACACTCCAACGCTCAAGTCAACAAACAGCCTTCAATGGAATGAACTGAAAGAGAGAGAAAGCAATTGGAGAGGGGAAAGGAGTGTCTTGTTCCAGATGTCAGAAAGGCGCAGGTCCTTTCTCGTATCTGGATGGTGGGAAGGCAGAGAACGTGTGTAAAGACCCGTTCGTTGCCTTGGAGTTTGATCGTGTTTGAGAGTTTGGCTGCTGGGAACCAGAGCTTGTTTCTCAGAGCACTTAGGGTTGAAGACGAACGTGTTTTGAGTAGCCGAGAGCTTGTGCAGTTCTGGGAGTTTCAATGTCTGAGAGCGTAATTGAAAGTATGCCAGAAAGCTTGTTTGAAAGCGTCTTTGAAAGCGTCAATCAAAGCACGAGTCGAGTATTCAAGAAAGCATGCCTGGATGGTGGATCCGTGGCCTCTTTTTATAGCAAAGATGGCGATTCTCCTTCTTTGGAAGGAGTGATCCTCCCAATGATCTGCCGTTTGGCCTTCCTTCCGGAGGTCATGCTTGTTGCCTAATTGTGGAGGATTGTTTCCTTCGAGGGGTCAACCACTTTCCAAGTTAGCTTCTTTCCTTCCCCAAAGATGTTACCGTTGAGGTTCCTTGGGCGGCAAGGAGTTGGGAGGATCTCGCGCCTTCCTTATTTGAAGGGCGCCAATCTTGCGAATATTCCTTTTGAGATCGTGGAAATATCCTTGGAGGATCGTGGGCTGGCCTTTTTTATGACCGATGGGCCTAAACGGGTCGCCCCGTTCGCCAAGGGCTTCTCGGGGCCCAATGTACAAAGCGCGGACGGTCAACGCCCGGGCCGACCGTCATGAGCGTGTTGGCCGCCCTTATGGGCTATGGGCTCGAGTGAGTCGGCCCATTCTTTGTAGAAGGGCCTTGTTTGGGCCCAACATGTAGGGGAGCGGACGGTCAACGCCCCGAGTTGACCGTCGGCTTGTTGGCGCCTTCGTGGAGAACGAAGGGAGAGCGGCGACGATCAATCGATGGGCCGGGGCCGAATGGAAAAGGCCCATCACCGTTGCAAAGCCTCTAAAGGCCAAACGAATCTGGTCAACGCTGAGTTAACTGTTTGTGAGTAAGTCGGCCGCCGGACGGTCAACGCGTTGACCGTCTTCGAACTTTCTCGCCTCGGCCCATCTTCCCTACCGGGCCGTCGAAATGTTGACTCGCCTTTCGGGCCTCGACCTTTCTTTGGGCCAACCCATTATTGGTGTACCTATTAATCCTGAAATTCTAATTTTTAATAAAATATTAAATTGATTACTACCCTCTAAGCTAATATCCAAACAGCAAATCTCTCGATTCAAAACTCCTACAAGAATTCGATTTCTCTAATTTGGAGGGATTAGAAAAATGAATATAATAGTGAATTAATTACTCAATAAAATATATATAACTTTTATATATGGATATATGTCAAAAAATATATGTTAAATAATGATATGCACTTTTGATATAGCTTGTCGTCAAAGAGAGGCATAGCATATTTCACGATAATTGAGTAACTCATAACAAGAGTAAAAGATAATAATAATAATCACAAAAGATGAGTAGGAGGAGCTAATACCTAACTAGATCGATGAACATACAAAGTGGAGGAGGACTCTGATAGTGTGGTTGTGAATAATTCAGATTCATTAGGAGCAAATGGACTTATAGGCCTCGAATCAAGCAAGAATTTTCGAAAAGGATCGATAGTCAAGTTAATAAAAATGAGAGAGTCAGTGAGTTTTCGTATACTAGAAACATAATATTTTTAACAATACAAAAGCTCTTAGTTACAAGATCATAATATCTATAATCTTTATATTTAACATCATTAATAAGAAAGTAGCAAAGTTGAAAGTGAGGTTTATATTTGATACACTCATGAGGAGATAGTAAAAGAAAGCAAGTATATCCAAAAACATTGAAAAGGAAATAATCGGACACCATTTTATGGAAATACTCATGTGGAGATTAGTTTGAAATTGTAGGAAATGAAACTCAATTAATAGTATAGATGGATATAATAATAGCTTCTTCCCAAAAACATTCGGGAAGAAAAGCGGAGGTGAGGAGAGTTCAAATGGTATTAAAAATATAGTGATACTTTCATTTGGTATGACCTTTTTGTTGTAAACTGTAAAGACATGATGAGATATGGTACCTATTTGTCGAAGTTCATCTAGAAAAGAGGTGAAAATATATTATATAGAATTATCAAAATGAAAAACTTTGATGGCATGATCGAAATGAGTTTTTGTTATCTGTTGAAAATCAATTAAAGATATTAAGTAACTCAGAGTGATTATGTTAAAGAATAATTTATTTATAATGAGAGTAATTATCAATAAAGATAAAAAAGTAATGAAACTTACCCTTTATCGGGACAAGGGTAGGACTCTAATTATTGGAATGAACCAAATCAAAAAATATGAAAGTTAAAGAGTCATTTTTATCAAAAGATAAGATTACTTATTCCCTTAAATTATAAGACATATAATTAAAATAGTTAAAAATAATTTAACCAACCTAACATTTTTAGATGCTAAAGTCTAAACACAAGGTAAGGAGAGGTAACTAAAGTGTTTGTTCTAGAAACTAGAAGAAATAGTAGCAGCAAGTCAATGAGTAAAACATAAACATGGGAAATATAGGGATATATGCTCAAAAAGACATCCAAATTTCACACCTAGTTCCAACGAGTTAGGCTGTCTTCTAATCTTTTACATTACAACATTTATGTGAAAATATTAAGCTAAGATCACATTTAATAAATTAACAAACATATATAAGATTGAGAAATAAGTCTAGAATATAATAAATATTTGAAATATAAAAATTTAGTATAAATACATGACCAGTATGATTAAAAGATATTTTAGAGACCATTGTAGTATAAATAAAAGAGACATTAGTTAAAGATGTCTTATGAGACCTTAATGATGCATCAAATGTCATATAATTATAATAGGTGGAATCAATAAATCAAGAAGATTTATGTGAGGTTTCGGGTCTAAATATATATTAAGTACAATAAAGTCAACATGATAATAATAAATACTAGGCCTATTGAACGTATATGTATGCGTATCGGAGAGGAAAAATAGGGTTGAAAATTTGCTGAATTGCCGCCAGCAGCCCGTGCCTGCTATGCGCTCGAGCGCAAAAACTAGTGGCTCAAGCAGCAGGCCGCGCCTGCTGCCCGCTCGAGCGGAAAATCCAGTAGCTCCCCCACTCGCTAAGCGCCTGTGCGAGCTCGAGCGCGGGCCGGCAGCTAGGGCGCGCTCGCCGCCGCTCGCCCGGCGCTCGAGCACCCCGACTAGTATAAAAACGCAACCTGCTTCGCGTTTCGGGGGACTTTTTCATTTTTCCAGAGGGTTTTGGAAAGGAGGAGAGAGGAAGAGCGTCGATTTTAGAGAGATAAAGGAGGAGATCGAGCCGTGGGGTTCGAATCCGCCCGGAAGCTAGTTACAAAAGTGAAAGCACATGTCGAGGCAAGTATTCTCATACCCAAAAACTTCCCTCTTTCGATAGTTTTTAGTTATTGTTGGGTATTTTAGTCTCGGTACCCACCCGAACCATGAAAAATGTGATACCCGCGATTTGAGACCAAGAATTGTGTAATCTATTGTCCGATCTACTCACCAATCCGATCGGTGGAGTATCATCAAACCCTAACCTACGGGAAATTGGGGGTTTCCCGTTTTCGGCCATCGTTTCGTTAAATTGACCCCAAAATGTGAATCCCCACGGCCCAAACATGTATATACGCCGGCCGCGAGATTGATTTCGCTCGTCTCGCCCGTTCGCGGCGTCCGAGACCTCTAAAGGGGCGCCACACTGTTCGCCCGTGACATAAAGTGAAAATTGTATGTTTTTACCTGCATAAAAGGTTGAATTGACTCTAGAATATAAATCCTCACATCCCAAAAGTATGTACGTGTTCACCGGACGACCGATTCTGCACGTTTTGACCCGTTCGCGGCGTCCGAGTCCTCTAAAGGTAGCCTACCAATGTTCCTCCGAAATTGGAAGGTAAGTATACATACTTTAGCTCTCTTCAATTATAATGGAACATAGGAATGAATGCTATGTTAAATCGTAAGCTCTAAAATGTGTAATTGTGCACCGGGAGTGAGGGGAATGCGTCCCGAGGGCTTTTAAGCTGGTGTTTAACCCACGAAGGAAAATGAAATCAAACTTTCTTACGAGCGAAAGATCTAAGCTTTAAATGAAAGAAAGGAACCAAATGAGTAAATGAAAGGGGAATCCACAAAATGTCAAGTGATGGATTTAGTCTCCCGGTTGGAGACGTGTGATGGGAATATGATTTCCCGGTTTGAGAATATATATGGAAATGGTGGATTCCTCTTCAAGGATTGAAACTAATCTTAAAACTAGGACCACGAATCATAAGGGTAGTATCCTTTAGCTTACCGTGTACATCACAGTGAGAACCCAGGGAATACTCCGGCCGTTCTTTGGAGCGGGTGGTGTGCAGGATACGCTTTAGGATACTGCTGTGAAAGAATGAGGATTGCCCTGGCCCTCGGGGGATATGGGGCGATTGAGATGGCCGAGTGCTGTAGGTCTAAAATGTAGCAGATGGTTGAGTGCTACAGACCTAAAATGTAGCCGATGGCCGAGTGCTGCAGACCTAAAATGTAGCCGGCCTTAGAATGTGTGGCAGACACATTCCTTTCATCGTCCTCTCATATCGGTGGTTAGTACGACCTACTAGTTCGGGTCCGCAAAGATTTATGAAAGTAATGAAAATTAATGAACGTAACCAGAACAAACTTGTAAACTAATGATTCCCAATGCTCCCTCTCCTCACATGCTTTTTTACCCAAGTTATATGATTTTCCGACCCAGTTACTACCTTTCTTGTATATTGCTGTAATTAGTGATATATGATTTTATTTGTTGGGCTGTACGCTCACCCTTGCTATATACGTGTCTTTTAGATAAGAACACATTGATGCCCGACGAGTCAGAGTAGATCATAGAGGTGCGATAGACTGCTGGTATTGCACACGGGGCACAGGACTTAGCTGTTTTGTACTCGAAGCAGGAATTTTGGCAATATTTTGCAAATTGTGCAAACATGTATGGTGATGATATATGATGTTAGCATGGATGATGATGAATTAGTATTCGCTGTATATTATAGTTTCTGTTATGCTTCCGCAGGTTCTTCATTTTGTGGCTATGATCGAGGTTCCTAATTGGCATCCTTTCCCTCCGACATTATACTGAAGTTATGATGTTGGAGCTGTCTCGATTGAAACGACGATTAAATCCTGTGTAGAATATCGAACAATAAGACTTATAGTTTTGTGGATGATTGTTGACGTTTGTGTAGAGTCGCCTTGCAGGTGTTTGTATTCTGGCAAATGATCGATTTATAAACGAAACTCTGCCCAAATTTCTACAGAATATAATAATTTTTAATTAAGAATTTTAGTTTATTCTATCATTGATGGAGGTTATTTAAGAAAAATAACCCGATCCGTCACAATTTAGTTAAAGATATTAATAGTATGGTAGTAGTACGAGACAAAACTTAATTGAAAGTTACTTTAATATCAATTGTAGTAAGAGATGAAGGTGTAAAAAATGGAATAGATTTTGCCAAATTTATAGAGGCGGTGACTACAAGCTTATAGAAGATATTGGTTTTGGCCTTTTTAGTATCCCTAACATCCTTAACCTTATTTTTATTATAGACAGAGACATAATCCCCTTTTTCTTTGAAGTAGTTACATTTTTTGTTGAATTGTTAAGAATTAGAGGAAGCAATTGAAATAGAGTTAAAGTGATGTAGTTGGCAAGATTGCATTAGTGGATTGAAGATAATAATTTTTTGGTCAAATCTCTTCAAAAATAAACTCTATAGAAGGGACATTAAATGTAGGTAAAGGAAAGCAATGGAGTGGTGAGACTTGAGTATGTTCAAAATCTTCGTGGATATTCATTATAAAATGAATAAATTAATAATGATTTAGGTATTTTGTAGAGAGTTTAATAAATTGAGCATATGTGAATGCTAACCTAAATACTATTGAGTTGATAGTGAAACTTAACAATTATTTAGTTAGGCTTTTGACGCATTTGATAAAAATTTACGTCTAATTGAATTTAGATGATAATATCATTAGAGCAATTACAGATATTGATAATAAATTTCAAACAAATCTAACATTTTAAAATTTAGGAAAACATTTTGAATAAAAGGAACTAATGTATTAATAAATCAAGTAGCTTATAGTAAGTTTTTTCACATTATATAGAGTGCTCATCGATCTTGTCCAAGGTTTCATTGTCTGTTTTATAAGTTTGGGTTTTGTCCTAAGATATAATACTAAAGTCTGCAACTAATGAAAAAAATAAATATTTGACACTCGCAAGCATTATAATAGGTAACATTTAAGGTAATTTCAATAGAATGAATACGTCATTTAAGAAAGATATAATTAGTAAAGATAATACTGATCAAATGATAATATTGAAGAATTGGCTGAAAAGTTGTTAAAAAATCGTTACAAAAGTTGCCAAAAATATGTTAAAGAGTCATCAGAAAGTCACCGAAAATGTCGCTGGATAATCAATTGCGGCTGATGGATGTGGGCAGGGTCGACAGCTGTTGGGTTGTGTGACTGTCAGGCCATAGAAGAAGTCTGCAGTTCCAAGGTGGGCCATTTGGTGTCAAATGTAGGATGCAACAGCGTGAGATTGCTGATATGGGATCCAAGGTTTGCAAAACTTAGGCATGAAACACTGTGCTTCAGCACTTAAGAGGGGTGAAGTGCTACGTTTTAGTTAACCAACAAATGATGCACATTCCTCGTTAAAATGATGTGTTTAAATAAGGAAAGGAACAAATCGGTGTGCTTCAATCGTTTTTCTTTGCAGGGACATGTGATGACATCGATGGTAAATGAAAAGCCAAAACAGGGATTCTTAGGTCTATCTAGACCGAAATGCTTGATGAGGAGCAGTTGCTTCTCGTCTATAAACAGTTGCTGATTAGTGCTTGGAATATTCATCCAAAATTTTAGATTTGAGATTGATTGGTAGATGTAAGATGATGAACCTGGAACAATTATTTAAAACTGAAGAAATAATCACATATTTATTTATTAAAACATTCAATTTACTCTATAGTTTGATAAATCTGGACAATAGGTAATTATTTATATCATATCCCTTGTTAGTCTCAGGGGACGGATGAGCACTGAACAATGAGCGGTGAACTGTAACCTGTAATTGTTGACTGATTCTTTGTGAACAGTAAATTTTGAACGGTGCTATGTGGGGTTGGCAAATGGTGAGGAAAGAAGAGTTAAAGAATAGAGAATTTGGATGAGAAACATTCGTAAGTTTAGCAAATTTAACTCTAGTACCATATAAAAATATAGAAAGAGAGATAATAAAAAATTTTTATTTTTAATATTTTTATGTCTATCAGAATAATATAATAGATCATCCTTTTATAAAAAGGATAAGCCGTATAAATTTAAAAAAATATATAATTATAATAATTAAATAAAAATTTAAATTAAAAAAATATTAATTATTTAATTTTAAAAAATATAATATATATTAAAATATATAAACCGTTTAAATAAAAAATTAATTATTTTTTAATTTAGAAATAACATAATATTTCTAATAAAAAAGACATTTTATGCCTAATGTCATTGGTTTCGTATGGCATCGGTTATTATGATTTTGTTTTATGTTTCGGAATTTTTTACATTTTCTATATTCTTTTACGCGTAACGCCGAAATAACCACGCGTGCCACCCAAACCTTTTCACACATCAAAACAAAAAGAAAGAAAACCGATTAAACCGGTCAAAACTGATGTATGAACACCGCGACCACGGCCGTCGACCAACTCACTACGCTCGCATTAAATGCTACCGTCCATTCGTCCACCGGTACTATCCTTCCTGACACGTGCCTGTCAATCTTTCCGCCCAATCTACACACCTTCTTCCTCTCCCTCTCCCTCTCCCTCTCCCTCTCCTCATCACCTAAAAGCAAGATTAATAATACATCTCCCTCCCCTCCTTCAGTTTCCCCTTCTGCGCATTTCCCTCTCATCCTCAATTCTTCTTCTAGGTATTATCTCTCTCTGAAAATATGAGGAGTGAAGGTAGAGAAGTCTTACTTTATACGTAAATCGTGGTTATTGTATATAAATAAGATAAAAAAATGGAGGACAGTAAGGAAGGTATGAAGATGGAGAGTTTGACCAATCATCGTTCATCATCAATTATGTTTGACCCATCATCCATTGGGTTCATGGAGTTGTTGGGTCTACAAGAATTAAGCTCTGCTTCTTTCTTTGACAGTATTCTTCAAGCACCATGGATGGAAGATCCTCCACCTTCTTCATCAACGGCTCCTCACGATTCATCTGATGTTTTGAATCTTCCCACTACTCCGAACTCCTCCTCAATTTCATCTGCTTCGAACGAGGCTGCTACTACTAATGATGATCATCAGCATCTGATTAATAACAGACCAGGAAGGCAGGATCGAGAAGAAGAAGAAGATGAACAGAAAAAGACTATGAAACAGTAAGTTGGGGTCTCCCTTATGATTAATCCACTTTCAGCGTCTGTTTCGTTGAGCTTCTGAGGCAGTTTTTGGCTTTTCAAGATACTGAAATGAAGTCCAGTTTACTTAGTTATCTGGAGCTTTAAGTTGAGACTTCTTCAAAATAAGGAGAAAAAAAAAAACTTATTTAAGAAACTAGAATTAATTAAAACTAAAAGAAATCTAGACTTCTTATGGCATATTGTGTAGTATAGTATCCCTATCTGATTACCCTATTTCTTATTAGCAAGTACTTACATATTCTTGTAAATCCAAGCAGAGTTATGCCTCAGTAACTCGGTAATTAGTTTCTGAATTTAAGTGAGATCCACTTGAAAACAAGGTGAGAGAAAAAGTGGGCATTCTAACTTTCGTAACTTCGTCGTGGGTTTGAAAAGTGAGTTTTTCATATGAAGTGATAGAAATATTGGGTTTTCCTTTGTTTTTAGAATTTGTTGCCAATTTCCTGTGTGCGTAGGTGGAAACCCAAGAAGACAAATCTAAAGCGTCAGAGAGAGCCAAGATTTGCATTCATGACAAAGAGCGAGGTTGATCATCTAGAAGATGGATATAGATGGAGAAAGTACGGCCAAAAAGCTGTCAAGAACAGCCCTTTTCCGAGGTATAATCTGATTTACTATATAGAATGCACCTGCTTAAATTTTAGTGTCCCAAATTTGTGCCTGGACCTCCTTCGGCACTTTATATTCTCTTCTGTAATTTCTTGACCATTACCATTCTCCTGGTTAATTTTTTTAGGAGTTATTATCGATGCACCACTGCTACATGTAATGTGAAGAAGAGGGTGGAGAGATGTTTCAACGACCCATCTATTGTTGTGACTACATACGAAGGCCAACATAGACACCCAAGCCCCGTCATGACACGTGCTGGGTATCCCATCGGCGTTCTGCCGGACTCTGGCTTCTCCACTGGCATCACAGCCACCTCTGCCGCGCCAATGCAAATGGCTAGTGTTTCATTATCTAATTGCTTCCAACATCCATCTTATAATAATAACATGAATGGCTGCTTCCCGAGTTGGAGTTTTAACCACGTTGGCTTGAGAGGTGCAGGCATTAGTAATACTCCTCAAGAGAGGAGTCTTTTCACTCCAACTAGTACCGGTTTGCTTAGAGACGATGGGCTTCTTCAAGATATTGTTCCACGTATTATTAGAAAGGAGAAAGAGTAGATACATATATATATATATATATATATATATAGGAATGCTTCTTTGGCCTTTTATGACTCTCACTCGCCGACTTCTTATTCTGACAATGTAGGTCTACCTAGTTAGATGTATTTACATAGTAGTATTACATTAACATATGGTATGTAATTTCCCAAGGAGTCGTAGCCTTGCGTCTTGTTGCAAAGATGATTAACTTCTGTTGATTATCATCTAGAGTTTATGATTACATCTTAGATTTGGGGGACAACTAGAATAACTGGTGTTTTCATTGCAGTGCATATTCATCAGGCTTGTTTCTGTCGTGTGGTGTTTACCTGCGGATCCATTTCATATTTAGGGGATCGATAAACTCTTTCGGGATCATGAAAAGAAAGTATTGGATACACTGTTGCATTACTAGTCTATTGTTCCATTGTGACTCTATAACCACAAATAATAAAGAATAGATGATTTTACGTGAAAAATTCTCATTGTGAATAAAAGGAAAAAACTACATGATTATACATCTAAAATATTTGTTATACAATATACATTTGATTATACAAACCTCAAAAATATAAGAAAATACTTTGATAAAAATAAACCCGAGTAATAATGAGTATAAGACGAAAGAGAAAAAATAAGACAAATAAAATATTCTTCTCAATTTTAAAAATAACGTACTTAAAGTCGATGAAAATTAGAATATAATTAGTAAGTTGCTCGGATACTCAAACATTTCTCTTCTCTCTTTTTTATCTTTTTATCTTTTTTTTTTCTCATAGTATCGATATTCAAGGTTTCAAAAATTATAAAGTGATAACTCTAGAACCGCGTCAAGTGTATTTATATCAGAATAGGCGTTTGAGCGCCCGTCCCGTGCGACCACTATAATTCGTGCATGAGTACCTTCTCGAGCACACATCAGGCACTGATCAATAAGGAAATCATGTTCGTATCTCAAGTGACCTCTAATTTAGATTTAGCGCACATACAGCAATCAAGCACCCATCTTGCATCATATTTTAATTTTTTTTCATATTAGTACAATAACATATGTTATTATTATATGAGCCACCAAACGATATATCAAATAAATATGAGACTTATACGGGAGTGACTGATAACTCAATAAATTTTATATAATTTTTTTCTCAAAAAATAATATTTTTATTGATTATCATAATATGGCCGCCAACATAATTAAAATATTTTTCTCTGCTTAGTAAACCATGCAGTTAAGTAATTATTTTAATTTGATAAGTAAATGAAAATATTTCGGCATACGATGGGTTGTTTTACGACCTCACCGGGAATTGGATATTTCTGATCATTCAGCCCTTTAATAGAGGTGTTCGAGGCATGCAACTACAGTGGGCGGGGCTAAGTTGGCTTTTAAGTTTAAGATTGACTGATTATGTTGGCCGCTAAGGTTGGCGGTGAAAGAAGTGACAGGTGAGAGGTTACCAGTGGTTCAAAATAGGAAGTATTTATTAGTTCTGTTAATTAATCGGCTAGTTTGTTGCTTCTGATGCCTCGCCACGTCGCCAAACCCACGTCTCAATGCGCTCTCTCTCTCTCTCTTTTTTTTTTTTTTTGGGTGTGATTGAGCTGTAAGAGTGATGTAATTTAGCTTTACAAATTTATATTTAATGTAAATATAAATCTTAATTCCTTTCTTCTCTACAGCTCATAGCTTCTTGAGACCATAAAAAAAAAAAATGAAAAAAATTCCTTCTTGCCGTTGAGTACTGTGGAGTCTCCTGGACACATGTAAGATGTCGGCAGCTTAAGCCAAGACGTGGCGAGGTTACTGGTAAATCCACCCAGATGCAATGCGACCCACCCAAACCAGTCAGGAAACAATCCGTAAAATGAAGATCGATAATATTAATACCAGAGAGAGAGAGAGATTCTTTGACTATTTGTACTCATAATATGGCAGGTTCATTAGAAGCAGATGAATGATATCCCAAAATATGTGATTAAATGGTATGGTGGTCCAAATATATATTTTTTAAAATATATTTTACCGTTTCAGAAATATCTGTCCCATCGATGATGGGTTACACCTGGCTGGCGTATTACAAAGCCAAGTATGAATTACATAGGCCAATAACATGATCAATAGTAGGGTTATTGCCTTGTCAAATGGTCACACGAGTTTAGCCGTAAAAATTCCTAACAGCAATGGGAGATCTAACCCGTATAATAAAATTAAAATGTCCTGATTTTTTTTTTTTTTTAATTTGGGAATTTCAGATGCTAAACTGTTTCTGTTTTTCACCGATCACACGATCAATTAGCGTGTAGTCATGTATTTGGATCTTTTAACATATGCTATATTGCCTCTGGTATGACGCCATGTGGCAAATCAACATGATTTGTGGCAACGGTGAACATGGAGGCCGCACTGTACTAATAAAGTGCAGTGGTTATGTCATATCACCACTACACAGGGGTGATTGTTCAATGTATCTTGTGAAGTTTGACATTTAGGGGCTACATCTCTCATTAAATGTAATTTATACGTCTTTAAACCTTAACTATTCATTAAAATTAAACAGTTTTAATATAATTATTTATAATAATTAATTTTAATTAATTTTAAATATTTTTAAAAAGTATAAAATTTTTATCATATATTTTTATGTCAATAATTAGGATAAGATATATATAATTTTTATACTTTTAAAAGATGTAGCCCCTCAATTGCTGAAGGTTGCCTATTTTGACTTTGGTATGGGAATCAAATGGCCATCACATTAAGTTAGAATAGGATTAATTAAGAATAGACAAGTTACTCAATCAAAACCTATTGTATTTTGATATTTTGTTTTTAAATGCTAGAAGTGTTCCAAATACATTTCTTTTAAAATAATTTTGTGTCAAACTTATTTAGTATTGATTTAAAATATAAAAAATATTTTCACATTCGGCATATTTTGCTGTTAAATGATACACATGGTTTAATGACTTCCAATAGGTCTTTATGTCATTTATAAAGCTTTTAACATCACGTATATATATACTTTTAGTAAGTAATTACTTCATTTTTTTTTGATAAAATATTATGTTTAGGACTTTGGAATATCCAATGAGATAAAATTACCAGAACCATGACATATCAAAGCTCACTATTGTAGTTTCAAAATACACCAAAAGGTATCCAATGGAAAGAAGTGTAAAACAAAACAAATTGGTTAGCTACTGTGATATGCCACCACATAAGGGATTCGAAAAGAAGGCATTGTCATGGAAAACATTCCTTTAAGATAGGAAATTTATAACAAACATAATAGTTTTGTTCTTATCAAAATAAAAGGATATTTTAAAGATGTAAGTATTACGATGTTTTTAAATTAAATAAACCATGATTGTCAATGCTAACCTAAAGCAAAGTTTAGAGTTGGAATGAGTGGTCCATGTAATAGCAGCCCATTCGATGACTCTACTCTAGTCAATGTATTGTTAGATATATTTGATACTAGATAGAATATCTCTCCAAATTTTTTTTATTACCTCATATTAGAAGAAGAGGTGGTGCACTGATTTCTCATTAGACTTGCAAAATACACAACAGGAGGGAGGTGGAGGAACCAACGTCTATCCAAGATCTCAAATCTGTCTTTGATAACTAATTAGATAATGCAGGTATGAGAGGAGTGTTAGAGTCATTGTTCTAATTGGCATATTCCGTGACTATATGTACTATTGTATCGATGTCGGGTTATAACTTGTCGAAATATTGCATCAACACATATCCGTTGCTGTCCGTTTCGACTTTCAGGGATACTACGCATACCGTGAGCTCTCCACTCACTCGAGCCCAAAATCCCGAAGCCTCACGCTCTCTATCGGCTCGACCCCAAAAACCCGAAGCACTACGCTCGCCGTGCGCTCCCCAAGTGCTCGAGCATAAAATCCAGAAAGGGCCCGCTCGCTGCTCGTAGCCTCAGCACTCGAGCCCCCGTAGGGTTTCTCTAAAAACCTTCTGTGTGCCCGCCGTGCGCTAGAGCTACGCTCGAGCACTGCGGCAATAGGCCACTTTTTGAATGCGTTTTTTTGCGCCCTTAATAAATACTTGTCTTATAATTTTGAAACCCTATGACTCACGACAGACAAGTTTCGTGCCCCACTTGAGAAGAACGTTGTTCATGCTCCATTGATCTTGCTTCTCTTGATAAAACCAAAAGCTACGACTTTGAGCTTCATGTTCTAACAAGTTTTCTCTACACTTTGTCTTAACCATTTAAACACTTTTATTCTTCTACATTCGTTGGAGACGTCAGTTCATTAAAGAATGAGACCCGATTGTGTTCGGCAATTCAAGTGGCTCAAGAGGAAAGATTGACATGAAGACCGGAATGTGTCCGATTTCGCTTCCACGGGCAACTCCAAGGAGTTCCTTGGTAGGGATCACAAGACGAGAGTAAGTTGGCTAGGTTAGCGCGTCGTTACCACCTGGTCTGTAAGTTGATTTTCATAGTACATTGCTTCCCTGACCGTTGAAACTCTGAGGGATTTTTTTCGATTACCGTGGGTATCGAGTTTTTCCTTCGTCACCAAAAATTGTGTCTTTAATTATTATTGTTTATACTTATTTATATTTTGCATGCTTGTTAGTATCATTAGCATCTAGAATTAAATATTCTTTACGTGTATTGAATATTTAATTGTTACTGCTTATGTTATTTTTACCGAGGTCGAAACTTGATTGTATAATTTAGGACACAAGTCCTATTTCAATTGGTATCAGATACTCACCTCGATCCATGACCCCGATCTAGATGCATACTAGTCAATCACTGTCCGTTCCTCCCTATTTTGATGAGAGCAATTATGGGTACTGAAAAGTATGTATGAGAGCATTTTTAAAATCAATGGATGAGCGAGTTTGGGCTAGTATCCAAATTGGGTGGACTCCACCCACAAGTTCCACCGGTGACGAACCAAAAGTCTTATCTTTGTGGACTAAAGAGGAACTTGATCATGTAATTGGAATAGTAAGGGGTTACATGCTATTTTATGGCCGTTTCTCCCAAAGAATTTAAATGCATCTCTATGTGTGTAAAATCAAAAGAAGTCTGGGATATTCTTGAAATTATCCATGAAGGCACTAAACTAGTTAAAAATTTAAAATTGTAAATGCTCACCACTAAGTTTGAAGAAATACGAATGAAAAATGACGAGACTTTTGATGAATTTTATACTAAATTGAACAACATTGTGAATTCTACATTCAATTTAGGAGAATGTATTCCTAAAAATAGAATTGTCCAAAAAGTTTTACGATCTTTGGTTGAACGATTTAGACCAAAAGTTACTATCATTGAAGAAAGCAAAGATTTAAATAAATTAAAAATAGAAAAACTTATAGGGTCCCTTCAAACTTATGAGCACACTCTTCCTCAATCCAAAAGAAACAAATCTATTGCCTTGAAAACAGTAAAGGAAGAGAAAGATCATCACTCGGACGATGAGTCATGTGGTGATGAGAATTTTGCTCTGTTCATAAAAAAATTTGAAAAATTCTTCAAAAATAAGAGTAGCAAACGACATTTCAAAGGAACTGATTTATCTCACACTTCATTCAAAAAGGATAAAAAGGAAACTAACGATGTTAAAAATAAGAAATCTCAAGGAATCCAATGTCATGAATGCTATGATTTCGGTCATATCTGGACTGAGTGTCCAAATTTTAAGCATCAGAAAGGAAAAGCTTTAAATGTGTCACTAACAGATGATGAAGATGATGCAAATCACAATAAACAATCATTCGAAGATGATAAAGTAAATTATATGGCATTCAAGACATTTATAATTAATGGTGATGAAGCCACTAGTGCATCTTCCAAACAGTCAGATTCTTCTCATGAAGAATCTGATGGCGATTTTGATGGACTTCAAGAAGTAGATGATAAACTTTTTAGGAAATGCTTGAAAGTAAAGAAAATGAATAAAAGCTTAAATAATAAACTCATCGACCTGGAAAGAGAAAATGATAAAGTTGCAACAAAATTGAAGGGTGCCACTATTACTTGTCATGATCTGAAAGTAAAAAATAGCTCCTTAATCGCTAAATTAAGACTCTAGAAGTGGAGCTTGAGAACACTAAGAACGATCTGAAAAAATTCTTAAGTGGAATCCAAAAACTAGATCATCTGTTGGGGATTGAAAAAGTGGCTGAAAATAAAAAAGGTTTGGGATATGTTGAGAAAATCTCCCAACATGGTCCACAACCTAAAACTATATTTGTTCCCGCCACACAAATTCCACTCAAAAATATTACCACACCCAAAGTCATTAAGACTGTGCCTCAACGTGTGGAGAAAAGATTTGGCTCAACTCATTTGCATAATCTGCATAATCAAAAGGTCATGAATAAGTCATCAAAAACTTTCAAGTCTTCTACCAATTTCAATCAAAGATCTATGAACAGTTCTTCCATACCTAAGTTTGTGCCTACCTGTCATACTGTGGAAAAGTTGGTCACATTCGTCCTCGATGCTGCACCATGAATCCTCTGTACAACCAAAGACAAGAGCTAAAAATGAATAAACTTGTTGATCACATTCAGAAATTGAATGAACAAGTAAAAATGTTAAATCAGAAAGTAAATTCGGGGAGAAAAATTTGGATAAAGAAAAGTGAGCTGAAAAACTCTTCAAAAACATATCATTGCCATGTTGCTCACATAGCCTTAAAAGCTCAAAATCAATCTCTGTGGTACTTGGATACTGGATGCTCTAGGCACATGTGTGGAAATAAAGCCATGTTCTCCTCAATATTAGACCATCCTGATGGGACGGTTGTCTTTGGTAATGGCTCAAGAGGCCTTATTCTTGGTCGAGGATTGATATGTATTTCTGGACTCTCGAAGCCCTGTGATGTCTTGTATGTATCAAGGTTGAAATCTAACCTCTTGAGTATTAGTCAATTTTATGATGACAACTTCGAGGTCCGATTTTTTCAAGATAAATGCTCCATCTATGACACAAATGGCTCAATTGTTTTAGAGGGCAAGAGAACTCCTGGCAATCTTTATGGTATCGAGCCAAACAATATTTTTGAATGCAAATCTGCTAAAATTAACACCACAGAATTGTGGTATCAACGCCTTGGCCACTTAAATTTTAAAATCATATCAAAAATTTTGAAGAAGAATTGTGTTGAAGGGCTCCCTAAACTGTCAAATGTAAAACATCATGTGTGTGGTTCTTGTCAATTAGGAAAACAAATTAGAACAAGTCACTCATCTCATAGTGACATCCACACATCTCGGCCTTTTGAATTAATTCATATGGATCTTATGTGGCCTTCTAGAACTGAAAGTTTAGGTGGCAAAAAGTATATTTTAGTGGTTGTGGATGATTATTCTAGGTATTCGCGAATAGAACTTATTTGAAAAAAAATCTAACACATTTGACCACGTAAAAATCTTATGTAAAAAACTCACTAATGAAAAAGGAACTTCTGTCATTAGAATTCGTAGTGACCATAGTAAGGAGTTTAAGAATTTTAATTTTGAAACATTTTGTAATGATGAAGGAATTCACCATGAATTTTCTTCCCCCATCACCCCTCAACAAAACGGGATTGTTGAACACAAAAATCAGGTTATTCAAGAAATAGCCAGAACTATGATGCAATGTAAGAATATTGCCATGCACTTCTGGGACGATGCTGTGAGTACGGCCTGTCACATAATCAATCGAGCTTACCTAAGACCTGGGACAGAAACGACCCTTTATGAACTTTGGAAAGGAAAGAAACCCAATGTTAAGTATTTCCATATCTTCGGCTGTCAATACTTTATTCTACGTAATAGGAAAAACTTAGGAAAGTTCGACTCAAAAAGTGATGAAGGAATATTCTTGGGATATTCCCTAACTAGTCGAGCCTATCGAGTCTTCAATTTACGCACTCAAACGGTTATGAAATCTGTAAATATTATTATGAATGACACTCCTCATGAACATTCTAAAAGCACTGACTGTTCGAATAAAGAAGATGATCATGATGACTCCTCTCCTAATTTATCTTTTTCCGATATTGAGCAAGTAACTCCTACCGCCATTTCTATAAAGGAACCTTCTGCCAGAGTTAAGCTCAATCATCCAAAGGACCTTATGTTAGGCGATGTTAATGAAGGTATGAGGCTACGTCGCCGCATTCAGAATCATCTCACCTGATTCAAAATCAGCTCACCTATACCTGTTATGTCTCTCACATCGAACCAAAAAAGGTAGAAGAGGCTTACTCGATGAGTGCTGGACAAATGCCATGCATGAGGAACTAAATCAATTTGTGAGGAATGATGTATGGTCCTTGGTTCCCTGTCTGACTCATACGAATGTCATTGGGACCAAGTGGATATTCAAAAATAAAATCGATGAAAATGGGAATATCACCGGAAATAAAGCTCTCTTGTTGCTCAAGGATATACTTAGGTAGAAGGCATTAACTATGACGAGACTTTTGCCCCCGTGGCTAGTCTCGACTTTATCCGTATTCTTCTATCTGTTGCGTGTATCATGGGTTTTAAATTGTACCAAATGGATGTCAAAAGTGCATTTCTAAATGGTTTCATTCAAGAAGAGGTCTATGTAGAACAACCGAAAGGTTTTGTGAATCCTGCATTTCCGGATCATGTGTACAAGCTAAAAAAGGCTCTATACAGCCTTAAGCAAGCTCCCATAGCTTGGTATGAGCGTCTAAAATCGTACCTTTGTGATCATGGTTTTGTTTGAGGCAGTGTTGATAAAACTTTATTTGTCCAAATGACCGAAAAATGTATGTTGGTAGCCCATGTTTATGTTGATGACATCGTCTTTGGCGCTATTGTAGACTCCCGTGCTCATTCCTTTGCAAATTGTATGGCCTCAGAATTCGAAATGAGTATGATCGAAGAACTTACATACTTAGCTTACAAATTCGGCAACTTTCTCACGGTACCTTTATTTCCCAAGCCAAATATGCCAAGGACCTTATCAAACACTTTAATCTTGATAACTCCAAACATACTCGGTCACCCATGAGCACTTCCTCAAAGTTGATCGTGATCCTGCGGGTAAGAGCGTCGATCTATCTCTTTTAGAGGCATAATCGGTAGTCTCCTGTATTTGACTGCTAGCCTACCCGACATTGCATTTAGTGTTGGTGTCTGCGCCCATTATCAATCTGATTCAAAAGAATCTCATTTAAGTGTTGTTAAGCATATTATTCGATATATTAACGGGACGTCTGATTTTGGGATTTTCTTTTCTAACGAATCAAATTTCACTTTGGCCGGATACTCCGATGCCGTTTGGGCCAAAAATATTGAGGATCGAAAGAGTACCTCTGATGGGTGTTTTTATGTTGGCTCCAACATGGTGGCTTGGATGAGTAAGAAACAAAACTCCATCTCATTATCTACGACCGAAGCCGAATACATAGCCGCGGGAAGTTGTTGCACACAACTCTTATGGATGAAACAAATGCTTCTTGATTACGATATTATCCAGGACACTATGTAGATTTACTGTGACAATACTAGTGCTATAAATATTTCTAAAAACCCTGTCCAACATTCCCGCACCAAACATATCTATATTTGACATCATTTCATTCGTGAGCTTGTGGAAACTCGAGTCATATCGCTTGCACATACTCCAACCGAACATCAACTGGCCGACATCCTCACCAAACCCTTAGATAGTGTGCGGTTTGAATTTTTGAGAACTTCCATCGGAGTGTGCTCGCCACCGGACGAATGACACCTACAATTTTAAAAAAAACAAAAAAAACACAAAAAAAAAACGAAACAAAAACCAACACAAAAACGAAAAAAAAGGAAAAAGGTGCACTCTCCTGCGCTCGCCCGCTGTGGGCTCGAGCGCACACTACTCCCCTTTATCCTCTAGCGCACAACGTGCGCCGCCCACAACCCTTGTGTTCTTCCTCTCTATTCGTATTGTTTCCTTGCATTGGCTGCCTCTCTCACTCTCACTCACCTCCAGATCTACCCACCTTCCTTTCCATTGTGGGCGTTATCAAGGTAATTTCTCTCTCATCTCTCTCTGTTTTTTTTCCACTGTTGCTGACCGCCTTTCATGGCGTTGCCGGCACCGTCTTCCCTTCCTTTTGGTTGGCTGTCTTCCTGGGTCACCGATTGCTAACCTCTTTACTCCAAATCCATCAGTTCTTTCATGGATTTTGTGCGCCGTCCATGGATTCTGTGAGTCCTCGGTGTCCTGTGTCTCACGGTCCCGTTCATAGTGTTTCTCCCACACCAGTGGCTGGGCGGCCCAATCCACCGTGTGGGTGCTCTTCCCTAGCTGTCAAAATCGGCCGGCAACGTGGTTGCGGGTGGCGGTGCACCGGTGGCCCTCCAACGTTGCGTTCCATGCCTTCTCGGCGCTTGCCTGGTGCCGTCTATCACCGTGAAACACTCAAGCCGCCGCCAACCGTTGAGCGGCTCAAGCAGCCGCCTGAAGCAGTCATTGTGCATGGCTTCGCTGCACGCCACCGTTCACTGCTTCCAACAACAAATTCAGTAAAAAAATAAATAAATAACTAAATAAATCATAATATATATATATATATCTCTCTCTCTATATATATATACATATATTCATACGCGCCCAAGGGGGAGGAAGACCCATGCCTCGATATTTCCTGATTTTAGTGTCATCATATTTTTTTCAGATGTCGCCCTGAGAAAGTCCTTGGCGCGTAAGTCGAGTGGCAAATGTACTCGGCCGAGTGGGCTCTCTGCTCTTGATCGCATTATTAGTCCAGAGGCAGAGACACTATTTACCACCCACATGTCCCATCGGCAACTCTCCCTTGAACGGGATGTCCGACTTGACTCTCTCGACCCTTCCATTTCTTCTGTCTTCACTGACCGTCCTCACAGGTTTGATTGCTCTGTCCCCTATTCTCATTCAGGAATTCTATTCTAATATTCACAAAATTTCTTTTGATTCCTTCTCCACTTTCGTGTGGGGGGCACACGTTCACATTACTCCGGATATTCTTGCCCACGTTCTTGGCCTTCCTCAGGTGACAAACTCAACCTACCCTTTTCCTCCATTCTTCCGGTCTCGTCCAAATGAGGTTGACACATTTCTCCATGGTGCTCCTATGGAGTGGAATGGAAGAGCTTTTAAGACCTCCTTCCTCTCTCCCCGGCGTCTGGTCATGAGCCGCACCATGCTTACAAACCTGTTTTCTGTCTCTCACTTCTCGTCCATTTCCATGGACAAAGCCTTATTCTTGTATGTTCTACTGAGTGATCACCTCATTGATTTGCCGTCCCACATCATCACTCACATTATTTCCCACTTCACCGCCCGTAAAGAGGACAACCTTCCACACGGGTGCCTCATTTAGCAGTTGCTTGCCGGGCTCAATCACCCCTTTTTTGATTTTTCTTGTCTCCAACTCACCTGCTCTATCACTTTCACTACTTTTGCTCAGAGTCAGTCCCACGCACATTACTTTGCTATGGACCCCCAGGAACCGTTCGATGAACCTCTCCCTGCGGTGCCTCCTTCTCAGCCTGACGATGGCCCATCTGGCTTTGCCTCATCCTTCTCTGACCCATCGGGTCCTGGACCATCTGCTCCTCATTGACACTCCACATCTTTCTCGGCCGCTCTGATAGGTCAGCTGTCTCGTCTTGTCGACCATTTTGAGCATCTTTATTCCTCTCAGGAGCGGATTCTTGCTTCCCAGTCTCAGCTACAGTCGCACATCCTTGCTGGTTTTGAGTGGTCGGATGATCGTTTGGCTTCCCAGGAGGCTGAGCTTTGGCAATGGCGGCATCATTATGGTACTCAGCCCTCCGGTGATTCTTCCACTTCTGAGTGATCCCCTCTCTTTGGTTCTTCGTGAAAAAAAGGGGGAGATCTGGTTCATTTTGATAGGGGGAGCTTAGGGGAGATATTATTTATGTTAGGGGGAGACTTGTTATTTCTGTGGGGGGCATTCTTCTTAAATTTCTGTACTGCTTGTATCTCATTATCTCATTTTACTAATGCATGTTGTTTTCTTTATTATACCATATTATATTATGCCATTGTTGGTACTAACCCTGCTTGATCAGGCAACTCTGTTACAATGTCGATGCAGCCGTCACAACATCGACACAGCAGTCCTAGTGTAGATTTTTATATTTTTTTATATCTTTTATTTCTCACTAGGCGTAGATTTTTATGTACACGGTATCTATCTCAGTGGTGTCTGAACCCGTGCTTCACTTGTATTTATCTACTTTCTTGGTTTTGTCACGGAATTGCCAAAGGGGGAGATTGTTAGAATCATTTTTCTAATTGGCATATTCTGTGACTATATATACTATTGTATCGATGTCGAATTATGGCTTGTTGAAATACTGCATCAACACATATCTGTTGCTATCCGTTCCGACTTCCAGGGATACAACGCATACCGTAAGCTCTCCACTCGCTTGAATCCAAAATCCCAAAGCCCCGCGCTCTCTAGTCACTCGAGCCTAACATCCTAAAGCCCCGCGCTCTTTGTCCGCTCTCTACCCACTTGACCCCAAAAACCCGAATTACTGCGCTCGCCATGCGCTCGCCAAGCGCTCGAGCATAAAATCTAGAAAGGGCCAGCTCGCTGATCCCCGCCTCAGGGCCCAAGCGCCCGTAGGGTTTTTCTGGAAACCCTCTGTGAGCTCACCGCCCACTCGAGCCGTGCTCGAGCGTCGCGGTAATGGGCCACTTTCTGAATGCTTTTTTTTGCATCTTCTATAAATACTTGTCTTATAATTTTGAAACCCTAGGACTCTTCACAGACACGTTTCGTGCCCCACTTGAGAAGAATGTTGTTCATACTCCATTGATCTTGCTTCTCTTGAGAAAACCAAAAGCTATGAGTTTAAGCTTCATGTTCTAACAAGTTTTCTCTACACTTTCTCTTAACCATTTAAACACTTCCATTCTTCTACCTTCGTTGGAGACGTCAGTTTGTTGAAGAAGGAGACCCGATAATGTTCGACAATTCAAGTGGCTCAAGAAGGAAGATTGACGTGAAAATCAAAAGGTGTCCAGTTCCGTTGCCGTGGGCAAATCCAAGGAGTTCCTTAGTAGGGATCACTAGACGGGAGTAAGTCGGCTAGGTTAGCGCATCATTACCACTCGGTCTGTAAGTTGATTTTCATAGTGCATTGCTTTCCTGGCCGTTGAAGCTCGGAGGATTTTTCTCGATTACCGTGGGTATCGAGTTTTTTCTTCGTCACCCAAAATTGTATCTTTTATTCTTATTGTTTATACTCATTTATATTTTGCATACTTGTTAGTATCATTAGCATCTAGAATTAAATATTCTTCACAGGTATTGAATATTTAATTGTTATTGCTTACGTTATTTTTACCGGGGTCAAGACTTGATTGTATAATCTAGGACACAAGTCCTATTTCAAGGAGTAATAGCTAGGGCCCCAAAACAGTAAGGCCTAAAGGACCTCCGAACTTGCAGATTGAAAAATCCTTTTAAGCTGAGATGGAAAAGAGATCATCAGCTCAAGATTCTAACAAACTGAGTCTGTGGAAGAGGATTTAGGATCACGTGAAGGCCATGTATTGATGAAGGTTTCCATAGAAAGAAGAGTGAGAGGTGACTATCTCCAATGATTACTCAAAATAACAACTTTAACTTTCATATTGTGGTAAATGCCTATACTAAGGATAATATAGTTAGGGAAAGCAACAGTGGCAGCACCTAACAGGTGTCAAAAGTCAAAACACGAAAAGATATTATTCCCATTGCTCATAATATGGCGTACAAAAAGTCTTAGGTAGTTGCACATTTTCATAATTTTGCGAAAGCTCTAAGATAAAGATGTGAAAATTTCAATTGTCCAAAGACGTCTATATTTGGTAAGATAATGTCTAATCCAATTCACCCAAATTAAATCATCATCTCTTGCTAATAGATGCCTTAAATGCTTGGCAAGGAGGACCTTAGTATATGTAGCAAAGCCCCTAAGGCCCAGACCACCTTCCTTTTTGGTATACAAATATCATCTCATTTGACTTTAACAAAGTTTCACCAAGAGTAAGGTCCATGCCATAGGAATGTTTTAATGATGCAGTTGATTCTCTTCAGAATATATTTTAGCAAAATGAAGATGGAAGCCCAATAGTTCTGGATATTAGTAAGAATTGAGGAGATGAGCTAAAGAAGACTTCTGAGGGAGAGTCAACGATTCTTCTAGGACATTATCCTAATAGAAATTCTATTAATCTAGCATGGACAATTAGATATAGTAAGGTAGATGAGATGAGAAGAACACCTAGATAGCAGGTTAAAAAATTACCAACTTGAAATCCTATGATACCCTTGATAATATTGAAAAATTGATTGTCGTAGCTACAAATGAAGTAATCACTTTTTTCCAAATTAGGAATTAAACTAAATAAATTAGAGAAGACTTAGAGGCACTGGTAAAGCGCTTCCATTGACTCCCGATTGACCCCACAAAAGAGGAAAAGGTTGTCAACAAAATCAAGCATTCTAGTCTTGAAATCTACACATATACGAGAAATTTATATTACAAGAAATTTTGACCTTAATGATGTTATAAAAGGACCTCACATATGAAGGACAAAAATGTAAGGAGACATGTATTCTCTTTGGCATAGCTTTTGTAACGATCCAAGTTCTGAAACATAGTCATTCTTAATCATTAAGATAATATAATTAAATTTAGGATAAATGAATTAAGAAAAAATGAGGAAAAAATATGATTCGAAAGCAAAAAGAGGCATCAGGGGTCTCGATGCCCGAGCAGTGTCTAAGGCGCAAACCAGGTGTATTTAACAGAGTGGGTGTGCCCGAGGCATGCTCGAGGCGCCATCCGGGCACATTTAGCAGAATTGACCTGTGAGGTCCCAGTTTCAAAATATGAGAATTCCTAACCATTGGGTTAATATAAATATGTTTAAGGTAATTGGGTCAAGGAAAAATGTGAAAAAAATCCAGTTGGAGGCGAAAAATGGCCATAGGGTATCGGCGCCCAGGTGGCGCCTTAGGCGCACCCGAGGTGCATTTAGCAAAATTCCACGCTCGAAGGGCGCCTAGTTGGTGCTGGTGCTCGAGCACCCGACCCGCTTTTAAAATGCCGTATGCATTTTGTTTCGCCATTTCAGCATTCCAAGCGAGAGAGTAGTTGGAGAAAAGAAGGAAAGGGGAAGAAAGAGGAGAAATTCAGCTGCTCCGCTCCGATCCAGGTAAAAATAACGGTAGATCGGGTTAAGGCAAGTGTACTTCGAACGTTATTTGCCGTTTTTACAGTTTTTCAGTATCTCTAAGCTTATATTTATACTCTAAAATCATGTTTCCTCATATTTAGTGTAAATAAAGTATGTTTCTCCTGATTGATCGGACAGATTTCATATTTACCTATATGTACTGCAATATATACCTCTGATTTTATATATAAATATGTATTTGGTGTTCATTTTATATCCGAAAGATTTATGTGGAACCCTCGGTACAAATTGAGGAATTTGGTGTTCAAATTTCTAGATTTTGATATGTAAATGATTAATTTGTAAAATAGTATTGTTCACATCATGATTTGCATCTAAAAAATTTACATGAAAATATTTTGTTAAATTATTATGGAATTTTTGAAGCAAATTCGAAGGGTTAACGGTGTAACTTCTGACTGACTTCTGAAAATTAATAAGTAATCAGTTAAGAAATAAGAAGAAAAATATTTATGATCTGTTAATTAGCACCTAGGACTGATGTACAGTTAGGTAAGGTTCTCTGGTATGTTTTAGAATATTATGGTGGTAACCGAGGATAATTCTATCCATAGAATTATACGTGGTCTGTCATTCCTCAGGGCATTAACCTAGAGGGTAGTTACTATTACTGGCCGGAACCCCTGTTCTAAATCTCACGAGAAGGGATATATACCATGAGAAGGGATAATTGTTTTTGGTCTTGTATTGTATTGAGGGAATATAATCTATCCTCGATTATTCGCCCCATCGGCTAGTAGGGTCTACTAGTTTGGTCCTTTCTGATAATAAAATGGGATTTTTAGAACTTATAAACTTTAACATCGGTTTCTGATTTCTGAGGCTCGTTATACTAATTTATGATTTCTGATGCATATATAGAATGGATTTCCCTTGCTTCCACGTTTTCTAAGTGCTTGTTTACTCTTCGGTAATTTTTATGATATCTGCTTTATTGTATTATATTTTTCTAATCTATACTTTCTCTTGTTTTCTTGTACATTTCTGTTTTTTTAAATATTTTCATAGTTCTACTCATTTGTACTTATATTCTACATTAAAATATTATATTTGCATGTTTTTATTATACATTGTTGGGTTTCGACTCACTGTTTTATTTTTTTTCCCCCAGATAAAGCTACAGAAATAATTTCAAACGAATAGGAGTAGTTAGAGCTACGCAATGAAGATTTAGAGCATTGCAGTCATCTTGAAGATTTTAGAAAAACTGATAGTTTTAGCATGTAAATATCTAAACTATGTATTAATAGTTGGGTCATGTTTGGTATTCTTTCGGAACTGTATTTATACTTTCGCATGTTTATATTATGGATATAGATGCTTCTGCTATTCTATTCTTTGGATTTTATACAGGTCAGAGATAGCATCTCTTGTACGGATTCTGGTATAGTAGATAGAATAGCTGAAATAAAGCCATGGATGATATGACAGTTTGTAATCCTGTGTATGTGTGTTGTAGGATGAATGGTGATATCTATTTATTTATGTGCTTGATTCAGGTTAATTTATACAGGTTGCAATTTTATTTTCAATCTAGTTGTAGAGAAAACTCTACCAAAATTTATGTAAATTCTATAAATATTAGTTTCGTATGTTTATTGACGGAAGATCTTTAAAGGAGCTACCTTAGAAATAACTTGAATTGTATGCGAAAACTTAGGAAATGATTATGAGTAACTGAATCAGTAGGTATAGATATATGATGATTAAGTTAGATTGAATAAGTCCTAGGAAATCCTAGGTAGCATAAGTTAGGCTGGAAATAGACTGAGGCTTAGTGATTAAGAAGATTGATATTTATCTCAAGCCTAGGCTAACCGATTTGGGTCTAGGTTCAGGTTATGACCTGTTCTAGGATTGATGAAAGATAAGAGCCGGATAGGATTAAATGAAATGCTTAAAAGGCTAACCTTAGGATTTTGTTGGAATGTCTTGATTAATTTTAGCCCTTCCTTTAATATGATATTTTGAAGTTTAATAAAATTGCCATGTTTCTGGTTATAAGCTATCAAATGGCATGTAGAAGGGGTGAAAGAGATGATCGTGGAGGCACTAGTATGCCCCTCGACCGTGATGCTGAATACCTAAATTCATTGGAAAGGATGACAAACGTCATAGAATTGATGGAGCAGCATCATAAGACTCCAGTTCCTACATCAAAGCCGATCCCAACGACGTATGAGAGGTTTAAGGCAGAGAAGGTGCCTAAATTTTTGGGTGAACCAGATCCGGTAAGGTCAAAAAATTAGATTTGAAAATTAAAGAAGATATTTATAGTTATTTAATGTTCTGATTGTAAAAAGGTTACTCTTACAACTTGTAAATTAGAAGGAGAAACTGATAATTGGTGGTCAATGAAGAAAAGGGTATTGGGTTTTCCTAAAGAGGGGATTTCTCGGAAGACGTTTGAGAAGGATTTTTGGGAGAAATATATTCCTTCTAACTTTCGGAACTTGAAGGAAGGAGCCTTGATGCAGCTTAGGCAAGGAAGCCGCACCGTAGCAGAATATGGTGCGAGATTCATTGAATTATCTCGTTATGTACCGTTTGTTGGGGAAGATAAACTGAGGATAGCCAAGAAATTTCGACAATGGTTAAAAGATGAGATTAGGAGTTAGTTAGTGACTCGAGAGTTTCAAACTTATGATGGTGTTCTAGATAAGGCTTTGATACTTGAGAAAGAACTTGAAGTTCAGAAATCTTTGGGTAAGAGAGTGGTTAGTTAGGTGAACCTCAGTAAGAGGTCCAGTTTGGAATACCCGAAACCTACTAAGAAGATGAAAGTTTCTGATAAAGAGAAAGGTAGCATTGGAGCTAAATCAGTGTTAGATTTCTAGACGTCAGTGATGCATTGTAATTACTGTGGAAAGAAGCATGTAGAATATTCCTATCGCAAGGCGATGGGAACTTACTTTAGATGTGGATAGTAGGGCCATCAGATTAAAGATTGTCCATATCCTCAAAGGTTAGAAGCAAAGAAGTCCACTGTCTCGACTAAGGCTTTCGCGGTATTTGTAGTTACAGTTTAAGACACTGAAGCACTCCCAAAGGTAGATGGAGGTATTTTCTTAATTATGGAATTTTGATTTTTGTTTTAATGGATTTGGGAGTTATGTATTCTTTAAATTTCCCATGATTTGCATAACATGCTGCAATCACCTTGAGAATTTTAGATTTTGTTTAATAATTGTATCTATGTATTCTTTTATAGATTTTGTGGATTGTGAATAACTGTTAACCGAGTGCCTAACTGAGAAAAGTAATAGGTTGTGTGTCATTGGAAGAAGAAATACTTGATTTATTTAGTTGGCGCGGCGGATGAGTGGAATTGATGATATGGAAATCAATTCTTGGGTGATGCGAATCCTTTTGGAGTTAAAATGGTATTCGAGAATGCTGGCACAAATTGTATCAAGAGGATACAGTACCTTGTAATTAGGTTGTGAATTCTGAGTAAGAGGCAACGCCAATCGAATCAAAGATAGGTGTTAAGTCTAATTAGAAAATGGGACTACCCTTTCGAAGTTGATAGGTTGCCGTTTGAAAATCTTGCTATAAAAGTTTTGAGGATATATGTATTTAGAGGAAATGACCAAGCCGAACTGCTTTAATGAGCAGTTTAGAGGTAATTGAAATTGGCATTAGTCTCTAAGGATTTGTGTAAGATTGAAAGAGCATCGGTTAGGTGCTATTGAGGAAACCTCAAAGCCTCCCGAAAGTAAGATTAACTAATGGGCCAGGTAAGTTAACATAGGTGTCAAGACCCTTGAGTTAATGAGCAGTTTAGAGGTCATGGAAATTGGCATTAGTCTCTAAGGATTTGTGTAAGATTGAAAGAGTATCGGTTAGGTGCTGTTGAGGAAACCTCAGAGCCTCCAGAAAGTAAGATTAACTAATGGGCTAGGTAAGTTAACATTGGTGGCAAGACCCTTGAGAAAGATTAGGATTTTGTTATTCTACATTAATAGGTGACTACCCACGAGCAGAGGGAGGAGTCAATGGTTTGAAATTGCTTCACTTATAATTAGGATTTTGCGATGAGATCCTTACCTTGAGGATTTGTGCATAATGTTCTTTTTTGGAAGAAATTAATGTCTTACAAACCTAAAAGTTAAAGGCTGTAATAGGTGGATCTCGGAATTATTCAGGAAAGGTGAATGTTAAGATCGATAGTTGATGTCAAAAGTCTCCATTTGAGAATTTGTAGAATTGCCTTAGAGATTATTTTGATCTAATAGTCTTAAGGATTAAAATAGTCACGTTATGATGAAGAGGTAACCTTCGAAGATCGTGAGTGGATTAATCTATTTAAGGATTGTAAAGATAAACCTTGATATCGTTAAGAAAACTCTAGGATTATATTTTCCTTTATCGCTTGTGGATCGATGACCTTGGGAATTGTAAGCGGATAGGCCTGTCTAAGGACTATGTAGATAAATTTTGACATCTTAAGGAAAAATGAGTATCAGTACTTGTAGTGGATGTTAAAGGTTTATAAATTTGTTATGCTTTTAGTGTTTTGTAGGAAACGAGAAAGGAAATTATGAATAGGCTCAATTACTTGGGATAATAGGATATTGTATTCCTAAGTTGAGAAGCAAAATTGTGTTTGGAGTGTAGGAGTTATGAATTTGAAATGGAAAGCCCTTATGGTTTCATATTAGAATAACTCACTCATCATGATTATGGAGGACATGTTTGGGTTTAATTAATAGACTCATTGGTATGCCAACAAAATTTGAAATTGCTTAGTATAAGAGTTTTGAGATCCTGAGGTTCCAAATCGTTAAGATCTTGAGATTTTGGGTAATGATCTAAAACTGTATCGAATTTATTGTGACTGTTATAGCTAGGACTTCTTGTTTTATGGTGAATTGTGGATTGTGAGAATTATTTTCATGATATGGATATCTTAAAATCAGTTTTAATCAAGGTTACCGTGTAAATTGGGTGTTCGAAATGGGATATGTATCTCATGTAAATGTCAATTTGAGGATATGCTAACGAAATGGAGAGAATATAAAGTACCTCCCCTTTGAAGTTTAATTGTGTTTCATGGTTAGTGTCAGAATCTTAACCAAGTTTGATAAAGGAATTGAGATATTGATCGAGATAATGGTAGTGCTGAAATTACAATCTGATGATTTGAGCTTGCTG
Organism: Nepenthes gracilis; assembly: GCA_033239525.1. Lineage (NCBI taxonomy): Eukaryota > Viridiplantae > Streptophyta > Magnoliopsida > Caryophyllales > Nepenthaceae > Nepenthes > Nepenthes gracilis. The sequence continues at coordinate 20,056,205 of BSYO01000003.1, read as the reverse complement.
ATTGATCAGAGTGCCCAGCGAAAGAGTGATGAACTTATATATGTATTAGGGTCTAAGTTAATGTTCAGAGGAGATACTCAATCTCGAGGCTTAGTATGAAATGAGGTAAGGTATTTTGGCTTGTTTTGGTTTAGAGTCAAGTCGGGAGAACAGTTAATGAATTGGGCTTATCTTTAAATTTGATGATGTTAGATTAGTACAGAATGATTCAGGTATTGAGGATTAGAACAATTTAGATATTTAAGGTTCTCGAGGATAACCCCCTTATTCCGGAAATGACTTGGAGATGGTAGGAAGATTCCTCCAAATTATAAGATTCGAGGTTCGTTAAATTATGAGGATAAAATTTCTATAAGTGGGAGAGAATTATGAGGTCCCAGTTTCAAAATATGATAATTTCTTACCATTGAGTTAATATAAATATGTTTAAGGTAATTGAGTTAAGAAAAAATGTGAAAAAAATCAAGTTGGAGGTGAAAAATGGCCGCAGGGTCTCGGCGCCCGGGTGGTGCCTCGGGCTCACCCGGGACACATTTAGTAGAATTTCGCGCTTGAAAGGTGCCTAGTTGGCACTCGAGCGTGGGTGTATTTTATAGGGTGTGCCTAGTTGACACTCGAGCAGTGCTTGAGTGCCTGACACGCTTTTAAAACGCCGTATGCATTTTGTTTCGGCCATTTCGGCATTCCAGCAATAGAGTAGCAGAAGAAAAGAGGGAAAGGGGAAGAAAGAGGAGAAATCCAGTCGTTCTGCTTTATGCCGGGTAAAAATAACAATAGATTGGGTTAAGGCAAGTGTATTTCGGACATTATTTATGATTTTTACAGCTTTTCAGTATCTCTAAATTTGTATTTATGTTCTAAAATCGTGTTTCTTTATGTTTAGTGTAAATAAAGCATGCTTCTCCTGATTAATCGAACAGATTTTATATTTACCTGTATGTATCGTAATATATACCTCCAATTTTTTGTATAAATTTGTATTTTGTGTTCGTTTTACGTTTAAAAGATTTATGTAGAACCCTAGGTATGAAATTGAGGGATATGGTGTTCAAATTTCTAGATTTTGATATGTAAAGGATTAATTTGTAAAAGAGTATTGTCCATATTATGATTTGCATCTGAAAAATTTACATGGAAAAGCTTTGTTAAAGTATTGTGAAATTTTTGAGCAAATTCAAAGGGTTAACGGTGTAATTTCTGACTGACTTTTGAAGTTTAATAAGTTATCAGTTAAGAAATAAGAAGAAAAATATTTCTGATTCTGTTAATTAGCACTTAGGACTGATGTACAGTCAGGTAAGGTTCTCTGACATGCTTTAAAATGTTATGGTGGTAATCGAGGATAATTCTATCCATGGAGTTATACATGGTCCGTTATTCCTCAGGGTGTTAACTTAGAGGATAGTTACTATTACTGGCCAGCACCCCTGTTTTAAATCTTACAAGAAGGGATATATCCCATGAGAAGGGATAACTATTTCTGGCCTTGTATTGTGTGGAGGGAATATAGTCTATCCTCGATTATTCTTCCCATCGTCTAGAAGGATCTACTAATTTGGTCTTTTCTAATAATAAAATGAGATTTCTAGAACTTATAAACTTTAATATCGGTTTCTAATTTCTAAGGCTCGTTATACTAATTTATGATTTCTAATGCATGTATAGAATTTATTTTCCTTGCTTTCACGTTTTCTAAGTGTTTATTTGCTCTTCAGTAATCTCCGTGATATTTACTTTACTGTATTATATTTCTTGATCTATACTTTTTCCTGTTTTCTTATACATTTCTACTCTTTAAATATTTTTATAGTTCTGCTCATCTGTACTTATGTTCTATATGAAAGTATTATATTTGCATATTTTTATTGTACCTTGTTGGGTTTCGACTCACTATTTTATTTTCCCCTACAGATAAAGCTATAGAAATGATTCCAGACAAACGGGAGTAGTTAAAGCTAAGTAAGAAAGATTTGGAGCATTGCAGTCATCTTGAAGATTTTGAAAAAACTAATAATTTTAGCATGTAAATATCTAAATGGTGGATGAAACTATGTATTAATAGTTGGGTCAGGTTTGGTATTCTATTGGAATTGTATTTATGCTTTCGCATATTTATATTATGGATATAGACGCTTCCGCTATTCTATTCTTTAGATTTTGTATAGGTCCTAGATAGCATATCACATACGGATTCTGGTGTACTTGATATAATAGCTGAAATAAAGTCATGGATGATATGACAATTTGTAGTCCAGTGTATGTGTGTTGTAGGATGAATGGTGATATCTTTTTAGTTGTGTGTTTGATTCAGGTTAATTTATACAAGTTGGAATTTTTATAAATATTAGTAGAGAAAATTTTACCAAAATTTCTGTACATTCTATAAATATTAGTTTCGTGCATTTATTGACAGAAGGTCTTTAAAGAAAAAGGATTCGTTCCGTCACACGACCTCCCGAAGGGCGCTCAATGAGCCCTCCAGCGTGACCCTCCGAAATGCCTTGGCCCTCGATGTAAGCTTAAGTGGCGCTCGAGCATGATCTAAAAACTTTCACTACCTTTGTTTCGCGTTTATAAAATGAAAGAAGGGGAGAAGGAAAAAAAGAGGGAGAATGACGAGCAGGGTAGCGAAGGAGGAAGGGAAGAAAAGAGGAAGAAAAGGGAATCTCCGCCATTTTCGGTCCGATCAGAGTATAAAAAATAGTAAATTAAGTTAAGACAAGTATACTCCAAACTCTCTTGTGACGGGCCGTAATTAAATATACATATAAAGTCACCGTCAAGACTTAAAAAGATCAATAACTATTATTAATACATAAAAAAATTTACTTGTCTTTCTTACACAGGATTGACTGAGGCCGAACTGCATGAGCGGGCCTTCTGATTTTAAAATTCATACCAGGCCGACCAACATTAAGGTTAGCTAGACCTGAAAGTTTGAGATGCTTACAAAACCTTTCATTAACAAAAATAATCACAGAAACATACTAATATCCAAATAGTCATAAACAGCGGAATCATTTTACAATTTTCTCAAAACATCAAAAGGAAATAAAATTAAGTTCTTCATTTAAACAGCTCCGGCCAGCCGAACTATTTGACTACACCATAAGGTTTCTACTCAACTTCGTCCTCCATGAGCCTTTCGTCATCTGAAAATAACAAGAGTGAGCCACAAAACCCAGCAAAATACTCACATGCAGAAAACAGAAAACATAAACATATATATAAGCGAATCAAAACAGAGATTCATAACTTAACTTAGCATACGAAAATTATCATGTATTTTTTTTCGGAATTTCCTTAGTCTTTTTCTTATTATCTTGTCTTCTGAAAACTCATAAAAACCATTGAAAATTCTTATCATATTTAGGGACCGGACGGGAGCGGACAACATCGAGAACGGGTTGTGTTTAATCCCACAACCTAAAGCCGTATCTCCTCATTATGCTCCCCGAGGCGGGAGGTAATGCCTTTAACCCGGCATACGGGCCGTAATCCATAAGTCTTATGCCACCAAAAAGTCCCCTCCCGTGGCCCAGGAGGCAATCCTCGAGTGTCACTCCAATATCCTTCATCCATCTTTAACAGCAAGTTTAATGAAAACTCGGTTCATAGTTCTTGTCTTTTAATGGCCATACATCATAGTTCGGAAGTCGAAAGTCGTAGAGCTCCACTTGCTGTCAGGATTACATGCATTGTTCCAAGTTCATACAAATTGGCCGGAGTTCTTTTTCAAACAGAAGGCCGGAGGTCTTTTCTAAAATCCGAAACTCTTAAAAGCCGGAGTTCTTTTAAATCTAGAGTTCTAAAAACCGGAGTGATTTTTCTTTAAAATCCGGAGCTCTAAAACCGGGGTGATTTTTCTTTAGAGGACGGAGTAACCTTTCTTAAAAAGGGCGGAGCTCTTTTCAAAAGGCGGAGTTCTTTTTCTTAAACGGGCAGAGTACTTTTTCTTCACAAGGCGGAGCTCTTTTCTTTAAACATGCAATCATCGAAGTTCATATCAATTGACAAATAATCATATTTCCAAGCAGAACAAAACCGAACATCATGAATAACAGAGTTCCTTTTAAACATGCGATTAAGAACGATAAATCTCAAGAACGAAATAAACTTCATACATACATAATTTCATAAGAATATCATATACTTACATAGCAAACATGCATAAACATGAACTTTAAAAATTGGGGTGAGTATCTTGCCTGGGTTTCTTCTACTTCACCTTGAACTTTTGGCCTTCCTTTATCACTAGAAACTCTATTGCGTGCCTCTTTCTCACTTTTCTAATTCTTATTTATAGGCCTTGGGTATGATAACTATTATTAATAATTGGCAATACAGGAAAAATATTTCATCATTAATGATTGGTAACACAGGGGGAATGTTTCATCACTAATGATTGGCTTCTACATTTCCAAGGAGTTTATTAATTCCTAGTTAACTAAACTTAATAGGGATTTAGATTTCTCATTTAATCACATTCCGGTCAACTATCGGCGTTGACTGAATTATTCTTACACGACTTTCGGTCAACGCTTGTTGATCAGATCATCAACTTCCACAAAGCTACTCCGGCCTTCAAGGCCACTTCGGCTGGACTTGATTTTCATCAAGGAAATCTGGACTTCTTTTCATCAAGGGATATTCCGGACTTCTTTTCATCAAAGAAATCCGGACTGGATTTTCATTAAGGAAATCCGGACTTCTTTTCCTTATACAAAGGCCGAACTTGATTTTTATCTTAGGGCCGATTTACTTTTCTTATTATATTTTCCGGTCAGTTGGCGTTGACCGGATTATAAGGTCTGATAACTGGAATTCCTATGTTCTAAAATCTGAGCCGTTACAATCTCCTCCACTTATAGAAATTTCATCCTCGAAATTTTAAATAAAGTTACTAACCTCGAGAAAATAAATAGGGGTACTTGTTCTGAATATCTTCCTCTCGTTCCCAAGTTGCCTCTTCGGGAGTGTGATTCTTCCAGAGCACTTTTATTAGAGCGATTGATTTGGTGCGTAGTCTCTGTTCCTTTCGATCCAAGATTTTCACTGGTTCCTCTACATAACACAAGTCCTTGTCAATCGTCAAAGGTTCAAAATTTTCACTGGTTCCTCTACATAAGACAAGTCCTTGTCAATCGTCAAAGGTTCATACTCAATTACATGAGTAGGATCATGGACATACTTTCGAAGCATTGATACATGAAACACGTCATGTACTTCTGCCAAGTTCGGAGGTAGTGCAAGTCTGTAAGCTACTTCTCTGATCCTTTCTAGAATTTCAAAATGGCCAATAAATCGAGGCTTCAGCTTTCCTTTTACCCCGAACCTGTACTTTCCCTTAGATGGCGATACCTTTAGGAATACAAAATCACCCTTTTTAAATTCTAATGCAGATCTCCTCTGGTCTGTATAGCTCTTTTGTCTGCTCCGGGCTACTTTGAGATTCTCATGTACTAATTTTATCTTTTCTGTCGTCTCTTTAACAATATCTGGACCCAAAATCCTTTTATCTCCGTACTCCTCCCAGTGGATCGGCCATCTACATTTCCTTCCATACAAGGCCTAAAAAGGGGCCATGCCTATGCTGGCCTGGTAACTATTATTATAGGCAAATTCCGCTAAGGGTAAGAAATTATTCCAAGTCCGTTTCATCTCTAAGACCGAGGCCCTTAACATATCCTCGAGGATTTGGATAGTCCGTTCCGACTGGCCGTCCGTTTGCGGATGAAAAGCGGTACTAAATTTTAATTCGGTACCCAATTCTTTATGTAGACTTTTCCAGAATCGTGAAACAAAATGAGGGTCTCTATCTAATACAATAGAGGCAGGCACACCATGAAGCCTGACAACCTCGTTTACATACGGTTGGGCTAATTTATCATGGGAGTATGTCGACCGGATTGCCAAAAAATAGGCTGACTTTGTTAGCCGGTCAACAATAATCCAAATAGCATCATGTTTCCTTGGCATTCTTGGCAGTCCGGTAACAAAGTCCATGGCAACATCTTCCCATTTCCAGCCTGGAAACGGCATTGGTTGCAATAACCCAGACGGCTGCTTTCTTTCGGCCTTTACTTATTGGCATACAAGACATTTTTCCACGTAGGTTGCAATGTTCCTCTTCATGTTCCTCCACCAGAATGTTTTCTTCAAATCCTGGTACATCTTATTGGCTCCTGGATGAATCGTATAACGGGATCGATGGGCTTCCTTAAGAATTTTCTCCTTTAATTCTTTGTTGTCCGGCACACATAACCGATTCCTAAATCTTAATGCTCCATCCGGCATAACATGAAAATCACTTCGGGATTCTTTGTCCAGCTCACTCATGATCTTTACAAGTAATGAATCATTCGCCTGACATCCCTTTACCTTATTTATCACCTCTGGCTGAACTTGAAGGTACGCCAAAATCATCCGCTTTCCTTGCACATAGCGCTGGACATCATAGTACATGAGAAAGTCCAGCATTTCCATTTGCTTGACTTGCATTCTAGCCAGAATACTAGATTGTCTACTTTGGCCTTTCCTGGTTCGTACCGGATTTCACAATCATAGTCCTTCAGGAATTCAATCCATCTTCTCTGCCTCATGTTCAGTTCCTTCTGGGAGAATAAGTACTTTAGACTCTTATGATCGGAGTAGACCAAGAATCTCTCACTATACAGGTAATGCCTCCGATTTTCAATGCAAACACTACTGCGGCTAATTCCAGATCGTGAGTTGGTTAATTTCTTTCATGATCCTTCAACTGTCGCGACCCATAGGCAATTACCCTTCCGTGTTGCATTAAAACACAGCCTAACCTAATCTTTGAGGCATCGCAATAAACAATCAATCCTCCTGATCCATTTGGAATGGACAGGATCGGAGTAGAAGTTAACCGGTCTTTAAGTGTCTGCAAACTCCATTCACAATCCTTGGTCCACTCAAACTTGGCATCCTTCTTTGTTAACTTGTGAGTGGCAAAGCGATTTGGAAGAAGTTTTCCACAAATCATCTATAATATCCAGCATAGCCTAAGAAGCTCCGTACTTCGGTCACAGAGGTTGGCCGGTTCCACTTTACCACTGCTTCCACTTTCTTAGGATCGATGAAAATCCCTTCTTTGGAGATGACGTGTCCAAGGAATCCCACTTCCTCTAACCAGAATTTGCACTTTTTTAATTTGGCGAACATGTGTTGCTCCCTAAGGATCTGGAATGTAGTCCGTAAATGCTCCTCATGTTCCTCATAGCTTTTCGAATACACAAGGATTCATCAATAAAGACGATCATAAACTTGTCCAGGTATGGTTGAAAAATTCGGTTCATCGAGTCCATAAAGACGGTCGGAGCATTAGTTAACCCAAAAGGCATCACTACAAATTCATAATGCCCATATCTAGTCCGAAATGCCATCTTTGCTATATCCTCCTTTTTGATTCGGAGCTGATGATATCCGGATCTAAGGTCGATTTTTGAAAATACACAAGCTCCTTGTAATTGGTCAAGGAGGTCATCAATTCTTGGCAGAGGATATTTGTTCTTGGTGGTAATTTTGTTCAGTTCATGATAATGCACACATAATCTCATGGTCCCATCCTTCTTTCTTACAAAGAGAACCGGTGCTCCCCATGGTGACACACTCGGCCGAATGAAACCTTTATCTAACAATTCCTGCAGTTGTTGTTTTAATTCTTTAAGTTCGGCCGGTGCCATCCGATATGGTGCTTTGGATATTGGTACTGCTCCTGGCATCAATTCTACCCTGAATTCTAACTCTCGCTGGGGTGGCAGTCTAGGTAATTCATCAGGGAATATGTCTTCGAATTCCCGCACCACAAGAATCTCTTTGGCCAGAGATTCTTGACTTTCAGTAGTCACACTAGCAAAAGCTAGATAAGCTTGACACCCATCACCAATCAAGTGCCTGGCATGAAGGGCCGAAATGAAGCAAGATGCTTCTTTACGCCGGACTCCTTGAATATAGAAAGGCTTGTTTCCAGGGATGGTGAATTCTACTCATTTTCGAAAACAATCAATCTTGGCATGATATTTGGCTAACCAATCCATTCTCAAGATTGCATCGAAGTCTTTCATTTCCAGCAAAACCAGGTTAATAGGCATCATGAATTCATTGAATTCTATCGGACATTCTGGATATACTACATTTAAGATTACGAACGACCCTGTGGGTGAGGCGACCATCAATGGGCAGCCAAGAACTTGAGGAAGGGTCGTAAGATACTTCAAAAATTCATGGGAGACGAATGAGTGAGTAGATCCAGAGTCAAAGAGTACATAACTAGAAGTGCCACAGATAGAAAGTGTACCTTCTACAACCTCCGTAGACGTTTCGGCCTCCTTTGCAGACACGGCAAACACCTTAACTGGAATAGGGGACTTAAATCCTGGGGCTTGTTTGGCGAGTGGACAATCTCTGATCATGTGTCCAGCCTGGCCACAGTTATAACAAACCCCCAACTTCTTATAACAAGGCTTCCCTTCATGTGATCTCTCGCAATGTTCACATGCATTATTAGCCGGAGTTTGAGAAGTTTGTACAGATCGGTTCTGCTCCCCACTGGACCTTGATGGTCTTGCTTTCTTAGAAGGGCCTCTACTAGCATTGGCCCTTGAAGTTTGACTAAACGTCCTTTGTCTGAGCAATGCTCCTCTCTCCAGCTCCTTCTCATAGATAACAGCCTTCTCGAACACCTCTCCGTACGTGGCCGACGTCAGAGTTGAGAGATGCCTCCTAATATCATCCTTTAGTCCCTGAAAGAACCTCCTAACCTTCCTCTCCTAGTCTTCCACCATGTAAGGAGTATAGTGAGATAACTTTGTAAACTTCGCATCGTACTCCACCACAGAGCGAGTACCCTGCCTTAGGCGAAGGAATTCATCCTCCTTCTATCCACGAAGATTAGCAGGGAAATATTTCTCCAGAAACGCTATTTCAAATATTTTCCAACTAATATCCCGGTCTGGTACATTGAAAACTCTCTTCTGCATTTTCCACCAGTGGTGGGCCTCACCCGTCAGCTTATGGGTGGCATAGAGAACCATGTCGTCAGCAGGACACTTAATTACCGTAAACACCTTCTTTAATCGTTGGATCCAATTATCTGCCTTCAACGGATCAGGTTCCCCTGAGAATTCAGGAACACGCTCATTGGTAAAACGGTCATAAACCGACCTCTCATGATGAACCGAAATTGGGGTGGTCACTGGAGTTGGTGGAGCCAAAGCTTCTATGACTTCAGCCATCCGGTCTAGCAGGTTCAAGTATCTTGCCTCCCTATCCAGAGTGTTGTTAGTCCGTCCGGTTCGCCTTACTCTGTTAGACATGACCTCAGTGATGACCTTGATTTCTGAAAGAACATTTCGTCAGTCAACTACCCAAGGGTGGCTATCACAATTTACTCCGTCCAAAGCATAAGTGAAACTAACCCTTTTTTTTTAACTAATCTTGTCCTATGTTTCTGTGTTGATTCAAAATGACTTAAAGCATCTCAGTTCTCTCTCAGATACCAACTGTGATGGCCCGTAATTAAATATACATATAAAGTCGCCGTCAAGACTTAAAAAGATCAATAACTATTATTAATACATAAAAAAATTTACTTTTCTTTCTTACATAGGATTGACTGAGGCCGAACTGCATGAGCTGGCCTTCCAATTTTAAATTTCATACCAGGCCGACCAACATTAAGGTTAGCCAGACCAGAAAGTCCGAGATGCATACTAAACCTTTCATTAACCAAAATAATCACGGAAATATACTAACATCCAAAGAGTCATAAACAGCGGAATCATTTTACAATTTTCTCAAAACATCAAAAGGAAATAAAATTAAGTTCTTCATTTAAATAGCTCTGGCCAGCCGAACTATTTGACTACACCAAAAGGTTTCTATTCAACTTTGTCCTCCATGAGCCTTTCATCATCTGAAAATAACAACAGTGAGCCACAAAGCCTAGCAAAATACTCACATGCAGAAAACAGAAAACATAAACATATATATAAGCGAATCAAAACAGAGATTCATAACTTAACTTAGCATACGAAAATTATCATGTCTTTTTTTTCGGAATTTTCTTAGTCTTTTTCTTATTATCTTGTCTTCTGAAAACTCATAAAAACCATTGAAAATTCTTATCATATTTAGGGACCGGACGGGAGCGGACAACATCGAGGACGGGTTGTGTGTAACCCCACAACCTAAAGCCGTATCTCCTCATTATGCTCCCCGAGGCGGGAGGTAATGCCTTTAACCCGGCATACGGGCCGTAATCCATAAGTCTTATGCCACCAAAAAGTCCCCTCCCGTGGCCCAGGAGGCAATCCTCGAGTGTCACTCCAATATCCTTCATCCATCTTTAACAGCAAGTTTAATGGAAATTCGATTCATAGTTCTTGTCTTTTAATGGCCATACATCATAGTTCGGAAGTCGAAAGTCGTAGAGTTCCACTTGCTGTCCGGATTACATGCATTGTTCCAAGTTCATACAAATAGGCCGGAGTTCTTTTTCAAACAGAAGGCCGGAGTTCCTTTCTGAAATCCGAAGCTCTTAAAAGCCAGAGTTCCTTTAAATCTGGAGTTCTAAAAACCGGAGTGATTTTTCTTTAAAATCCGAAGCTCTAAAACTAGAGTGATTTTTCTTTAGAAGACGGAGTACTCTTTCTTAAAAAGGGCGGAGCTCTTTTCAAAAGGTGGAATTCTTTTTCTTAAACGGGCGGAGTACTTTTTCTTCACAAGGCAGAGCTCTTTTCTTTAAACATGTAATCATCGAAGTTCATATCAATTGACAAATAATCATATTTTCAAGCAGAACAAAACCGAACATCATGAATAACAGAGTTCCTTTTAAACATGCGATTAAGAATAATAAATCTCAAGAACGAAATAAACTTCATACATACATAATTTCATAAGAATATCATATATTTACGTAGCAAACATGCATAAATATAAACTTTAAAAACAGGGGTGAGTATCTTGCCTGGGTTTCTTCTACTTCACCTTGAACTTTTGGCCTTCCTTTATCACTAGAAACTCTGTTGTGTGCCTCTTTTTCACTTTTCTAATTCTTATTTATAGGCCTTGGGTATGATAACTATTATTAATGATTGACAATACAGGGAAAATGTTTTATTATTAATGATTGGTAATACAGGGGGAATGTTTCATCATTAATAATTGGCTTCTACACTTCCAAGGAGTTTATTAATTTCTAGTTAACTGAACTTAATAGGGATTTAGATTTCTCATTTAATCACATTCCGGTCAACTATTGGCGTTGACCGAATTATTCTTACACGACTTCCGGTCAACACTTGTTGACCGGATCATCAACTTCCACAAAGCCACTCCGGCCTTTAAGGCCACTTCGGCTGGACTTGATTTTCATCAAGGAAATCCGGACTTCTTTTCATCAAGGGATATTCCGGACTTCTTTTCATCAAGGAAATCCAGACTGGATTTTCATTAAGGAAATCCGAACTTCCTTTCATCATACGAAGGCCGAACTTGATTTTTATCTTAGGGCCGATTTACTTTTCTTATTATATTTTTCGGTCAGCTGGCGTTGACCGGATTATAAGGTCTGATAACTGGAATTCCTATGTTCTAAAATCTGGGCCGTTACATCTCTTTTCTCTTATTGTTGCTTTTTGACTCCTCTAAAAAGGTATTATGGTTATAATACTCACTCCCTCCAAGATTTATACATGCTTTCCATGTTTTTCCTGATTAAATGGATAAATTTTATGTTTAAGTATAAATATCATGATTTATGTGTTCAATTTTGATGTTTGGCATGTATTTTTTGTTCGATTTATGTATAAAAGTTTTACCCAAAACCCTAGCTCAAAAATGGAGATGTAAATTATTGTAAATTTTGAGTTTTGAGGTTAATTATTGTTTAGTAAAATGTTCAAGCTTATTAAGAAATTTTATCCAAAATTTTGTATACAAGTTATGCGGCCTAGTAATTTATTAAGAAATTTGATAAACATCTGACCCTCACGATGTAAAAAAAGAGGGATTTGTATTCTGAACATCCAGCCCTCACGATGTAAAAGAGGAGGGATTTGTATTCTGAATATCCAGCTCTCACGATGTAAAAGAGGGATATGTATTTGGATTAAGAATTTGACAAACATCCAGCCCTCACAATGTAAAAGGGGAGGGATTTGTATTATGAACATTCAGCCCTTACGATATAAAAGAGGAGGGATTTATATTCTGAACATCCAGCCCTCACGATGTAAAAGATGAGGGATATGTATTCTGAACATCCAGCTCTCACGATATAAAAGAGGTGGGATTTGTATTCTAAACATCCAGCCCTCACGATGTAAAAGAGGAGGGATATGTATTTGGATTAAGAATTTGAGAAACACCCAACCCTCACGATGTAAAAGAGGAGGAATTCGTATTCTGAATTGATAATTGGAACATTCAGCCCTCACTATGTAAAAGAGGAGGAATATGTATTTGAATTAAGAAGTTGAGAACATCCAGCCCTCGTGATGTAAAAAAAAAGGAGGGATTTATATTTCGGAATGAGAATTTGAAAAGAAATTATGATTAAATTCTTTTCAGATAAGTACCAGAACTAAGAATAGTGAAGAATTTGTATTTTTGATCCAAGTTTTAAGAATCAAGATATTTTCTTATGATTATGCATTGTTTTCATGTTTATACCTCACCCACATACATATTTGATTCTGTAATTTCTTATATGCTTAATTGTCATTTTATATGTGCATGTTTGCATGACATTTATTTACATTCTTGTGATTTTGGGTACATTTACTGAGCTTTTAGCTCACTCCTTACTTTTTGTTCCCCTTCAAATAAGTTGAAGCCTGATAAGGATTGAAGATAGGATTAGCTAGAAGGAAGAAAGTTTGTTGGGCTTGAAGACCTTTGAAGATTTTGGAGACCTTGAAGAATTATGAATGTATATATTAGTTTTTGAATGAACATTGTATATTCTGATGATGTACTATATATTATGATGGATATATCGTTTTTGCTTCTGTTTGTTGACATATGGTTATAATTGTTTCCACATTATTGTTTTGGATTATGGATTTTGTTTTGGTCTTAGATGACATCTCTCTTAGATCTAATACGGTAGTTAGAAGTACTATTTTGAAGCTATGGATGATATGACATATGTTAATCCTATGGATGATTTATAATTGTGTTGTGAATTAAAATTTGAGATTTGGTGATTTATATGTAATGTAGGGTTGTGTTAATACAGGTTATTTATATGGTTTTAGCCCATTTTTAGATGGAGTTCTACCCAATTTTCTGTAGAATTTAATATTTTTAAATATGAGCATTAGTTTTGTATGTTATAAATGGAGGATCCTTTACAGATAATGGCTCATTATGTTACAACCTTCTACCATCTTTAAAGAAGCCAGAGGATTCTTCATTGATAGAGATAAATAAAATAGGAGAGGTCATGTATTCTTTAATGACAAAGTACTGATGTCATTTAAGACAATGTCCAAATTCATTGAGTCAAAGTTTTTATGATATCAACTATGAGAACACATTGGTTAGAGCCTTTGTTCAAGTAATATTTATAAAGTAATTCTTGTGTTAGATGGATGTTATTACTAATATGACTGCCTTCCACAAAGTATAAGGTGTCGGTTTCCACAATGTTGTAAATATGAGTGGTGAGATTCCAAAATTTAAAATATAGTAATTGGAAATTACTTAAGTTAAAATAGGTGAATTGATGTCAAAGAGTACGGGAGAAATCGGTTTGAAAGCCCAAATATCCGAAATTGGTAGAATCAGGAGTCGAAGTTGTAAACCGTAAAATGTTAATCCATAAATAAGATTCTAAGTTCTAAATTATGATAATCATGGCTTATTAAGGTTATATAATTAAAATTAGGGTCCAAGGATATAAAAAATTGGGTTAGAAGGGTCAAAACGGGTCCCGGACAATAAAAAAACGAAGTAGGCTTGATGCGGGCCCGACCAGCTCTTGAGGAGCCACTCAGGCATGAAAAATAGAACCTAGATCCCGAGGAGTGCTTGGGGCATGAAAACCAAAATGGTGCGCTCAATGCTCGCCCGATAGGAGCTCGAGCGCAGCCCTTTGGGTATCTTGGTGCCCGATGAACGCTTGAGTACCAGTCGAGGTATTTAAGTGCAAGAGGATTTTTTCTCGTCCATTTTCGACTGATTTTTGGATTTAGAGAGAGAAAGAGAATGAAGAACTAGAGAGAGGAGGAGAAGATCGAAACCCACGAGTCCAAATCCGTCCGAGAGCCAGTTAGAAAGGTGATAAATCGGGTCAAGGTAAGTACACTCGTACCCTTTTCTTTCATTTTCTTGTACTTTTATCTTATTTTTTTTAGGTATCCTCGTTCTAATACCCGATTAATTTTATATTTTGTAACTCTCAAGACCTAAGCATACATATATATAAATTTGGTGCCCAAAATTATAGATTTGATAGGTTCTTGGACTAGGCAAACCCTAACCCCCATGCCCGAACATGTTGCCCATAAAATTTTGGGGCTTTTGCTTAATTTGGGGTTAGAATATGATTACCCACAACTTGGACATGTTAATTTATTGATTGGGTATTCGAATTTGAGATTTTATGTGGAATTTTTCTCGAAGAAACCCTAACCCGTGCCCAGACCCCGTTTAATAGGTTAAACTGAGTTTGATGCATGAATTGACTTAGGATTATGCTTACCCATACCTTGAATTTGATGATGTACCCATTGGATACCCAAAATTCTAAGAATTAACTGATATGTGTATTCGAACACTGTTCACGTGCATTGTTCACACGGGAATTGTTCACCAGAGGACGTTGAACGGTATATTGCATAATCTTTTCATGTTTAACTAATAATTAAGTGATATGTATATTTGTATAAATTCAATCGAATAATCTGGAAGCTTCGGCATGTTCAATTGTGAAGGAAATTTGTATCCGAAAACCTTTCAAGTCTATCCGTTTTTCGATGGTAAGAATTCTAAATTGTAGCTATGCAAATGATATTCGTACATAAGTTAAGTCATGGAAGGATTTAAATTTAAAAGTAAGATGAAAAGCATATGAACATTCGGAGGAAAATTCCCTTAAGATAAGATAAGAAATTGGAACTCTAAAATTTGTTATCCGATATCCATTTTCTGTCATCTGAATCTGTCATCTATTTCGCCAGTATTAGTATTGTCACTTGTATCATTTATCTGTTCCGTCAATATTGGTATTGTTATCTGTATCTGTTATCTATTCTATTAGTAGCAGTATTATTATCTGTATCTGTTATTTGTTCCGTCAATACTGATATTGTCATTTGTATCTGTTATCTGTTTCATCAGTACAGATACTGCCATTCATATCTGTTTCCATAAGATTCAGTAGGAAAAAAAGAATTACAAATTTGTACGCAATTCCTGCATCTAAGGGGAATCAAAATCCAAATATGAAAGTTAAATATATTCCGACAAAATGTATTGAATTATGTTTCATATTTATGCATCCGCATTATGCTCCTATTCTCTTTTTCTTGATTTATTCTGAGTATATAGCTTATTGTTTTTTTTATCATATTATGTCTTGTTGAGTTGTTAGCTCACCTTACTTCTTCTTCCTTCCATATGAGACCCACGAGCCGGTACCCGATTAGAAGGAGCAAGGAGAGGGATTAGCTAAAGAGATCGGTTGGACCTCGATAACTTAGAATCTAGAATATGGTTGATGTTACATTGTGTAATTAGTTTATAGAAGATTAATGTTGTATATTAAATTGTGACATAACTTGTATATTTTCATGACAAAGAATGCTTCCGCAAGTATTATGTTATGTTTTGTATAAGTTCCTAGATGGAATCTGTATATAGATTCAATATGGTAGTTGAAAGTACTGTATTGGAGTCATAAATGATATGACATTTGTTGATCCTATGGATGTGTCGTGGATTAAATTTTGAGGACTGTCTATGTAGATATCTTGTGCAGGTTGTATTTATTCAGGTTGTTTGTATGGGTTTTGTCCATTTTTAGAGAAAACTCATTCTAATTTTCTATAGAACTTATACATTGAATTAATTGCATATTATTCTTATTTGGATAAGTATGATTATTGACGGAGGTCATTAGTGGATTATGACCCGTTCCATCACAGATGGTATTTGAAAAAAAAAAGATACCTTATGATTGATTTGAATCATATGCGAAAGTTTAGAATCGACTAAAATTGATCGAATAAGTAGATGAATGCGTAGGACGATTAAGTTAGATTTGATAGTCCTAGGTATCCTAGTTTGCATAAGTTAGATTAAAATTAAGTTGGGATTTAGTGTTTAAGCTGATTGATATCGATTTCAGGCTTAGGCTAATCGATTTTGGTTTAAAGTTTAGGTTGACCTATTCTGAGTTGAGGCTCTCAAGTTAGCAAGTCATTAGAAAGGCATGTTTGGGTCAACCTAGCAAGTATGGCAGATAAAGTAGAATTGAAGGCTCGAGGTCAATGTGACTTGGAGTCGATTCCTGGTGTAATGAAATTAAGGATGTCATTTTGTGACAAATTTAGTAGTGATTAAATGCTTGAATTCTTAGGTGGTGCAAATCCTATAAGAATTGAAATGCTGTTCGTAGATGTTGGTGTAAATTGTGTTGGTAAGATATAATGCTTTGCAATCAAGTTATGAATTTTGAATATGGGGCATAGTTGATCGAGGAGCGGTGAAATTAATATGGAGGACAAGTGGTAAGTCTATGTAGCCTATGAGACAACCCTTTGAAGTCATTCGGTGGTCATTAAGGAATTTAGTTATGTAAGTCTTCGAGGAATAAATGACGTCAATAGACGTCCATGTCATTTGGGTTGACCTCTGATGAGGCTGGTGAGTTATCATAAAATGTAATGCTTTTGAGGAAGATATGGATTATATTATTATTGCATCGTGGTAGGTGGTTACCCTCGAATTAAGTGGGGTAGAAGTCCGTAGTTGGAGTTACTCCACCTATAGGTCAGAATTAGCACTTAAGGTCTTCACTTTGAGAACTTATAGGTATTGCCTTTGGAGATAGCTATCGTCTAATAGATTTAAGAGCCTAAATAGTTGTATTATAAAGGAAAGATGATCTTATAATATTGCAAATGGATAGATTTGTTTAAGGATTGTAAAGATAAACATCAGTGTCTTCTAAGAAAAGCGAACATTAGTGCTGACCATTAATATTGGGAGTCCTTAGTCATAATATGTTTTCGATGCCTTGTAGAAGATGTGAATTGTGAGCTGTAAGCAGTCCCAATGTTTGGGTTAATGGTACGTCATGCTTTTAATTTGGTAAACAGAAAATGTATTCGAAGTATTGAATCTATGAAATTAAGAAATGAGAAGTCTTTATGGTTTTGTTTTAGAACAATTAGAATGACCAACTCATCGTGATCATGGAAGACGTGTTCGAATTGAATTAGTTGGCTCATTGGTATGCCAACGAGATCCTAAGGTTTCTAAGTATTTGGGTTTTGAGATTTTGGGTAATGACATAAAGCTATATTGAATCTTTGGGTGATAGTTATAATTATAGTTTCTAATCTGGCTGTAACTTGAAGATTTGTGGGAATGATTTGCATGATATGGCTATTTTAAGATTTGCTCTAATTATGGCTGCCGTGTAATCTAAGTGTTTCATATGGATTGTGTAATTTAGGAAAATATCGGTTTGATGACATACCAACAAAATAATGACGATATGAAGTATTTCAATCTTGAGATTTGTTTGCGATTTGAGGTTTGTGCCAAAACCTTAACTAAAACTCAATCAGAGAATTTTGGGTGTTAAGTTTAATTTGATACAGCGGTGAATTGTAATCGGACGACTCATAGTTAGGTAATTAATTAGAGTTGTGCAGCAGACATGTAGTGAACCCATATATTTTAAGGCTAAATTTGAGGTTAGGGAAAAATGCTCATTTTCGAGGCTCAGTGTAAGTTGAAGTAATAATTCTCAGTCGTTTGAGGTTTTGAGCTTAATCGAAAAAGTAGTTAATGAATTTCGTTTGTCTTCGGACTTGGTAGAATTAGATTTTGATAGAACGCATTGGGTAATAAGAATCAGGATGATTCAATTGCTCAAGGTTCTTTGGAATGACCATTTAATCAAGGCAGTGACTTGGGAATACTAAAGAGAATCTAGAGGATTACTTCTGATTATAGAAATTTGAGGTTCGTTAAATTTCGAGAATGAAATTTGTATAAGTGGAGGAGAATTGTAAGGTGTCGGTTTTCACGAGGTGGTAAATATGAGTGGTGAGGTTCCAGATTCCAAAATATAGTAATTAAAAAATAATTAAGTTAAAATAGGTGATTTGAAGTCAAAGGGTTTAGGAGAAATCGGTTTAAAAAGCCTAAATATTCGGAATTGGTAGAATCATGAATCGAAGTTGTAAACCATGAAATGTTAATCTGTAAATAATATTCTAAATTTTAAATTGTGATAATCATAACTTATTAAGGTTATATAATTAAAATAAGGGTCCAAGTGTGTGAAATATTGGGTTAGAAGGGTCAAAAAGGGTCACAGATGGCGAAAAAATGAAGTAGGCCTGCTATAGGCTTGACGCAGGCCTGACCCGCACCCGACCAGCGCTAGAGGCACTACTTGGGGATGAAAAATAGAACCCGGTGCTCGAGGAGCGCCTGAGGAGCACCCAAGGCACGCCCGGGGCGTGAAAACTAGAACGGCGCTTTCGATGCTCGCCTGATGAGAGCTCCAGCGTTGCCCTTTGGGTATCTTGGAGCCCGATGAGTGCTCAAGTACCAGTCGGGGTATTTAAGTGTGCGAAGGTTTTCTCCCGTGCATTTTCAGCCAATTTTTAGGTTTAGAGAGAAAAAGAGAATGAAGAACTAGAGAGAGAAAGAGGAGATTGAAGTTCACGAGTCCAAATTTGTTCGAGAGCCAGTTAGAAAGGTGATAAATCGAATCAAGACAAGTGCACTCATATCCTCTTTTTTCATTTTCTTATACTTTTGTCTTATTTTCTTCGGTTATCCTTACTCTAATACCCGGTTAAGTTTATATTTTGTAACTCTCAAGACCTAAGCAAGCATATATGTAAATTTGATGCCCAAAATTGTAGATTTGATAGGTTTTCAGACAAGGAAAACCCTAACCCCCACACCTGGACATGTTACCCATGAAATTTTGGAGCCTTTGCTTAATTTGGAGTTAGAATATGATTATCTACAACTTGGACATTTTAATTTATTGATTGGGCATTCGAATTTGAGATTTTATGTGGAATTTTACTCGAGGAGACCCTAACCCGCCCCTGGACCCCGTTTAATGGATTAAACTGAGTTTGATGCATGAATTGACTTAGGATTATGTTTACCATGTCTTGAATTTGATGATGTACCTGTTGGATGCCTGAAATTTCAAGAATTAACCGATATGTGTATCCGAATACTGTTTACGTGGGTACTATTCATCCAAGGATGTTGAATGGTATATTGCATAATTTTTCCATGTCTAACTAATAATTAAGTGATATGTATATTTGTATAAGTTCAATCGAATAATCTAGAAGTTTCTGCATGTTCAATTGTG
The DNA here is from genome assembly GCA_033239525.1 of Nepenthes gracilis. Taxonomy (NCBI): domain Eukaryota; kingdom Viridiplantae; phylum Streptophyta; class Magnoliopsida; order Caryophyllales; family Nepenthaceae; genus Nepenthes; species Nepenthes gracilis. The sequence goes on along the minus strand of BSYO01000003.1, from coordinate 20,036,590 downwards.
AAGGAAATTCGTATTTAAAAGCCTTTCAAGTCAATCCGCTTTTCGATGACAAGAATTCTAAATTGTAGCTATGCATATTATATTCGTACATAAGTTAAGTCATGAAATGACTTAAATCCGAAAGTAAGATGAAAAGTATATGAACATTCGAAAGAAAATTCCCTTAAGATAGGATAAGAAATTGGAACTCTAAAATTTGTTATCCAATATCCATTATCTGTCATCTGAATTCGTCATCTGTTCCGTTATCTGTTCCGTCAGTACTGGTGTTATTATCTGTTTTGTTAGTATCAATATTATCATCTGTATCTGTTATCTATTCCTTGAGTACCGGTATTATCATCTGCATCTGTTATCTGTTCCGTCAGTACCGGTATTGTCATTTGTATCTGTAATCTGTTCCGTCAGTACCGGTATTGTCATTTGTATCTGTTATCTGTTCCGTTAGTACCGGTATTGCTATTTGTATCTATTATCTGTTCCGTCAGTACCAATACTGCCATTCGTATCTATTTCTATCAGATTCTGTAGGCAAAAAAGAATTAGAAATTTGTACACAATTTTTGTATCAAAGGGGAATCAGAATCCAAATATGAAAGTTAAATGTATTCCGACAAAATGAATTAAATTATGTTTCATATTTATGCATCCGCATTATGCTCCTATTCCCGTTTTCTTGATTTATTTTGAGTATATAGCTTATTGTTTTTTATCATATTATGCCTTACGGAACTGTTAGTTTACCCTTACTTCTTCTTCCTTCCAAATGAGACCCACGAGCCGGTACTCGATTAGAAGGAGCAAGGAGAGGGATCTGCTAAAGAGATCAGTTGGACCTCGAGAGCTTAGAATCTAGAATATGGTTGATGTTACGTTGTGTAATTAGTTCATAGAAGATTAATGTTGTATATTAAATTGTGGCATAGCTTGTTGTATATTTTCATGACATAGAATGCTTCCATAGGTATTATGTTAAGTTTTGTATAAGTTCCTAGATGACATCTGTATATAGATCCAATATGGTAATTAAGAGTACTATGTTGGAGCCATAAATGATATAGCATTTGTTGATCTTGTGGAAGTGTCGTGGATTAAATTTTGAGGACTGTCTATGTATATATCTTGTACAGGTTGTATTTATTCAGGTTGTTTGTATTGATTTTGTCCATTTTTAGAGGAAATTCTACCCAATTTTCTGTAGAATTTATTTATTGAATTGATTACGTATTAGTCTTATTTAGATAAGAATGATTATTAACGGAGGTCATTAGTGGATTATGACCCATTTCGTCACACAAAGGCCATTTGACAAAGGTTGATAGGGGTTGCGAGGGTTAAGTCAATTAGCGATGATTTTAGCAATGAAATTATAGATTATATTACAGCAACCAATGAGCCTAAAATCAGCAACTTTGATGGGGGAACTAACCTTGGAAATGAGATAAATCGTGGTGCAATTAACTTGTCTTAGAAGACATCCATTCTAAAAGAAGTCCACGATTGCACGAGAGATGAGGTGACCCATGATGTCTCTGAATGTTTTAAAGAAAGTAGTAGAAAACCATCTGCCCTCGAAGCTTTAGAGTTCCCATAACTAAACACAATTGTGTAGATTTTATTTGGGAAAGGAATAGAAATAAGGCTTTGGAAAAGGTTCAACGAGACAATCTTAAGAATGAAATGCCATAAGATCTTACTATTAGTAGGACTACTCACAGGAGGCCTCCCCAAAAGCTTGAAGTAGTAGTTAATAAAGACTTCATAAGTTTCAGCGTCAAAAGACATGAGGGAGTCATTTTCTTTGACAAGTGGGGTGATCCTTCTACAATTATGCTTCTCTTTGATGGTATTGAAATAGTACTTTGTACAACGGTCATCATTATTCAACTATTTCAATTTTGGCCTTTTGCTTGAGGAAGTTCCCCTTCATGCACAGACCGTTCCACAAAGCAACTTAGGCCTAAGATTCCAAGGAAATGGAGATAGGGAAAAAGGAAAAGTGGTAGAGAGTCACCAGGGTTACCACAAGCTCCTTCAAGGGAGAGGTAACGAGTTGGCCAAGATCACTAACTTCTTTATTTAACACATTAATAGTTGTTTCCACATGCTTGAGCTTGGCGAGAATCATGAACATGGAAACACAATTGACTTCATAGGTCCAAGAGGACCCCACGATATCTAGAAATTTAGGATAATTAGTTAGAAAATTATTGAATTTGAAGGGATCATTTCTTGCATAATCCAAATGTTCCTAGAGAACTAGGTAGGGAGAGTGATTTGAGATACTAACCTGATTAAAAAAGAAAAAAGCTTGAAACAACCCACAAACAGAAAGTCATGTAGCAATCACCAAAATTCTATCTATTTTCTTGTGGATGTAGTTCAAGGCATCTCGTCAATATCACCACGTGAACATACAACCATCAAAGCTATGGCCCTGTAGGCAGGAGGAGGTGAGACAACGGGCAAGGTCTCTAGATCCTTCCTCTAAGAAGTTACCCTCCAAGGATCTCAAAATCATGTAACACTATATTGAAATCACTAAGAAGGGTCTAAGGAAGATCTTCTTCCTTGTTGGCCAGCTCGTCAATCGAATTCCAAAGTCTTCTTCTTCCTTCAATAGAGTGTGGACTATACATCATGGAGCAGCAAAATTTGGTGCCTTGCACCATATCAACAACAATGTCAAAGATGATTCGCTCCTAATATTGAAGTTCGATCATGTGATTTCGAAGGAGTGGATATGTGTGCCGAATATTAAAGAATTGAATGAAAAAATTATAAATAAAGTCCATCGATCAAAGTACAATACTTATTCTGAAATTAACAAAATATATCAAGATTTGAGGAAGATAGTTTGGTAGCGTGACATGAAAAGGAAAATTGCAACTTATGTGAAAAGATGCTTAATATGTCAACAATTAAAGGTTGAACACAAGAAACTACTAGATCTTTTACAACCTATGCTAACACCGAGTTACAAGTGGAAAGATATAACGATAGATTTTATAATGGGTTTAACAAGAATGCCAAGAAATATGATACTCTTTGGGTAATTGTAGTCAGCTCACTAAATCAGCCCACTTACCCTATGTTTGGTTAGAAAGAATAAGGAGGGAATAGATATTTCTCCGTTTGGTTACCAATTTAATTGGAATAAATATTTTTACCATTCATGTGAGAATGGTTATTCCCTGGTGAAAATATTTATTCCCACATATTATTATTATTATTATTATTATTATTATTATTATTATTATTATTATTATTATTATTATTATTATTATTATTAATGGGTACGCCAATAATAGGCTGGCCCAATAAGGAAGAATAGCCAACATCCACAACGGCCGATTTGTACCTGGACGGTCAATGCTCATTGTTGACCGGATGAAAGGCTAAATGAGTCAGGAGAAGCCCAAGAGTAGGACAGATGACTTACTCTTGAGACGGTCAATGCTTTCGTTGAGCAAAAGTAGGACCAGTCGACCGTCTGAGAGCCAGGCCTCAAGTGAGCTAAGCCCAGTTAGGCCCACATGACCATTCTCAACCAACAATGGTCTCCCCTGATTTCGCGCTCTTCACAGAAGGCAATCTCAATTGTAACGGTTATTAGTAGATTCAATGCTCATCCCTGAAGGAAAGCACTAGTAAACCTTAACTATTACAGAATGTAGAAGAAAAGCAATCAATGCAACGACCGTTACTGCCATAAAGGCCCCATATTAGAAAAGGCAGCAATCCCAACAGAGTGCGAGAATTAAGCCTTCATGTACAAGAAAGGCCACTAAGTACAGCAACTATAAAAGGCCATGGAGTCCTCACTCAAATGCACGCTCTCATTGGCCCATAAAAGCTCTCTACGGCATAGCTCACATGCTTTCAAAATACAAACACACACTCTCTCTGTCACTACGTTCTTAGTGAACACGATGATTAGAGCCAACACTCCTCATGAGCCACCAAAGGCTCTCTTAACGAGAGCATTCTCTTATCACAAAACTCCCTGCATTCTCTTTGCATCCTTTACTTTTACATTCTCAATTCAAAAGTTATTTGCTGATTTGAGCGTTGGAGTGTTTATGGTTGGACAACCTCCCGCCGTCACCTGATCTCTTATTCGTAATTGTGGTATATAGGATCCAGACTCGGTGGACAGAATCAGATTCAAACGATCAACTTGACCCGAATCTGTTTGAAATTTGGATTCAGGACGCATCATTGGCGTCGTCAGTGGGAAGCTTACAAAAAGCCAACCACTTTCCTCCACTACTTCTCTCAGTTTCACTCTCCAGCCTAGTGTCATTAGTTAGAATGGTGAACACTAAAGCGCAGGCTAGCGAGCCCGCTAGAGATATGATCTCACTCGACCAGGACCACGCTGTTAGTGATCAGGTTAATGGGGTGCCAGCACCCTTTTTTCAGAATTTGGCGGAGCACATGAGCAGCAAGAATAGAATGTTCCAGATATTCTGCGCCCGCCAGGAGAACGCACAGCAGGGGGCTCCGCCTGCAGCAATCCTTACTCCGACCTCCAGGAGAGGAGACCAAAAGAAAAATAAGCGGTCCAGGAAGACCAAGAGGCTGGACAGCACTCAGATTCCAGAGGCCCTCACACATCCAGAGCCATTCAAGGCTTGAAGGATGTTTGGGCAACAGGACTCCAGAGGAGAGTCCAAAATGAAGGAATCTCTAATATTCTCGGGCGAAAGCCTACCCTAAGACTCAGGAGGGAGCCTCTAGGATCGTTAGATCCACTGGTAGCAGTAGCCAGCTGACTACTTGCCATGCTAGAGAAAGAACGGAGTTGAGAAGCTACCTCAACTCCAAAAGGGTTGGCAACATCGCTAGCATCGATTTGCAGGTAGAGAAGATCTTGAAGCACGTGTTTAAGGATGACCAACACGCTACAAATCTGGACAGATTTCCCTTCACAGCATAGAACATGAACTGTCCCATGTCGACCAAGTCGAAGATGCTAACTCTTGACTCTTGCGATGGGAGTGCTAATCCCATTGATCACCTCAATCATTTTCGCACCCATCTGAATCTACAAGGGTTTGAGGATATAGCCATGTGCTGCTGTTTCCCTCTTACACTCAAGGGAGACGCCTGCATCTGGCTTCATCGTCTCCCATCAGACGCTTGTGGGCTCAAGTACGGCAGCAGCCCCCAGAAACCCATGGGATGCCCTCACAATGCGCCGGCCTCGCTCGAGCGAGGCCCTGGCAGTGGGCCTGCGCTTGCCAAGCGCTCTTTTTTAACTCCGCAACCTGATTTTCATTTTTTAAAAAAATGGAAGGGGAAGTGAGAGAGGGGCAGAACCACGATAGCAGCGAAGGGGAGAAGAGAGAAAAGAGAAAGAAAGGGGAGAAATCATCCATTTCGATCCATTCTGGGTAAAAATAACAATAGCTCGAGCCTAGGCAGGTGTACCTCCAACTTCGTTCTTCGTTTTTACCATGTTTTGACTGCTCTATTTTTGTTCTTTACGCTATAAACCCTCGCCCCTCATGATTTAATGCGATTAATGCATGTTTTTTATAAATATACTGCTAAACTTCATATTTATACATGATTATCATGCGTTGTGGCTTCGATTTCACGATTTGGTTCTCGTTTCACATCCGTTTTGTGTCCGAACATATTTATCGAAATCCTAACCAAAAATTTGGGGATTTTTAGTTTAATCGCATGATTTTGTATATGTATTTGGATTATGGCTTCAATTTCATGAATAATCATGTATTTAGTATCGGTTTTATGTCCGGAAGGTTTATGTGAAACCCTAGGTACGAAATTGAGGAATTTGGCGTTCAATATCCAAAATTTTGATATGTGAAAGTTGATTTGTAAAATAATATTATCCATGTTATGATTTATATCCAAAAATTTACATAGAATCGCATCAAGAATTTCGTGAATTCATAATACAAATTTGAAGGACTATCTATATAAATTTGACTGACTTTCTAAAATACAGTGAGTTATAAGATAAGCAATTAAGAGAATAATGTTTCTGATTCTATTAATTAGGACATAGAACTAATATACAATCAGATAAGATTTTCTAGCATGCCTTAAAATGTTATGGTGGTAACCAAGGATAACTCAATTCATGGAGTTATACATGGTATACCCTTCCTCAGGGCATTAGCCTAGAGGGTAGAATTCCAGACAATCCACCGACCTGCGGGAGGTATTTGTACATAATCCATCTACCTTTGGGAGGTATTTGTACATAATCAGCATGATTTGCAGATATAGATTGGGATTATGGTCAAATTTCACAATAATCAAGTGGGGTTAGGGCATCGCTTTATGTCCGGTCATAAAAAAATGGAAGGGGAAGTGAGAGAGGGGCAGAACCACGATAGCAGCGAAGGGGAGAAGAGAGAAAAGAGAAAGAAAGGGGAGAAATCATCCATTTCGATCCATTCTGGGTAAAAATAACAATAGCTCGAGCCTAGGCAGGTGTACCTCCAACTTCGTTCTTCGTTTTTACCATGTTTTGACTGCTCTATTTTTGTTCTTTACGCTATAAACCCTCGCCCCTCATGATTTAATGCGATTAATGCATGTTTTTTATAAATATACTGCTAAACTTCATATTTATACATGATTATCATGCGTTGTGGCTTCGATTTCACGATTTGGTTCTCGTTTCACATCCGTTTTGTGTCCGAACATATTTATCGAAATCCTAACCAAAAATTTGGGGATTTTTAGTTTAATCGCATGATTTTGTATATGTATTTGGATTATGGCTTCAATTTCATGAATAATCATGTATTTAGTATCGGTTTATGTCCTAAGGTTTATGTGAAACCCTAGGTACGAAATTGAGGAATTTGGCGTTCAATATCCAAAATTTTGATATGTGAAAGTTGATTTGTAAAATAATATTATCCATGTTATGATTTATATCCAAAAAATTTACATAGAACTGCACTGTTGAATTTCTGTGAATTCATAATACAGTTTGAAGGACTATCTATATAAATTTGACTGACTTTCTAAAATACAGTGAGTTATAAGATAAGCAATTAAGAGAATAATGTTTCTGATTCTATTAATTAGGACATAGAACTGATATACAGTCAGATAAGATTTTCTAGCATGCCTTAAAATGTTATGGTGGTAACCAAGGATAACTCAATTCATGGAGTTATACATGGTATACCCTTCCTCAGGGCATTAGCCTAGAGGGTAGAATTCCAGACAATCCACCGACCTGCGGGAGGTATTTGTACATAATCCATCTACCTTTGGGAGGTATTTGTATATAAATGCTGATAGAATGGATATTTCAGTTCATACCTTAGATTGTGTGGAGTAAACGTAATCTATCCTCGATTATTCACCCCCTCGACTAGTAGGGTCTACTAGTTTGATCTTTTTTGATAGTAAAAAGAAATTTTCAGAATTTATAGATTTTGGTATCAGCTTCTGATTTTTAAGGCTCGTTACACTGATTCATGATTTCTGAAGCATGTTTATATGATTTATGATATCCCATACTTTAATGTTACCTTTCTTTTCTTGAATACTTCCATGATTTTGTATATTTGTACATTTGCTCTGCATGACAAGATTTACACTGCATATTTTTACCGTGCCTTGTTGAATTTCGACTCACTATTTTATTTTTTGCCTTCCAGATGATACAGTAAAGGTAGTGCCTAACAAGGAGTAGTTAAAACCTAGCCTGCAGATCTTGGAAGACTTAAAGTCATTTTGGAGATCTTGGAAAGAAGTAGCTTGGATGTAAATACCTAATTTTGTATATAGATCTTATGTATAAGGATCTTGTATGTGAAATGTATGTTATTCATGTAATGAAATAGGGATTTATGCTTTCGCATGTATATAGTTCAGCTTCCACTATATGTTTTTCTGGATTTTATTATAGGTACTAGATGACATCTCTATTCTGAATTTTGATATAATGGATAACAATGTTGAATGTAAAAGCCATAGGGATTTATACAGCGTCTGATGATCCTGTATCTGTGATAAAAATATGTGTCGATGGTTATGGCACTTATGGTCCTGTACATGTGTGTTGTAGGGTGTGTTGTGATAATTGAATAGCTGTGTGTTTGTATAGGTTTTTTTTACACAGGTTGTATTTTTTTGTTTTCATCCAGCTATAAAGGAAATTCGGTCGAAATTTCTGTAAAATTTAAATGTTTTGAATTTTGGCTCTACTTTTTGTATCTGTATTGACGAAAACATTTCAAAAACCTAAAAAAATCTGTTTCGTCATAATTGGTATCAGAGAAATGAGATGCCTTAGGAGTTGATCGATCGTGAAGCGGAAGCTTAGACTTAAGTTTCTATAGGGATTGGTTGGGGTAGCTAAGATAATTAAGATGTTTAGGAAGTTGATCCTTAGGCTAGATTTGAATTTTATTACACCATTGATAACCCCTTCCCCTAATTTGTTTTCTTGAGGATTATTAATGTTGTCATTGCTTTTGATTATAGGACATAAGATGGCCAGTAGGAGAAATAGAAGAAATAATTATGGTGGTGCTAGTACTCCCCACGATCGAGCGGCTGCATACGTGGATCTGTTAGAGAAGATGACAAATGTAGTTGAATCTATGGAGTAGCGTCACATGGCTTTGGTCCCTACACCTGTGTCAGCTCCGATAAATCCTACTCTGACGATGTATGATAGATTCACAGCGGAGTGAGCACTAAGATTTTTAGGAAAGCCTGATCCGGTAGAAGTGAATGTTTGGCTTAAAAGGATGAAGAATATTTTTTCTGTGATCCGATGCACCGATTAGGAGAAGGTTACTTTTACGGTATACAAGCTAGAAGGCAAAACTGACAGTTGGTGGAGTATGAAAAAGAGGGTGTTAGGCATGCCCAACGATGAGATCATATGGGAGATGTTCGAGGACATCTTCATGGAGAAATATTTTCCATCCAATCTCCAAGATCAAAAGGAGTAAGAATTCATGCGACTAAGACAAGGAAATATGATCATCACTGAGTAGGATGCAAAGTTCACTGAGCTGTCCAGATTCTCACCGTATTTTGTGGATGATGAGTTCAGGAAAGCAAATAAATTCCAGTAAGGACTGTGAGACAATATTAGGAAATAATTGTCGACTCTAAAACTCTAGATCTATGTCGATATTCTAGATCAGGCTATGATTTATGAGAAAGAGGTGAAAATGCAAAGATTCTTTGCAAAAAGAGCTGCTAGCTGGACGAGTTTTAGTATTGGATCGATTATAGGGCCTTCAGGACCACCCAAGAAGGCAAGAGTTGCGGACAAGGGGAAGAGTATTACTCAAGTTCAATCAGTAACTAGCTCTCAGGTATCAACAGCTGATTGTACTTTCTGTAGGAAGAAACATACAGTGTATTCTTATCGTAAGGCAACGGGAGCTTACTTTAGATGTGGCTAGCAGGGCCACCAGATTAAAGACTGTCCATATCCTCATAGGCTAGAAGGAAAGAAGCCTACTGTCTCAGCTAAGGCTTTTACAGTGACTATTCAAGACCCGAAGGCAACTTTAAATATTATGGAAGGTACCCTTTCTATTTGTGGAGTTCCTGCATCTATATTATTTGATACAGAGTCTATCCATTCTTTTATTTCTCCATAATTTACATACCGTATTGTATCTACCCCACGTCTTTTGGATTATTATTTATCTATGTCAACTCCCACTGGACCGTCGGTAGTTACTAATGTTGTGTATCCTAAATGTATGGTTGAGGTAAATGGAGAATGTTTGATTGGGGATTTGGTATTGTTGGTCATGGGTAATTTTGATGTACTTCTGGGGATGAACTAGCTATCCAAATATCATGCCAGTATTGATTATTTTCTAAAAAGGATTTATTTTGATATTCCCAAAATGGAACCTTTTTTCTTTCAAGGCATTCGAAAGAAGGAGGTGCCTGTGTTAATTACTGCTTTGCATGCCAAGCATTTGGTGAAAAGTAGGTATAAAGCTTACCTGGCATATGCCTGTACCATTAGAAGTCATGGTATGTCAGCTAAGGATATTCTAGTTGTGTGTGATTTTGAGGATGTCTTTTTGAAGGAATTACCTGGATTACCTCCACACTGAAAAATTGAGTTTGAGATTATAATTATTCCTGGAGTTAACCTGATTTCTAAAGCCCCATATCATGTGGTCCCGGCTAAATTGAAAAAACTGAAATTATAGTTACAGGAGTTGTTAGATAAGGGTTTTATCAGACCAAGTGTATATCCTTGGGGAGCACCAGTGTTGTTTGTGAGGAAGAAAGATGGTCCTTACGGCTATGTGTTGACTATCGTGAATTCAACAAAATCACAATTAAAAACAAGTATCCATTGCCACGTATTGGTGATATGTTTGATCAATTGCAAGAATCTTGGGTGTTTTCAAATATTGATTTGAGATCCGATTATTATCAGTTGAAGAATCAACCCAAAGATGTGGCTAAAACGGATTTTCAGATGTGATACGACCACTATGAGTTCCTTGTTATGCCTTTTAGCCTTATGAATGCCCTTGCTACTTTTATGGATCTGATGAACAGGATATTTAGGCCGTATTTGGATAAACTTATAGTGGTATTTATTGATGACATCCTAATATATTCAAAGGACTATGAGAAGTCTGAAATTCACTTAAGGATAGTACCTCAAGTACATCGTGATGAAAGGTTATACGCTAAACTAAGTGTGAGTTCTAGCTAGAAATAGTGATATATAATTTCTAATGGTGGTATTTCTGTCGATCCAAAGAAGGTGGAGGTAGTTACAAATTGGTGTAGGCTAACATCCGTGACCGAGGTTAGGAGCTTTCTCGGCACGGCAGTCTATTATAGGTATTTTGTAAAAAATTTTTCTCAAATTGTTATTCCTCTGACTCGGCTGATGAAAAAGGAGGTTGAGTTTGAATGAATTGAGGAATGTGATCAGAAGTTTTCAGAGTTAAAAGATCGCTTGACTACCACTCCAGTACTAATTATTCCAGAGGGTTTAGGTGCTTTTGAGGTATATTATGACGCCTCTAAGGCGGATTTGGGTTATGTATTGATACAGCATGGAAAAGTTGTAGCTTATGGGACTAGACAGATGAAGGTACATGAAAGAAACTACCCAACCCATAATCTGAAATTAGTTGCTATGGTGTTTGCTTTGAAAATTTCAAGACACTATTTGTATGATAAAAAGTTCCTTATTTATTCTGATCATAAAAGCTTGAAGTACCTATTTTCGCAGAAAGAGCTCAATATGAGGCAAAGGAGGTTGTATGATTTTCTAAAAGATTATAACTGTGAGATACAGTATAAGCCCGGGAAGGCTAATATAGTTACAAATGCATTGAGCCGTCGATTGGGGTATGTGGCTAAGTTGCAAATTAAGCAAATGGAGATGTTGGTTTCTCTGAAGCAATGTGATATCCAACGATATGTTTGGGGTGATAGGATGCTTTTATCTTATCTTCATATCTAACCAGAGGTAATTAATGAAGTTAAGGAGAAACAAATGAATAACCCATTTCTTGTGGATATTGTAAGTGATCTGAATAAAGACTCTCGAGCTGATTTTAATGTCTGGACTGATGGAGTATTGAGGTTCAGAGATTGATTATGTGTACCGGACGATAAGGAATTAAAGGAAAAAATCTTGAAGGAAGCTCATAGGTCTCGGTATACAATCCATCCTGGAACAAATAAAATGTATCAAGATCTGAAGAAAACTTTTTTGGTGGAGAAACATGATGAGAGATATTATGGTTTATGTGGAGAAATACCTTGTATTGCAACAACTGAAAGCTAAAAGGAGGAAGTTTTCTGGGTTGTTGCAAACAATGCCTATCCTGTATTGGAAATGGGAAGATATTACTATGGATTTTTTATCGGGTTTGCTAAGGACTCCCAGGAATCATCATGCCATTTGGGTTACAGTTGATCGGTTGATAAAATCAACCCATTTTTTGGTGATTAGGATGACTTATTCCCATGATAGACTGGCACAATTATATGTAAATGAGATTGTGAGGCTTCATAGAGTACCTGCTTCGATTGTGTCTGATAGGGATCCACGTTTTATCTTGAGGTTTTGGAAAAGCTTGCATAAGGAGTTGGGGACGAAATTGAAATTCAGTATTACATATCACCCCTAAACTGATAGCCAATTAGAGTGTACGATTCAGATCCTTGAGGATATGTTGAAGGCCTTGGTATTAGAGATGAAGGAAACTTGGGATAATTATTTGGCATTTACAAAATTTGTATATAATAATAGTTATCAGGCAGGTATCGGTATGTCGCCTTTTGAGGCACTATATTGGAGGAAGTGCATATCGCCAATCCACTGAGAGGAGACTGGAGATAAGAGGATATTGGGTCCTAAAATTGTGAAGGAGACAGCGTAGAAAATTAGGTTGATTCATGAGAACCTAAAGGCTGCTCAAAGCAGGCAAAAAAAACTATGCAAATCTAAGGAGGACAGAATTGAGCTTTGAGGTAGGAGATTATATTTTTCTGAAAGTTTCACCATCCGAGGGAACGTTCAAGTTCGAGGTAAAAGGAAAGTTGAAGCCGTGGTTCATCTGTCCTTTTGAGATTTTAGAGAGGATCAGGGAGGTAGCTTACAGGTTGGCACTACCACCCAGTCTGGCGGACATACACAATGTATTCCATATATCAATGCTATGGAAGTATGTCCAGAATCCTACGCACATCATCAAGTACGAGCCTTTGACCATAGACAAGGATTTATCCTATGTTGAGGAGCTAATATAGATCTTGGATCGAAAGGACCAAAGGTTGCGCACGAAAACCATTCCCCTAGTGAAAGTGCTTTGGAGGAATCATTCATCGGAGGAGGCCACATGAGAATATGAAAAGGAGATCCAAAGTGAGTATCCTCACTTATTCTCTTGAGGTATGTGATTTCATTAATTTTGATGACGAAATTCCTATAAGTAGGGGAAAGTGTGAGGTCCCCAACCCAAAACATGATAATTCTCGTAATTAAATTGGTATAACTATGTTTGGGATAAGTTAAATTGAGAAAAAAGTGAGAAATTTGCCTTAGTTCAGCAAGTAGCAGCATGGTGCTTGCTGCATGCTCAAGCGCGGCAGCAGGCGCCAGAAACCTATGGGATGCTACTCGCTATGCGCTGGCCATGCTCCAGTGAGGCCGTGGAAATGGGCTTGCGCTCACCGCGCGCCTTCCACGCACTTGAGTGTGCACTCGTTTTTAACTCCGCGACCTGATTTTCATTTTGTTTAAAAAGGGAAGGGGAAGTGAGAGAGGGGCAGAACCATGACAACAACAAAGAGGAGAAGAGAGAAAAGAGAAGGAAAGGGGAGAAATCATCCACTCCAATTCGCTTCGGGAAAAAATAACGATATATCGAGTCCAGGAAAGTGTACCTCCAACTTTGTTCTTCGCTTTTACCGCATTTTGACTTCTCCATTTTCATTCTTTACACTCTAAACCCTCACCCCTCATGATTTAACGAGATTAATGTATGTTTTTGATAAATATACTACTAAACTTGATGTTTATACATGATTATCATGCATTGTGTCTTTGATTTCACGATTTAGTTCCCGTTTCGCATCCGTTTTGTGTCCGGACAGATTTACCAAAACCCTAACCCAAAAATTTTAGAATTTTTTGTTTTTTCGCATGATGTTATATATGTATTTGGATTATGGCTTCGATTTCATGAATAATCATATATTTAGTATCCATTTTACGTTCGGAAGGTTTATGTGAAACCCTAGGTACGAAATTGAGGGATTTGGTGTTCAATATCCTAAATTTTGATTTGTGAAAGTTGATTTGTAAAAGAATATTGTGCATGTTATGATTTATATCTGAAAAATTTATATGGAACTGCACTGTTAAATTTCTGTGAATTCCTGATACATTCTAAAGGACTCTGTATAAATTTAATTGACTTTTTGAAATACAGTGAGTTATAAGATAATAAATTAAGAGAAAAATGATTCTAATTCTATTAATTAGGACCTAGGATTGATGTACAGTCAAGTAAGGTTCTCCGACATACCTTAGAATGTTATGATAGTAATCGAAGATAACTCAATCCAAGGAGTTATACATGATCCGCCCTTCATTAGGGCGTTCGCCTAGAGGGTAGAATTCCAAACAATGCACCGGCCTTTGGGAGGTATTTGTATATAATCCACCAACCTTCGGGAGGTATTTGTATATAAATCCCAACTAGAAGGGATATTTCAGCTCATACCTTGGATTATGTAGAGTAAATAAAATTTATCCTCCATTATTCGCCCCTCGACTAATAGGGTCTACTAGTTTGGCCCTTTCTGATAGTAAAAAGGGATTTTCGGAACTTATAGATTTTTGTATCAGCTTCTGATTTCTAATACTCGTTACATTGATTCATGATTTCTAAAGCATGTTTATATGATTTATGATATACCATGCTTTCATGTTACCTTTCTTTTCTTAAATACTTCCATAATTTTGTATATCTGCACCTCTGTTCGGCATGACAAGATTTACACTGCATATTTTTATCGTATCTTACTGGATTTCGGCTCATTGTTTTATTTTTTTTCCTCCAAATGATACAGTAGAGCTAGTTCTTGACGAAAAGGAGTAGTTAAAACCTAGCCTGCAGACCTTGGAAGACCTGAAGCCATTTAGGAGATCTTGGAAAGAAGTAGCTTGGATGTAAATATCTAATTTTGTATATAGATCTTATGTATATGGATCTTATACGTGAAATGTATATTATGCATGTGATGAAATAGGGATTTATGCTTCCACAAGTATATAGTTTAGCTTCCGCTGTATGTTTTTCTGGATTTTATTACAGGTCTTAAATGACATCTCTATTCTGAATTTTGGTATAGTGGATAGAAATGTTGAATGTAAAAGCCATAGGGAATTATACTATGCCTGATGATCTTGTGTTGGTGATGGAAATATGTGTTGATGGTTATGGCACTTGTGGTCTTGTACATGTGTGTTGTAGGGTGTATTGTGATAATTGAATAGTTGTGTGCTTCTACAGGCTTATTTTTACACTGGTTGTATTTTTTGTTTTTGTTAGGGTCAATTTTTATTATTGGCACATTCCGTGACCCTATATGATTGTGTGTCGATGTCGGGTTGTATTTCGTCGAAACATATTTCCGTACTTGTTCGTTCCAGCTTCCAGGAATATTGTGCCTGCCGTGAGCTCGCCATGAACTCGAGCCCAAAATCCAGAAGCCCTGTGTTCGCTGTGTGCTCGCTGCGAGCTCAAGCCCAAAATCTAGAAGCCCTGTACTCGCTGTGTGCTTGCCACGAGCTCGTGCCCAAAATCCAGCAACCCCCCGCTCGTTCTGCGCCTGCTCCCCGCTCGAGCTTGCCGAGGGTTTCACGTGGAACCTTATGTGAGCTCGCCGCGTGCTTGAGCGCCGCGGCAACAGGTAAGTTTTTTGAATACATTTTTTGAGCCCTCTATAAATATACACCTATAATCAGTTGCCCTAACTCTTGATTGATATTTTTGGAGCCGTCCCACTTAAGAGAAAATCATTTTTCACTCCATTAAATGTGTTCTAATTGAGAAAACCAAGCTTTTCTTATTGTGCTTCATGTGCTAGCGATTTTCTCACCACTTTCTCTTAATCAATCTATCGCCTTTATCCTTCTACCTTTGTTGTAGACATTGGTACGTTGAAGAAGGAGACCCGATTGTATTTGGCAATTCAAGTGGCTCAAGAGGGAAGATTGACGTGAAGACCAGAAGGCGTCCGGTTCCATTGCTGCGGGCAAATCTAAGGAGTTTCTTGGTAGGGATCACAAGACGGGAGTAAGTCAGCTAGGTTAGCACGTCGTTACCACCCGATCTGTTAGTTGATTTTTATAGTGCATTGCTTCCCTCATCGTCGAAGCCTGGAGGGTTTTTCTTGGTTACCGTGGGTATCGAGTTTTTCCTTCGTCACCAAAAATTGTGTCTTTTTATTATTGTTTATACTCGTTTATATTTTGCATGCTAGTTAGTATCATTAACGCCTAGAAATAAATATTCTTTACGTGTATTGAATATTTAATTTTTACTACTTTCACTATTTTTATCGGGGTCGAAACTTAATTGTAAAATTTAGGACAAAAAGTCCTCTTTTAGTTTTCATCTAATTATAAAAAAAACTCTGTCAAAATTTTTACAGAATTTAAATATTTCAAGTTTTGGCTCTAGTTTCTATATCTATATTGACGAAAATATTTGAAAAACCAAAAAAATCTGTTCCGTCACAACTAGCACAAGTCTACGGTCCTCAAATAAATAAATAAACTTGGGAAACACAAATGAAAATATAGATTCTGAATCCGAAAATAACACATATATTAAAATGTTAAAATCCAGGAGTCTTACCTACATCATGGTAGATGACACTCTACACCTCAGGCCATACCAAAAAACTCCGATCAATGGCATTGGACTTCTTCACTGTTCGACCCATGGATAAAAGCGATTATTGATCTTGTGGTCGAACCATCCACAACTAGAATCATACACCCAAAACTCATCGGGAAGAATAATGATCCATAAAAGCATTCATGGACATATTGCACGATATCTCTTTATCCTCCCAATTTATGATTCTTTTGTCATCAATCGTCTGAGGTTGGCTTCGCCTTCTAACTTACATAAGGCAGATATTACCTTATCTCCTTTCAGATATTAGGTCACCGCAACCACTACTTCAATTTTCAGGATCTAAATTTCAACTCCTGTAAGATCCGTGCCACCCAAAAATTCAAGCACCTGATCATCATTATTAAATCGATATTAAATTGACATCCTCGGATTCACTAGTACCAAAAATCGACTCCAAGTCATCGTGACCTTGAGCCATCAATTCCACCTTATCTGTCTTTCTTGCCATGCAATTCAAACATCTTCAATCCTAATCCTCGATTCAAGATCAACCTAAGTTAATCTTCAAGTCATCCTTCTTCAACATCCCTTCTCCCGATTCTCCCCGGACAAGATCTTCCAAGATTTTCAAGTCTCGCCATCCCACTCAACGAATTTGGATACTCAGCCTTTCTATCCCGTGGTTGACTACTTCCATGTGTCAACCTTCGTCTAGGCAAGCACGAAAAGGGCCTCGCACGCTGCTCGCTCGAGTGAGGTGGAAGGCACCGATTCCAGTATAGGTGCGCTCGCCGCGTGCTCCCTAGGTGCTCAAATGCGAACCTGACTTTTAGCCACCGACCTGCTTTTGTTTTGTTTTAAAAAGCGGAGTGGAGAGAGAAAATCAAAAGCACGAAAGAGAGCAGGGAAGAAGGGGAGGGAAAGGGATGAAAATGAGAAAAAAGAGGGAAATTTTGGTTGTTTCACTCTGATCCAAGTAAGAGTAACAGTAGATCGAATTAAAGTAAGTGTACCTCAAACCTTATTTTCCATTTTTATCTCTTTTAAATATCTCCATATTGTTATTTATGCTCTAAAACCCTTGCTTCCTAAGAATTGTTATGATAAATACATGAACCTCGTGACTTTTGGACTAGATTTCATATTCATGTATATCTATTGTGACTTATGATTCTGATTTTGTGATTTGATTTATGTTTTCTATTCGATTTGTGTCCGAAAGTTTCGCCTGAAACCCTAGCTAAAAAATGAAGATATAATTTTGAGTTTAATTTATGTTTATGTGTATATATTATACTTTATGGCTTTGATTTTGTGATTTGGCACAAGATTTAGTTTTGATTTTCATCAAGAAGTTTCGTATGAAAATCTAAAATGAAAATTTGGGATTTAATGTTCAAAAACCTTAAATCTTGAGATATAAGTATTACTTGGTGATTTGATGAAGCTTATTAAACGATTTGTATTTGAAAACTTTGTATGGAACAGTATTATCGAATTAAGGAAGCCCTTTGAACTTGTCTGAAAGATTGATTGTATGAATTTGGACTTGGCCTTGAGATATGGTGAATTTTGACTATGGAATTATGAGAAAATGCATTAAGTTAAATTAAATTAGTAAGAAAATTAGACCTAGAACTGTCATACAGTTAGATAAGGTTCTTCTATATGCCTTAGAACTTTGTGGTAGTAATCGAGGATGGCTCTGTCCATAGAGTGATACGTAGTCCGCTACTCCTCGGGACATAATTAGAGGATAGAGACTATCAAACTTTTGAACCTTTGAATCATGGATGAAATGAAATGGAAATAAATATTATCGAACCTTTGCCTTTGATTGCGTGGATTGAATACAATCTATCATTGATTATTCGCTCCCTCGACTAGTAGGGTATACTAGTTGGGTCCCTGGAATAACGAATTAGAATTTTGAAGAACAAGTGAGATTTGAACTAATTTATGACTTTCGATATATGTTTTTATTGATTTATGCTTTCTTCCTGTTTCCATGGACGTCTTTATTTTTCAGATATTTTCATGGTTTTTACTTTATTGTACATATATTTTGCATGAAAATATTTAACTTGTATGCTTTTAAGGTACCTTATTGGGTTTCGACTTACTCTTCTACTTTTTTTTCCTTCCAGATGAGACTGTAGAGCTGCTATCCGACGAGAAAGAGTAAAGAAAGGGTTTAACTAAAGAAGCCTCGAGAAGATCTGAAGCATTTTGAAGAATCTTTTATGAGTTGATAATAGTGAATGTAAATAACTAATTTTGTGGATGGAATTTATGTATTTACAGTCATGACATATTGTCTTTTATGTTGGGCTACAGTTTTTGCTTCCGCAAGATTATATTATGGATTTAGCTCTACTTTGGCAAATCTGATTTTGGATTTGTTTGGTCTTAATTAGCATCTCTCTTTTGAACTGATATAGTGGATAGGATATATTATCTTGGAGCCATTGATGAATATGGCATTTTGTTGATCCTGTGTTTGTGAAATGAATAAATGTTGAAGTATATTTATCTGTATGCTTGTCCAGATTATAAAAAATATAGGTTGTTTGTGTGGGTTTTGACCAGTTTTAGAGGAGACTCTACCCGATTTCTATAGAAATATTATATTATTTTATTTTGGGTATAGTTGTATCTGTTTATTGACGGAGATCATTGAAAAAAAATAATCCATTCCGTCACAGCTAGCATCAGAGAATGGAGATACCTTAGGTTTGATTTGAAAAGGATACGAAAGCTTAGGACCAGTTAAGACTGATCGAATAAGTAGATTTAAGTACAGAATGATTAGATTAGGTTGGGAAATCCTAGGTGTTCTAGTTTGTATAAGTTGAAATTGACTTGAGTTAGGACTTAGTGATTAAGTTGATTAAAATTGATCTGAAGTCTAGGTTAATCGATTTGGGTTCTAGGTTCAGATTAATCTGTTCTAAGACTAAGGTAAGATGGGGATAGTTAGGATTATATGAAATGCTTAAGGGCTGATCTTAGGATTTCTGTTGGAATGCCTTGATTAATTTTAGCCCTCCCTTTAACCTGATTTCTTGAGGTCTATTAATATTGTAAAATTTTTAGTTATAGGATACAGCATGGCTAGTGGAAGAAGTAGAAGAAATAACCGTGGATGTGCTAATACTCCCTTGGACCGTGAGGCCGAGTACTTAAATTTGTTAGGGAGAATGACGAACATTATAGAATCGATGGAGCACCACTATATGGCTCTGGTTCCTGCACCAAAGCCGGCTCCAGTAAATCCCGCCTCGATAACTTATGATAGGTTCATAGCGGAGAGAGAGCCTAAATTCTTGGGTGAACAGGATCCGGTGAAAGCGGATATTTGGCTTAGGAGGATGAAGAAGATTTTTACGGTGATTCGACACTCTGATCGAAAAAAGGTCACTTCTACGGTATATAAGTTGGAAGGTAAAGTTGATAGCTGATGGGCCATGAAAAAAAGGGCGTTGGGAGTACCCGACGATAATATTACTTGGGATATGTTTGAAGAGTCGTTTATGGAGAAATACTTCCCGTCAAGCCTCTAGGATAAAAAAGAACAATAATTTATGCAGCTTAGGCAAGGAAATTATACGGTGGCGGAATATGATGTCAAGTTTACCGAATTATCCAAGTATGCCCCGTACATTATTGAGGATGAATTAAGGAAGGCTAAAAAGTTTCAGTAAGGATTGAGGGATGATATTAGAAGGCAATTGGTGACTCAAAAGCTCTAAACGTATGCTGATATATTAGATTGGGCCTTGATATATGAGAAGGAATTTGAGACTCAAAGGTTCTTTGCTAAGCGGGTGGCTAGTCGAACAAGTTACAGTGCAAGATCATATGTAGAACCCTCAGGGTCGTCTAGGAAGGCAAAGACGGCAAATACAGGGAAGAACATTACTGAAGTTCTATAGGTGACTAGCTCTTAGGCACCAGATGCTGATTGTGCTTATTGTGGGCAAAAGCACATGGGGAAGCCCAATTATAAAGTGATGGGAGCATGTTATAATTATGGACAGCGGGGCCACCTAATGAAGGATTGTTCATTACCTAAGAGGTTGGAAGCAAAGAAGCCAACCGTTGCAGCTAAAGCATTTGTGGTGACTTTACAAGACCCTGAGACACCTCCGAAAGTGGATGGAGGTATTTTCTTATTTGTGGAATTTTGATTTCCGTTTTAATTGATTTGCGAGTTGTGTATTCTTTAAATTTTCCCATGATTTGTCTGATACGTCCCCATCACCTCGAGAATTCTAGAATTGTTTAATAATTGTATCTAAGTGTTCTTTTATGAATTTTGTAGATTGTGAATAGCTGATAACCGAATGCCTAATAGAGAAAAGTAAATCGGTTATGTATAGTTGGAAGAATGAATATTTGATTTAGTTGGTCAGTATGGCAGGTAAGTGGGATTGTTGGTTTGGAGTCAATTTTTGGGTTATGCAGATCCTTTCAAAAATTGAAATAGTGCTCAATATGATGCCCTATAATTAGGTTATCAATTCTGAACGAAAGAAAAAGTTGATGGAATCAAGAACAGGCGTTGAGTCTAATTAGTAAATGAGATCACCCCTTTGAAGTTGGTTGGTAGTCATTATGGAATCTAGCCGTGAAAGTTTTGAGGATATATATATTTTGAGGGAAAGACCAAACTGACTTGTTTTAATGGGCGATTTGGAGATGGGTTAGAATTGACATTAGTCTTTGAGGATTATGTATGAAATTAGAGGAGTATCAGTCAAGTATTGTTGATGATACCTTTGAACTTCTGGGAAGTAAAGATTTATTGATGGGTCTAGTAAGCTAGCATAGATTGTAGTGCTTTTGAGCAAGATTAGGGATTTGTTATTTTGCATCACAATAGGTGACTACCCTGGGATTAAGTGAGGGAGGAGCTTATAATCTGAAACTAATTCACCATAGTGGGATTTTGTGATGAAATCTTTGCCTTGAGAATTTATGGATACTACTTATGGAGGAAATTGAGGTCCTATAAATCTTAAGGTTTGGGGATTGTAAAAAGCGTAGATCCCAATATTTTTGGGGGAAATCTAGAACTATGTCTTCTTGCGTCGTATGTGGATAGATGCCTTTGGGTTAAGTGGAAGATGAATTCCTAGTTAGAGTTACTTCTCCATAGGTCGGAATTGCCAATTGGAAGTCTCTGTCGGAGAAATTATAGGTAGGTTCGAATGCTTGAGGTAATGAAATAGTGTACTCTCAACTTTGGAAGCAGAATTGCATTCGAAATGTGGGAGTTATGAAATTTGAAATGGGAAACCTTATGGTTTTGTTTTAGGACGAAGGACAACCCACCCATCATAATCATGGAGGATGTATTCAGGTTTAATCATTTGGCTCATCGGTATACTAACAAGATCTAAGACGGCTCAGAATTTGGATTTTGAGATATTGAGGTTGTTAAGTAGTGGGGTCTTGAGATTTTGGATAACGACCTAAAACTACATCAAATTCTTAATGACAGTATAATTGTAGGTTCTAGTCTTAGTGTAGTTTGAGGGTTTGCAGGAATTGTTTCTTTTGATGGTATGAATATCTTGAGACTAGTGTGACTATGGCCACCACGTTAATTGGGTGTTTGAAAGGGAAAATGTGTATTTCATAGAAATGTCGGTTTAGTGGCACGCCAACGAGATGATGGGAATGTAGAATATTCCACCTTTGGGGTCTGAGTGTGATTTGAGGTTTATGTCAAAATTTTAGCCAAGCTTGATAAAGAAATTTGGGTGCAAGATTGAGTTAGTTGTGGCAAGAAATCATAGCCGGATGATTTAGAGTTTAATGATTGATCGGAGTGCGCAATGGAGGCATGATGAACCCTTATACATTTTGAGGTTTAATTTGAAATTTAGAGGGGATGCTCAATCTCAAGGTTTAGTATGAAAGGAAGTAAGGCATTTTGCTTGTTTAAGGTTTAGAACTAAGTCAGAAAAATAGTTAATGAATTGGGTTTATCTTCGGACTTAGTGGATTTAGACTTTAAATAGGAAACATCAGATAATAAGGGTCAGGACGATTTGGAGGTTTAAGGTCTTAGGATGACCATTTTAATTTGAAAGTGATTTGGGAATGCTTGGAAGGTTCCTTGATTCAGGAAATTCAGGGTTCGTTAAATTTCGAGGACAAAGTTTCTATAAGTGGGAGAGAATTATAAGGTCCAAGTTTTCAAAATATAGTAAATCCTAGTAATTAAATTGATATAATTAAGTTTGGGATAAATAAAATTGAGACTAGTGAGAAATTGGCCTTAGTGCAGCAAGCAACAAAATTGGGCTCTCTGCTGGCTCGAACCCAGCAACAAGCACAAAAGGCAGATTGCCCCGAAATAGGGCTCGCGCGCCGCTCACTCGAGCAAGGTGGAAGGTGGTGATTCCAGTATAGGTGCGCTTGCTGCACGCTCGCTAAGAACTCAAGTGCAAACCCGACTTTTAGCCACCGCCCTACTTTCGTTTTGTTTTATAAAGGGGGAGCAGAGAAAGAAAATCAAAAGCACGAAGGAAAGCAGCGAAGAAGGGAGAGGGAAAGGAAATAAAAGGAGGAAAAAGAGAGAGATTTTGGCCGTTCCACTCCGATCCAAGTTAGAAAAATGGTAGATCTGGTTAAGACAAGTGCACCTCGAACCTTGTTTTCCATTTTTATCGCTTTTAAATAACTCCATATTGTTATTTATGCTCTAAAACCCTTACTTCATAAGCTTTGTTATGATAAATACATGAACCTCGTGACTTTTGAACTAGATTTCATGTTTATATATATATATATATATTGTGACTTATAACTCTGATTTCGTAATTTGGCTTACGTTTTTTGTTCGATTTTTGTCCGGACGTTTCGGCCGAAACTCTAGCTCGAAAATGAAGATATAGTTTTGAGTTTAATTTATATTTATGTGTATGTATTATGATTTATGGCTTTGATTTTGTGATTTGATGCAAGATTTAGTTTCGATTTTCGTCTAGAAGTTTCGTCTGAAATCCTAGAACGAAAATTTGGGATTTAATGTTTAAAAACCTTAAATCTTGAGATATAAGTATTATTTGGTGATTTGATAAAGCGTATTAAATGATTTGTATTTGGAAACTTTGTATGGAACTGTATTATCGAATTATGGAGGCCCTTTGAAATTGTCTGAAAGATTGATTGTATGAATTTAGACTTGGCCTTGAGATATGATGAATTTTGATTATGGAATTATGAGAAAATGCATTAAGTTAAGTTAAATTGGTAAGAAAATCAGATATAAAACTGTCATACAGTTAGATGAGGTTCTCCGACATGTCTTATAACTTTATGGTGGTAATCGAGTATAGCTCCATCCATGAAGTGATACGTGATCCACCCCTCCTTAGGACGTAATCAGAAGATAGAGACTATCAAACCATTGAACCTTTGAATCACGGATGAAATGAAATGGAAATAAATGTTATCAAATCTTTGGCCTTTGATTATGTGGATTGAATACAATCTATCCTCAATTATTTGCTCCCTCAACTAGTAGGGTATACTAGTTGGGTCCCTAGAATAACTAACTAGAATTTTGGAGAACAAGTGAGATTTGAACTGATTTATGAATTCCAATACAGGTTTTTATTGATTTATGCTTTCTTCCTGTTTCCATGGACGTCTTTGTTTTTCATATATTCCAATGATTTCTGCTTTATTGTACTTATATTCTGCATGAAAAGATTTCACTTGTATACTTTTAAGGTACCTTGCTAGATGTCGGCTCACTCTTCTGTTTTTTTCCCTTCCAAATGAGATTGTAGAGTTGCTACCCGACGAGAAAGAGTAAAGAAAGGGTTTAGCTAAAGAAGCCTTGAGAAGATCTGAGACCATTTGAAGAATCTTTTGGGAGTTGATAATAGTGAATATAAATAACTAATTTGGTGGATGAAATTTACATATTTACAGTCATGGCATATTATGTATTATGTTGGGTTACTGTTTTTGCTTCCGTGGGATTATCTTATAGATTTAGTTTTGCTTCTACAAATCTGATTTTGGATTTGTTCAGGTCCTAGTTGGCATTTCTCTTTTGAACCAACGTAGTGGATAGGATATATTATCTTTGAGCCATGAATAAATATGACGTTTTGTTGATCCTGTGTTTGTGAAATGAATAAATATGGAAGTCTATTTATCTGTATGCTTGTCCAAATTGTAAAAAATATAGATTATTTGTATGGGTTTTGACCAATTTTAGAGGAGACTCTACCTGATTTCCTACAGAAATATTCTATTATTTTATTTTTGGTATTAGTTTTATTTGTTTATCGACGGAGATTATTAGAAGAAAATAATTCGTTCTGTCATACCTACCCACTAATTTCTAACTTAGTTCTAGCCTAAGTTATACAAATTAGGACAACTAGAACTATCCGATCTATCTTAATCATCCTACATCTTCATCTACTTATTTGATCTACCTTACTTTAGCCTAAGTTTTCATATAAAATTCAAATCAAACCTAAGGTATCTTTTTCTCTGATACCAACTGTGATGTACCGTATTTGTTATCAAAAATCTTGCAGAGTTTTGACTGTAATACGGTCGTCAATCCAATACAAAAACCTGTAAAATATCCTGTACAATATATATCATAACACAGGATTCACAAGTTACAACAAAACACGTGACACCGATATCATAATTTAAATTATGATGTCAGCTCAGATAAGATGCCACTAATTTCTTAAATAAACCGTAAAAACTTACGAAAGCATCTACATCCATCAAATATAGCAGAAGTTAGACTACATATACAACATCATCATTATCATACATATACATTAATATGTAAATCATCTCAATGAACCAAATACTTCATGAGGATGGTACAAAATTGCAAGACTAAGTCCACAAAGTTTTTCCTCCAAGATCTGCAACCTAGCCAACTCTTAAATCCTACTCTAGCATGTCAGGCAGAGGCTTGTACTTATCTGGATGAAGAAAAATAGTAAGGGTGAGCCAAATACTCAAGAAGTAAAATATAATTAGAGATAATGTACAATATATTCAAAATAGAACACGAAAGGAGATAGGAGCCTGACATATGATGTATAGCATGAAATATGAATAAACATGTTTTCGGAATATAAATAATTTTTCATATTTTATCTTTTTTCTCTTAGGGTTTTAAAACATGTATAAATTTTTTAATCTTTGTAGACCAGGGTCAATAGACTTTACTGACTAATGGTGTAGGAGAATAAGGAAATGAATGTGTATACTTCCACACATTCTAAAGTGCGACCCACGCTATTCAACATCCTATGGTAAGTAGTATACCTTTAACTCGATATATAGGGTCATATCACATATACCACCATATCTCCTGTGGCCCAGAGGCAGTCCTCATTCTTCCACAGTAATATTCTAAGACATGTCAAGGAATATTACTTGTTACAATACATGGCCAAGATAATCTTTGAATTTTTACTGTAATATCAATGGCATACCAGGGGATACAACCCTCTGAAATATAAATCTGTAATTCAGGTTTCACGATTTCTTATTCTTTGAGGGAAAGTCCATCAAACTCCTTTCATAAAGTTCTCACTCCGAGAGAACAAATCATGTATATATCAGATTGTGGTATTCCTTTCTTATACTTTGCATATCTTGCATAATTCTTATATATAGATACAAATAATCATTTCTTATGGACTTAAATCTTCATGTAATTTTAAACATATATATAATTTAATATGATACTTTTAAATAATTAGGAAGTCATTACCACAATGAGCCAAATATGACTTTAGAGCTTCCGGATGAAATAATCCTTCACAAACGGTTCACATATAATATTTTTAGAATATACAATTGAGCATATACAATTACATATAATAAAATACCCATTAAACAAAATGGAATCATACAAAAGTCCCAATTAATTTGGGTGAACAGTGCTGGGCGTGAGTTTAGGATCCCATATGTACAAAATCAAACAAAACTTAAAAAACCAAACACCCAATCAGTAAATAACCATATTCAAGGTATGGATTTTCATTATCTAAAACCAAATCATGTATAAAACTCCAAATAATCAGTTAAATGAGGTTTGGGAACAAGTTAGGATTCCGACAAACGTAATTTCACATGAAACTATCAAATCGGATATCTAATCGATAAATTAACATATAAAACGTATGGGTAATGATATTTTAATACTAATTTATGCAAAAGCCCCAACAATTGGAGGGTGAAGACATCCAAGCGTGGGGTTAGGGTTTCGGGATGCACAAACCGCACGAAAATGATAAATTGACAACAAATTGATTAATTTCCGTGTTCAAATTATGAGTTTCACAAAATATGTACATGGGTCAGGTATTTGGACAATAATACCTGATGGGGATCAAATGAACAGTTTAAAATGAGAAAAAAGGGTGTGGGTGGACTTAACTTGACCAAATCTATCACTTTTTTAACTAGTTCGAAATCGAAATTGGATTCGGAGACCTCGATTTCCTCATTCTCTCTCTACTCCCTCGGCCCTCTCTCTCTCCTCTTCTTCTTCCCCCATCCCCTGCTTCTCATTTTTCCTATTATTATTATTATTATTATTATTATTATTATTTTATTCTAAAACCCAAATCAATACTCGGGCGATAGCATGGGCGCACTTTTGATGCTAGCCTAACTAATCCAAATATTCTTCAAAATTTTATAATATTTAATTAATTTTTATCACATATAAATTAGCTAAAATAATAAATAATTTTAATTAAATCGGATAAAAATTTAAAATATTGCAATTTTGCTAACAGATCACAAGCCTCTATTCACTCTTCTTTCATGATTCACACATATATAACGAAACTTCAAGATTTTGCTATAGTCATTTGTAAAACAAAAACTTTGTGGCATAAATTTTCAAATTTTTTTGAGTCTTAATCATGGTAATTTTTTAGAAAATTCATCACAGAACCAAGCCCCTGTTTTTCAAATTTATTCATCAAACGGTCCAATTTAATTAAAATCTTTTGAAATTATGCATGTACAACTAATTCATTCACAATCTAGATACACAAATAGAAAATCAACATTAATAGGAAGAAGAAAGGTCATGAATTACTTGCATGATTTACGACGATACTATAACAACGGCAAAAAATACCGACAGTGGCGATTTTAAACAGTCTCAGTAATACTCCCTTCGGTACTAATTAACGACAGTGGCAATTGCAACAAACTTTCGGCTAATCCTTTCTTAGTCTTTCTCTCACTGATTTCACTCGTAACAACCCAAAGAAGAAGAGGAAGGCAACATTTTTAAAGAGAATGAGAGCAATTGAAAGGGAAAAAAACGTGGCCGGTGACCAAGAGGAAGAGGAAATGTGGTTTTTCCAACTGATTGGTTGAAGAAGAGGAAATTATCGTGGAGCAAAATCAACCGACGTTCTCTCCCTCTCTCATCTCCTTGTTCTTTCTGCCTTTCTTTCTCTCTTTCCTTTTTTTTTCTTTACTTTTCTCATTTTTTTTCTTTTTGTTATTATTATTATTATTATTATTATTATTATTTATTCTATTTTATTCATTTATTATTATTATTATTATTATTATTATTATTATTGTTATTATTATCTTCAAAAAAAAATAATTATTATATTTTTTATATTTAATTCAAAAATATTCAGAATGTTACATATTTAGCAATTTTAAACATAAAGAAATATTATATACAAAAATTAAATATGTAGGAGTATTATATCAGATTTTCAAAACATGCATGAAAAAAAACTACAGAAATCAACCAAGCGATATAATATATATGTGTTTAGATATGAATTTTATATATTTTTACAAAAGAATGAGTAGAATTTTACATGTATGTTAAATATAAATATCTGAACCATAAAATCATGTCATACATAAGTATTTAAAATAAAAAATACTAAATAAATTGAGAAAAAGATCAATAATAAAGGAAAGAGAGTATGAAATATATTTACCTTAACTATAAATTATCAAAGGTCTCACTTGAATTTACTTGAATTGAGCTTATCTAACTTTCTCTCTTTTTCTCTCTCTTCTCCTTATCTCTCCTCTCTCAATACTCTACAGAAAATTACTGAAATTCAGTTGAACTTTATATATATACTAAACTAGCACCCAAGCGTGTGTCTAGTGCTATGGCTAAATTGAGCGACACACAAGCGCCACCTTGGGTGTGCATCGAGCACTAATACTACCAGAAAGTGCCCTCATGCGTTCCCCTGGGCATACATTGGCATGCACCGAGCGCAGATATACTGAAAAGTACACTCAAACTTCAATCAGGTGTCATTCAGGCGGACCTTTCTATCCATCTCACGTATGGACACGCATTAGGCGCTGGTCAAGTATCCATCAACTCAATATGACCCAATCAAACCTTGACTTGTTGACCCAACTTCTATCACTTTTGACCTAAATTTTAATAATCTAACTTAATTAATCATAATTATAATAAAAATTTAAACTCAAATCATATATTTCTCTCTTCCTTATAAAAATTTCATCTTCTAAATTTTACGTACCTTATTGAAAAAACAAATGTGGGTACTTCTTTCGGATCTCATCTTTTCTTTTCCATGTGACCTCTTCATACGAATTATTCCTTCATAAGACCTTAACCAACAAAATTATCTTTATCCAAAATACTTGATCTTTTCTTTTTAAAATCTGAATCAGTTTCTCAATATATGTCAAATCTTCGGTTATCCTCAACGCTCATATTCAATAATGTACAACAGATCATGTATATACTTTTGAAGTATTGTCACATGAAATATATTATAAACATCTCCCAAATTCAGAAGTGGAGCCAATATGTAAGTTATTTCGCCAATTTTCTCCAAAATCTCATACAGTCCAATAGACCTTGATTTTAATTTTCTTTTAATTTCAAATCTTAAAATTCCTTTTGAAGGAGATATCTTCAAAAACTCATATTCTCCAACATTGAAACTCAACTCCGATCAGCACGATTCTTTTGTCAACTTTGGGCAATCTTCAATTGATCATGAATCTATTGGATCTTGTAAGATGTCTCTTGTATAACCTTAGGTCCCAAAAGTTTCCTATCTCCGGTCTCCTCCCAATGAATCGGGAAGCGACATTTTCTTCAATATAATCCTTCAAATGGGGTTATATTGATACTTACCTGATAGCTATTATTGTATGCAAATTCAATCAATGACGAATAATCATCCCGATTGTCCTTTATTTTTAGAATCGAAACTTTCAATATATCTTCTAAAATATAATCATTCACTAAAATTGTCTATTCTTTTGAGAATGATAGGTTATGTTGAATTTCAAATTGGTCCCGAATTCACGATATAAACTTTTTAAAAATTTTGAGACAAATTTTGAGTCTTGATTTGATATAATAGAAGTTGGCACACCTTGCAATCTAATGACCTCATTTATACATAATCTTGCCAATCTATCTCTAGAGAACGTCATCCGAACGATTATAAAAGAGCCGACATAATGAGCTGATCTATAATTATCCAAACAACATCATGATTCCTCGGCGTCCTTGGCAATCTTACAACAAAATCTATCATTATATCCTCCCACTTCCAGTTAGGGGTTGGCATAGGTTGCAATAGGTCGGGTGGCTTCTTGTGCTCGGCTTCCAATTGTTGACATATCAAATATCTTTCAACATAGGCCACTATTTCTCTTTTTATATTTCACCACTAAAATATCTTCTTTAAATCTTAATACATTTTGTTTATTCTTGGGTGGATAGTGTATTTCAACCGATTAGCTTCATTTATGATTTCTTCTTTCAATTCTCTAATATCTGGCATACATATCTATTTTTGAAATCTCAAAACTCCATCGACCCTTATATTGAAATCGGCTCTAGAATCCCAATTCAAGTCTTCAGCAATGTCCACCGAGAACGAATCATCCATTTGAGTTCTTTTAATTATTTCCAAAATCTCTAATTGTACTTGGAAATAGGATAATATCATCCAAGTACCTTAGGAATGCCTTTTAATATCGCACTGCTTCATACATTCTAACATTTCAATCTCCTTGATCTTCAAATGAGTCATAAAACTTGTTGTTTGATGACTTAAGGTATCCACTACGATATTTACTTTTTCCGATTGGTACTAAATTTTACAATCATAATTCTTCAGAAAATCCATCCATCTCCTCTGTCTCCTATTCAATTCTTTTTAAGAGAATAGATATCTAAGGCTATTGTAGTCTGAATACACTAATACTTTCTCTCAACATAAGTAATGTCTCTAAATTTTCAACGCAAAAATCACTACTTTCAATTCTCGATCATGTATCGGATAGTTTCTTTTATGTGTCTTCAATTGTCTCAATCCGTATGCAATTACTTTCCCGTGCTGTATTATGACACACCCCAATCCTGTCTTAAATGCATCACAATAAATCATAAATTCTCCGGATCCTTTGAAACAAAATCGATGGTGCCATTAGATGGTCGTTCAATTCTTGGAAACTCTTTTCACAATCCTTTGTCCAACTGAATTTAATTTCTTTCCACGTCAATTGGGTTTATGGCATAGCAATTTTAAAATAATTTTTCATAAATATCCGATAATAACCTACTATTCCCAAAAAAACTCTTAACTTCGGTCACTATTGTTGGTCGACTCCAATTAATTACAACTTTAACTTTCTTGAAATTGATCGAAATGCCTTCTTTGAAAAGTACGTGACACAAAACAATATGACTTCTTCAAGTCAAAATTTACATTTCTTTAACTTGGCATGCAAATTTCTTTCCCGAAACATTTACGGTACGTTTGGTTACTGGAATGAAATAATGTGAAAATAGAATAGTTATTCCCAGGGAATAGAATAGGATAAGAATAGAGTTGGTATTGTTATTATTATATTATGTTATTAGAATAGAATAATATGAGAATTATTATTCTATTATTTGATTTGTAAAATAGTATGAAAAATAAGGTGAGAATAATAATAATAATAATAATAATAATAATATAATAATAATAATAAAATATAATAATAATATGTATTAATAATAATAATAATAATATATAATAATAATAATGATAATAATAATAAAATATAACGTAATAATAATAATAATAATAATAATAATACGTGAAAATACTTATGTTTTATTAAATTTATAATTAAATGGAGAAATATCTAATCCTAGAAAATAAGGAGGATATAGAATTTCTATTCCCTCCAACCAAACATAAAGTTAAAGTACAATTCTCAAGTGTCTCATGCTCTTTATAACTTCTTGAGTATATTAGAATGTCATCAATGAATACCATCATGAACTTGTCCAGGTAGAATTTAAACACCCGATTCATCAGATCCATAAAAGATGTAACGATGTTAGTCAACCCAGAAGATATGACCAAAAACTCATAATGCCCATACATCGTTCGAAAATTCGTCTTTGTCACATCTTCCTTCTTAGTCCTCAATTAATGATAATACGAACGAAGATCCATCTTTAAAAACATTTGAGCCCATTACAATTAATCAAACAAGTCATCAATTTTCAACAACGGGTACTTGTTCTTGATAGTGATCTTGTTCAATTCACAATAATCTATACAGATATGCATAGACCCATCTTTTTTCTTTACAGACAATACCGGAGCATCCCATTGGATACACTTGGCCGAATAAAATCCTTTTCCAACAGCTCTTATAATTGTTACTTCAATTCTTTGATTTCCGATGGTGCCATCTATGATGAGTATTTGATATAAGTGCCGC
The DNA here is from genome assembly GCA_033239525.1 of Nepenthes gracilis. Classification (NCBI taxonomy): domain Eukaryota; kingdom Viridiplantae; phylum Streptophyta; class Magnoliopsida; order Caryophyllales; family Nepenthaceae; genus Nepenthes; species Nepenthes gracilis. The sequence goes on along the minus strand of BSYO01000003.1, from coordinate 20,004,398 downwards.
TCCAAGTATTGTCTCAATTTTAAATTTAATCTCTCGATTCGGTGGTAGTCCAGAAAGATCTTTTGAAAGAATATCTTTAAATTCATGTACCATCGGCATGTTCCTTACCGAAATACTATAACTCCCAATTATACTTGCATAAGCCAAATAGGCTTAATATCCACTCTTCATCAAGTAGTAAGCATGCAATGTCGATATTACATATGGAGATTGCTTTTGTATTACTCATTGAAAATAAAATAGTTTACATCTTGAAATTATAAAATACACCATCTTATGAAAATAATTTATACTAATTTGATAACTACCTAACCAATCTATATCTAAAATTATATTAAAATCATACATGTTTAATAAAATTATATGTACTACCAATTTCAACCTATTAACCCTAACAATACATCTAGGATGTATATTATCCGCGATCATAGATGATCCTGTAGGTGTAGATACTATCAATAAAAAGTCCATAATCCTTGGGGGTGATAATAAATAACAAAAATTTAGGTAACACAAATGAGTGTGTTGATCTCGAATCCCAAAACACGAGTTGAATATTGCTTGGGTAATTGGACTATTATCAAGCCTCCTATTGAGATACAGCATTAGGTACTAGGATATCGGAAACTACCTTAGTGGGATATTTTATGGGCAAAAGGCCTACTTTTTCATGTGTCAAATATAGGAAAACATATATATTATAATATTCTATAATATTATATTTTTAAATACATAATATTATAAAATTAAAATATTTTATAAATATATTTTTTAGTAATTATTGTTGTTTATATATTTTTTTATATTGACTATTCTATATAAATGACCTATTATTATAAAATTAATATAAGGTGAGATACACAGGTCTTCTCATTTATGTTGTGTATCTTTGGTATATTTATTAATTTATAATATGGTATTAGAGCCGAGTTAACGACCCATCGCTTTCGGTGTTTCTCTCTGGCATCATCGTCGGCATCTTCCACTATTTCCAGCGTCTTTTTCATTATCGGTGCTCTGATTTGTATATGTCACACGATTTTAGTTCACTCGCCGCCAGATTCGTGTGCCACATCCATCTCCGACATCAGATTTGCGTTCACGGGCCTTCCGAAAATCACTAGCTTCGTCAATGTCTCGACTTCCAAAGGTCACTAGCTTTAGATTTGTCTTCGCCAATCTTCCAAAGATCTCCCCATCGCCAGTTTTTCAAGATCTGTGCTCCAACTGTACCCATATGCTCTAAATCCATCTTTCGCACCCATCGCCGACGCCGCTGTGAAGCATTTTTTCGGTCCAACATATTTTCATCGGCAATGCACTTCATCCCTAGGTGAAGACGAAGCATCCATACACGCCACTATCACAATCTTCTACCCTGCATTTTAGGTTCCAGGCAGAGCAAAACGAGTCCCAGTCATTAAGGCATCCCAGTCAAAGCGAAACGCAGCGTTCTGATTTGTCATAGCTTTTAACGCTGTGTTTTGAGCCTTTGCGCCAGGACTAGTCTGGCCCAGAAAGCTGAACAGTGCAGCCCATATTGCATATCGTTCACTGTCGTCCCAATCCGCTGACACGTTAATTTTAGCCCATTTCTTTTAATTTTTTTCTTGGCATATCAATCCTCCTAACTCTAATACAAAATGATATTTTCTTAACCCATTCAAATTATCCTTGATGGTTCAATTTACAATCATTGTGCTCACACCATGGCACTTTTCTCAAAGGATACAAATTATGGCAATTTGTTACGGGAGATTATAAGTCTCTGTAACGAAAGATATCTGAAATAGACTTAATTTTTACTAATGGTGTTAAAAATTTAAATAGTATTAATTATAAAATTATTACATAATTCTCTAATATATTTATTCTATTTATTAACATACTATTTGGTCGATTTAAAGTTGATAAAAATATATAAAATTTTCTACAACAACGCTACTCTTTCACAAACTTTACTTATTAATATCAAATTATGTTTAAGTTATATAATAAAGTTCAAGAATTTGGCCAATTAATAAATAATTTTTATTTTTAAATGTGTTATTTATGGGATCAGCTAATATTGATTGAATTGTAATAAGAGTCTCTAATATAATTTAAAAAATTTGTTAATTAGTTGGATGGACATTGCCTCACTCAATTTCTTATTACTTTTTGTGATTAATTTGAATTTATCACGGACTCCGCATCTTTCACTTAACAATGCAGTTAATGAGCTTATTTTCAAAGAAATGTGACTTCAAGCCAAGAAGCCCTATTATATGAAAACAATTTTTGTAGTTTCCTTGCAAACTCTAAATTCTAAACTTTCACATCGAAATATAGATTAAATAATCAATAATCAAGTGATCCAAATATGTGTCAATACCATCATGCAAAAGTATACTCAAAATATAATTATTCTAAGAAGAAGTGTTTGTACTAGAATCAATATTTCTCTTGAATTCAAACAATTGCCACCACCGAAACTAAACAAATAAAATTAGAATCTACTATGACTTCTTTTGCTCTATCTACTGAGAATCTTGAAGAACTAGTCAACCAAGTTTTATCCCATGTAGGTTTCTATCTCTACATTTGCCAAATTTGCAATTCTAGGTAGCCCTTTTTGAATTATTGATTTTTCATGTTATAATCATGACTTTTAAAGAAAATTAGTTTACTAATGAAGTTGAAGCCTTTAATTTATTAAAAAGTCGTATAGTCAATGGATCTCATAGATATATATTAATCATATTGACTTCATTTCTATATTTTTACTGTCTATTTTAAATGCTCATCTTGTATCTTCATCAACTTATTTAACACTATTTGTTGGACAATTATGCAATCTCGATTTAGAATATCATTTTTCTTCTCATGACTATGATATACAAGATTCATGGATAGGACAATTGGTTAAAACAGACCGTAAAGTTGGATGTCTATTTAAGTTTAATACACTCCATATTCCATTTTATCTTTTAAGCACCATTCCTCTATACTCAAACTAATCAAATGCAGTTTTTTGTGGCATTCTCACTTTAGTCATATGTTAAATTATGAAATTTAATTGTTAACATCTTTGGGTTACTTAAAAAATTTTAGTGATAAATCTCTTAATTATATGGCTTGTCAACTTAGTAAATACAATACTTTTATTTTTAATTCTAGTGAATATATTTGTTATACTCCTTTCAATCTTATTTATTATAATATTTAGAGTCCTACAATATCTACAAAAGGAGGATCAAAATATTCTATTTTTTATTAATGAATTCTTTCATTATTTATGAATATATCTTTTACATCGCTGATTTGAATTATCAAAATATAACAAGAATTCTATAATGGTGTATATTCAAATTTTTATAACAAATCAAAATTCTCAGAACCAATAACGTTCAAGAATATTATGAGGCATTCTTCTTATATATCATCAAATCATATGACTTCATATATTAAAAATATTACCTAAATATATCCCAACAAAATGGTTGTAATGAATGAAAGTTTGATCATATTTTTAATAGTGCATGATCCCTTCTTATCTCAACTTCTCTTTTAGAATAATTTTAGGAAAAAGCTATCCTTACTGTAGCTTATATCATGAATCACCTTCCATCATTGGCTATTCAGAATCAGATCATATACAAGTATTTCTTTGGTACACCATCTTATTATAATATTTTTGTATCTTTAAATGTACTTGCTTTGTTCTCGTTCAATCACATGAATGAAATAAACTGGAATACTGATACTAAGTTAAGTCCCGAATTCCTGATCTCATCATTAACAATTAACATTTATTTATTTAATTATTTAATTATCTAATTAATCTTAGATGTGAATTTTATATCGATACTTTAATCGATCAAAATAAAATAATATTATATTGTACACAAGATCCAAATATGTGCCACATTATTATATGGTTTCATTATCAACCCAAACCGTGACGTCGAATTTTATATAAAAAGTGACGCCTATCATATATATAATTGAGTATACAAATCTACTGAAGAATAAACCATAAACCGATTTTTATAATTGACAATCGAACAACCTAATTTTCAAAATATCATAAGATCACAATAATATATTAACCAAAACATTACCTATTGTCCAAAACCATGATACCTCATTGTCAGCATTCTAACGCTACCTGGAAATCAATATAACATTATAAAACATCCCAACATTATTGGAAACATAATAATAAACTAAAACTATAACATTAAATACATTAACTATGATCCAGAGACATTAGACAACATCAAAATCCATAAAAGTCTAATGTAAACTCTCCATAAACGTTGCATCCTTTATTCCAATTCATCCTACAAGAATTTATACATCTCATCTGAGGGGTTAATAAGACATTGTAAGGAATGAGTTAAAAGATTAGTAAGGCATGTAATATATTAAATAATCATATATAATTTGTAATTAAAATATAAAGGAATGATCAATATATCAGATTTTAATAAAATACCATGAAATTTCATAACAATTTACAAATCAACTTATGCACAATTTTTAGATTTTTCTTATTATGTTTTTATTCTATTTAAATCTTCAAATTATACTCAAATTTGATTTTTCTTAGGGATCAGAACCAGTAGGCCTTACCGACTAAATGAGCAAATAATTAAAATCTGAGATATATTTATATTCACACAATTAAAGGTCGTACGCTATTATTCAAGACTCACAAATAGGCCATCATACAGCCCTGTAGACGAGGTTGAATATCATTTCTTACCTATAGATGATAGATTTGAATCTCGATATACCATTATAATATATTAAGGTATACCATAATATACTAACTGCTAAAATTTAACTATGATTCAATGCATATTCTTAGAAAAACTACACTTTTTTATTTTTCTTATTTTTTTTACTTCTAAATAAAATGATCATAATTATTGACATAATTGTAGAGTTTTTTTTTCAATTCATACTTAAACTTCAGTAGAAATTTAGTCATATTCAATTTAAAAGTAGAAATACTAAATTTAACGTAACAGTGTAGTAAACTCAACAAAAGGTGTAGAAATTCAACTTATGAACAATCATGTAGAATAATTACGGGAAGCTCCAGCATGTGCAAGGAATTCTAGTTGAATTTTGGAACATGTAGGGGCTTGATTATTATAATTAAAACTTGTATAATGAAATTTAGACATGGAGGATCATTATACTTCAATTTTAGTTCACGCATCAAAGAACTCAGTAAGTTCAGTTTGTTTTAACAACATATAGAAAATTTATGTAAATATTTTAGAACAAATAAGGCATAAATTTAACAATTTCTAACATGTAAGAAGGCTTTTCACGAAATTAAGCATGCAAGAACATAATACCATGGTTTTCAGAATATATACGAGGCTTAAATTGTAAAAAACAATATGCATATATATTATACATGAATATAGTCGTAAATTTTATGTATTTTTATAACAAAATAGAAAAAACTAAACATGCATGTTAAACAATATCATTATAACTTCAAAAATTATAACATGTATGAGTAATTGAATAAGAATTGCTCAACAAATTCAGTAAAAAATAGCAACAAGAGAAGAAAGCTTGAAATATACTTATTTTAACTCTAATTTATTAAAATTCAAGCTTCGATCAACTTAATTTGGACTTTTATAACATCTTCTCTCTCCTTCTCTCTCTTCTCCTCATCTGCTTCTGTCTTCTCAATCAAAATTTCCGAGCAAAATGACAGAATTCAGCTATTTGCATCTATTTATATAGAGTGGCGTTTGAGCGCCACTCGTACACATGTCAGGCACTATGCTTCTAGACAGCAGCACTTGAATATACTCAGGCGTGCCTTGAGTGCATAGCTTCTGCCAATGGACGCTCGAGTCCCCTCGGACGTGCATTAAGCACTGACCCCACAACTTTTGGCACTCAGGTACAGGTTAGGCCTCCTTTAGACATTGGGGCAAACCGGTTCAACTTTAATTTTTGACCTAATTTTCATTATCCTTTTATATTAATTTTAATTATATTATTTTAATTAATTATGATTACCATAAATCAAAGACTCGGGCCTTGAACTTGAGCTCGTCTATGTTGCTTGGTTAGGTATAACATTGAATACAAAGGATATCAATGTTAGGTTCCTATCTCCAATAGATTTCGTATTTTTTGTTGTGTCATTTTTTAGGAATACAAAATGTTTACCAACCTATCCCTCTTTCTTCCACACCCACATCATACTCCAAAATTTTTTCTAATGTGTTACTAGAACTATTTCCTAATCCTATTATTACTACATCAATCTTTGATATTTCTAATCTAACTCCTATAGACAATCCTCCTACGCTTGTTTGGATGCAACTGATCCATCCATGTTCATCCGACTCACCCCCAAATTGATTTTCCTAATCATTGTTCCACTTGAGAATGTATGCTCCCTTCTTACTTACATGACTTTTTATTATTTTATGATATTTATTATATTATATAAACTTACTACATATCGAGAAATCAAATATCATCCTTCCAAGCAACAAATAATGATTGATGAAAATCTTGCTCTTGAAAAGAACTGCACATGGGATTTGATTGATCTACCTCTAGAAAAAAAAAATCAATACAATAAGATAAGTGAATATATAAGATCAAACTAAATTTGATGGCTTGATAGAATGTTACAAATTTTATCTTATTATCTATGATTTTACTTAGGAGTATGGAATTGATAATAAGAAGACTTTTATGCCTACGACTTATTTCATGCTTGCTCATTTTTTAAATGCTATCGCTGCCATTTATCAATGAAAACATTTTCAAATGGATGTTGAGAATGCTTTTCTTCATGGTAATTTGATTGATAAAGTCTACATGTAGCCCTTGTCCAGATATGACCATCCTCTAAATAAAGTTTACCACCTTTATCAAATGTTATATGCCTTAAATAAGTTTCTAGAGGTTAACTTGTTATGTTTAGTTCCAATCTTGCCAAACAAAGTTTCATGTTCAATGCTCATGATTCAACTTTTTTCACACATATAAGATTATCTAGCACAATGCTTATTTTATTTTATGTCAATGATATGATTATTATTAAAAATAATCATACAAGAATTTAATTTGTTAAAACTTTTCTATATTAACAGTTTGAGATAAAAGATATCCTAAGTCATAGGTTTCATTCAGGGTATTTTGGATCATCCCCTTGCATTTTGATGGAAAAAGATAGCCAACTTACAAATTGTAAAATGTTTAAAAAATTCCATTGCACTCACTCTAATTTCTATTTTGTGGTTGTGGAAGCCCGGAGTTTTGAATTCTTTGGTATTCCCATGTTTAGATTGGTGTCTAAAAAATAAAGTACGCCAAGATGTCGCTCAAGGTCCTTAATTCGTAGCATTTAATGTATTGGATAATACCTCTAAGGCTAAGATGAAGCTTGATTTTTGCAATTTTGACCTCCAAAGAAACATGCAGGGTCAATCTCTTATTGAAAGGGATACAACCTTGGGAAGGGAGTACATTTTTGCTAGGTCTCTTGAGGATTCTTTTTTTAGGCAGAAAGCCAAGATCAGTTAGCTTAAGGAATGGGACCAGTACTTTAGCTTCTTATTCAAAATTGTAGCCAAAATGAGCAACAAGAAAAAATATTTTGTTTATTATTAAAGGGAATGATGAATTGACCTATTGTATATGCGAGATTCACCAAGAGGTAACCTTGTACTTCCAAGGCTTTCCAGTTGTGTCCAACTGCTTCTGTTCGGGTAATACCCTCAAGGAAATTAACTCAACGATGAATCTTACGTCTTACGTTGAAGATCCTGAATACAGTACAAGTCATCGACTATGGACCCATCTCTTGGGATAATGTGGCCTACAATATTGTTGCCATGAATTTTGAAATTGCATCAAAGTCATCTTGCCTCCTCTCATTAATAAATTTCGGACTATCTTTATTTTGGGATTATGCATTAACGACAATATCATTCTTACTCAAGAGCTCCTTAATTGGTACTACTCATGTAAAGGCCAGCTAACATGCACTATTAAAGTCGACCTTCAAAAGCCTTCAATACAGTTGAATGTCTTCCATTTTAAGGTCCTGAGACACACAGATTTTTCTCATATATATGTCCACTAGGCAAGTTAAGTGTATCTCCAGCCCTTCTTTCCTTGTGCCTATACATGGAGAATTGACAAGGTTTTTTTCATGGAGATTGATGCGAGTTCCACATTGAAAAGTTGGAGACAAAACTTCTAACTTATAAGTTAGGGGGCTCTCCCTCCTATTAGACCGGTTTTTTGGGATGGGCTCTCCCCCTGACTTATGCTCGCATCAATGGTGCTTTTATTGAGACCAATTCCGATTTGAAAAAGGTTACCTGCGGAGGATTTTGACCGAAAAGGGCTACCTGCGGAGGGACTGACCTGCTGTCGGTACGTCGGGGCGAAGTGAAGCGTCGCAGAGTGAAAGCCGCTGAGTAAAGTGCCGCAGAGTGCAGCCACTAAGGTCTGCGGCTGTTGAAGGTGTGAGGAATGATACGAGTCCCATATTGAAAAGTTGGAGGCAAAACTTCAAACTTATAAGTTAGGGACTCTCCCTCCTACTAGACCGGTCTTTTAGGATGGACTCTTCCCCTAGCTGAGTTCGGCAGAGGATAAAAATGAAAAACAATAGGTGAAAGGTAGCCGCAGTGCAAGAGACCGATATGCAGGCACAAGCGAGAGAGAAGCAGAGAGGAATAAGGATCACGGTCTCTTAAAGGACAAATGACCGAGGTCACTATCGAGAGAGAGTGTGAAAAACAGACAGAGGGAATAGGGACGAAGGAAAGCAGAAAGGGAAGAAATAGAGGTGGGAGTTGTAAAGGGGCAAAGGAAAAGGACGGTGAGAGAGAAAAGCAAGGAGGAGAGAAGAGGGAGGAAAAAAGGACGAAAAGGTTTACCTGCGGAAAGGCTGACCTACTGTCGGTGCATTGGGGCAAAGTGAAGCGTCGCAGAGTAAAAGCTGCCGAGTGAAGTGCCGCAGAGTGCAGCCGCTGAGGTCTGCGGCTATTGAAGGAGTGAGGAATAATGCGAGACCCATATTGAAATGTTGGAGACAAAACCTCCAACTTATAAGTTAGGGGGCTTTCCCTCCTATTAGACCGGTCTTTTAGGTTGGGCTCTTCCCCTGGCTGAGTTCGACAGAGGATAAAAATGAAAAAAAATAGGTAAAAAGTGATCACAGTGCAAGAGACTGAGATACAGGCGCAAGTGAGAGAGAAGTAGAGAGGAATAAGGATTGCGGTCTCTTAAAGGACAAATGATCGAGGTCACTATCGAGAGAGAGTGTGAAAACCAGATAGAGGGAATAGGGACGAAGGAAAGCAGAAAGGGAAGAAATAGAGGAGGGAGTTGCAGAGGGGCAAAGGAAAAGGACGGTGAGAGAGAAAAGCAAGGAGGAAAGAAGAGGGAGGAGAAAAGAGAGCCAAGAAGAGAGGGTGTCAGAGGGAATAGAGGTACAAAGAGAACATGAAACAGAGAGAGAGCCAACATTCTCATTTTTTCATTAACCAGTACGTTTATACATTTATAAGAAATAAGGTAATTGGAAAAGAACTAAACCAACTATCTAACAGACCACAAATAAAGTCCTATACGTGCTAACAAATTGGGAAAAGCGAATAATAACAAAGGGAAAACAATAGCACATGGGAGACAAATAATAGAAAAATAAACGGCTCGTAACAGAGATATTAGTCCTTGCTAGAGTGATCCCCTCTTGCCCTACATCTTTGCTATTTTTGTGGATGTTCTTTGAGGTTTTATACTTAATACTGTCACTAAAGACTAACGCTTCAAATACCAGCAAAACAACAGCCTGGGAAAAGGGAAAAGGGAATAATAATAGAGGGAAAATAAAAGCATATGGGAGACAAACAATAGAAAAATAAATGGCTCGTAACATTGTCGCCATCATCAAAAGAACCTTGTCCTCAAGGTTAAACGTGGGGTACGTGTGGTCAAGCATTGCGGTTGTTGCTCTTCACTTTGTTTTGCTTTGTGCCCTTGTCGGGTGTGTATCATAGAAGGAGCATCTACGTGTAGCCAAGCAAGCAAATGATACAGTTGAGCAGCAAAGAACTAGTACACAGCTTGGCCGTTCAAGTTGATTGGCGCTAGATGAAGGGCTTGCTCTTGAAATTCCTCCAGCTGCTCCTTTCAAATTTGGCGTGGACAAGACTTGATCAGAATTCTCCTAACAGCCTCCTATCTGCATGCATCGCAGCAGTGTACTCGCAGTTTCTTGCTGTTCAATAGCCCCATATGTGGGACACCCAAGCCAAGTAGTAGCATGCTGGGTTTGTAGGTAACTAGAGTCCAACATTAATGGGATTGCACTAGTGAGCCGATTGTATGATAGATCAAATGCTTGAAGCTCCTGGCAATGTGCAATGCTTGCCGATATATTGCCTGTCAGCTTGTTTTGCCAAGCAAGGAATATAATCAAGGTCTTCAAATTGCCAATGGCTGTTGATATCTCACCAGAGAGAGCAATGTTGTCAACTTCAAGGTGAGTCAAAGCTATGCAGTTGGTGATCTCGGGAGGTATGATGCTTGATAACTGATTCACGCCAGCCTTAAGTTCCTTGAGCTTTAGAATGTTGCCAAAACTGCTCGGTATCTTGCCTGCGAACAAATTCTCTAATAAATCCACGACTGTCAACTCTATGACAATTTACGGGCCCTGATCAACAACGTTGTTCAAAGGATTGTCGACGACTGGTCCAATAGCGCACGCTTTAGCTTTCTCAACGATCACATTGTAGACTTTCTCATGCATGAATATCCTGAACACAACACTGTCCCTGATTGAAGAATAGAGCAACAGAAGCAAACTCAGCTGCTTCATTATTGTCCACATCCCCATACACAACTTTGCTTGTCTCTGTTAATCCCCTGAAAGCAAACGTACCCACCTCCATATGGCCTGCAAGTTTTATTGGTGCAGATTTTGTATCTTTATGGAGAGGGATCTTTGTAGTTGTTGATTCGACGCCCGGTAGCAATCTCATGGCTGGAAATATTTGTTGTTGTGATAGGGAAAGCCAGCTATAGTTAACGGTTGCTATTGATGTCACTGGGGGTTAGCTGGTCCAAGACCATGTGGTTGGGCAAACAAGTGGAAGCATTGGAAACGTAGTTGCAGCAGGACATCGCCGACCTGGTGGACTTGGAGTTTGCACTTGAAATTGTTGTGGACGAGGTTGCTGTTGATCGGGGGCCAAGGCAAACTGTAACATTCTATCCATCAAATTCCTCTGCATGCAAAGACGACAAAAATATATTGTCCAATCCATCCAGGTACCAAATGTAGTAGCCAAATTAGCATGAGAAATCTTTGGTCCTTGATGCTGCAACAAAAGTAATTTCAACCATTTCCATGCCGAGACACAGTCATTATAGGCCGGTTAGATGCTCTAGTGCCCTGCTCACCAGGCAGCAAGTTTAAAACAGCAGCCATCATAACCGGCAAAACATGCTTATAAGCTTGTCCAAAATGAGGTGTGTTCGATGAAGGTTTCCGTCGGTGACCCCAAGGAACATGAAAATTGACACCCAGATTCTCATACTCAGAACCCAAACTATCCACATTATGAGCATTTAGGATAACAGAGCCTTTAGCATATCCTCCATTACTTTCATTATCATGTTTGAGGAATAATTCATCACCGAAACTACTATCAACAACTATGGGTGTAGTGGTGCTCCCAACTATATAAACTTTCAGTTATGGTCCAAAAACACATAGGGACAACGCATAAAGAATAGATAATTCTACACCTGTCATTACTGTTTCTATCAATTCCCTGGAAAATTTCCTGTGAAATATGGTTGTGTAATCCATTGTACATGCTTCCATATTAGAACGTGTAGCTGTGCAGGGGCCGCGTCGAGTTGATGTTGCCTTCAGTGGTTCGATTTCAACATCTCCATAAATCCACGAATCCATAGGAGCAAGTGTCGGCACTGGCTCCACACCAGTGATTGAAGTCGTGATCTGTAAGAAAGTTGGAAGGCTGTGTGGTAAAGGAAGATGTGGCAAAGGTGCAGTGGGAGGTTGCTCTTCGATTTGGGAATCAAGTGATGCGTGTGGAGATGGTTTCTCGATTCGAGCCAAGGAAGGCAAAATTTCAGTGATGGAGGTTTGAATTGGTTCAGTGGTCGAAGTGTTAGAGGTGTTACCTGCTGCAAGTGGCGATTCCGTCGGATATGCTCAAGGCTGTTGTAGGTCGATTTGGTTCAAGGAAGGAAGAATGTCCGCGTGAAAGTGCTGAATCTGTGTGGTGGTAAAAATGGAGAGAGCGGTTCAAGCAGCAGGTGGGTGTACGGACGCAACGAAGAAAACAATTTCTGGTTGTGGTAAGGGAGGATGAAAAACGGTGGTGGCGTCTGGTGGAGTTGGTGACGTTCTGAGAGAGGTTGGGATTGAAGTTTTCGGTGTCGCTGATTCAGGGGAAGGGGAAACAGTAGGCCCGAGATAAAAATGGGAACAATGAGGCCCGAGGTATAAGGGAAAACAGTGAGCCCAAGGTGTAAAGGAAAACAGTAACGACCGAGATATAAAGAGAAAAGAGGGAGAATAGATAGAGAAGAAAGAACGGAAGTTGCGGATGATAAGAGTAACAGTTTTGGCAGAGGATGAATGCACGTTCTGTGAAGGAGCTGGAGCGGACGATAGGGCCTAAGTAAGAGTCAGTCCTTTTGGCTGCGGCACAACATTAGATTCATCACTGTTATCCATGCTCGATAACGACTCTATCCGCTTTACCATTTCATCCAATTCAATGCCACAGTGGTCCTTCTCGGAGTCAAACGATGATGCATGAGGAAGAAGGGGTAGAGTTGGAGAAGGTTGAAATAAAATGTCAGTGGTGGAAAGTGGACGTGGTGAGGGATTGCGATCGCTTCGGTTTAGGGTTTGAGGTTTTTCAAGGAGCGAAGAGATGACAGGTTGGGGAAAACGAAGCGTTAGAGCGATTGTGGCGTTTGGCAGCGATGGTGGTCTTCGGAGTGAGGCTTGGGTTGGGATTTGTGGATGCGGTTGTGGGAGCGCTGGAGGAGGTGAACAGTAACAGAGGGAGGAACCGCTAATGGTGAAGGATTCACTAGCGAAGGAGTATTTTGCTCAATTCTTTTGAGCGGTTGATGAATTTCAGCCTTGGAATGTTAAATTTGTGTGGTGGTGGAGGCAGCGATAGTGTTGCTGCCATGACATTCAATGGTGAGTTGGAAATTGAGTGATTCATGTGGAAGGAAGGGTAGAGGGTGAGCAAGTTGAGGTAAGATATTAAAGGTGGAAGTCGAGGATGGTGAGGGAATTGGAAGAACTGGGGGATTTGCGGAAGGCGAGGGTTGTTAGGGAATTGCAGAGGAAGTAATGGGGAAAATGTGAGACGTACCCAATGGAGAAGTCGCAGTCGGTGAAAGAGTCAACCGCAACGGCAGATTTGCTGATGAATTATATTTGCACTCGATCCTATTGAGTGATTGAATGATTTCATCAAGGAGGTACTAGATGTGTGCATTAGTGGCAGTGGCAGTGGTAGTAATTGTGGCAGCTCTTGCGGTCGTCATCTCTCTGTCCTCTGCCATGTCTCAATGAGAGCACCAATGATGCGGGCACGATCAGTGACGACATCGACAAGTGAAGGTTGACGGCAAAATCAGCGAAGTCGGCTGAGGAGAGGAGTTCGGCAAAGGATAAAAATGGAAAAAAAAATAGGTGAAAAGTGGTCGCGGTACAAGAGACCGAGATGCAGGCGCAAGCGAGAGAGAAGTAGAAAGGAATAAGGACTGCGGTCTCTTAAAGGACAAATGATCAAGGTCACTATCGAGAGAGAGTGTAAAAAGCAGACAGAGGGAATAGGGACGAAGGAAAGCAGAAAGGGAAGAAATAGAGGAGGGAGTTGCAGAGGGGCAAAGGAAAAGGACGGTGAGAGAGAAAAGCAAGGAGGAAAGAAGAGGGAGGGGAAAAGAGAGCCAAGAAGAGAGGGTGTCAGAGGGAAGAGAGGTACAGAGAGAACATGAAACAGAGAGAGAGCCAATTTTCTCCTTTTTTTATTAACTAGTACGTTTATACATTTATAAAAAATAAGGTAATTGGAAAATAACTAAACCAACTATCTAACAAACTACAAATAAAGTCCTATACGTGCTAACAAATTGAGAAAAGCGAATAATAATAGAGGAAAAACAACAGCACATGGGAGACAAATAATAGAAAAATAAACGGCTCGTAACAGAGATATTAGTCCTTGCTAGGGTGATCCCCTCTTACCCTACGTCTTTGCTATTTTTGTGGATGTTCTTTGAGGTATTATACTTAATACTGTCACTAAAAACTAACGCTTCAAATACCACCAAAACTGCAGGATGACAATAACTACTATATTATACTTTGCAAACAATGTGTTTTTATTCTTCCTTGTTGACCCTTACTTGGTGGCTGTTCTCATCTATTGCCTTAGAGTTTCCTTGTCTCTCTCCTACCTCAACCTTGATAGTAACAATTGTGAGTTATTTGTCAATGCTCCAAAATCTTTGCTTGTTAGTCCTCTAATGGATGATGCTGGGTTTGCTATAGGTTCTCTTTTAAGTTATATATTTGGGCACTCCTATTACTTCATGGTCAACGACTATAGAGTGTAAGACTCAAATGGATACAGTGGCCAAGACGATTCCTTTGTGGAGCTTTAAAAGCTTATCATTTGTCAGGAGAATACAACTTTTTAGATGCTTCATTTTGACTATTTATATTTTCTGAGCCTCCATCCTTGTTCTTCCCAAGTGCATTTGCTAAAGAACTAGATGCCCTCCCGTGTACTTTCGTTTGATATGGGGTATTATAGGCAAGTTAACGGCCAATGTGGCATGGAAATGTGTTCAAACCAAAGTTCGAAGGTGGGATTGTCTTCAAAGACCTCTTCTCCGAGAACAAATCCATCCTTTGCAAATACCTTTGACGGCTCATCTCCTCTTATAGCTTTTCCATTAAGGTTGATTGGTTTAGGTCTCATTTGCCTAGGTATAGATACATATAAATGATTAATACTCCATGGAGTTTTAAGGAAAATTCTCAATGTTAGAGAAAGGGTGACGCCCTTTGTTAAAAAAGTCATTAACAATGGTGATAATACCCACTTTTGGATAGAAGTTTGGCACTTACTAGGGCATATGTAGCAATTCTTTGCGGCATCAAGATTTCACGACTAATATCATCAATATAAATATATAACCTTATTATAGCAAAAAGACATAGAGCAAATAAATATTTAATAAAATATCAAGTCAAAAAACTTATCAAAAGATAATAAAAATTGCTTCTGCTATGCATTAGTGATACTATAACTGTCATTATTTAGAACATCAAAATGTAAGTCTAACCTCAAATGTAATTGAGATCTCAACACTACATGAAATTTATTAATAATTCTATACAAAGATAATTACAAATATCTCATAATATGGCAAAATTTACTCTATTCAACTATCAATTTCTTGTGCTGCTCATTTTTATGGTTTACTATGACTTAACTAAAAATATCATGTGGGACTCAATCACAGGACATCAAGATTATGAATGATCGACTATTCGGGCTAAAAATCAAATTCAATTATTATATATACCAATAAGCAAAATACTCTACATTGTTTATCAATACAATTTAAGAGCATTACACGAAAGCATTTCAAGCTCTACATAAAAGATCATCAAAAAATCACCCAGTGATCCAACTCTATACTAGCTAATCCCTAGCTTACTAATCTAAAATTTGGTGAATTTTAAGGTAAGTTAAGAGTTCAACGAGTATGTAATCAATGCAAATAAAAAAATGTATGAATCATCATGAATATGCAAGAGAGCAAATATCAAAATCATAAATGAGCTACAAAGAAAACAAATATTGAGATCGTGTACGAAGTGCCAGAAGACAATTGTGATAAAAGGCCAATAATAAATCTTTCCAACTAATGTTATCAAAAGTGAAACTTATCCGTAAATTTAGGATCTAATATTCAAAATTGGGTCAAGCGCTATACACTAATACTATAAATAAAACATTCAAATATAAACACTATGATTTCAAGAATGGGTAAACTATTTCCGTTCGGCCCAAATAATAAAAATCTAATCAAATTACCAATTATATAAATAGTGAAAAATTATACATAATCTCATAATAGCATGCTGGCTCAAATCTAAATTGCAAAAACCAAGTATCACCTCTTAACCAATATAAAAAGTTCAAAAATAAGTCAAAAAACTATAAATATAATTCATAACTATATTTTTTCTGCGATCTCCCGTCCAATCTTATAAGAAGCTAATGCTTACTAAAGTGAAAGAATTTAGAATATTTCAAATGTAAGTGTAATACTCAATGAAACATATATAATTTATGAATATACGTAAATAAAACATACGTAATGATAATAATTCATGAATTACATGATATCAAACCACATCCATATAGGACCTCCTCGTATACAATAGTAGTTCATAGTCTATGACCAACTATGAGTGATAGATGACTAAATAGAAGTTGTATTAGAATCACATACTTTTGTTTCCACTAAGCCGCAGAGATTAAGTTTATAGGACTTCATGAAATTTCAAGTATTGAGAGCCTTTTTAGGTGCATTAAGGCTCTGAATATTCCAAAAATCAATGCAAATCATTTGATAACCTAGGGTAGACAAAGTGATCTTTTAGGTCCACTAGATTTGTTTTTAGTAGCTGTCTTTTTTTCAACAGGTTAGCAACTATACAGAAACTACGAGCATCATTGTAGACAGTGGCTAACTTGGACAGAATCCCAACATTGGTGGTGTAATACAATGGGTTCTATCCTTTAGGACCTTCTGTTAATCGACACACTTATCAAATATAAATTAAAATGCCTAAATTTAAAATATTAAATTCTGTAAAAAAATTGGGTAAATTTTTTTTTATAAACGGGCTATAAACCATACAAACAGCTTGTATTAGCACAATCCTGCAATACCTATAAACTATCAGATCTCAAAATTTAATCCACAACACAACTACAATTCATTCACAGGATCATCACAGGCCATAACATCTATGACTCCAACATAGTACTCTTAATTACCGTATTGGATCTATGAGAGATACCATCTAAAACTAAAACAAAATCCATAATCCAAAAATAATATTGCGGAAGCAACTATGAGTATTTGTTAACTTGCAGAAACAAAATAATAAGATTTCCATCATAATATAAAACATACTACATCATCATACTTATACAATGTTCATTCAAAGACTAGCTATATACATTTAAAATTTCTCGAGCAACCAACATCTTCAAGACCTTCAAGCCTTCAAGTTTTCTTCCTTTTAGCTAATTCTATCCTCGGTCCTTATAAGATTTCAACTTATATGGAAGGGGATAGAAAGCATGGGGTGAGGCAAAGGCTCGACAAGGTACTATAAAAATAATAACAGGCAATATTCATATAAATCATATAATTATATGCGAAGATAAAAATATAGAAGAAACTTAGAAATTTAGACATGCATGCAAATGAGATAAAAACATAAAACGATGCATAGACATGGGAAAACATGTTCAAAAGCTTTTAGTTCTTATTCAAAAACAACTTGATCATGAATTTCTCCTTATTTATATCCCGAGGACAGGATTGTTCTTCTTATTCTTAATTATTGGTGTTTAATCCTTGATCTCAAACGCTAGATCACTTATTCTTGGTCCTTGATTCTTGGTCTTATAGTTCTTGGTTCTTAATCTCACACAGGAAATTCACTTGTTCTCACTTCTTGTGCTTTTTGGATATTAATCTCACATAGGAGATTCACTTATTCTTACTTCTTGTGCTTCTTGGTTCTTAATCTCACATAGGAGATTCACTTGTTCTTACTTCTTGATTCTTAATCTCAAAAGGAGATTCACTTGTTCTTAGCTCATAGTTCTTGGTTCTTAATCATCAGTTCCCTCTTTATTTACATTCCAAGGGTAGGATATTTCTTTATTCATAATTCTTAGTCCATTGTTCATAATTCTTAGTTCTTATTCATCAGTTTCCTCCTTATTTATATCCCGAGGGCAGAATATTTAATTAGGCCTAATTGATATCCTCCAAAATTAATGCCCCGAGGAAGGCGGTCCATGGACGGGGTTATACCCCTGGCATGCCGGTGAGCTCTGGGCCAAAGCCATTAAATAGGCTTGGAGCTCTCAATTATGTTGGACGTCGTAACATGTTACAACTTTTCCGAGAAAACTTGTCTGAAAGGCCCACATAACTTATCATAACTTATCAAATAGCGCTTTCTCTTCATATCTTGAGATATACAAATACCCTACTCTCCATTTTTGAGTTAGGGTTTGAAGCGAAACTTCTGGACATAAAACAAACACAAAATGCATGCCAAACATCAAATTGAACACATAAATCATAATATTTATACTTAAACACGAAATCTATCCATCTAATCATGAAAAAATGAAAATCATGCATTAATCTTGGAGACAGTCGAGTTAGGGTTTAAAGCAAAGCTTTCGGACATAAAACAAACACAAAATACATGCCAAACATCAAAATCAAATACATAAATCATGATATTCATACTTAAACATGAAATCTATCCATTTAATCATGAAAAACATGGAAAGCATGCATTAATCTTGGAGAGAGTGATTATTAGAGTAATAATACCTTTTTTAGAGAGATCAAGAAACAACAATAAGAGGAAAGAGAGTTTGAAGTACATTTGCCTTAACCTGATGCACTGATTTTCTTACTCTGATCGGATTAAAAATGGCGGAGATTCCCTTTTCTTCCTCTTTTCTTCCCTTCCTCCTTCTCTACCCTGATCGTCGTTCTCCCTCCTTCCCTCTCTCTCTCCCCCTTCTTTCCTTTTATAAATGTGAAACAAAGGCTGTGGGAAGCTCCTAGATAGAGCTCGAGCACGCATTAAGCACCAAGGCATTCTGAAGGGTCGCGCTTGAACGCTCGTCGGGTGCCCTTCAAGTGATCGATTTTGTTTTTCGCACTTGGGTGGTGCCTTGGGCACTACTCGGGTGCGCCTATTATGTTAAATCTGCTCGAGTGGCGCATCAGGTGTAGCTCTGGCGCCGAGCCCCTAATACCTAATTTTACTTCCAAATTAAATTTCTCTTTATTTTTTCTTAATCCATATACCCTAAACTAAATTATAATAACTTAATGATTAGGAATTACTATGTTTCAAAAATTGGGTCGTTACAATCTCCTCCACTTAACGAACATCAAAGGAAACCTTCCTAACATTCCTAAGTCATTTTCCTCATTAAATGATTTCCTAGGAAACCTTAAGCATTCAAATTGTCCTAACCATTATTACCCGATATGTTTTATCAAAACTTAATTCATCAAGTCTGAGAATAACCCAATTAGTAATTACTTCTCCGACCTAGTTTAAAACCTTAAACAGGAAAAATTTTCTTACTTCAATTGACGTTAAGCCTCAAAATAATTAGTCCTTCCGATCTTTAAATTTAGCCTTAACATGAGTTTACCACGCTTCTGCTGCGCAACTCTGATTAATCATTTAACTATAAATCATCTAATTATAATTTACGACCATATTGATTTAAACTTACACCTGAAATTTCTCTGATCGAGTTTGATCAAGATTCCGATATTAACATCAAATCACAATTAAACCTCAAATTCTCGTTATTTCATTAGTGTGTCCTCAAACCAACATCTCCCTAAAATACAAAACCCATATTGACAAGAATGGTGATTTATCAGCATATCTTTGAACTACTTGGCGATTCACTCCTAGCCTTTTCAATTACACCTTGAGACCTATAGAGTTATGTGTCTAAACATATTTCTACTATTCTATTTAATCATCTATATTGCGGATCCCAAATCTTCTTACAATTTATATCCATTGGCTTATATAGGGCACCTAAATTATACGGTGACCATAATTGAAGCAAGTCCTGAGATAGTCATATCGTGAAGACAATTTCCCCCAAACCCTTAAATTACAATCAGATTAGAAACTACTATTAATGCAGTCTCCCAAGAATTTGATATAGCTTTAGGTTATCACCCAAATCTTAAAACCTGAATGCTAGCAACCTCAAGATCTAACTGGCATACTGATGAACCTACGGATTAAATCCAAACATGTCCTCTATAATTTACAATGAGAGGATCATTCTAATTGTCCTGAAACACAACTATAAGGACTTCTTATTTCAAAATTTCACGACTCCAATATTTCGATTATGATTCTGTCTCCCGATTTAAGAATACAACATCCTATTACCTCTACATTGGGCCTACTCGCGATTTGCCTTTAACATCTCCTATGAAGCATCGAAGGTATATCAAATCTAAGAACTCCCAACACCCTTTACAAGTACGAAGATCCATTATCCTTAGTGACATTAAGGTTCATCTTCACTATCCTTAAACAGGTCCATTCACTTACAATATCATAGAATCGTCTTTCCTTAGTGACGTAATAATTTTAGCCCTTAAAATTATCAGACAAATGCTATCTCCAAAGACAATACCCATAAGTTTTCAAAACTTCTCTTAACTAATTCCAACCTACTGTAGAGTGACTCTAACTAGGGATTCCTCCTCCACTTAATTCTAGAACAACCATTCACATACAATACAGGAAACATAGTTCTAGATTTTCCTTTCTCATTTCTCTAAATAACACATCTCCTCAAACCTCCAAAATTATGGGACAATCACTATCCTCATAAACAACACCTCTAATTCCTCAAAGGAAAGGCCTCATCAGCAAATCTCAACTATAGGCGAAACAATTTCAAATCTTAGGCACCTCCCCCACTTATATCGAAGGTAGCCACCTAATGTGATGTGAAATAAATATAATTCTATCCTTATTTATCATTTCTAAGCCAAACACCTTACGGCTTTATGATCCTTGGAAAATACTTGTCGGATCGCTTATAAGATTTAGTTAAACCCAGGAAGACCATATACCATCACAACATTAATCGTTCTTCCTAAGGATCCATCATTTAATGTCTACAGAACCACATTCAAGCCCTTGAAGAATCATGTGCCCAATTTAACATTTTCCATAATCAAACTCACACTCTCCCTTAATTGGGCACACAACTAATTTTCCTTTCTAACTCAGGGTACTATCCTCAAACAGAATTAATACGCCTTAGGCTTCTAAAATTTTTTTAATGAAGTTATCACAAAATTAACCTATATATAACTGGAGAAGTCATTCCTTAATTTTTCACAAAATGTCAACAATCTTACAAAACTCAAATGGCTTTATCGAAACTCATACTGGCTATATATAAATTTCTGCAAGTCGCCACAAACATCATACTTGATTATCCATGGTTGACAGTACTACCAATACAGAATATTCTTAGGAATATCAAAACCCTACTAATAAATCAAACAAACTACCTATCCATTTCCCTAATGCCGGCTTAACAGACGATTCATCCCCCAGAAACCAAATTTTTTGTTATCCATATGTAGCCTTTATAATCATCTTATCTACCCCAAACGTCCTAAGGTAGCTCATAACGAGCATTAATCGGTACTTTCCCGATTCTACACCAAATTCAACTATCTGAGTTGACCCCGATATTGCCTCGAATTACCAAGTAACAAAAAAGGAATCAGCCGAGCTCTCTCCTTTAAGAAACATCCTCAAAGATTGTCTCATAATTTAACACCCAATTATGGTCAAATTGATCTAACCAATTTGATTTACATGCACTTATATGATTTACATCCCGAGAAAGTATCACAAATCTCCATGCAATTTCTATAAAATCTATGATCCTTCAATAACTGATAGACTTAGAAAATACACACAAACAACAAATATAAAATCCTAAGATTATACATATACTGAAATATAAAGATATGGAAACCTTGCCTCCCACCATAGACATCACTTCTAAATTTGTACTATCATGACAAATCCTCGATTCCAGGCACCAGATTTCTTTACTATCCATCCCAAGGAATATGGGCAATCTCTAATTATGTGATTAAACTATCCCAAGTAAAGCATGCTTCTAAAAATCCATTCACAACAAAATCTTCGTCCATATAAAATCTACGTCATTCCCTACTATATCTCTTTATCCTCAAAACCCATGACTCTTTTTCACGCCAACCACCCAAGGTTAACTTCACCTTTTATCTTGTCTAAGGCAACATTAACTTGTCTTCTTCTAAGCATCCAATCATCACCAACACCGCCAACACCTTTGAAGTTCTTAGGATTCATATCTTAACCTCAAGCCATCAATTCTACCTTATCCATTATATTTAATCATCAAATTGAAACATCCCTTTTTAGGAATATACTAATCTGAGAATCTCAACCCCAGGCCTATTGAATTTAACTAAACTGACTACTTGGACCTCAATTAGATGCCATCATATTCAACACTAGCTTGGCAGTGATTAAATTCAAATCCTTAAGGTGCCTTTAAACAATTTTCTCTTCTCATCTTTGTGGTCGACCAACACCCCAAGGAAGACCTTGTTCTAGAAGTTATATTATTTTCTATAACCACAAATATCATAAGATTATTAACCTCAAATAATCAGATTAGAGGGAAGGGTTAGAATCAATGCATTTCAAAATTAAATCCTTAAGGCCAAAACCTAAACATTCCATCTAATCCTAACTATTTCATCTTAACTCAATATAGAACAAATCAACCTAAATCCTTAAACGTAAATCGATCAGCCTAGGCCTGCATTCGATATCAATTAGCTTAAGCACTAAATCCCAACTGAATTATAATCTAACTTATGCAAACTAGGATACCTAGGACTATCCAATCCAACTTAATCATCCTACGCTTTCATTTACTTATTTGATTAATCTTAATTTATCCTAAACTTTCACATACAATTCAAATCAAAACCTAAGGAATCTTTTATCTCTGATACCATTTGTAACAAAATGGGTTCTATCCTTTAGGACCTTCCGTTAATCGACATACTTATCAAATATAAATTAAAAAGTCCAAATTTAGAATATTAAATTTTATAAAAAATTTGGTAAAGTTTCTTCTATAAACGGGCTATAAACCATACGAACAGCTTGTATTAACACAATCTTGTAATACCGATAAACTATCAGATCTCAAAATTTAATCCACAACACAACTACAATTCATCCACAGGATCTATAACAGAATGGGTCCTATCTTTTAAGACCTTCCGTTAATTATCATATTCTGTATAAAATCATCAATATTAAAAATTTATTTACCTGCACAGGATCTCAATTGGCCATCCATCAAGGCCACTACTGCGGTAAGACTTAAGCCATAAGAGATGCCACTACAAACCATAATATCAAGCAGAAGCATACTAAAATGCATTAAACTTACAACGGAAGCACCATACATAAACTTTCTGAATTTTCAAAATTTCATACCTCAAATTTTCGTCCTTACCGCTTCATAAATCTAGATCATTCTTTCTTCTTTCTTTATTTTAGTCTGTTCAACTTTATTCTAAGCTTTCTCGTCCGGCTTAATTTTTTTTTTATTTGCATGTCTGAAAATAAAAAGTAAGCATGAACTTTAAACTCAATAAGGTACCATAAAAATAAGACATGCAAACTTTCATGTGAAACACAAATATATATATATATATATATATATATAATGAAATATCGAAGAGTTTAAGAAACAAATAAGCTTATTGATGATACAAATGCCTGAAACAATGCATGAACGTGAACTTGTGATCAAATTCTTGTCTTAGTTCATGAACTTGAATTATTTCTTACTCTATTCTTGAATCCAAGAAACATGCTTAAAGCGTCAATATGTATAAAAAGTACATGCATAAAACAGTGCATCACTTATAAGCCTATGAACCAAATCTTGTTTTGATTATTTTATCTTGTTCTTTTAAAATTCTTCTTCTGATTTCTTAGTCTAAAGTACTTGCTAAAATTGTAAAATAGTTTAGAACTGTCGTATCTTTTAAAATAAATTCTCTTATTTCTTGAGGGATCAGGGTTGGTAGATCCTACTAGTTGAGGGAGCGAATAATCGATAATAGATTGTGATATTTCACACAATCAAAGGCCTTAATTCTCATTATTTTGCCATCATGTATCATCTCATGTGTCCTCCTCATCTTGAGGACCATTCTTTCATATCCACATATCATCTCATGTTTCCTCCTTATTTACATACCGAGAACCAGTATGTCCTCCTTATTTACATTCCAAAGACCAGGATGATCTTAAGTTCTTGGTTCTTTCTTCTCATTCATACATAATTTCATTCTTGTTTCTCGTCCTTCATGGTAACGCGCCGAGAAAGGCGGACCATGTATCACTCCGTGAACGGAATTATCGTCGATTACCACTGTAACTTCCTAAGGCTTGCTAAAAATATTACCCGCTTCACTAAGCAGCTAAGATATGGGGCCAGGGTATCCTCGAGTCTCAATTGCAATACTCGTGGCAAGCTAAAGAATGTTATCTGCTGAACAATTCTTGGTCCAATTTCTTACTATTTTTATTTAACTTGGGGATCTTGCTTCTTAATTTATGGTTCTTAGCCTTAAGTCTCAATCATCAGTGGTCACTTGAACTGAATCTTTCAAATCATCTCATTTTTCTTAGCCTTGCACTTTCATTCTTTGGTGACCACTTTATCTTGACGATTACTTTACATAATTATATTTTTCAGATAATCTTGCAGATAAGTCCTTCCATATATATTCTTGCTTCATAATATGATATTTACATATCATAACTTACTAATCATGATCCTTGCATCTTCATCTTAATTTTTATTCTTCAGATATCACATTTCCTCACATAAGTAAATTTTTTAGACAAACCTTGGAGTTCTCGGTCATTTCATCAGATATCACATTTCCTCGCATAAGTAAATTCTTCGGACAAACCTTGGACTTCTCGGTCATTTCATTTTTAAAAGTATAACTTTTATTAATATTTTAAATACCAATATTTATTAAGTTTAAATATTTCATAATCCAATGTCTTCATGCCATAACTTATTTTTCATCATAAATTTTTCCTATTTTCGTTTTAGGGTTTGGTGAACGGTACACGGATACAATTCGGACGTGTAATAAATAATATATACTGAAAATAAACTCACTAATCAAAATACTCATGTTTAATCATGCACTTATTCATAATATCATGAGAAAAATAAAAAATATACGGTATTATATACAAATCTTAAAAGAGAAAAATTTTAGAGTAAGCTAAAAACAATAATAACAAAAAATAAGGGTTAGGGTACACTTCCCTGACTATAATTTACTAATTTTTTTATTCTAGAGGTTGCTTGGATCTCCTTCCTTCTTTCTTTCCTCCGTTCTCTGCCGTTGGCGCTTCCTTTTTTCTCATCCTATTTATAGGCGCAACTCTCCCCCTTCTAGAAAATTCTAAAATTTTTTTCGAGCTCTCTTATGTCTAAAAGATTCTAGGATTCTCGGTAATTTTTACCCATACCAGTCGTATAGCATTTCCCACATTTTTATTTATTCTGATATTTTTTCTCATCCGACGTTCACACATCTCATCCTGGTATTTTACCTATTCCATCACTTTACTCATCCCGATATTTTACCCATACCGGCATTTTGCTTATCTCACCATTTCGCCCAAAATACATTATTTCGCCAATATACCATTTCGGTCATTTTACACCATACTGGGTAATTACAGCATTTTGTCCAAAACGCACCAAACTGGCAAAATGCACTATTCCGGTATTTGCACCATTTCGAATATTTTGACAAGTCGATTATTTAGCCAAATTTATTTTCCTTTCATGCATACTGGTTAAAAACCCATACCGGTATTTTAGCTATTTCGGTAATTTCATACCGTCCTTGCATCTCTGCTAATTTTCCAATTCAGACATGGTAAAATCATATCGGTCATATCGGCAAATTGTCTCATACCGGCAATTTGCTCCATAGCGATAATTTTGCTTCATCCCGGCAAATTTCTCCAAAATGTTCCATTCAGGCATTTTGCATTAAATTGCCTAATGAACCAGTTTGCCTAGAGTACTCATTCCACCCAAAGTACCCATCCTGGGCATTTTGGCCATCCTGGGCACTTTGACCATCACAGGCATTTTGGCCATTCTGGGCGATTTGTGTATTTAACCTGTCAATGTGTTGACCAGGCATTTTTGCCATGTGGGTCATTTCTCTCGGTCATTCCTTTTCCAAAGCATATAGGTAATTTTCATCAAAACCCATACCGGCAAAATATATTATACTAGCAATTTCATTTTATTCCGTTATTTAGTGTAAACTGGCCATCATACCCATTTCGGCCGTGTTGCCATTTTATCTAGTCAACGCGTTGACCGGATATTTTTGGCAACCAGGCATTTTGCCTCAAAATGCGTTCCCGTCATTTTCTATTTATAAGTATACTGGCCATTTTGTTCAATTATTCGATCAACGTATTGACCGATCCCTTTACATATCAGCCGATCAACTTATGTTGACCGGATTTTTTCTCTAATTTTTTACCGGTTATCAAATCTTTGTTCGGCCATTTTCACACATGTTCTCGAGCATTATTTCTTTTGTCCTCGGCCCTTAATATTGTTGGCCGTCATCGGTAAAATTGCAGCATACCTCCCAATTATTATATTTTAAAAATCCGAAACTCCACTACTCATTTTTTTCCACATCGTGAAAATCGGTACCTTACATACCCTAAAATTAATTATATTCAATGACTGAAATTTACTATATTTTAGAAATTGGGTCGTTACATGACCATCATAGATCATATCATCTATGGCTCCAACATAATACTCTTAACTACTATATTAGATCTAAGAGAGATGTCTAAGACCAAAACTAAATCCATAATCCAAAAACAATTATGCGGAAGCAACTATGACTATATGTTAACCTACGGAAGCAAAATAACAAGATTTCCATCACAATATAAAACATACTACATCATCATACTTATACAATGTTCATTCAAAGACTAGCTATATGCATTCAAAATTTCTCGAGCAACCAAAATCTTCAGGTGCTTCAAGCCTTCAAACTTCTTTCTTTCTAGATAATCCTATCCTTAGTTTTTATCAAGCTTCAACTTATCAGAAAGGGAACAAAAAGTAAGGGGTAAGCCGAAAGCTCAACAAGGTACTATAATAAATAAGAATAGGCAATTTTCATGTAAATCATATAAATACATACGAAGATAGAAACATAAAGGAAACTTAGAAATTTAAACATGCATGCGAATGAGATAAAAACATAAAATGATGCATAGACATGGGGAAACATGTTCAAAAGCTCTTAGTTCTTATTCAAAAATAAGTTGATCATGAGTTCCTCCTTATTTATATCTCGAGAATAGGATGGTTCTTTTTATTCTTAATTCTTGGTTCTTAATCCTCGATCTCAAACATGAGATCTCAAACATGTTCTTAATCCTAAATTTAAAACATTAAATTCTATAAAAAAAAAATGAATAGAGTTTATTCTATAAACGGGCTATAAACCATACAAACAACCTGTATTAATACAATCCTACAATACCTATAAACTTCAGATCTCAAAATTTAATCCACAACACAATTACTATCCATCCACAGGATCATCATAGGCTATATCATCTATGGCTCCAATACAATACTCCTAACTATCGTATTGGATCTATAAGAGATGTCATTTAAGACCAAAACAAAATCCATAATCCAAAAACAATAATGCGAAAGCAACTATGACTATATGTTAATCTGCAGAAACAAAATAACAAGATTTCCATCACAATATAAAACATACTACATCATCATACTTATACAATGCTCATTCAAATACTAGCTATATACATTTAAAAGTTCTCAAGCAACCAAAATCTTCAAGACCTTCAAGCTTTCAAGTTTTATTCCTTCTAACTAATCCTATCCTCAGTCCTTATAAGGTTTCAGCTTATCTGAAATGGGACAGAAAGCATGGAATGAGCCAAAGGCTCAACAAAGTATTATAAAAATAAGAACAAACAATTTTTATATAAATTATATAAAAATATGCGAAGATAGAAATATAGAGAAAACTTAGAAATTTAAACATGCATGCAAATGACTTAAAAATATAAAATGATGCATAGACATGGGAAAACATGTTCAAAAGCTCTTACGGTACGTTTGGTTGCTGGAATAGAATTAGGTGGGAATAGTTATTCCAGGGAATAGAAAAGGATGATAATAGAGTTGGAATTGTTATTCTTATGTTTGGTTGTTGGAATAGAATAAGGTGGGAATTAATATTCCATTGTTTGGTTTGTAGAATAGTATGAGGAATAAGGTGGAAATTTATGAAAATGACTCTTTTACCCTTATATATATATATATATACATTAATTTAAATTATTATTTAGTGTAATAGTTATTTTTATCATATAAAATGTATATTTAATAAATATTTAAATGATTATACATACAAAATATAATTATATATTACATAATATATTTTTTAAATAATTATATATTTTATGATTATATATATTTTTAGCATATATCGTATAAGATACATGTATATAATATATTTATGCGTATAAAATATTAAATAAATCAAACAAAAAATATATATACATATATATGTATATATAATTACGTACATATATATATATAAATATATATATATATATATATATATATATATATATATATTAACAATATTTCTACGATATTTCTGCAATATTTTTACATGTAAATATGTATATTTACCTGAATATTTCAACATTATTGTAACAATCCTATAATATATATATATTTACCTGAATATTTTAAGAATATTTCTACAATATTTCTGCAATATTTCTGTAAGATATGTTTATTCACCTAAATAAATCAATAACATTTTTGTAACACAAATTCATCTACATATAATCATACAAAATTTAAAATCTGATATATAACAAAATTTGAAACAAATTTCAACACAAAATATACACACTGGAATACATTCTGAAACACAACATGATACATACATTCCAAAAACAGATTGTTTGAACAAGTTTATCAAAATAGGTCAGCAGCATACTTAACCTCCACATGTTTTACAGTACAAATCGTCTGATGAAATCCAATCTGTCTCCCGACGAAAGATTAAACAACCCCGTCATAAGTGTCAAATCACGTATGCATCTCATATACACTGTAGTCCTTTCACTAATTGGTAAATCAGGAATTTCAGACAATAGATTATACAACTGCTTCGTCATTTGTTCCTGCATGTTAGCTTGGAAGCTTTGGCTCAATATTTGACCAACCTCTTTGAGATTTGTATTCATAGTATCGACTGCTTGAAGAATGCAATCAGATAGTGTCATCACATCCGCACTAACCTTCCGTTTTCTTCCTTTGACGCCCCCGACATAGTTGGAGTTCTCACATGCGTGTACTTGGACAAGGAGAATCGTTAGTGCCGAATAAGTCTTCGGGCCCCATTTCTTGAGCATTATTCACGCTAAATTGCTCTGTATCCTGTTCATTAGTTTGAAGCTCCTCAAGGATGTCCTCGCATCCCGTGCATCCGCTCCCGTGGCACGATCTTTGCCATAAATCATTGACAAATCATCAAAATATGGAAATGCTTTCTTCCTCCAAACAGTGGCGCTCTTGTGGCACTGTATTAATAACATACAGATCAATTTAAGTAGGAACAAAATGGAAATACAATTTATAAAGAATAATAACTCGAATGTGTACGGAGCATTAAAATTGATAAGCATCACACTATCATACTTAACATAAATAGGCAAAATCCCCCAATCAAGTACAAAATAATTATTTAATGAATAAATAGTTAAAACTTACCGATATGTATGCATTCCATACATGTTGTTCCGCAACAACCATTTTTCTTGCATTGTCCCAAAAATGCAAATTCGGATGTGTTCGTACCCCTTATCATGTCATATACAATGCTCAAATCCTTTTTTAACGCCTTGATTCTGGATGAAATGTGGGGATTTGCCTTCAAACCCGAATTTGGCGCTTTCGGTTGTAATATCCTCTCCAACTCGTGTAAATAACCCGATTTGAACCCAGTATCGGCATTATAAGTACCAATGTTATATAATTCCACCATACAAGTAACAAGAGCATCATCTTCACGAAGCTCCCATCTTCTTTTAGTTTCCTTATCAGCTTGTGACATATTTAATTACGATAATCTGTTCTAATTATAAATCAATAATCCAATAAGCAGACATCATAAAAATAGACAACGACTCAAGCATATTCGACATTAATAACATAATTGATGACATGGATCAACAAATACATAATTGGCATAACTCAAAATAAATATGTCAACCATATCATTCAATTACATCCCCTCTCGCTGAACATAGCAATTGCCAAATTATCCCTAAATGAACTCCAACCATCAGTAGGATCTAGTTGTGTTATCATATTTGTATCTTCGTCTAACGAAGTCCCCTCATACATGCCATCATATTCATCCTCAATAGGATCATAATCCATTTCATTTCTTATAAAATTATGCAACAGACAACAAGCAATGATAACTCGATTGTGTGTTCTGACAGGATAATATGATGGACTTCTAAGGATCCCCCACCGCATTTTCAGTAATCCAAAACACCTTTCGATAACATTACGAGCAGCGGCATGTTTCATATTAAAGAATTCATCGGCCGTTCGTGGCTGATACCCTTGACGCCATTCATTTAAATGATATCTCTGACCCCTAAATGGCGCAAGAAATCCATTGCAATTGGTATATCCCGCATCAACTAAGTAGTACGTACCTATACAATAATTTAATATATTATTACGTAAAATAAGCTGATTGCAAAACATTATGGTTGATTCGATGATCTAAGAACTTACCATTTGGAACTTTCACCCATGCCTTCTATGTAGCGCATCTCGCAAAATTCTAGAATCACCGCAGATCCTTCCCAACCCGGGAGGACATATATAAATTACATGTCATAGCTACATACTCCTAACACATTTGTAGCTATATCTCCCTTACGAGTTCGATATCTAGGTTTGTCTGCAAATGGCACCCTTATTTTTATATGTGTTCCATCCAAAGCACCTAAACAACCCTACAAATACATACTGAATTAGAATAAGTTATCTAATATATTTGCCACGTAGCTATAATAATAAATATATGAAATGATTACCATACCGGGAACCACTTCCATCGCTCGTCTGTGCAGTTCTTAGATATGGGTTCCGGCCGTCTAAATAAGTGTGCTTGCAGACGTATTGTAGCAGCTAATACCTTATTGAATATCCTACTTATCGCCTCGCATTTACCTCTCAAAAATTATGTGCAACTACCCTATTTTTTACATGATGCGCGAGAATGTGTAAAAATATTGCCACTTGCTCATCAACTAGCACGTGTTTTGATGGACGAAGTCCCCCAACATTTGTTAACATCTCACACAGTTTCAAAAACGTGGGCTTACTCATTCGCAACATATTAATACAATTCACATTGTTTCCATATATGACTCGATTGATGTATTTTCTTTTTTTATGGAAGTCAAGCTTGTAAGATCTCGTGATTGTAGGTTTTGATTGCACAATAACTAATGTTGCAATTAAGGCACATAACAACCAGGAAATAGAAACAGAAATTTCAATCCATAGCATTATAACGGCAGCTATCTTCTTTTTCTTCTCGTTAAGTGTAATCAAGTGTAATTGATCCATACACTGCAATAACAAATCACAATATATACAAACTAAGGAATATGTGGCAATAATATATGTGGCAGTATGAGTTTGAGCAACCATATATGTGTATGGGTATATATATATATAAATATACATAGGTGCGTGTGTGTGTATGTGTATGTGTATTTGAGCAACCATAAATGTGCGCTGTGTGTTGTGTGTGAGGGGTGAGGGAGTACTAATGAGTTGGTTTTTTGCTCTAATATGAGTTGATTCAATGAGGAGAATTCAGAGAACTGGTTGCTTCCTTCTGCAAATTTTTTGACCACTATCCCCCTGTCAATACAGATAAAGAGCCGTTGTAGTATGAGTTGTAGGATTGCTCACACTGCTTCTTATTCTTGTGAACCCAACCCACACACAACACACACACACACTACTGTCACACACACGCCACACACACAAACTCACACACACTTTGCTTCTGCCACACACCCACACACACGAACACCCAACTCACACACAACACACACACACTGCTCTCACACACAACACACACACACAAACTCACGCACACATGGATTCTGCCACACACCCACACACACGGACACCCAACTCACACGCAACACACACACACACACACACACACTCACACACAGCACACACACACACTGCTCTCACACACAGCACACACACACAAACTCACGCACGCATGGATTCTGCCACACACCCACACACACAGACACCCAACTCACCCACAACACACACACTGCTCACACACAGCACACACACAAACTCACGCACACATTGCTTCTGTCACACATGCATGCACAGAGACAGCCAACTCCACACACAACACACACACTGCTGAGGCAGGTAGCACCCAGTCGCCCACACATACACCCACACACGCACACCCACCCACACACACACACACACCTGGGCCGCCACATACACTCAAAGACATACTCGCCTCTCACACACACACACCCACCACACAAGCACATACTCCTCACAAAATTTTCATTCTCAGAAAATGAATAATGAAAAATTTGGGGATAACGAAAATCTGAACTGTGTGTGTTTGTAGCAGGCAAAATTTGGGGATAACAGAAAATTAGGGATAACAGAAATTTGGGGATAACGAGAAATTCTCAACATTTTGAGAAAAATCGAACTGCCAAACGAAAAATTTTCCTACCTTCTGAACAATTTCAACCGGCCGAAGCTTGGAAGCAGTTGGAAGCAACGAACAGAGATTCGAGAGAGAGTAGCCAGCGACCGGTGGAAGCAGAAGGAGCTCGATCGACAGTAGCCAGCGACCTCTTCTAGAGATGCGAGAACGAAATCGTAGCGAGAGAGAGAGATCTGAGCGCGAGAGAGAGAACTGAGCGCGAGAGAGAAGCTCGACTGCGAAGGGACAAAAAGAGGAAGGAAAAGAGAAATCGCAGCGAGAGAGAGTGAGCGAGCAGAGTGGCGCACGCCTGGAATTATTATTCTAGGCGTGGACGGAATTTACATTCCCACCAAATTGGTGGGAATTATTATTCCCGATTTTAAATACAACCAAACAATGGAATTTCTATTCCCGCGGGAATAGAAATTCCATTCCTCCATTATTCCACGAACCAAACGTGGCCTTAGTTCTTATTTAAAAATAACTTGATCATGAATTCCTTCTTATTTACATTTCGAGGATAGGATGGTTCTTCTTATTCTTAATTCTTGGTTTTTAATCATTGATTTCAAACACGAGATCACTTATTCTTGGTCTTTGATTCTTGGTCTTATAGTACTTGGTTCTTACTTCATGGTTCTTAATCTCACATATGAGATTCACTTGTTTTTACTTCTTGGTTCTTAATCTCACACAAGAGATTAACTTGTTCTTACTTCTTGTGCTTCTTGATTTTTAATCTTACACAAGAGATTCACTTCTTGTGCTTCTTGATTTTTAATCTCACACAGGAGATTTAGTTGTTCTTACTTCTTGTGCTTCTTGGTTCTTAATCTCACATAGGAGATTCACTTGTTCTTACTTCTTAATTCTTAATTTCACACGGGAGATTCACTTGTTCTTAGCTCATAGTTCTTGGTTCTTAATCATCAGTTCCCTCATTTACATCTCGAGGGTAGAATGTTTCTTTGTTCATAATTCTTAGTTCTTATTTATCAATTTTCTCTTTATTTACATCTCAAGGGTAGGATGTTCAATTAGGCCTAATCAATATCAACCAAAATTAATACCCCAAGAAAGGCGGTCCACGCATCACTGGGTGGATGGGGTTATACCCCTAAGATGCTGGTGAGCTTTGGGCCAAAGCCATCAAACAGGCTTGGAGCTCTCAATTATGTTGGACGCCATAACTTGTTACGACTTTTCAGAGAAAACTTGTCCGAAAGCCAACATAACTTATCATTACTTATCAAATGGCATTTCCTCTTCACATCTCGAGATATACAAATATTGTACTCTCCATTTTCGAGTTAGGGTTTGAAGCGAAACTTTTGGACATAAAACAAACACAAAATACATGCCAAACATTGAAATCGAAAACATAAATTATGATATTTATATTTAAATATGAAATCTATCCATCTAATCATGAAAAATATGAAAAGCATGCATTAATTTTGGAGAGAGTCAAGTTAGGGTTCAAAGTGAAGCTTTCGGATATAAAACGAACACAAAATACATGCCAAACATCGAAATTGAACACATGAATCATGATATCTATATTTAAATACGAAATCTATCCATCTAATCATGAAAAATACAGATAGCATGCATTAATCTTGGAGAGAGTGGTTATTAGAGTAATAATACTTTTTGAAGAGAGATCAAAAAACAATAATAAGAGGAAAGAGAGTTCAGAGTACACTTACCTCAACCTGATGTGCTAATTTTATTACTCTGATTGGATTGAAAATAGCGGATATTCCCTTTTCTTCCCTTCCTCCTTCGCTACCCTTCTCGTCATTCTCCCTCCTTCCCCTCTCCTCTCTCCCCCTTCTTTCCTTTTATAAACGTGAAACGAAGGCGGTGGGAAGCTTCTAGATTGTGCTCGAGCGCCAAGGCATTCCAAAGGGTCGTGCTTGAGAGCCCTTCGAGTGGTCAATTCTATTTTTTGTGCCCGGTTGGCGTATCAAGCGCTGCTTAGGTGCACCTATTCTGTTAAATCTGTCCGAGTGGTGCCTCGGTGCAGCTTAGGCACCAAGCCCCTGATACCTAATTTCGCTTCTGAATTAAATTTCTCTTCATTTTTCTTTAATCCATATACCATAAACTTAATTATATTAATTTAATGACTAGAAATTACTATATTTTGAAAATTGGGTCGTTATAGGTGGTTGCACTATATGTGGCCAAAATTTGGAGTTTGAGTGTCCCCCAATCGTATCAACTAGACTCAATCCCTCAAAACGATTTGATGAGGAGGTAGCAACCACGAGCTTTGATAGCTTCTCTACCGAGATGGAGGGAGGGAATCCTAATGAACAACATATGATTGGTTTCTCTTCGCCTCTAGCAATTTTTAAGGAATTCACCAGTAGGTTTATAAATTAGTTTAGGTATTGCAGGGCATTTTTTAGTCTTATGACCAAAGTTTGCAGACGAAGCGTGTAGCAGGTCTCCATTGATACTGCACACAATATCTGCCATTTCCTTGACTCCCAATAAGGGATTTATACTAGTAATCAATGAGATGGACCATGATGGTTTGGCATTTACCCTAACCTCAAGGCATAATTAAGCATAACCCACCCTTTCCAGTTTATCGGTTTGTCTACCAACGTGGACGGGCTTCCCCACAAACTAGCAATATAAATTAATCCTTCCATAAATAGGAATTTTGGAGGAACTCCAAAATAGTTAAACCATGTAGGGATATTTTATATTCCTCTTTGCAAAGATTCATATCAAGCTTCCATTCTATGAGAAAAATAAGTTTTCTCATAAACAATTAGGGGCCTGAGTTGAGAACAGATCTCGTGGCATTGATATTTGAGAAGGTAAAAAAAAAAAAAAAAGCCATTGAAATTAACCAAACTATGGGAGAAGCTTAAGCTCCCTCAGTGCTTGTAAGCCGCAACTTTAACAGCAGGAAAGGGAGCTTTTTTTTTTTTTTTTAATGAAATATCCGAGAATGGAGTGCTTCAAAAGCTTGGTGCCACAGAAAGCCAACTCTAGCGGGGGTGTGAACAAATATTTTGTCTTCATTGATGCATGGAGGGAAAAAGGATAATTAAGAGAAAATGTACTCTTCTACAAGTTGAACAATTTTAGAATTGGGATCTCGGGATGAGAGAGACTTGGCCACTTGGTAGCCTTCAAAATAGAGGCCTTCAAGGGTAGGCAAGAAAAGTTGCCACTGTAAGAACCGAATTGGAAAATTTGGGAAACACTATGAGATAGAGGCTCCTCCATGAAGTTTCTTTTGATGGTGACAACTCTAGCTCGGCTCATAGAGGTATCACAAGTAACAGCATTCGAATGAGAGGCAACAGATCTACTTAGTAGTAAGGGCTCAAACATATTAATATTAGATAAATTTTCAATTAGCTTCTAAGAAGTATCAAAGGCAAGGGAATGAGGGATAGGGGAGAGGGCTTTACTCAGAGGTTGAGGCTCGTCCTCATTATATTTCAAAGCACTATAGACAAGGGACTCGAAGTGTTGGGCAAAGGTAAGATTATTACTCGACGACATAGTAGTCTCCACACTTCTCTCCAAAGAACAACAAACAAGATGGTTGAACTGAAAAAGAGGATTGGAGGGTTTACTTGCTTGACCATGTTCATTTGGGATTTCAATGTCTACCTTCAATATATCCATGGTACATAGGCCGATAGAGGTGCTTCTAACTTTGAGCTTGTTAAATACACTAATATAGTTACTGAAACAGCTCACGAGACATGTGAGCAAGATGCGTGTGATTTTTAGTAGGGCTAGAGGATTGCAAATGAAGCGGTGAGCTTCTCTTGAATCACCGAGAGGAAAGCATTTTCCTCAGAGGGAAATATCGATG
This sequence comes from Nepenthes gracilis, assembly GCA_033239525.1. Classification (NCBI taxonomy): domain Eukaryota; kingdom Viridiplantae; phylum Streptophyta; class Magnoliopsida; order Caryophyllales; family Nepenthaceae; genus Nepenthes; species Nepenthes gracilis. Next base: position 19,967,608 of record BSYO01000003.1, on the reverse strand, counting down.
TTGAGAAAGACTGTAAAGAGCCTGTAGGGTGGCCTCCAATAGGTGCACACAAAGGAGAAATCAGAGGATTAGAGCTAGGGGCATCGGATGCATATTATGGTTAGTTTCTTGCAACACCCTTGATTTGTATTGCATATGTATTACTATAAGTTAGAATATGGTCACCTTAGCCTAAATTTTTATATATAATAAAATTTATAGGTAAAAAAAATTAAATATAAAACTAGAAAAATGAATTAAAAAGAATAAAAAGCAAAATTTTTAATCATATTTTAAATATTTTTAAATATTTGTGGATATTATTTTTCTTTTTTTTTTTCTGTGTTGGGTCACAAAGATGGATTAATGTTACATTAGCATAACTCTTAAGAACAATTCGATTGACGAAGATATATGTTTGGTTCCTAAGGGTGGTAAGATAGATTTTAATGATAATTTAACTTAAGAGTAAATTATATTAAAATGAAATCGTTTAATTGTGTTGTTTTATTTGATTTGAAATTTCTATGGTATGATCAATATTTTTAAATATTATATGTGAGAATAGTAAAGGAAATCAAGCAAGATTATTTTTAGATTGGGCATGGTCATTGATGCGTCCTTGGATTCGAATTTCGAACAGATTCGCGCTGATCCGCTTGTTTTGTTCTGATTCTGTTCACCGAGTTTAGACCTTGCACAACACTAAAATAAACAGGAGATCAGTGTGCCGGCGGAAAGTTGTCCCACCGAAAACGCTCCGACGCTTAAATCAGTAAATAGCCTTCAAAATCTGAGAAGGTAACTGAAAATGAGAATTGAGAGGGAGAGTGTAAGAATGCGTGGGTTTCTAGATGAAAGAGAGACAATCCTGTCTCTTGAATCTGGACGGTGGGTGAAAGCAGTAGGTGTCTGTCAGCAGGAAAAGTGCCTGTATGCTTTTGATTTGTATTCTTTCTCTCAGTGCGTTTGGATACTTCACAAAGAGAGAGTACGAAATCGTCGTGCAATGCGTAGTCAAGAGCGTATTTTTTTTTTTTACGTGTAGCAGAGAGTCGTAAGTCTGTGTTGTAGAAAGCATAGTAGTAGGCGTGCATTGAGTGAGGACTCCATGGCTTATTTTAATGACAATCAGGTGATCTTTCTTGGTTGGAATGTGTGACCCCTGTGCCATATTTAGGTGGCCTCCCTTGTGAGGAAGGTACGAATTGCCTAATTAGCTGGAATTTCTTCCTTCTCTGGCGTGTAGCGACTTTCCAAATTAACTGCCTTCCTTTCATATGTATACTGTTGGAAGACTTCAATTGGGAGGAATTGGGAAGATCTGGCGTCTTCCTTATGAAAAATGCGTCGATCTTGTTAATATCCTTTTTTAGAGCTAGTTGGATTAATGGAAGGCCCAAAGTTAGGAAAAGAGCCTTTACTAACCGCTCACGGAAATGGGCCCAAGTGGGTCGGGCCTAGAAACCTTCTTATTTTTGGGCTGTTCTTCATAATTATAATTCAACACTGAAACCGGCCCCGAAGCGAAATTGGCCTTTCGCCAGATTTTAATCGGCGTTGGCGTTGATGAACGTCAAAGCGTTAGCGTTTGGGGCACCAAGATTTGAACATTCTTTGACTATTGGGTCAGTCCAACTACAGCGTACCCATCAGTCATTAGTGAAAATAATTGGTTTGGTCACCCCTGACTCGGAGTATAATATAACTTCTATGTTTTAGATAAATGTGATTTTTTAAAAAATAATCCTAATAAATCATATTTTTTATTTAGATAATAATTTTTTTTCTCAATATTTTATTTTTTTTGAAACATTTCATATTGTTAAATAATTTTATATAAAATATAAATTTAAAATAAAAAAATAAAAATAAAAAATAGACTGGGTTAAATTGATTTGATTTTAATTACAGATAAATACAATAATAATTTTTATCAAATGCAGATTAACCCATCCCACTTTCTTATCAATGCCAAGTCAGAGTCCTAGACTTACTCTTATTTGGCAGCACAGCCAACAAGACCAAAATATTTATATTTCAGTTGCTTTTCAAGTATAAATTTGGAATCGCGTAGTTTTACTGAAAAAATTAAACCATTTAAAAGGAAATCCGAAAATTTCAATCTGGGGTGGAAATAAGAAATGAATAAAGGTAGGGGGGTTAATATTAAATTTATAAAAATATGTGAGGCATTGGGATGGAGTAATAAAAATCCCGTTGGCCTCTCCAAATTGCTGAAAAACTGAGCCCTAGGCACCCTTTTCTGTGGAATCGCCGGCCTGTCCATTGCTCGACGTCGCGTTTTCTGCTTGGTAATTCCCTCTTATCTCTCCCCTCTCCTCGCTCTTCCCTCTCGCTTTCTTTGTTCTCTGCTGCATTCTTTTTACATGCACTGAGAGAACGAATATGATCTTTATACGAGAAATTGAGGGCAAGGAAAGAGAAAGTATGTAATGTTTCATTTTGTTGCTTTATTGAGTATACATGGCTGTAGCCAGAGCATAAGCGTCTTCTGCTATGCCGATAGATGTACGTATATGCTATTACTATTGACAAAGCATGTTTTTCGACATAGATGTTTCTACTCTAGCAATAGGGCTTACCTTCATATAATGCTTGTTTTACTTGGAAACCAGCTTGCGATTTTCCAAATGTTTTGACGAATTTCTGAAATCAGGTTATTTTTATTCATTGTAAACACCTGCCGATTAGTTTTCCCCCCTTTCATTGTTGAGATCAGCTGCTCGAGATAATGCTCCTACTTCGGTTTTAGATCCAATTTTAATGCATTCAATTGTTGAAAATGAAATTGTTTATGTGATTATTTTGTGGATGCGAAGCTTGCTTCAAATTTAGTTGCGTCTGGAAAGTTTAAAAGGCAAGAGGAAAAAAAAACAGAGGGAGAAAAATTAATCAATAAAGGAACTGTCGGCTTTGTTCCCTCCGCCCACTTTGGTCTTTGGCTGTAAAAGTGATAAGAGAAACAAGTGCATGCACCTGAACAGAAACCAATACTGTTAACTCGTTTGGAGTCCTTTATCGGATGCCTTCATTCTGTGTAAAGTCCCACTGAACTATTTCATGAGCTGACATGTTGAAATTCATCCTAACACTACACTGACCCCAATTTTGCATATTTTGGAGCCCTTAAACGTCGTTAGCAAAGCTTTTAAGTACCAAGGGCCAACTTGGCTACACCTTGATTTCTGGGAAAATATCATTTATGTCTTAGCATCTTCTTGCCTTCAAATGGAACAGTGTTCCATCCTTGCTCGAATGGCCTGTAAACTGCTAAGGTCTTAGCAACAATAGTTTTGCAGAAACCAAAGCTTTTGGTAAAATGCAAGGATTGCTGGGAAGTTCTATCAGAAACATGTGCAGCCGCTATTACTATGTCTGGTGTAACCATAGTGTTGATTCTGTGCTAATGCTTTACTCTTACATGGACTTGCAATGGTTATTGACATACCTTGGCCTGAGGCTTCTCTAGTCATTTTGTTTACTTCTGTATATGTGTTTACCTCTAATCCTTTATCCAATCCTTGTGTTTACCTCTGAATATGTGTTTACCTCTAATCCTTCTATTGAAACACCACTTGATTCTTTAGCCCAATGTTTGGCTCATATTTTGTTTGTGCCTCATGGTGATGCACCCAATGCTTTGTTCTCCTAATCTATTATACATCAATAGATGAAAAGGTAGTAATTTCAACCTGACATTCTCTTTTGAAGCACAAATACAATTGGTATCTAAAATACAATCCACAAGCTAGGAGGTCAACTAATGTTCATCTGATCAATCTGTATCCTTCTTCAGAATTCATCCAAATAATTCGTGTGAATGGATAAGAGGTAAAAAGGTGCCTCACCTTATAAAGAAGAGAACCTCTCTTTGAGTTGGGTGCTGACTTTATAGATATAGGCAGTTGTTCTCTTTTAAACTGCCAAACCAGTTTAACATCCATGGATCATCTCCCTTTCATTTGCTGAAAGCATTTGTTTCTCTAAGTTGGCTTGGCAGAAATTTAGAGGCACCTTATAATTTATTAAAAAGCTACAACCAGGTTTGATTTTTGTTCCAAGTTACCATACCTGCCGATGTAGAATGTAAAGCATGCTTATAATATCTGCAATTCCTAATTCCCTAGCTCCCATCCTTTTTTTTGGGTTTAGCTGCCCATGATTCATAATGTCACGGCTCCGGATCAAAGTGGGTATTAAAAATAATCCAGAATAATCATGACTTACAAAATTAAATCCCAAAAATAAAATAATAACCAAAATAAATCCCTAAAATAGGGGCGTGACTTGACGACTAATCCGACTGTCTGACCATAACAAGAATACTGTCATTTATTTACGGGATCTCTCCGGACGACCGATTTGGACAAATAAACAATTACGACATGCTTCAAAATATTGTAAAGATGAAGCAACCAATGATAATACAAATAGAATCACTGAACCCTAACAAAACCAAATATCACCAAATCCAATTAATTAGATAATCTTGACCTTGTTTCATTGACAATACAACATACAACCTTCATCCCGACTGACGCTCCAAATAATACCAAAATACATCTGATGCAACTACAATTCGAATACAAAGTTGATACTCGCCAATTAAAAGCATGACTTCAATCAAATCCGCATCCAAGTTTCCTGCAATTTATTAGAAGCCCACTAATCTAAAGGGATAAGAGGTAATGAAAACGTGAGCAGATTGCTTAGCAAGTATCTGTGCATAATATATAATAAACAGACACGTCCATAAATAGAACGAAGGGAATTAAAACATATATGAAAACCCATAAAAAATTGAAATCTAAACGTCCGATGAATCAAATGAACGAAAGTCCGAATGTGATCTTGTACTCAAAAGTATAATTTGAAATGAAACCATAATTTCGAAATGTATGAAAGCAACTTGATTCCAACAGTGGGCGAAACCTGCGAATTTTAATTGAAATCTCAAATACAAATCAATACAAGTAAAACAGATCGAAAATCTAAAATATGCACAAATCGGAAAACCAAAGACTGAAAGACTAACTTGATGAAGGGTTACTCTTACTCCTGGTATTTTTAGGGCATATCACTACTGTTTTGACCTGCAAATAGGGCCATCTACATATTCTCTCTTATAGACGGGAATGAAGCCACTATCTTTTACCACCTGTGGAATGGGTGTACTCCTCAAGTTTGCCTGAATATATTAGAACGTTTGAATATATTAGAACGTCTGAATATATTAGAACATCTGAATATACTAGCCCCATTCCATTCCTTATGATAGTTCTCTTTAAAAACGCAAACTGAGGGGCTCTGTATCATAAGTCCAAAGTTCTTCCTCTATGGCGGAAGAGGTCAAAACTTCCACTCGGGAAGGTCAAATCACAAAGCTTTCCCCTCAGGAAAGGTATACATATTGAATCACATAATACAAATAGAGCCCGACCCAAAGTACAATGCATGGATATTACATGCACGACCCATAAGTTTTTATGACTTTTTCTTTACAAATATACTCATACATAAATATAGTGGCTTGAAACATCTACCTATTTTTTACAAAAGAAGCAAAATTCTCCAATATTTGCTAAAACTAAAGCAAAACCCTAAAACAACCGGTAAAAGTAACATGCATGCATGAGAGAGTCAAATAGGGTAAGTAAAATAACATGTATGTACATAAAATCCATTAAATATAAGCAAAAGTAACCGAAAACGGAAACAAACCAAGAATAGGGTATAAAGATACTTGCCTTAACTTCCAATCTTATAGATCTAACAAAAGGATGCCTCAAAATACCTCTTCCTTTCTCTTCCTTCTCCTTGTCGTTCTCTATCCTTTTCTTTTTTCCCTTGCAAAATGACCGAAATAGTGCGCCTTGCTAGACTTATATATCCGAATCGGCGCACAAGCACCGTTTAGGCGTGTACCAGGTGCCGCACCTGACCCCACGTGTGCGCGAGTGCTGCCTTGGGCACCCCTCAATTACGCCTACTTTGGATTCCGCATTCGAGCGCCACTTCAGGTGAGTATCTTGGATAGCCACTATTTAGTCTTGGTGTAACATCGCGAATAACTTCTTTGAAATTGTAAAAATAGTTAGCGATATTGTGAACCATCCTCAACTCAAGCCTTCTGTAGATTCTATAGGCATATTGAGAGTCATGTTGCTCAACAAGGAAATCGGTTTTGTTATAGTCCTGTTACCCGCAATCTCATTATTTCTTCTACTTGTTGAGCAATGCATCATATGCTAACCTCCCTATCAATGGCCCTTCAACACAGCATTGGATTATCGGCAAACATCTAATGATTAACAAGGGCCCCCATTGTGCTGCTTTAATTCCTTGAGGGATCCTTATTTGCTTCTGCCTTTGCAAGTAGCCAGCAGAGTCACCATTTGCAAAATTAGGAGGACTATCATAGTTAGATGTTTAGTTTAAACTAACCTCGAGATTTATCATCGAAGTAAGAATCAGGATCACATAGATATGCAATGATTAATCTGGCCAATAATTTGTTAGGTAAGCCAACATTCTTCAGTACAATTTTATAAAAACTCTACTCAGACTGAATCCTGTGTCTTCTTTACATCTATTTAAAGCCGCAGTAGATCACCTTTGATCTTTCTTGCTTCACCATCTGCTATTTGATGGGGCAATTCCATTCCTTCGCTATCATTATTTAGAAAATGGGAATGATTGATCCACCTCGTCTTAACAATGCCTTAAAAATAACTACGTTAGTGAGATAGGGGGAGTGGGTATCCCCTTTTTCATGTTTTCAAGTGGGGGCTGCTCCATATTCTCACATTTTCTAAGTAATGCTAAAGAAAAGTCCTGGAATGCCATTTTACCTTGATATTTAAAGGTTTGGCTTACCATTACAACTTCCTATTTCAAACTGATCATGCTGCATTATAAAACAAATTCATCTAATACAAGTCTATGCTTGTAATGAAAATGGTAATGCATAAAATATACGTGCAATACCAGCATGATGTTTTCTCCTTCCCATGATAATTAGCTTTATATGGACTAGCAAATTAAATCAGGTCAATAAATCCCTAAATTTGGCCTTGAATTCTTCAGTTCAATCCTTAATGTAGTTGTTAAATAAGCTTCTTATAAAATACTTATAATTTCCTTTTCATCATATGCTACAGCAAAACTCTCTTGACTGAATAATGTGCACTGTATTGTTTGTTCGATAATATCATAATGTGGCTATGAAAGTGTCTATCTTTCATAAATCATGTGCTGGAATGTACTGCATTTTAGAGTTATAATCTGTCAGATCTTTGACTTCACAGTTCAAGCACAAATATTCCACAGATTTATTTAAGAAATTTGATGGATAGGCTTATTTTATACAGATGTAAATGTTTCTTTGGGCACATGCAATAGTATGCAAATAGTGTTTACTTAACTAGACAACTAAATTGTGTCTGTCCTTCTAAGTTGAGAAACATGGAAACTGACACAAGATACGAATACGACATGATACTGACACGTTGTTTTTCTAGAAATAAGGACACGACATGCTGGAACTAAAATCATCATTTATTGTTTGTCTAGTTAATGAACTATACTATTTTTTCTTAAATTAATAACAAATATGAATATTTCTTATTTCTTCACTCAAACAAATTTCATAGGAAATTATGCTATTAAATTAATATAAATGAGTTATGCTATAACATTTTCAATAAGCTATTATAGTAAAACAATAATAATTATATAATTAATAAACTAAAGCAAAATTCAAAATAGTAAAATTTTAATATATCAATTAACATCTATATGTTAATTTTACTGTGTTACACTTTGTAATTGTCAAAGATAAAAAAAAAAAAAAAGCAAAAATTTTGAATAAAAATGTGCCCCAAGCTTGTCCAAGCATGTCCAAAATGTGTTGGAGTGTGTCATTTAAAAAAAAATTGGATATATGTTGTAGCATGTCAAATGCGCGGTAGAGCCTGTCTGGAGAGTGTCGGTGTATGTGTCGGATTCCAACTCTTTAGCACCGGGAGAGTGTCCGAGTTTCTTAGCTTGTAAGTTCTTGCATTCCTCCTGAAGAAAACAGTGCCCAGTTGACTCCTTATTTAACAACTAACATATAATCCATTACTGATTACTCATTGATTACACGTATTCGACAGTTTTCAGATGGCAAATAGACTAGAATTGGATGATGATGATGATTTTAGTGAGATTTACAAGGAGTACACTGGACCTCTTGGATCTTCTGCCACCAATGCACAAGAAAGTGCAAAAACGAACAAAAAGTCTCATGCAGGTTCTGACGAGGAAGAGGAGCGTGATCCTAATGCTGTCCCAACAGATTTTACTAGCAGAGAGGCTAAGGTTTGGGAGGCTAAATCTAAAGCTACTGAGAGAAATTGGAAGAAAAGGAAGGAGGAGGAACTGATTTGCAAAATTTGTGGAGAATCCGGTCACTTCACTCAGGTAGAGTTCAATGCTGCATGGCTTCTCTTCCCCCAAAGAGAAAAACAAAAAAGGGTTCACTGTGTCATAAGTTGGGTGGGTATAAGTCAATATTGTTATATATGTTTCTTTTTTGTTAGTTGGCTTGCATTATTCTCCCCCTCTTTCTCAATAAATCAGCTGAGTTTACACATCCTCTATTTAGTTTCCCCCCACCATCTATTTCTCTTCTTTGTTTCTGCTTGACAAACATCAGGTCGCAATGTAGGCATAGTCCTGTCTGAGCTTGGGCTTTGATACAGTTTTCTATGGGGCAATGTCTAACCTTTTATGTTGACTTGGAATGTTTGACGGGCTTTGCATTTGTAATAATTGTAGGGATGCCCATCTACTCTGGGGGCAAATCGCAAGTCTCAGGATTTCTTTGAAAGGGTACCTGCCCGAGAAAAGCATGTGAAAGCACTTTTTACCGATAAAGTCATAGAGAGGATTGAGAAGGATATTGGCTGCAAAATTAAAATGGAGGAGAAGTTTATTATTGTTAGTGGCAAGGATAGGTTAATTTTGGCTAAAGGTGTGGATGTTGTGCATAAAATTATTAAAGAAGAAGGTAATAATAAGAGTTCTTCTGGCTCAGTTATGCCTAGATCTAGGTCACCTGAGCGCAGTCCTCGATTTGGACGGTCGGAATCCCAAAGGTCTCATTCTAGTCCCAGGAATGCATCACAGTTTCAACAGAGGTTTGGCAGACAAGACAGGAATGCTGAAGATCGTGTTCGTGAGGATCTAAAGAAACTGTCTAGGAATTCTCCACAAGGTAGGGAAAGCTTATGATATGGTTAAGGCATCCGTATAATGCTGGTAGTTCCATGATAATGGTACCTTTCTAGGGCCAACAGATTCTTGTAGATTTAGTTTGCTTCAAATTGGTGTGTGCTTATCTTATGGGCAAACTATTAGTAGCATTGCTCTTCTGTGTTTATCTTATGGGCTAACTCCTAGTAATACAGTTCATTGCTTATCGTTTTGGGTGCAGCAAGAGGTAAGTTGTTATATTCAAGCATATGTGTTCGATACTGAAGTAACTTTCGTGGATGGGTCTGAATTGACCAGATTGACTCCAAAATTATTATCTGCATCAGATGGGTTCTGCATAGTAACTCTAGCTAGAGCTACCATTTATATAGACAACCCAAAGAAAGTGGTTAACATAATCTTCATTTGGTGAAGCTTATGGTAATGATGGAGCAAGAGGTCACTCAAGCCGATCAAAATCTCCAGCACGCCCTCCTTACACTACCAATTCATATAATTCATATGATGGCCACAGAAAGAACTTGGAGTCCTGTAGAACTGATGGATGGAATACTGAGAGACAAGGATCAGGGTCTGATGTTCATGCAGACCATAAATTGGAGCGGTCATTGGTTCCACAAACACTAGAGGAACTTGAATTGGAATATAAGAGGGAGGCAATGGATATTGTAAGAATCCGGGACCAGCAAGAAGACGAGGAGAATTACAAGCATCGTGAGGTATTATTGTCTATGTTATTTATTGCTTTTCTTTTCTTCCTTGCATGTTGTCCTACAGTGAAATGTGAAGTCTCCAAAGCAAGACATGCAGTATGTTGGATCTTTTCTTCAGTAGTAAGTTAGCATTCCTGCATATACTTTTTATCAGTTGTGGTGTGGAATTGAGTTACCTGATCTCTTAGCAACATGAGAAAGACGATAGCTGTAATTTTGATATGTGACTTCTGAGAGTGATTATGTGCAAGATTCCAATAGTTGTAGTCAGAGTTGGTTAATAACTGCATTGTCCTAGATCAGTGAATGTACACTTTTTGGATGTGGAAATTTGTGTTTTCATCTTTTCCACGAGTGCATGGTAAATTTGTGGTTTTCTCTCTACCAGTATGCCAATTTGTTTCTAGAACACCTTTAGTACTTAGTAATTACAGAACTCTTTTTGTCCATTTGATGTTGTCTCTGGTTCCTTGATTTTATTTCTGTATTTAAACTTAGGATGCTTGAATTAGAAGCTTGATGGTTGTTTTGGGTTAAGAGTCTGTATAGATTGTATTAAGCAACTAAACATTTTTTCAACATTGCTGTCCTTGTCCCTGTTGCAAATTTACGATTTTTAATGCACATGTTCAAAGAAGGCAGAAAAGGAATTGTCAAATTGAGGTGAATTTGGTTCTCTCTTCACTTTTTTTTGGTAATTAATGTCTTTTAAACTTAGAGAAATGTGATTATTTTACTGATCACACACTGTATACAGATTGCACCTTCACGTGTGTCTCCATATCTGTGTATCAAATAGGCAATATGTATCACAAATCACACAGGTTTGTACAGATTGCACCTTCACATGTGTCTCAATGTCTCTGTATGAAGTAGGCAATATGTTCCACAAATTACAGAGGTTCTAACCTACTTTTATACCAGATGAATGCCCTTTTCCTTAATACTCCATCTTTATTTTTTTTTCTTGTTCCTTTTGACAATACCATTAGTTTTTGTTGAAACTATTTTCAAATTCCTAGTTTGGTCAATTGACTGGGGGTATATAGAATATGCATTGGTCCTTCGTTTGACCTCCTCTGTCACCCCATCTCCGAAGCCTTTCATCCACCATGGTATGCATCTAACCAATGCTGTCAAAGGCGTTCTGGGCACTTGTGTGAGGCCAGGCGAGGTGTGGCACAGGTGCTTGGACTATGTCCGGGTGAGAAAATGGCAAGTCGCTCGCCTAAGCTAGCGCTTGAAACAAGGAAACTATGTGCCTTTTTTAAAAACAATTTTTGTTAGTTTTACTAAAATATCCATACTTTTTAAGAAATTTATAATTTTTTATTTCTTCTAAAAGAAATTTCTTTTTCATCACCACAATCCACATGACACAATCCCTTTCTCTCTCTGCTGTTTTATTCACATTGCACAAAATCATCATTTTTGTCATGTTTGTTCTTGCCATTTGAGGGTATGAATACCAAATCTTTAGCGTAGGCGAAGCCTTCGAGTTCTAGAGAGTAGGTGTACAGCCTTAGAGTTCTGTAATAATAAATGTAGAGGAGGAAGTAGCTTATTCACAGAAAATAGAGGAGATTGATTGTTACAAATCTTGTGATGGATTTGATAAGGGCTTATTTGATGATAATAATGGTAATGAGAATGATGTGGTGGATTTTGATGATGATTAGAATTGGAGCATCTTTGAATTGTGCATGTACTAGATACATATTATAGATTAATACTTTTGCTTATTGTGTTTTGTGTAATGACATAATAATTATTTATATTTGTATATATATAGTTGCTTTCAATAGTTTAAACCCTAGTTAATATTTTTCTACACGACTTGTTGACATATATTATTAATCCAATTAGCACCACACTTCTCTCTGGCAAGTGACTCATATAGCGCCTAGTGCTCGGGTAACATGGAATCTTAGCTGTTAACGGTTTGGAGAGCATTGCATCTAACAACTACTAACTGACTGTTATATCTCCCTCATCCCTGTTCTATCATTCCTCTCTCTTTGTTACTCGCCATTTTCTTCCTTCTGTGTTTCATATTTGATTTTTTGTCTCTAACCATGTATCTATTTACAATTTCAATTCTGACTTTGGCAAGCCAAATTTCATTTGTAATTATGTAATGGACATATAAAAGTCTGATTTAATGATTAAAATGTGATAGTGTTAAATTTTCCATATTCTACCATGGAATTTTGATTATTTGGACATCGTCTTGTGTTGTCAATGCATGGGGAAGAAACATGTCTCTAAAAAAGTTAAATCCCATGTTAAAATTTGATCTCTCATTGATTTTTGTTTTTATTTAATGTACTCATTTGTTAGGAATTTGGTTATTTGGGATTGCGACTTGTAATTAGGGGGTTTATTTAAGTTATAAGTTCAAATCATGTAGACAACCTTTATGCAATATAAGGGTAAGGCTGCATATGGGCACTTCCTAAATTCTGGATTGTGAGTGCTTCTTGCAATAGGAATTCATTTTAATCTTGAAGCATTGAAGATATAAATGTGGAGGTATGATTGAAGTAAGTGATTTGCATACTTTACCCTTTTCTTTTTTTCATCTGAACCACAGGTTGGAATTTGATAAAGTTGTCAGATAAACCCCTTAACCCTTATTCTAGTTAACCTTTTTTGTTATTTTGCTTGTGTTTTTGCCTTTCATATCGAAATGGTAGTAGCAGTCTGCACTCTGCTTTCTTTTTGGGGATCTTGAACTGGTTAAGAATAGTATCCTTTTTGTTTCATTGGCTGATATGCTAAGGCAGCATTAATGGAATTTGAAAGAATAAAGCGAACATAATGCAAATCATAGGCAAGGAAAAACACAATTACAATTTTTAATCATCTATGAAATTAAGCTAAGAATTATGAGAAGAAAAATACTATTCTGAAGACCAGTTGTATACTTTCTACATGATTTTACCCTACATTAGGGGGAAAAAAATGGGGGAAGGACGATTAGAATGTTTGGATGCTTAAAATACAGACCAAATGAAGCATGTGCGAAAAGTCAAATGAACAAACCCAATTGGGTTCTCTCCTCAATTGATGAGGACTAACTAATTTTGGCAGCTGGTTGAGGGGTATAATCTCCTTTTTTGACTTCTAGTGAGGATGATTGGCTGGGTATTTCTAGTCCTGAACGTCTGAAGCTTTGCAAGACTTCTATAAATAGAATTTTGATCCTCAACGTTGTTTGACAAAATAAATAATCACAAATTTTCTTTGCTTGCATATTTGAGCACATAATGTTGCATGAGTGGTGATTGAATGGGCTAATTCACACCATTGAGCGTTCCTTCCAACATGTGCAAAGTGCAAATGCATGCTCTCATGATGCTGTTATGCTGGTTGAAGTTGGTTCTTCAACAGATGCAAAAGCTTTTGTTACTACCTTCTAGACCCAATTCATTTCTGTTTCATAAATGTAGTTTGATAGTGCACTTTGGTAGTCATGTTGGATTAATTGAACCTATGTTCTTGTGCTAACGCTCCATGACTAATAGCCAGGAGTTGAGGCGGAAACTTACAGAGTAGGTGCCAATATTTTAAAAAAAAATACGATATGTTTATTATTATTATTTTGGTCTTTTTATTGATTGGGGAAAAGTTGAGGGGTTATAAAAGCCATTGACCAGAAATTTACCCTTGACATCCTAGGTCAAGATGCCCAATTCATGTCATTGAGCAAAAACTTCTTTCATTATGTTGATTAGCCTACAAATCATTAGTTGAGATGGTTCCCATTATTTGCTGGCAATCTGCTAGCTTTTCCTTTTCTAGAACATGCTGCACCGTCACTGATTTTAATGTATTGTATAATTATCAATGCCAGAAATGCTTTTAGAGTGGATCTCTTGCATCTGCTTTTTTATTAGAGTTAAAAAAACATTGTGAGCAAGTTCCAATAACACTTGTAGTTCTGCACAAGGTCAAATACAAAATGTATTAATGGCCATTACCTGGCTAGAATGGACGAAGAAAGACCCGAGTGTTGGTCAAATCTCTTGATGCATGCATGCACCATGCAAAATGACTGGGCCTGCTGCTGCCAATTGAGGAAGTCCCCATTGCAGTTCTTAATTTTTTTTAGAAGAAAATTTCCACTCTTTGTTTCACTCTTTTGGGGGCTGGGGTGGGGTGTTGTTGTTCTGTATCTCTTAAAACAACAGAGTATATTTGTCTGTTGCTTTATGGGAATTTGCAATGTCTAAGAATTCCATGGATGCGTCTATGGCCCCTTGTTATCTATTGAATTCCAGCACCAGTGATGGCCCTGCTGGAAACACATTTTGCATGTGTTAGACCACTAGTACTTCTTCATAACTGAACTTAATGCATCAAAGATTGCTTATTACTTGTATATGTGTTGGATCAAACCTCTTCTATGGAAGGGCAAAATGACAACTTTTTCCATTAGAATTTTCTAACTTTTTGGCTATAGTACATGCTTGTGCAGTGTGTTAAACATGACCAGTATTATCTAAAATAAATTTTCTCTGCGTAGTTAAGTATGATTTATACTATACTATAACTTTTTAAGAAATGATGCTTGTACTGTATAAGCACTGGAATCTCTAGATATTCTTTTCAATTTGTTGTATTGGAGCATTTTTTTTTTCTTTTTACTTTTGATTGTTGCATGTTTTACTTGACCACGGTTAGAGTCCAAAGCATCATCATCTTACTTGCTAAACCAAGTGATATTATCCCTTTCAAAAGAAAAAATGACAATCTAGTCAGTAACTCATTTGTTGTATCACTCTTTTAAGTCCAGTTTGGCAGATACTCAGAGGTGAGTGCATGAAATAAAGGCCAAAATGTAGAAAATTGAAGTTATCATTGTTACTTCTATGATATTTCTTGTAGCTAGGATAGATCTAGTACAATTCCTTATTTTTGTGTACTAGATTCTGAGTTGTCATTCTTCTTGTGCTTCTTATATAAATGGGGACTACTTTTATCTTTCCGCTTCAAGAACTGAAGGCGGTGAGATCACACATTATGGTGTTTTTCTGTTTCTTTTTCTTCTGTTTCCGCATTTCTTACTTCTCCTTAATTTCATCAATTTCTCATCTGTTTTTTGACCATCACAATGTCCTCATTCTTTCTTGTTTCCCATCCTTGTGTTCCTGGCTCATTTCACTTGTCTATATTTTCGTTGATTTCTCATCTATTTTCTTCCTATCCTTTTTTGCATCCCAAATTCTCTAGTTTTTAGGTCTTGTTCATGTTACCGCACATTATTTACTGTACATTATTTTAAGGTTTTGTCCTACGGCCCGTACTGCTGTCACACCATGAGTTCCCCTTCACTCTTTTCAGGCTATCAGAGATTTGAGGGAAGAATACATGAAAAAACTGGCCATCCTCCGAAGCATGCATACAAAGCAGTGGGAGGAGTTTCTTCACGTGGATGCCCTAAGGCAGCAACAACAGGCATACCAGCTGATGTCCACTTCTGGTTATGGTGGCTATGACCAGCCCACATACTCTGACTACGATGACTCATTGGTGAATTCCCGCTTTGCTGGAAGCAACTTTTCTATGGACACACGGGGAAGGTACCAAAATCCTGTGGAAAACTACCCACATTCAAGGCCTCGTGATACATATGGAGAGTTTCAGCGACAAAGGCCTGAAGATTATGGGAGAGCATACAATCGATTCTAAACTCTGCTGGTTAAAATTGGGTAAGTCATACTACTCAGTCAAATCAAGTTGAAGTCAGTCCACTAGATCCACCACTTTTTGCTTATTTGAGCATCAGTACATTGGATTGCTCCATTGTGTGACCCAGAAGTCATAGGTTTAAACCAAGGGAATTTTGTTTTTTTTTGTTTTGTTTTTTTTTTTTTTTTTGTAATATTAGGATAAAGGTGAGTGGGTACATTTGATCCCTCTTGAATTGGACCTCCCACTTTCGAGATGGATGTCCCCATATTTATTATGCATCTAGGCCACAAACATGACAAATTGGGGAAATTGGGAGAAGGCAGTGATAACACATTACAAATTCTTGTTTGTTAGCTGAATTCTGCCATGGAATTGACTGGTTAAGGCAATGTTTTGGGTAGTTTTGTGCTTGAAAATGATACTGAGTTTTCTTAGTGGTTAATGCAGGTTTTTTTTTTTTTTTTTACCTTTTCTAAAATAGAATAAATCAACCCTTCAAACCTTTTCAGGGTCAGGTCTTGTTGATGGGTACACGGAATGCATTGGGAGCCTGAATCTAGGTAAGTTCATCAGATATTTTAGGATGAGAGTGCTTCCATTGTCCAAATCCCGTTTATGGTGGTACGATTTGTGCTTTCAAATTTGGTCTTCTCAGTCTTTTTCTGTAATTGCCGCCTTCCCCCCCCCCCCTCCCTGTGCAAAAAACATATAAAGACAAAATGAGAAAAAATCCTCGCAGACCATATGATAACTTTGGAGTGGTGAGACATGGTAGTTGCTGGATTGAGAAAGCTTCGACTTATGTTTGAATTGTTGAGGTAAAATTTGAATGTTTCAATTACTTACCAAGTTTGTTTGGCTAGTGTCTTGAAATTACCCATCTGGTTGAAAAGTTAAATGGAAAAAGTCAGTCTGCTATATTCTGTTAATTTTTAGTAGAAGTGATTTATTCTTCATCTTTAATTTGAGGGAGCCTTATTCTGCACTTTCAAAATTGGATCGAGTTGTTCCATCGGTTGAAAATTTTTCTTGGTCAGAATTAGCTCACTTTTGTTTCCATATGGTGCCTGAAAAACAATGATGTGGTTTTTTAGTTTTTTACCTTGATCACAAAAAACTTGCTACATGGATTAAAAATGGCTACATCACTATTTTTTCTCTATTCCTGAAAAATTATATAATACCTTGATCATGTTACTCCGTGCCAACTAATTAATTATAGGAAATTGAATTCTCATATGTTTTATTAACAAATGAAATTTTGCACATTTATTTGCGTTACAATGGATAATGGATCGTATAATTTCTCTCTCTCCTTTTATCTTCTCTCCCTTCGAAGTATACAATCCCTCTCTCCTCCCTTAATTACTTTTGGATGAAATTTATCTGGACTTTCTACCTTATACCAGTCGCAAGACCAACCCCCTAGCCCAGTTTTGTTTATAGGTCATTGTCCCATAGATGGCCATCCCTGCGATTTTTTTTTGTTCTCTACGCATATTATTTCTTTTTGGGTGCTTTCTGCGATTCAGGTTCAGGTTCAGGTTCAGGTTCCCCTTCTCTCTCTCTCTCTTGCGTTTGAGGAATTGGGGGTTAGGAATTGCTTTTATTTTGAGAAATTTTCTTTCTTCACTCTCCTAGTTTCAAGTCAACAAATCAATAATAGGGATACGAGTAAGATTGTAATACCTTTGGTTTTGTTCTCCCCCTACCTCCTTGCCATCATACTGTTTTTGTGTGTGATGTCTGGTATTCCTGCCAAAGGGACCGCAATTTCTGAACAAGGGTGAATAATTGGGCTACAAACTCCTATACAGAGCTTTGACACCCATGCTTTATTGTTATATGACTACCTTGTGTGCCTCTAATTATTATTATATCACGAGTAGCGGCCCCTGGTTGACAGCACCTGACTATTCAAGAATGGAATCTTATTTCAAATTCATTTTTTTGGACCCCCTACCCCCTCCGTGCTTTTGATTATAGAAACCCTGTTGGATTGGATATCTGGAAGGATTCTTTTGAGATGTGAAGTGGTTAAAGCCCACCCTTGAGGCTGCGGGAACTTGACTGTGGATATAAAAAAGGCACAAGAAACAAACTTGTGCATGGGAGTCAAATTTATTTGATTAATATTGTTTCATATAAGAAACTGTGTAGGCAAAAAAAAAAAAAAACTGATGGGATCTTGAATCAGAGCAACAATAGGCGGCCACCAGAGTGATTTTGCTATAATAAATACCATGAGGGGCCTTGTGATATTTTTGGAGTCGGGTTTTCAGCATCTTCATTTCGATCTTAAAGATTGTGGAGAGAGATGCTGTTGGATACATAAAATACCGGTAGGAGTATGCAAGTAGTCATCAAATCCAGCTGTTACTAGGATTCTTGGTACCCCAAATTGTCTCCCCAAAAAAACAAATGAGTAAACAAACGAACGCCCCCAATCGTAGACAACACTGGACTGCGAGTGGATATTCCACCCATTTAAATTTCTCTGTCTTACCCAAACTGTAGCGGAATTGCAACTCTTAACAGACTGACAGACTGCCTCATTCTTCAGCTTCTGCGTATCAACATTGTTCTCCATCAAATACTCTTCTCGAAATTGATAAGCCATCGAAGCTGAGAGGAGGGAATGGAGTCGGATTCTTAAGGGCACATGATTTTCATTTGCGGGTTGTGACAAAGGCTAATTTTCCGGGGCACTGGGTGGAGGGAGGGTGTGGTTGAGGAGCATGGATCGAATTAAGTGTTGTGGATGCGCATCTGACTGAAGTTGCCTGTGTTGATGCTTTTGGGCTCAAATTACTTCAACCGGTGGAGTTTTAATTGCCGTGTTTACTCATCATTCTTGTACCTTTTTTTTTTTTTCAAAATCTTAATTTGCTTGTTTTTTCAGAGGCAAAAAATAAACTGTAACTTTTATTCGCTAAGCTGGTGAAATTGAATGTTTACATGTTAGAAATAATTTGATAAAATCAAAATATCGTGATATAGTTATACGTGAGAGACTGAAGGTTGGATTTATCATAAACATATGCTGGGGCGTGTTCCTATATATTTAACCGTATAGTTTTTCTACTGCAAATTGTTGACAATAAATCAATTATTAACCTTTTTGAATTGATTGAAATCCATCCTTTGGAAATGTAGAAAGAGAAGCCGCTTTTATCGTTGAACAAAATTTTGAAAACGAATTGCGAATATCCTACTGTTTCTCAAAAAGAGTTGCCTTGTGTTGTTTACAAAACAAAATTCTGGTAAATGTTGAAGTGTAAGATTCATACAAAGGTAATTTTGGCATTCAAATCCTCAAATTAGAAGGTTTTCAATTAGTTAGCTATATATAGACTAGGCAGATCCAATTTTGAACTAGCCTAATTTGACCTTAATTTTTATAAATTAGCCTGACTGTCTGAGATTATTCAAAGTAGAATAGTTAAATCCGTTTTTACGAGTTTAAATAAGTTTGCATCATTATGCTCAACAAAAAATAATCTTTTTATCGTGTATGGCGGGTAAATATGCGAATGACTCAACTAAATGAATAACAAAATCAAACAAAATACCAAAATAGGGGTAACTGTTTGAATTGTTTATTTGCAACTTACTGACAATCGGCATTATTTTTTTTGTCGTCTTTTTATAGACTTTTTCCATGAGATTGAGATGCATGCTTGTCATTTACTTTTGAAGGAAACTATTTAGTTGCTCCTTAGGCTAACGCACTACCTTCTTCCACATTTGAAACAAAATTATACTATATATATATATATATATATATATATATTTCAGTTGGAACTGTATTGTCATTTTTCTATTTGGGAAAAATAATTGAGAACATTTTAGAGACGTTTTGTGCGCATACAATTATATAGCATAGGATCTTCACGAATTGAGTGTAGCGTGTATATTTATAATTTGTCTAAAGTTTAATATTAGTTGACATAAACAAGGATCGAAATTTTAAATGGTAAAAACTAACAATCTGGCTGTGTTTCTTCCATTTTCCCACTAACATGTCTCTTGGCAATTTTCTCCCGTTTCTTCTGACTTCCGTCCGTCCTAATTTATACAAATCTCTCCGGTGCTTCATATCCTGTAACACCCAACTGATTACAAAGTGTAACAAGAAAAATAGTATACGAACTCCGACTCCGAATCGTACATTCATAGATACTATTTGCTATTTTTCTTTCTGCCTGCTCGTATATTAGTACTTTTTCTGATTAAAATAATCCTCAATCTCTGCTTGTGACTGGAGTTCTTGACCCGTTAACGAGAGACAAGTAGAAAATAGTGGGAAGCACCTGTTGCCGTCACCGGCTGAGCTGACACGTTCTACTTTTTCGCTCGCTGCAATTCCGCCAGTCAGTCGCCCGTTGCGCCCAGAAACCAAATACCAGTAGCGCTACTTCGAAATTTCAAACACACTTGTTCTTCTCTTTCTTCCGTCTTAATTCAAGTTTTGCATTGTCCTCCCCCCTCCCGCCAGCCGCCCGGGGGGAAATTCTTATTTGTTGATTCGGCTCCCCTAAAACCCCTCCGTTTGCTTTACTGTTAATGTGAAAATACGTAATGAGTGATTCTATTGTTTGGTGGCACATGAGAGGCAAGAGATTAATTATTTTGTTATATCTGTTAATCATTCAAATGTATGTAAATGATATAATTCGGAAATATTTGTTGTTCTTTTTATGTGAATAATATGTATTTAGTATAATTTCTCATACAGAAGGTAGAGAAAGAGGGGAGCTAACACGGGATATGAATGAAACCCATGCTTAATCCTTGTTTCTCGGAGCACATAATATAATCTTGGTTCCTCCGCCCTGTAATCTAGTGTGCGATGATTCTTCTCTTTTTTCCGAGTTGGATGCCTTTTTTTTTTTTTTTTTTTTGACAAGGTGGCTAAATTCATTGACCCTTTTCTTCTTTCCCTTTCTTATTTTTTTCCTTCCTTCTTCTCCCTGTTTTACTTTCTAATCTGTTTTGTGCTGTGGAGCTGTTTGTTTCTTCAGGACATTTGGGTAAATTTTTGACGTGTAATCTCCTTTGTTTCTTTATGATCCATTTGTTGTTTTCGTATGCTTTCTCACAGGTTTCTGCGTTGTTATTATCGTTCTCAAACGGTCTTGATGATACATTGTTTGATATGAGATTGCCTACAATTTCAAGAAATGTTTTTGTTATATTTATGCCTTTTTGTATTCAGAAAAAAAAAAAAAAATTCCATTCTATACTATTTCGTTCCTGTGTATGTATTCATTGTCTCTATTTTGTTGGTTTTGTTAGTTTCTCTTTATTTTTTCTTTTTGTCTGCATAATAATTTTGGATTATAGAACACGGTTTTTTTTTTCTGATTCTATTCTGAATTGTGCTATAGGATTCATGTCAGCTAGAGGTTAAGGTGTTCTTAGGTGCTGATTTTTCTCTGCTATTCGGGATAATTTAAGGTCTGTTTGAGGGGCAACGGTTATTGAATGAGCATGTGCAACGTCATTGATCTAGTCTTCCACAGCTGATATTTTAAAGCTTTATATGTGCTTTCTTGCTATGCAATCTCGTGGAACTTTTGTGATTCATTGGAGCTGATCTTGTGGTTAGTGGTTTCTCTATTTTAATGTAGGTTATTTGTAAGTGATTTTATTGGACTAGAGTGTAATGACATTCAAAGAGTTTTAATATTTACGAATATACAAGAAGCATGCGAGAGGCTTGAAAAAGGATTATTTGGGATCTTATGGCTCCAAGAGAAAGCACACTTGAGGCTGGTCTTGAATGTGGTGGTGGGACTACCTCTGGTGAGGGAGGACACAGAGATTATGTTTTGGGTGGTAGTCAAGGGAAAAAGAAATTTGCAAGGGTTTTTAGTGGGATTTTGAGGTTCTATGGATCGAATAAGGGTGAACATGACATTCATTCTGGCTCGAAGAGGTTGGCAACGTTTCAGCGTGATGCAGGTGAAAACATTGAAATAGTAATAGAGAAAAATCCTGGTGATGAAAAACTTGATGGCCTCCAGTTCATTGAGAAGACAAATCCAAAAGAGAAAAGGATAAAACCAAACTCCAAAAGGCCTCCTAAGCCACCTCGGCCCCCTAAAGGTCCACTGTTGAATGCTTCTGACCTAAAGCTGATGAGAGAAATTTCGGAGCTTACTGCAAAGAAGCGTGCAAGAATTGAACGAATGAAAGCGCTGGGGATGATGAGATCACCCAGACGATCGCCTTCAAGCAGCAGCCTAATTGCTATGGTCGTGACTATTCTCTTCTTTGCCGTGATAATACTTCAAGGTAATGTGGTTCGAGCTTTCTTTGTCTAAATTCATCGCCATATAATTCTCTTGATTGTCATATTCTGTCTGATGTGGATGAGCCATAATTAACAAACAATTGTCAATAAACAAAGTTCTTCACCTTATTGCTTTGAAATCCTTGCGAGTTTGTGTCTTGCATCATTGTTGAGTTGATTATCCCTTCTTCTTGTTGATTGACATTGTACAATCAGATTTCTTCGTGGAGACAATAAATGACCTACTGTTGGTTTCCTTATTGAGCTAATAAGCAATCACAACACTGAACAGAGTATGCAGTTGATGTTGGTTCAATTAATTGCAAGCAATCAGTATTTAAACACACCGGCTAACTATAGCTTAGAGCCGTGGACCGTCTACTGTCTACTTATATCACTTGCAGTTGATGATGTCAATTGTTAATTGCACAGCAAACATCCAGTTGTAACCTTTTATGACATTCTAAATTGAACCTTAAACAGGAAGTAGGAAGTGGAAACTTCAATAACTTCACCAAGATGGAACAGAACAAGGTAAAAAGTTTTCATTTCACTGCTTATGATCTTTTTCCCTTTCTTATTGCGCTGCTAAGGCATTCATGGTAGACTTGCACATTATGCATATGCAAACAACTCTGTCGTTTTTTTTTAGTTTGTATTTGTCCTTTTTGGGTATCAAAGTTGAATGGTGCTTGACTCAAAGAAAAAAAAGTAATTCTTTTGCTTCCAAAACGAAGTTGTTAGGTCTATATTTAGGTTTGATTTGGATTGTCTCGATGGAATTGGAGCATTTGATGGTGATGAAACATCACCTCAGTCATCAGGGACAAATGGCTGGGCCTTCTTTGTTTTTGGGTTGGTATATCCTTTAGTTTTCACTGTTTGACTGGGCATATTTTGTCTGAAGCTTAACCTCGTGATTGTTGGATGAGTTGATGTATTTTGTGGTTTTGATGTTTCCGGCATTCTGTAAGGTTCCCCTTCGGCTTTTTTTCTGTTTCATCAGTAAATTTATTTTTTCTTTACCTATTCTAAAGAGAGAAAAAGTGTTTAAGTCTGTATGTATATGATATGATTTTGGGACACTATATTATTTGAATTTACAGAGAGTCATGTCTCTTTTTGTGACTTTGATTGCAAGCAACTTTGTCTAACTACCTTTGAAATAAATATTTTTGTTTTTTCTATAGTTATTGTTGAAATTTGAGAATTTGTGGTTTTATAATTCTCAAATTGGTATTATTTAGAAAATTTGTCTTTCTATTAATAGGTTATCTAAGTTCTTGTATGATGACATAGATGTGTCTACATGACACTTGGATCTTGTATATGCTAGTCAACTCTATAGGTTCTCTCTAAAATTCCTTTTTACTTTTCAATGTTCCCCATAGTGATTTGACACCAAGTGCATCTCCTTGTCATGTATGTCTTATTGGCTATGCTCAGTGTGTCTCGTTTCTTTATTATTAATAATCTTATTTGTCCTGAGTTGGCCAAAGTTGAGGTCCTATGATAAAAAAAGGTATTGGATTCAAATACCCCCCTTCCTCAATTTCACAAAAAAATTCTAATTAGTCATAGTGAAAATTGGTCTTGCCACCAACGCATTTCTGGTCAAGTTGGGTCCCGATTATGCTATTTTTCAAAACTATGCATTTTGATTATTGAGCTTTTGGCTTAAGCATCGAATGACATGGTTATCTTCGTGCCTAGAGTGACTTTTTCTTGGCAAGCCTGTCATCTAATCATGTTTTTAACAATTACATCTGAAACTCCTTTTAGCTTTGATCAACTAAAACAATTCTCCTTAGACTATTTTTTTTGGGAAAAAAACGTAGGATATAAGATGATTGGTGGGAAATAATAAAAATTACTTGCCAAAAGTGAGGTAATGTTTTCAAGATTTCATTGCTACTGAGGCATTACTATTGGAAGTAGGTTAAAATGAAGAGCATCATAGAAGGTAAGGTAAATATTTTCTGCTCTACATGTTTCTGTGACAAGTCTTCTATCCTTAAAGGAGGGGAGGGGGAGGAGAAGGAAAAGTTATGCTGCACAAATATGATCAGCTTTCAAATCATGTCTTTTTTCACTTTATATTGAATTATGGGTATGACGATGGATAGAACCTTTCTTCATCATGTCGTTTTACTTTGTGTTGCATACCTACTGCTTGCATTCTTTTTAATCTTAACCTTTTCCTTTATTTATTTATTTTTTTCTTTTGAGTTTAGACATTTGACTTCTTATTGGATCGAGAATCTTGAGCATGATATTAAGTACTTTGCTGCCACATTTGGTTCTGATGTTTCTTATCGTTGCAGGAAGTGTGTGTATACAAAGTATTGTATTGTATCTAATGAAAAAGTGCTGCTACGTAAAACATTTATCACAGTCATTCAAGAAGTTATAAATAAAAAATATTTTCCCATAATTTGGTTTTCTATAGCTTAAACCGGCACAATTGCTATCTTGAATAGGCATAATTACTATTTTGAGTTACATTATATCTAGGATGATCAACATGATAAAATTTTTTGATGTTTTGTACTTTTAGAAATATTTTGTATTGGTATATTCAATGACTCGGTAAACATTTAATCCGAAGAATTTTCAAGTATCAATGAAGATGAGCGCTAGATACATGCTTATCCTACACAAGTGTGTCCATGTTCCAGTTTCCATGCTAGAGCCATGCTTGTTCTGCACTTAAGTGCATTTGGTCCGGTATACCACGCTTGATGTGTGCCTGTTTCGTGCATGAGTGCGTTTGATCTAATATGCTAGTGTTTGTTGTGCGCCTATGTGTGCCACATGTATTTTCTGCTAATGTCTTTGTACCTGCTGTGCACCTAAAAAGTGCACATACCTTAGGGCACTATTTTCTCATCAGTCGCAAGTTTTTGGCTAGTTTTCAACTAACTCTGTATATATCTCTATTCTTCTAGATTGAAAGGAAGATAGAGATAAGCTAAAAACAAGTGTGTTCCCATTGTTGAAGAAGAGATTCATTTAAGAGAAAATTTTTTAACCTTGGATAAAAATTGTTCAAGGTTTCTCACCCAATTTTTTCCATCATTATGGAAACACTTGCTTCATCCTATAAGCCTTCGTTGGTACATTGACGTTGTGAACACTAGGTTCCAGTAGTGTGTGGATACTCTCTAACGAGTGAAACATATTTGATAAGAAGATTGGAAGCTATCCAATTCTACTATTTCGATCAAATTCGAGCAGTCACTTGGTAGGAGTCATAAATTAGGAGTAAATTGGTTAAAGTTTAGTACATTTATATTACTTGAGCTGTAAGTTGACTTCTAGATTACATTATTTTCACTAGCTAAAGAAGCTCAGAGGGTTTTATTTGAAAACTAATTGATTCTTGAGATTTTTCTTCGTCATTAAAATCTATGTATTATTTGTCTTTAGTATCTCAAATTTAGTTTGGTAATATTTATTTTTACAAAATTGATTTTTATTTACATCTAATAGAGAATATACAATATGTGTATTATATATTCGTGCATACTTTATTTTCACTATTTTTATAGATGTAAATGAATTGTAATTATGGGTCCCCTAGTCTTTTAATTGGTATCAAAGCCTTACCTTGATCCTTGACCCTAATATTTTGATGTATTTGAGTCAATTCTTGTCCGTTCCTTTTTATTTTGATTGGAGTAATTATGTTTATTAAATGGTTTGTATGAGAGTGTTCTTGAAATTAATGAATGAACGCGTGTGGGGGTGGTACTAAATTTGGGTAGACTCCACCAAAGAGTATTATAGATAGCACTAATAAAACTAAAGTATTGTCGTTTTGGATTTAGGAGGAATTAGATACTTGTAATTAGAATAGTAAGGGTTTATATGCTCTTTTAATGGTTGTTTTTTTAGAGGAATTTGAATGTATCTCCGTGTGTGAAATCTCAAAAGACTCCTGAGAAATTCTTAAAATCACTCATAAAGGTACCAAAATGGTAAAGAACTCAAAATTGTAGATGTTCACTACCAAATTTGAAGAAACTAGAATGAAAGAAGATGAGACATTTAATGAATTTTACGCCAAACTAAATGATATTATTAACTCCACTTTTAATCTTGGTAAAAGAATTCCTAAAAGTTGTAGAGTTCATAAAGTGATGAGATCTTTTTTTTGAATATTTTGGATCAAAAGTTATGGCTATAGAAAAGAGCAAAGATCTTGAGAAAGTTAAAATTGAAAAACTTGTTAGTTCATCATAAACTTATGAACATACTTTACCTCACTCTAAGAAAAACAAATCTGTTGCTTTAAAAACTATTAAAGAAGAAATAGATGATGGGTCCGATATAAAATCTTTCAAGCATGAAGACTTTTCCCTTTTTGGTCATATCTAAATTGAGTGTCTAAACAGTAAAAGATTTAAAAGAAAAGCTTTGAATGTTACTTCAGCTAATGATGAGGAGGATGATGATTGTAATGAAAAATCTTCGGAAGAAGATAAGACAAATTATATGGCCTTTAGAGTTTTAATCATTAGTTGTGATGCAAACGGTAGTGAATAACCTAAACAATTTAATTATTCCCAAGATAAATTTGAGAATGAATTTCGAGGCCTCCAAGAGGCTTATATCAAATTATTTAAGGTGAATTTAAAAGTTAAGATAGCAAACAAATCACTCAACCACAAATTACTTAAATCTAAAAAAGGAAATATGACTCTTCGAACCAAACTAGACCTTACCAGCAACAAATTTCAAGAACTTGAAAGTACTAATAAGTCATTAATTGAACAAATGAAGACTCTTCATATTGATATTTAAAAAGCCAAAAATAATCTTAAAATATTTTCAAGTGGAACAAAAAAATTCGATCATATATTAAGACTAGGAAAGATAGTTGAAAATGAAAAGATCTCAACTTTATTGAAAACATATCAAAAGTCAATATTAACCCTAAAATTGTTTTTGTTCCGACCACCTCGGTTTCTAAGAGGAGCATCATTATGGATGTTTCCATCAAACCAATGTTGAAAAGCTTGAGTTGAACAATGTACTTAATGCTTTGGTCAAACTAAATACTAACAGGTGACTAAGAAAACCACTAGTAATGTCTAGGCTCAACGTAACGTTAGCAGGAAGGAAAGAAAATACACCTTTGAAGACAAACCAAGTGGTCAATCTAATAGATGGTATTTCTTTCCTAGATTTGTACCCATGTGTCACTGTTGCAGAAAAATTGGTCATATATATGCCCCCATTGTTATACAACTAATATTTGAAATGATGACAAGCAAAGCAAAAATGTTAATTATCTTGTTAATCTAATTATGTATCTGAATGAATGAGTTACTAATTTGACCATGAATGTTAACTCAGGAACGAAAATATGGATTCAAAAGAGGGAACTAGAAAACTCAAAAAGAAAATTTGCATATTATGTTGTTCATATTGCGTTAAAAGCTCAAAATACTTCTATGTGGTGCCTTGATAGTGGGTTCTTTAGGTACATATATGGCAACAAATCTATTTTTACTTTGCTTACTGACCATCTTGGTTGGTTGGCTGTGTTTGGTGATAGAGCAAAGGCCCCTGTCCTCTGTAAAGGTCAAATTAACATTTCAAGTCTTGCGAAGCCTTGCGATGTGCTTTATGTGGATAATTTGAAATTTAACTTCCTAAGTATAAGTCAATTTTGTGATAAAAGTTTTAAAGTTATATTTTTTCAAGATAAATGCTCAACTTTTGACCCCAATAGATTGCTTGTGTTATAAGGGAAGAGAAAACTGGATAATTTGTATGGGGTTGTCCCTGAATCAATCATGGGGTGCCATCTTGCGAAGATCGATTTAACTGAATTGTGGCATTGATTTATCGGTCACCTAAACTTCAAAATTTTGTTTAAAATCCCTAAGGCAAACATCATTGATGGCCTACCAAAAATGGCGAATGTCAAAAATTATGTGTGGTCCATGTCAACTTGGAAAGAAAACTTGATTGAGTCACCCTACAACAACTGACGTTTACACAATGCATTCTCTTAAACTGCTTCATATAGATCTTATGGGACCACCTAGGACTGAGAGTCTAGGAGGCAAGAGGTATATTTTTGTTATTATTGATGACTATTTTACTCTTGGATTGAATTAATGCGTGAGAAATGTGACACGTTTGAACTTGTGAAAATTCTTTTCAAAAAGCTCACTAATGAAATAGGATTTATTATTATTCAAATTGGAAGTGACTACAGAAAAGAATTTGAGAACTTTAAGTTTGATAATTTTTGTAATGAAGAAAGAATCAAACATGAGTTTTCTGATCCTATCACCCCTTGACAAAACGGAGTTGTTGAATGAAGAAATTGGGTTCTTTAGAAATTGCTAGGGTTATGATGCATAGAAAGAAAGTTGCCATGGACTTTTGGGGTGAGGTTGTGAGCATAGATTGCCATATCGTTGATAAGATCTACTTAAGACTTTGTATGAATATGACCCTTTATGAACTTTGGAAAGAAAAGAGACTGAATATTAAATATTTTCACTTTTTTAGCAGTAATTGCTAAATCTTACGGGATGGGAAAAACCTATGAAAGTTTAACGCAAAAAGTGATGAAGGAATTTCCGAAGGCTGTTCATAATCCAGTAGAGCTTATAGAGTTTGCAACCTCTTTTACGATGATAGAATCTATCAATGTTGTTGTAAAAAACCTTTCAAATGAGCAATTTGTGGATGGCGAATGTTCGGTAGAGGTTAGTAGTGATAACAAACTTAGTCATGAAACAACACTCAGTTAAGCACCATAGAGGCTCATGGCATAACTATAAGCAAATTACCCTCATCTAGAGTTCAATTAATTCATCCTAAGGACTACATGATAGGAGTTCTAGGTGAAGGAATGTGGCTATGTCAGTGTGTCCTAAATAAACTAGCCTTCATTTGTTAAGTCTTTCTCATTGAATCTAAAAAGGTTGAAGAGGCCTTAAATGATGAATATTGGATTAATGCCATGTATGATGAGCTAAGTTAATTCACTGGAAACAGTGTATGGGATCTAGTCCCTAGGTCTAAAAATACTAATGTTATTGACACTAAGTGGATCTTTAAAAATAAATTTGATGAAAATGGTAACATAACTAGAAATAAAGCTCATTCAATTGCCCAAGGCTATATTTAAATTAATGGAATAGATTTTGATGAAATCTTTGCTCTTATAGCTCACCTTGAATCTTTAAGAATTTTCTTGTCCATTGCTTGTAACGTTGGGTTTAAACTTGGTCAAATGGATGCTAAAAGTGCCATCGATGGTAGCATTTTTGGTTTCATTATAAACTCCTACGCTCATGAATTTGTTGAATGCTTGACATCTGAATTTAAAATGATTATGATAGGTAAATTAACTTTCTTCCTTGGCTTCTATATTGAACAACTTTACCATAAAATTTTTTATCCTTTAATCTAAATATGCTAAGAATCTTGTCAAAAGGTTTGGTTTCAACAATAAGAAACTCACTGATGAGCACATTGACTAAATTGGACCTTGACCCTGCCAATAAGAGCATTGATCAAACTCTTTATAGAAATATAATAAGTAGTCTACTCTATTTAACTATAAGCAAACTAGACATATTATTTAGTGTGGGTATGTGTGCTTGGCATTAATTAAACTCTAAAGAATCTCACTTTAAGTGCTATTAAACATATCATCTGCTACATAAATGGCACCGCCGACTATGGGATCTTGTACTCACGTGACTCCATTCTTGACTTGGTTGGCTATTCAGATGTGGATTGTGTTGGAAATGTTAATGATAGAAAAAGCATCTCCGAAGGATGTTTTTATGTGGGATCTAACCTAGCCTAGATTAGTAAGAATCAAAATTCTATCTCCTTATTTATTGTCGAAGTTAAGTACATTACTGTTGGAAGTAGATGCACTTAACTTTTATAAATGAAACAAATGTTGCTTGACTATGGTATCACCTAGGACACTATGACTATTTAATGCGACAACACTAGTGCTATCAATCGCTCTAAAAATCATGTTTGACTTTCGTGTATTGAACATATTGATATTAGGCATCACTTCATTCATGAACTTATTGAAGCCGGTGTTATTGCTCTTGAACATATTCCAATATAATACCAATTGGCCGACATTTTCACTAAACCTTTAGACAATTTTTGGTTTGAATTCCTTCAACAAGTCATTGGTTTCTGCTCTTCCTCTTAAGTTTTCATCATCGCCTCATCTTGTTGATTTCGTTTGTAATTGCTTTTGTCTTTTCCTTTTGTTTTCCTATCACGGTTGATGTATGCCTGTACCATGCTTGTGCGCCTGTGATGGACCGTAATTCTACCAAAAACCTGGCAAAATTACGTCTATAAAATGAACGTCTGTCAAATACAAAACCTGTATAATAACCGCAACACACATATAACACATACACAGGATCCCAAATGCCACAAGATACACAATGTATGGCGCCGACGTCATAATTCTGGGTACGACACTGGTATAAACAAGATGCCACTAGGTAAAGAAATATAACCACAAAAATCTGCGGAAGCTACTACATCCATCATATACAGCGGAAACTAAACTATACATCCGTCATCATCATTGTTACACACATATATGACCATAAGTATCAAAATAATTTATACAAATTTTCTGTTAATACACAAGGCATGAAGCTAAGCCAAAAATCTCTCCTCATCATGTTCAGTTGCCTATCCTGTGCCTATGGCCTACTTGGACTCATTGGACATAAGAGCGTGCTTATTGAGAAAGAAGAAGTAAGGGTGAGCTAATAGCTCAACAAGTATATCATAAACAAATAATAAATAAAATATAATCAAATCAAACGGTAATGGGATGGGTGCAATATATATACAAATGAAATAGGAGATGAGAGAGAAGTGATGTGTAAGGATGTGTGATGATATGAAATGTGTTTTTATGCACTTTTATGATTATGTTAATATTTGCGGATCAGAGCCAATAAACCTTACTATTTAAAAGTGCGGGAGAACGAGAAAAGGATCATAATATTTCACATGATCTAAGGCCCTGAGCTCTTATTTTAGACCCAGAGAAAGGGTCATCTACATGTCATGCCTGTAGACGAGCTGATAACAATATACCTCCACATGTACCCCTGGGCCCTAGGGGCAATTATCGTCTTTCCACAGTAATATTCTAAGGCTTGCTAAGAGTATTATTCGCTATAATACGCAGCCAGGATAATTTTTGAGGCTTTATTATAATGCCAATGGCATGCCAAGGGTTATTACCCTCTGTAATATA
This sequence comes from Nepenthes gracilis, assembly GCA_033239525.1. NCBI lineage: Eukaryota > Viridiplantae > Streptophyta > Magnoliopsida > Caryophyllales > Nepenthaceae > Nepenthes > Nepenthes gracilis. The sequence continues at coordinate 19,936,350 of BSYO01000003.1, read as the reverse complement.
ATTCCGTGGTTATAATTTCATGATTTCTTGTTATTCGAGGGAAGGTCTACTAAACTTATTTCTTTCACAATTTTTCTTCCTGGGAGAACAATTCAGTTATATAACAAATTGTGGTTTTTTCTCCGAATACTTGTATGATTTTTATCTTTCTTTCGAATTTAAATCTTCTCACGATTTAATTTATATGTATGGACATCATTAAGCATAGGGAAGATGAGAAATTCTTACCACCGAGAGACAATTATAACTTTAGAGGCTTTCGGACCACATTTCCTTCACAAACGGAACGCAAGCATATTTTTTCGGAGCTTACAATTAAACACATGCAATTAAATATAGCTTTCATAATAATTAAATAGGGTGGAATTATGCAAACTTAATAATTGTCTCAGATGAACAGTGTTAGAGCTGATTTAGAGCCTTGGACGTGCCGAACCCGGTCAATTCTTGAAAAATCAAACGACCAATCGATGTATATACACAAGATATGTGTAATACATAATTAAGGACAATTTAAGTATAGGGTTCGAATCGGAAGGGGGATGGGTGTTGGGCGCGGGACTAGGGTTTCGCCGAAGCGAAATCCGCGCGAACGTAAGGAAAACAGATATCAAAACACCAATAATCTATGTAGGAGTCATGGGTTCCATGTTTTACATGATTTGAGTGGGTACCAGAACGAAAATACCTGAGAGAAAATGAATAAAAATCAAAAGAGAGAGTAAAAAAGGTATGAGAGCACTTGCCTCGACCCGATTTACGATTTCTCCAACTAGCTTCAAGCCGAAATTGAACCCGAGAGCCTCCATTTTGCTCCTTCTCTCTCTTCTCTTCGAGTTCCCTCTCTCACTCCCTCACTAATTTCCCCTTGCTTTTGATTTACTGAAACCCCTCCCCCGTGAACTGCCCCCTTTCCCCTCTATTATTATTATTATTATTATTATTATATTAATTCATTTTTCTTTTTAATTCCAAAACTAAAATTGATGCTTAGGCGATCGAACGGGTACACTTCGGGTGCCTGCCCAATAAATCCAAATATTCTCCAATAATTTTCTATTATTAAATTAATTTTTATCACACCGAAATTATTCAAAATAATAAATAAATCCAATTAAATCGAATAAAAATTCGAGATTTTACATTCTTCCCAATTTATAAAGATTTCGCCCTCAAAATTTAACGAACATAAAAACTTAACAATTAGGGAATAATTCTTTCAGATTATTTTCTTATATTCTCATGAAACCTTATTGATGAGAAGATCTTTCCTAAAGGACCTCAATCATTTGAATCATCTTAGTTCTCAACATCTAATGCTTTTTATCTAAAACCGAGATTGAAACCTTATCACAAGATAAATTTCTAATCTTCCACAATGGTTAAACCCGATCATACACCTATTTCTTCAATCATCGGTACATGGAAGGCATTATGATAATCCATTAAATTCGAAGGCAAGCTGATTTTATCGATTACCTCTCCGATTGAATCCAAAACCTCAATTGAACAATAAACTCTCACTTCGATTCATCCTAAGTCCCAAAATGATTACTCATACAAAACATCAATCTTATCCCAAAACCTATGGACTGTGGGCCTACACAGCCTCGCTGTGCTACTCTGATTAATAATTCATTAGGGTATTATGAATCTTTTTGCAGCATATATCCATTGATTTATATCAGACACCTAAATTACCTAGCAGCTAGAAACCTAAGAAAAATCTCAAGGATATTGATATAACTAAGGCAAGCCCAAAATCATTAGATTACAATCAACCTAGGAAACACAATCGAAATAGTCATAAAAAAATTTCAGTACTGGCACAAGTTACTACCAAAACCTCGAAACTCGAATACTTAGCAACTTATCGTCCCGTTGGCTTACTGACTAGTCAATTTATCTAATTCGAACATGTCCTCCAAATTGGTGATTAATGGATCGTCCTAACAACCCGAAACAAAATTACGAGGGTTTCTAATCTCATGATTCCATAATCTCGAAACCACGAATGTCATTCTTCTTCCTAATATCAAAAGCAAAACATTCCATTTTCTCATATATCCAGAGTTACTCGCGGTCCGCCCTTCAACATCTTCTACGAAGCATCAAAGATATACTTAATTCAATGACTCCCAACATCAAACAATCGGCAATTATTCGCCTTCCTTGCAGGACACCGAGATTCACCTCTATGGTCCTTAAGCAAATTTCACCCATTTGCACTGTCGTATGGCCATATCTTCTTGCGAGACAACCTCTTAGTCCTTTAGGACCATTAGACAATAATCATTTTCATAAGCAGTAGCTATAAATCCTTAAAGTAAGGGCCTCAATGGCTAACATCAAACTATGGATGGGGTAATTCTAATCGTAGGCTTCTCACCAACTAAACCCAAGGGCAACCACCTATGTAGGATATAGAAAAAATACAATCTCAAGCCTTTTCTCAAAAGTATTACGTTCTACTATAACTTGTTAGACCAATCAAGGGTCAACCCAGACGACATGGTCGACGATTAATCTTTAATTCTTTGAAGGCTACCCTCACATGTTCCATTCCAATTAATACTGATCGTTTCTAAGCCCAAATGCCTCACTGTGCTGCAATCCTCGAGAAATATTTATCAGATTACTCTTCCGGGTTCAGCTAGACCCAAGAAAGCCACACACCTTCAAGATATCAATCAATCTTTCACAAATTAGCTATCGTTCAAACATCTACGGAACCACATTCATGCTATTGGAGAAGCCACATGCCCAACATAACACTTCTCCTAACTAAACTTACATTCCTTTCTTACTTGAGCACCCGGCTAATTGTCTTCACAGTCCAAGATATAATCCTCAGACAGAGTTCATACACTCCTATGATCCCTTGAATTCATCTATGAGGCCATCATAAAATTGATCTAAATATGACCGGGAGATCCAATCAATAAAATCCACAAAAGTGCCAACAAATCTACAAACCTAATTAGCATTATCGGAACTTGTAATGGCTGTATCTTAATTCTGAAAGTTGCAACAGCACAACTCTTGATTATTCTCAATTAACAATATTCCGAATACTGATTAACCTCAGGAGACATCAAGCCCTTGCAATAGATCAAATGAATCACCTATTTATTTTCCCAAGGCCCACTTATCAAACCTTTCATCTCCTGAACAACCAAATCTTTCAGTCGTCAACAACAACCTCATCAGTTCATCTTACTTATCCCAAAGGTTCTAAAGCACCCTATGGTGGGTACTCAATCAATGCTTCCCCTATCCTATACAGAATCCTCAAATATCGGTGTTGATTCCGATACAACTTTGAATTACCAATCAAAGATAAATCAGCCTAATTTTTTCTTTTATGAAACATCCTCAAATATATACACAGTCCCAAACTTCTTAGTGACCACAAGATGACTTCCAAGCGTGATCTCACATGCTACATAAACTTGGCATATATCCTAATTAAATGAATTGTAGACAAAACGGTACTAATTTGTCGCCACTTGATCAACTATGCCTCATATTCAAAACCTCATAACTTAATTGCAAGTATCATATCCTATCGACATAATCCATGCTAGCATGGCGACTTATCAACCAAGACATCATCAATATCATATCAAACCTTTGTGCCACAAGGCAATTAAATCGGCCCAACCAATCATATCTATAAACCCAAAAAGATGTTACATATTTCTATGCAACTAGTATAAATTCCTTGATCCTAGAATAAACAAATAAACTTAGAAAACACGAATAAAATATAGATTCGGAATCCCAAAATAACACATATATTGCAATGTCAAGGTTTGGGAACTTTACTTTCCACCACGGTAGACGACACCTTTGAATTTGTGCCGTCACCACGAAGCCTCGATCCAGGGTACCGTGCTCCTCTACTGTTTGACCCATGGGATAAGGACAATTCCTACTCATGTGGTTGAACTACCCATAAATGAAACATGCTTTTAAAAATTCCATTGAAGCAAAATATTCATCCCTAGAGTATCCATGAACATATCCTACGATATCTCTTTATCCTCGAGGTTCATGACTCTATTTACATTAACCACCCAAGGTCGACTTCAACTTCCATCTTATATGGTACAACATTACCTTATCTCCTTCTAAATATTGGATCACCGCTAACACTATCTTAATTCTTAGGATCCATAACTTAACCCTTATAGGATCCAAGCTACCAAAAAGTTCAGGCACTGGGTCATCACTAAATTGATTATAAATTGACATCCTTGGATTTGTTATACTAGAATTTGACTCCGAGTTATACCAACTTCGAATCTTGATTCTTCCTTGTCCATCATACTTGCTAGGTTGATCAAGTATCCCTTCTTAGCGAATTACTAGCCTAAGAACCTCACTCTTGAACTAATCAAACCTGAACTTCGAACCAAAATTGATTAACTTAGGCCTTGAATCAATAGTAATCAACTCAAACACTAAACCGACATCGATCAAATTTAAACCTTAATGCGCTTCCTAACAACTTCTTCCTCTCGACCTTGCGGTCGACCACCACTACGAGTAAACCCTCTTCTAGGAGCTAATGCTAATATTCTTTCTGAAATAAAAACACACGGGTTAGATCGCGCTTCGGACACACTAGCTATGACGTATAAGCTAGACAATCGAACTTAACTACCGATTCTAACTTAGTACTAGCCTAAATTATTGGGCTAGGATAACTAGAAATATCTGGCCTACCTAATCATCCTACGCCTTCATCTACTTATTCGATTAATCTTAATCTAATTTAAGCTTCCGCATATGATTCAAATCAAATCAAAGGCATCTGTTTTTCTCTAATATTAACTGTGACGGATCGTAATTCTACCGAAAATCTGATAGAATTTCGTCTATAAAATGGACGTCTACCAAATACAAAACCTGTACAAAACCCTGTACAATAGCCACAACACACATATAACACATACACAGGATCCTAACTGCCACCAGATACACAACGTGGTACCGACGTTATAACTTCGGGTATGATGCCGATATAAACAAGATGGCATTAGGTAAAGAAATATAACCATAAAAATCTGCGGAAGCTATTACATCCATCATATACATCGGGAACTAAACTATACATCTATCATCATCATTATTACACACATATGACCATAAGTATCAAAATAATTTATACAAATTTTCTGTCAAAACACAAGTCATGAAGCTAAGCCTAAAACCTCTCCTCATCATGTCCAGCTGCCTATCTTGCGCCTACGGCTTACTCAGACTCATCAGGCATAAGAGCGTGCTCATTTGGAAAGATGTAAGGGTGAGCTAACAGATCAACAAGTACATCATAAACAAATAATAAACAATATATAATCAAATGAAACGGTAATGGGATGGGAGCAACATATATACAAATGAAATAGGAGATGAGAGAGAAGTGATGTGTAAGGATGCATGATGATATGAAACGTGTTTTTATGTACTTTTATGATTATGTTAATATTTGCAGATCAGGGCCAGTAAATATTACCAGATAAAGGAGTGGGAGAATGAGGAAATGATCATGATACTCCACATAATCTAAGGCCCTGAACTCTTATTTTAGACCCAGAGGAGGGGCCATTTACCTATCATGTCTGTAGACGGGCCGATAACAATATGCCCCCCATGTACTCTCGGGGCTCAGAGGCAGTTCTTGTCCTTCCATAGTAATATCCTAAGGCTTGCCAAAATTATTACTCGCTACAATACATGGTCATAATAATCTTTGAGTCTCTACTGTAATACTAATGGCATGCCAAGGGTTATTACTCTCTGTAACATAATTTCATGGTTCTAGTTTCATGATTTCTTGTTATTCGAGAGAAGGTCCACCAAACTTCTTTCATTCACAATTTTTCCACTCGGGAGAACAATTCAGTCATATAACAAATTGTGGATTTTTCTCTGAATACATGTATGATTTTTATCTTTCCTTTGGATTTAAATCTTCTCACGATTCAATTTGTATGCATGGACATCATTAAGCATAGGGAAGGTTAGAAATTTTTACCACTGAGAGACAATTATAACTTTAGAGGCTTTCGGATCACATTTCCTTCACAAACGGAATACTAGCATATTTTTCTGGAGCTTACAATTAAACACATGTAATTAAACATAGCTTTCATAACAATTAAATAGGGTGGAATCATGTAAACTTAATAATTGTCTCAGATGAACAGTGTCAGGGTCGATTTAGAGCCTCTGGATGTGCCAAATGGGTCGATTGTTGGGAAATCGACTGCCTGACCGATGTATATACACAATTAGGACATTGGTAATACATAATTACGGACAATTTATGCATAGGGTTCGAATCGGAAGGGGGACAGGAGCTGGGTGCGGGATTAGGGTTTCACCGAAGCAAAATCCACGCAAAACGTTGAGAAAACGGATATCAAACCACCAATAATCTATATAGGAGTTATGGGTTCCATGTTTTACATGATTTGCGTGGGTACCGGAACGAAAATACTCGAGAGAAAATGAATAAAAATTGAAAGAGAGAGTAAAAAGGGTGTGCGAGCACTTACCTCCACTCGATCTACGATTTCTCCAACTAGCTCCAAGTTGGAATTGAACCCGAGAGCCTCCATTTTGCTCCTTCTCTCTCTTCCCTTCGAGTTCCCTCTCTCACACCCTCGCTAATTTCTCCCTGCTTCTGATTTCTCAAAACCCCTCCCCGTGAACTGCCCCCTTTCCTCTCTATTTGCTATTGTTATTATTATTATTATTATAATATATATATATATTAATTCATTTTTTTTTAATCCGAAAACTCAAATCGATACTCAGGCGATCGAACGGGTGCATTTCAGGCGCCGGCCCAACAAATCCAAATATCCTCTAATAGTTTTCTATTATTAAATTAATTTTTATCACACCCAAATTACCCAAAATAATAAATAAATTCAATTAAATCGATTAAAAATTTGGGATATTACAGCGCCACTACTCTAGAACTATGGCGCCTAAGGGGCGCCACTATGGTGCACATGCGATGACTCTCTTGCTTGCAGCACTTGAAGTGAGCTTATGCAATGCTCATGCACTGATCTGCAGAGTCCTTTTTCCTTGTTGCTTTGTTTATGCATCGGCCCCTATTTTTTTTTTTATCTCTCCTCCATTTTCTCTCAATTTGTCTCATCTCTCTCGTCACTATCTTTCTATCTTCCACCTTTCTTACCAGATCTACTTATCTTTATTCATTTCAAGGCGAATATGAGGTAATTTATCTCTTTTCCTTCTCTACCTCTCCTTTCCATTTGCCTTTTCTTTCGAAGGTCTTAGGTGGTTTGACTTGTAGCACACCCACAATTGGCCCTCACCATTTTACTTTTTATGGGGTCTCTTGCTTAGAGTTGTAGTTGTTTTCATGATATGGATAATCCCTGGGGTTGAGTTTTTGGTTTCATTAGTGTATGATATTTGGTTAATGTGTTCCTCTCATGTTTCTTTTAAATGACTTCTTTCCGGAAAGTCCTTAGTGGAAGACCTTGCATAGGGCCCTTTGTTGACTGTACTCATTTATCAACTCTTTTGTGGAAGAGCACTTTAGGAAGAGTATGAGCCATAGGCAACTTACTCTACAACTCAAGGTGGGTCGTGTATCTCTCAATCTATCCATCTCATCTGCTTTTGTTAACTGTCATTGGAAACTAGTCCTTAATAATTTAATTGCTCCAACCGTGCTCCTTGTTAAAGAGTTTTATTCAAACATTTATAATATTGGTAAAGACTCAGATTCTTTCACTACCTACATGAGGAGGTGGACTCTTCGGATTATTCTAGAGGTGATTGCAAGCACTCTTCATCTACCTCTAGTGCTTGTCTTGGACTATCTTTATACCTTTCACTCTAGGCTCATTTTTAACGAGATTGCTTCCTTCTTTACGGAACTCCCATATCGTGGCTTGGGAGATCCTTTAAAACCATGCATCTTACCTCCCGCTGTCTTATAGTGTTTCGCATTATGTTAACAAATCTTTTTCTAGTGACATATTATGCCTCCCTCCCACTCGAAAAGAGGCCACTCCATTGATATGCCCTTTCATATGTGCTTCCGCATGATTTCCGTTTTTGTGAGTAAAAGGGATGACAAGTTTCATCACAGTTGTCTAATTTAAGTTCTGATCATGGGTCTAGGAGTTTCATTTTGGGATCTTCCTTGTATTTCCTTAGAGAAAATCTTCAATCGCAATACTTGAGTAGAGCCAAGCTCATACCCAACGATATTCCGTGGATCGCTATGATCCTTTGGTGGAACCTTCTTAGGGTCTTATTCCATCTCAGTTTGCTCTTGGCAGAACTTTCTTAGGGTCTTGTTCCATCTCAGTTTGTTCTTGACGGAGCCTTTGTATTTGCTTCCGCATGATTTCCATTTTTGTGAGTAAAAGGGATGACAAGTTTCGTTAGAGTTACTAATTTAAGTTCTGATCATGGGTCTAGGAGTTTCATTTCGGGATCTTCCTCGTATTTCCTTAGAGAAAACCTTCAATTACAATACTTTTGAGTAGAGCCAAGCTCATACCCAACGATATTTTGTGGATCGCTATGATCCTTTGGCGGAACCTTCTTAGGGTCTTATTCCATCTCAGTTTGCTCTTAGCTCTTCTACGCCTTCTCTTTCTCAACCGCCTCCTCCGTCATTGTGGGTCAATTGTCTAGAATGTTTAATCAGCTAGGCTCTTCCTTATGCTAATCAATCTCAGCTCATGGCCCATGTCGATCCGCTTAGAGGCCCTTGTCAAGGAATTTCAGCATCTGGATGCTCACCTAGATGACTAGGATGCTTATGTAAGGTGGTGCTTGGACTATATTTTTTCCGAACTACATTCAATGCGAGATTGTGATGACTTGGGTTATCACGTCCTGGGGACATGATACGCAGGTTAGAATAATTTTCATAATATAAAAATCTGATAAATACATTGAAATTGACAAAATCCAAATCTAGGTGTGACAATCCATTCATAAAACAAGACTCAACACTCAATGGAACTCAAAACGACTCCCCTTTTTAACATTTTTTTGATACCACCGCTATCACATCCTAGGCACACAATGCACAAGTCAAAATAAAATCCAAAATAAAATAAAACCCAATAAATCGTTAACAACCACAATATCCAACCTGAGAGTGATGATCCAAATATAAACGAACCCAAACACTAAACAATCCGCATACGATCTTAACGGATATAAATCTAGACAATATAAAATATGACTTGCTATCTATAAGTCAAAAAGGGGATATCCAACAAAACAATAACTCATCTACATATCACAAATATCCCATAATTCTCAATACAGAGACTACGGTCCACAGCCTGTCAGACACAATAGCCAAAATTACACTCCCAAGATTAGAAGCCTAACAGACATAAATATCCAACTCACTAGGAGAATAATGTCATGTCTGATCGAGTTTGAACTCATGCAATCGTATTCAAGCCACTAGTCTAAAGGGATAAAACATGAAAATGTGAGTTTAATGTTCAGCAAGTATCATCATATAAAATAGTATATATAAATCAGACGGAATGAGATGCCACATAGAAAACAAGCCACAAGGTCCATCAAAATCACTGAAAATCAAGATGTCTCGTCCTAAATCATCATCCATATCAAACAGTCCTTTCGGGATATAGTCATAATAAATAACTATCCGGTCAGCTCTCATAAATAATATCATATGATTCGAGGTCATCACATCACATAATCGTGACTATCATCACCTACGTGTGGGATACAAACCGTAGTCCGGATTTAAATCTCATAATATCATATGCTGAAATCAAAGGAAACTGGAACCAAATCATATAATTCAAACATGTTTTGGGTTTAACACATATCTATATGTACTAGACATTCCCATTGCCCATCTGTGGGCCAATCCACGCATCTCAAATTATAGTTTACGTAAATACATGCAGAAATATAAAGCGTGTATGAAATCGGAGAACCAAAGATTATTAGACCAACTTGATTAAGGGTTATCCTCGTCCTGATAACCATGGCTATATCGGCTCCATTTTGAGTCGGTAGCTCAAGTTCGGCTACATTTTTAGGCCGGCAGCTCAAGACCATCTATGTTCTTTGTCTCCTATAAATTCGGAACTTGCTTACTATACCACTCACGGTAGCAATATCAAGTTTAGTTATATATTAGGACATCCGAATATATTAATTTTCGTTAATTCCTTACGGTGGTTCTTGTTAAAATATACAGTGGGGCAAGTCAACTATAGCACGTCTCAACTTTCCTATTAGTGGAAGTGAGACAATATATTACATACGTTCCTATCGGGAGTGGTACCAAAAGCCACATGTCTCAGATCACAAATCGACCCCTTGGGTCTCGGACTGCCATGGTCTCGTAGTAACTCTGCCCTCGGCAGTATGCATGTGGACTGATATAAGGTCTGGTTCATGGTTCTATAACATATGGATACACAAAATATATATATGTATACTGTTTGGGTTTTCATAAATCACAAAACTCTCTGAATAACTTGTAAAACATACATGCATGTACACAATAAATAGACGGGGTGCACAAAAATGACATGCATGTAAAGAAAATCTCCAAACGGTAGGGAAAATACATCGGACACAAAATCAGATAAAAGGTATGGTTAGAGAGTACTTGCCTCGACCTTATACTTCACAGATTGGAAAAAAGGATTCTCCAAAGTACCCGAATCGTGTTTTCTCTCTCCTCTACTGTGTGTCCTTTCTCTCTTTCCGTACGGTTTCTCTCTCCTATCACGCTACGCCGCTGCCACAGCCTCCTCTCACGGCCGTTGACCCATCCTGACGTTCTCTCTCTCCTAGCCGCATGTTGCCTCTGCCTCTGCCTCCTCCTCCTCTTGTGGCCGCCGCCTTCGCCCACACCGTGTCACCTTCACCCGTGTCACGCCGCCTGCTCTCTTCTCCTCCTCTCCTTTTTGCTTCTCTATGCGCCGAACCCCTCTTTCTTCTCTATCTCTCCCTTTCTCTTTTCTTTGCCTTTTCTTTCTTTCCTGCGTCTGCCTTCTATGCCCAAATCCCCCCTTTTTATTCTTTTATTCTTTTCCTATCTAGTTGTGGGTTTTCGCCAAGGTTTCGCTTTTCCTCCTTTTTTTTACATGTAAAATATCCAACGAGCGCCTCTTGGGCGTGCTTCGAGCATCACGCTGCAAATCCTATTTTTTTCTTTAAATTTTCACAATATCTAATTAATTTTCATCACATTCAAATTAAATTAAATGGGGTCCGGGTATTACAACTCTCCCCCACTTACAAAAGTTTCATTCTCGAAATTTACGTATCTCAAATCTCAAACAGATAGGGAGATTCTCCCGGACTTATCCTCAATCAAATGATTCCTTTGAAAATCTAACTCTCAACACCTAATCCTTTTTATCTCAAAATTTGGAACCAAAACCTCAACCAAAAACACTTCTCGTTGATCAATAATGACTTCAGCCGAGCACATGTGGAAGATCATTCACATATTTTCTCATATCAATACATAGGACACATCATGTCGATTCACCCAATTCGAAGACATCCAAACTGACAGCCACAACCCCGGTTCGCCGCAACACCTTAAATAGCCCAAATGAATTTCGATTTTCCTTCAAAATTCCACAATATATATATTATTGATCCGACATATCTAATTAACCAAAAATGATAATTTTATCCAAAATAAATTAAATGGGGATCCAGGTATTACAATTATATCTAATTAATTTTCATCATATCCAAATTAAATTAAATGGGGATCCGGGTATTAACATGGGTGCTGATTGAGCTTCCTTTTGCCATTCGTAATAAAAAGGGAGAGTAGTTTTGTAGTTTTGTTTCTTTGGTGCTTGGATATGTAGTGGTTGTATTAGCTTTATCTAAACTTATTCTACACAATATCTAAACTTATGAGTATTATTATCTATTTTAAATCTGCTCTTTATTTCTTTATCATTTAGATACTTTATGCTATTATTTGTTTTAAATTTGCTCCTTATTTATCATTTAGATAATGTAAATTAGTATGGCCAAGGGATGAGTCGATCCAAAGCGAACTGTGAATGTTGTCTTGTCTCTTTGGATGAGCTTTTTATGCACTACACCAAGCTAAGGTAAAAAGAAGAAAGAGTGCACTCATTTCTTGGCCGGGAGCTTCACTCTGCTAGTTTCTGCTATGCAAAACCTTATTTAGCTCCTTGGCTTGAGTGTGTAATATAAAGTAGAGTTGCTCTTTTGTGCGAGACAATAGTGCTAGGGTGGAGACACATTTATAAAACGAGTTTTACTATTATCTATTTTAAATTTTCTCATTATTTGTTTATCATTCAGATACTTCATATTATTGTCTGTGTTTGCACTAACCTTATTTGAATAGGAACAACAGGTTGTTTCGCTCCTCAAAGATCATAGTTTTAGTGTCATTGTTGTTTTGATTTGTAGGAGTAGATTTGTGCACACTAGTTCTATCTTAATAGTGTCTGAATCTATGATATATTTTTGGTGTCATATAAAGGATTTTTTGTCACGGAATTGCCAAAATGGGATATTGTTAGGATTATCGTGTATTGGCATATTTAGTGATAAGGTAAATAGGTGATTTAAAGGACTCTCAAACGTCAATGAAGATGAACGTTAGATGCACGCTTATTTTGTGCAATTGTGTCCCTCGTTCAGTTTCCATGGCTGAGCTTGCTTGTTCTACACATGAGTGCATGTAGTCCAATAAACCCACTCTCGATATGCGCCTATTCTGTGCATGAGTGTATTTTTTTAGTATACCAATGCTCAATGTGCGTCTATTCTGCATATGAGCACATTTGATCCAATATGCCCATGCCTCTTATGCACCTGTGTGGTGCATTTGTGCTTCCTGCTAATGCCTTTGCGCTTGATGTGTACCTAAGTAGCGCACATGCACTGTTTTCTCATTATTCACAAGTTTTTGACCTAATTTTCTACCAATCTATATCTCTTTTCTTCTAGACTAAGAGGAAGGTAGAGATAAGCTAAAAATAAGGGTGTTCCCATTGCTTAAGAAGAAGAGATTCATTGTAAGAGAAAACCAAAATCTCATAATCCTGTATAAAAATTATTTAAGGTTTCTCATCTGGCCTTTTCCATCATTATTGAAAAACTTGTTCCAACCTTTAAGCCTTTGTTGGTGCATTGGTGGCGTGGTCATTAGGATTTAGTAATGTACAGAATTTTTCTAACAAGTGAAGTATGCTCAACAAGAAGACTAGAAGTTATTTGATTCCACTGCTACGAGCAAATCTGATGAATTCTTTAGTAGGGGTCAAAAGTTGGGAATAAGTCGGCTAAGATTTATATTATATTTGTACCATTCAAGTTGTAAATTGACTTTCATATTGTATTACTTTCACTGGTTAGAGAAGCATTAAGGGTTTTATTTGAAAGTAATTGGTTTTTGATATTTTCTTTCACTACTAAAATCTGTGTTATTTGTTTATATTATTTTAGATTAGCTTGGTGATTTTTTTTTCTACGAAATTGATTTTTGTTTATATCTAGTAGATAATGTACATTATGTGTATTCATGTATACTTTGCTTCTGCTATTCTTATGGGATTTAGACGAACCGTGATTAGAGATCCTCGTCTTTTATCCACCTTAAACCATGACATTGACCAGAGTTTGAACTGCTTTCTGATGTTAAAAGGTCCTTAAATTAGAGGCATTCCTTGGGGTAGTTTTGATTCAGCTTCTTGAAATTGTCATTCTATGTGTTTGATACTCTATGAACAGGGCTGATTATAGGCCTTCCCATTGTAATAGTGCTCAGTCTCCCTTTACTAATACATATCCTTTATACATGGCTAATCTGTCACTTGTACTCCAGTATGATTGTTGCATTATGGATGTGTGGAATTCAGTTATTTCTTGTGGTTTTTTGATTTTTCCTCTAACTGAAAGGTCATAATTGCGTACCAATGTTTGAGTGTTGAAACCTTAAAATTTTAAAAAATAAGCTTAGAACACAAGGTTTTCTACATTGCAGGCTTTAGATTGTCTAACTTACTCAGTCTTACACCTGTACTGTAGAGTAAATAGACTGTAGCATGGATGCCAAATGATCATGTATGATCTACTTTGATTATGTAAGTAAATAAATTGAGAGCACGATTGCTCATGTGACAAAGGCAGTTTCTTCCTTGCAGGTTTATGCTCTAGAAACAATTTTTGGGTAAGGTTCCAGGCATCATCTCCTGATCTGGCTGTAGCTACTGAGGATTTAATTTCAAACATGGTTTACAATCTGCTTTCGAAGGAGACAAATGGATCCATTTGACGTTCTCACAGGTGTGTTCTTTGTTTCTATGGTCATTGCCTGCTTTCTGGGACAATACCCTGATATTGCTTTGGATTCAGATTTTCAGGAAAAAAAAAAAAAAAACCAGAAAAGGCTGTTTGGTTTGCCCTGGAATGAATGAAAATGCTGAAATATTAGTTGAAAATTTACAGTCTAGCACGGTGTTAATTTCTACAGTTATATCTACCACGTATAATTTTATCTATTTCACCGTACTGTTGATAAGGTATAACTAAGAAGATGGAATGGTGTATGGTCTCACATGCGTGCTTCTATAATTATACTTTTTGCCTTGTTGCAGTTCCTTGGAGAGGCTCTTCAGGATCAAAATCCCCCCTTCCCCCCTTGCCAGAAGAGGGCATTGCTGCTGGATTTGATGGCATGAAATCACCATTAACAAACACGAGCAGGGTAACTTGTTCTGAAGGATTTAATCAAATGTGTTCGCCCTTGGACAATTTATATGAGCTTGTTAAACAGATACTTTGTAAAAGAAATTATTGGTGTAACATGAGTTTTTCCTTTTACTTTTTGCTATATTTGGTTATTGGAATGAAATAAGGTAGAAATAGAATAACTATTCTCGGGGGATGTTATAATATGAGAATGGAGTTTAGAATTAATATTTCATTATTTGGTTAGTTACTTGAAATAGATAAAATTAAATTATAATTTTACTTATTTGATTCCTTGGTAAATGCTTCATTAGTATTCCTCTTTGGTAGATTGTCAATTAGTTGTGTGAGTTTATGAGAACTAGTAAGCTAGTGCCTTCTTGCTTTTGGAGCTGAGGATCAATTTACTGGTCGGCATTGAAGCCCTGGGACGAGTTGAGCCAAGTCATTGTCAAATATTGCTAGTTACTATACATATATATATATATATATAAAGCTCAAAATAATGCATTAGTTTAGTCCGTTAAACATTGGTTGAGTAGTGGGCTGCGGTTTTTGGGTGAATGGTTAGTAGCTCTACTTTTATTAGTTAAACTCATCCAAAAGTGGGTTAGAGCTCGACTTGTTGCAAAATTTGAACTGAAATTGACAGAGCTTTAATTGAATAATCTCTGGGTTAAGTTCTCAATAATTGCAGGCTATTGCTGACAAATTGATGTCCCGCTGGCTGCACCTATTTATGTATGTTTATAATTATACAATGATGTAATTAATAATAAAACTCTTATAGTGGTCCTGTGTCTGGTTTGACGTCGAACAAAAGCATTTTTTCAACGTTGCTCTATGTGTGTGTGTAAATATGGGGACGGAGAAGGGATAGGTGACTATATACGCTGAGGTATTCGGATTATGTAAAAATCCTGTCAGAACATGGAGAGATGAAAAATATCTGATTTCTGGGTATTAAAAAATGTACAATGAACAATGCTTTTATCAGGAAAGAGGTAACTACACCGAAGGGAAGCTAATAATTAATTATACAAATTATATCATTTAGCTTAACTTGAAAGATTTGAATTAGCATAATACGAAGGGTGAATCCTCTGGTAACATTCCCTCAAGCTCATGGTACTGTTGAATATACTAATAGGAGTTTAGAAACCAAATTATGATGGTGACCATATGGATAGACTTTTGTAAAAATATTAACCAATTGGTCAGTCGAAATAATCAGAAAGAGGCAAACAATGCCCTCCTTAAAGTGATGTTGCAAGAAATTGCAATTGATCTTAATACGCTTTGTGTTTATAAGATATATCAGTAATCTAAATAACACTTTCATTCTCACAACAAAAAGGAATGTTGCACGGTTGAAGAACACTCATATCCAATAGAAGCCAACAAAGCCATATAAAGCTTAGAGATAATATCAGCAAGAGTATGATATGCAATTTTAATGCTGGAATGAATAACAACAGTTTGTTTCTTACTGTGATAAGAAATGAGAGAAACTTCAAATAAGTAGAGAAAACTAATAGTAAACTGTCAACTAGAAAACTGACCAACCTAATCAGTATTAAAGTAAATTTACAGCTCCAATAAAGATTTAGAGGAAAACTAATGCTCATAGAATAAGGTGTTTTTCACATAATAGAAAATACAAAAAATAATTGTATAGAAAACATAATATGGAGCTGACATAAATTAATAAAATATACAATATAAGTAATATCATGCTTGGTAATAGTAAGATATATTATGCTTCGAACCAGCTGGTGACAAAGGTGACATCTAAAAGGGGCCGACTTTTGGTAGCATGAAGTTTAACATTAGCCTTCAAAGATTAATTAATCATCTTATAATCAGTGAGACCAATACAAAGGATGAGAGCATATGTATATTTGGCTTGTGTCAAATGGTAGCCATTAAAGGTGGGAGTCATATCAAGTCCGAGAAACCAGTGAAGGAAACTGAGATCCTTCATTTCAAAGTATCAACCTAGTTTAAATACAAAAAAAATCATCATTAATAATGATCATATTATTAATATAAAATAGTATAATAGTAATATTAGTATCAGTACGATGAGTAAAAAGGATATAATCATAAGGATTGGAAGGAAATCTAAATGAAACAGTTAAATTAAACTTGGAAAACTAATTATGGGAAGCCTCTTAAGCCCGTATAATGTGTGCAAAGATGACATATCTGACTAAGAGAATGAGGATAACTGGGAGAAGGCTATATGTAGACCATCTCAATCAAGTTATAATATAAGAATGTATTTTTAACAACCATTTGAAACAAATCTATAAGCATGCATAAGCCATAACCATAAGAGATCAAATAGAAGTGATGCAAGCAATAGGAGTAAAGGTCTCCATATAATCAATATCATATTCCTAGGTAATACCCTTAGCCATAAGACAAGCTTTATGTCATACACCAATTTGTTTTCAATTGTAGGCTTATCAAGAAGAAGATTACCCAGATCTTAAGTATGAGTTTTGTGAAGAGTGTCAAGTTCTTTTGACACATTTGTTGCGAAAGAGGGTTTGAGTATGCTTTGTTATAACTGCAAGGCTTATGAAAGTCACTAAGACAATGAAAATAGTGACAATCACAAAGATGACATAAGGAGTTCTTATTTGACTAGATTGACGAATATCTAGAGTGAGGGAGACTTCAAGGAAGTTGTGAGGTTCCGGATTTGTGAACCCGACAATTATGAGGTGATTAGTATGTTAATGATCAATACTAATCTTATGGGATGATTAAGGTTTAGTATCGGAAGAAAAATCGGGAAAATCATTCGGTCCCGGCCGCTGAAGCCACACAAGAAGCTGCATACAGCAGGCGCTCGAGCCACGGCAGCTCGAGCCGATCAGCGTAACCGCCGTGCCGTGGCCGCTCGCTCGGCGCTCGGCGCGAGCGGGGCCGCCGTGGCTCGGCCGCTCGATGGCCGCTCGAGCGCCGGCGCGGTATAAGTCGCGTCGCGACTTCTCCTCGCCATTTTTCGCACGGTCGAGGTTTGGAGGAGAGAGAGAGGGGCGCGACCGAAGAGAGAAGAAGGGAGATCGAGCCCGGGAGTCCGATTCCGCCCGCGAGGTATAAAGGTGAAAGTATGCGTCGAGGCAAGTGTTCTCATACCCACTTCTCGTTCTCTTTCGATGTTTTGTATATTTTCGTTGGTATTTTGTGTCCGATACCCACGGGAAATGTTAGGATCTCGAAACCCGTGCCTTGAGGTCCAAGAAAATGTAGTTAGTTGTCCGAATCGTGACCGATTCGCTCGGGTGGATTTTACTGAAACCCTAACCCACGGGATTTTGGGGGTTTTCCGTTTTCCGGCCTTGTATCATGAAATTGACCTCAAAATTGGAATCCCCACATCCCAATGATGTATATATGTTGGCCGCGGGTCCGATCTTGCACGTTTGGACCCGTTCGCGGCGTCCGGGCCCTCTAAAGGGGCGCTGTTACTGTTCACCCAAGACCGAAGGTGGATTTTGCGTGTTGTCACCTTCGTGAAATGATGAAATGATCCTAGAATATGAATACCCATATCCCAATTGTGTGTACATATCGACCGGATGCCGAATCTCGCAAGATTTGACCCGTTCGTGGCATCCGGGAGCCTTGAAAGAATTCCGTAATCGTTAACCCGAAAGTGAATGGGAAGTTGCATACTTCCACCCTCGTGATAAGTTAAATCGAACCCAAATGTAAAATATCGTGTACAAAGAGTACGTCTTTAATCCACCGGACGTCCGATTTCCAAGTATCGAACCGTGTATGGCGTCCGGGTGTTCAAAGAGAAATCTGATAATGTCCACCCAAAACGAAACGAGAAATGCAAAGTGAAATGTAAACCCCGAATGTGAATCCGTGTGATGGAGGCAAAGGAATGAGTCTCGGAGGTTCCAAAAGGACTTGTGATCACTTAAGGTATGAGATCTAATCTATACTGTGAACTTGGAGTGATTTGTTGTGGATTTAGGGAATTGAGTCCCACCGATTGTGATTAAGGGAATTGAGTCCCACCGATTGTGAATAAGGAATTGAATTCCATTGGATATGGAGAACCGTGACGAGAATGGAAGGGAGTCCACATTATGCTTGTGATGATATGATCTCCTGGATGGAGATGTGTTTGATGATGTAATCTCCCGGTTGGAGATGATTGTGATGGGAATGAGGATTCCCAAGATGTGATTGTGTGGCAAATGTGGATTTCCCTCTCCAAGTGTCAAACCTAATCCTGAAACTAGGACCCTGAGTCATATGGGTAGTATTCTTTAGTGTACCATGTCCATCGTGGTGGGAACCCGAGGGATACTTGGCCACGTATTCCGGCCGCTCGTGTGAGCGGGTGATATCTGTGGTACGCTTTAGGAAACTACTGTGGAAGAACGAGGATTGCCCTGGACCCCGGGGGTGTGGGGTGTGTTGACGCTACATATTGAGATGTAGTCGTTTGTGATGATTGTTGCATGGATGCAACCGAGGGTCGTGTGCTACCGACCGAAAGTAGTAGCCGTGGCTTTAGAATGTGTAGCGAACACATTCCTGTCCTCGTTCTCTCGCATCGTTGGCTAGTATGGTCTACTAGCCGGGGTCCGCAAAGATGATATAATAATGAAAATGAATAATGTCCAATCGATGAACCCGTGAATCAAGTGATTCAAGATAGAACCTTGAAACTGTAATGAGAACCGTGAGAATCTTGTGAATCCAAATGATGACCAATCAGTGTAATCATGAGAATGGTAGGAATCAAGTGATTCCAGTTGTTCCTGTTCCCTCTCCTGTTCCCTAATTTTAGAAAGTATGTATTCCCTCTCGTTTCAGTTCTTGTACGTGTCTTGGAGGGGTGTTTATGATTACATTTGCTGAGCTACTGGCTCACTCTTGCTGCTGTTGTCTCTTTTTCAGATGAGAACACTTAGTCAAGGCATGTAGATAGAGCAAGGAGAGAGACTTGCTCGATGAGATTGGGCGGACGGCGAGTGATCGAAAGGCTTTGGACTTAGAGTTGGATCGGATCGTGGACGGCCACTCGGGGATGAGCGTGGCTCGTTATAGTTGTTGTTTTGATGGTTTTATTATGCTTCCATATGTATGATGATTTAGTTATGCTTCCGTCTGTGTATTTATGTTTTGAGTTTTGGTTTCATTAGATGGCATCTCTCTAGATCCAAGATAGTAGGTTGTGTACTTATATTGGAGCCATGGATGATATGGCGGTGTTGTGATCCTGTGTGGCGTGTTGTAGGCTTTGAGTTAAGCCTTTGATAGATGTGTGCTTGTGCAGGATTATATTTAAAC
This sequence comes from Nepenthes gracilis, assembly GCA_033239525.1. Taxonomy (NCBI): domain Eukaryota; kingdom Viridiplantae; phylum Streptophyta; class Magnoliopsida; order Caryophyllales; family Nepenthaceae; genus Nepenthes; species Nepenthes gracilis. Next base: position 19,916,250 of record BSYO01000003.1, on the reverse strand, counting down.
AGGTTGTATATTTCGGTTTTTGTCCAGTTGCAGAGGAAACTCTGCCGAATTTTCTGTAGAGTCCATAGGTGTTTTATGGGCTTTAGGGTGTGATTAAGCATTGACGGAGGTTATTCAATGGAGAATAATTCGTTCCGTCACAGTTGGTATCAGAGAATAAGAGAGATGCCTTAGGTTTGATCTGAATCGTATGCGGAAGCTTAGGATTGATTAAGATTGATCGTTTTCGAGAATGAAGGCGTGTGAGGACTGAGTTAGTCCGAGTAGTTTTGGTTACCCCAGTCCCAGAACTTAGACTAGCGCTAAGTTAGAAGCGATAATTTAATTCGGATGGCTAGCCTACACGTCCTGGCTTGTGTTCTAGGAGTGGCTTGATCCGAATTGCTTCGGTTTCAAGAAAATATTAGTAGCGGCTCCTGAATGGGGACTACTAGTATTGGGTTGCCGACTGTAGGTCGAGAGAAAGAATGGTGTGTTGAGACACCTAAGTAATCGAATTTGACTAGTATCAATTGGGACCTTGGGTGATCAAGGTTGATTCGAGGCCTTGGGTAATTAATCTCGGTCTAAGGTTTAAGTTTGATCGGTTCTCGGTTGAAGTCCTTGGATTGGTATTTTGCTTTGAAGGGTTGCCAAGTCGACCTAGAGAGCGTGATGAATTGGGTGGAGTTAAGATCGAGGTATGAAGCTCTAGGTTGGAAATTCATGAAGTGTCTGGACTTCTTAACAATCCAGATCCTTTTGGAGATTGAGATGTGGATTTTGAGGTTTAAGATATCGTTGTGGTGACCTCATGTCCGATAGAAGACATGCCGTGCTGTCCCCGTGATGGGTAGGAAGAGAGTCAACCTCGGGTGGTTGACATGAGAAAGATCTTGGGTCTCGAGGATTAAGAAATATGGTCCCATGCATTATGGAAGTTTCTTGGATTAATGTTTGTGTCGATGAGACTCTTGGGAGCGTGTCTCAATAGTGGATAGTCCGATCGCGAGATTTAAGGATATCTTTAGTCACGGACAGGCAGTGAGAAGGGTCAGTGTTTATATCAAGATCCTATGATATGAACTCAAGTGTTGATGTCGCCTGTCGTGGCAGGAGGAGAGCTTCTTGGGTTTAATATTGCGATCTGATGTTGTTTTGGGGATTCCGAACCCATGTTGAGATTGTGTAACTGGGAGAATCTAGACTTGGCTGTGATATCAATGGCGACTTAGTATTCGGAAGGGCAAGGAAATATGGCAGCGGCTATTCATGGATGAATCTTGGACAGATGCCTTTCCGAAGAGATTTTGAAAACTAGGATCTAAGTTATAGATAGCACGGGTGTTGGATTGAGAATGGTTGTATCCTCTGATCTTGGAATGAGGAGATCCAGCACCGTGGGGTCAGAGTTCGGCGGTGATGGTGCATGCGGAAATATGTGGATTGCCGAGATTGGAAATGAAATTTCTCAATCGTGATGTCACAGCACTTGCGTCTTGGAGACCCCGATGATGTTTATGGTTTTGTGATTCCAGGGATTAAGGATCTAAGTTCGATATAAGTGGTATTGAGGTTGTGATATCCTTGGAGCTTGTTAATATGATTGGTTAGATCTTAATAGTAGTTCTTGTGGTGTCAATCTTGTCGCATATGGTTTAAATGATTCGGATAACATCCGTTATCGTGTCAATCATTTGAAGCATGAGTTTAAACCTATTGTGCCTTATGATTAGATTGTGCGATAGTGGGTATCATTTGAGATAGTTAAAAGTTAGATTAGTCGTAATGATGTATAGTAGTTCAAGTATGGATGGTTATGTCAAAATTGGTCGGATTGGTAAAAGATTCCATCCGACATTCGGGAGATATCGATTTGAAGCATGAGTTTAAATTGATCGAGGTAATAAGATTGATATCGTCTGTTCTTGAATCATTGGAATGGGGTCATCAAAAGGAAGATTAGGTTGAGGGTTTGTTAGTCAAGAATTCGAGGTTATGTCGAAATCGATAGATGTAGTTCCATGCAGAGGCCGAAAGATATTGATGAATTGCATCGTGTGAAGTGCTCCATAGCATTCGATATTGATGACCATCGGGTTGTTCGTGAATTTTGGAATGGGGTCCAGCCTAGGAGATTGATGGTTTGTTAATCGTTTGTGAATGAATGGGTGGGTTTGTTGATTCGTCGTGAAGGCTTGATGAGTTATGAAATTTTTGGGTCCATCTTTTGGTGACATATTTGGGTCCATGTTGATATCGATGGTGTGTGCAATCGCTTAAGGATCGAATCATGAATTATGGATAGTTGATAATTCGCATGTCCCATTGAGAAAGGAATGCGAATGTAGTTAAAGAAAATGCCTTCCTAAGCTCGCGGCTTTATGATTGCACGATTTTGAGGACTTAGAATTTTAAACGTGGCTGATTGGGGAGGCCGATTTGTGTTGTGGAACTGTGCAGTCATCTTGAATCTAACCGGATAGGGTGACTGGCGTTCGTGACCTTTGGGTTGACCCCTAACGGGTCCCGTGAGTTCTCGTGGAATGTAATACCCTTGAGATAAGTGAGGGAGGAGTTCAGGATTAGTGTTACCCCCACGTGTATGTCGGAAATCGGCCACTGAGGTTTTCTTTTGAAAACTCAGGAGTATTGTCTTCGGAGATAGGAAGATGATCATATGGCCTTGCATGTGGTCAGATTTGTTTAAAGGTTGAGAAAGTAAACATCGGTGTCTTCCTTGCGAAGGCGGGCATCAATGTTGGAAATTGATGCTGCGAGTTTTGGACTTGTTTGTCTTTGAAGTTTCATAGAAGCTGCTGAAGATGAATCGCTAGTAAGTTCAGATTGATTGGGTGAGAAAATGTCGTGATCTTGTTGGGAAGATAGAATCGTATTAAGTTTTGGTTCGATTGGCTTGTTGATATGCCGACGGGATATTGAGGTTACTAAGTGATCGGAATTTTGAGACCTGGGCAAGAATTGAAGGTCTTGTCAACTTTTTGGGAGATTGTTATGATTGTGCCGTAATTTAATGATTTGAGGATTAATCAGAGTGCGCAGAGTAAGCGTTGTGGGCCCGTGGCCCAGAGGTTTCTAGATAAGGTTGAGGCTCTAGTGACCGATTTCTTTCGAGGCATGAAATGAATTCAAATGAAAGTTCAATGATCCATTGGGAGTGTCGGATTGGGTTGGGAGATGTCCAGCATGATTGTAGGTCACTTTTGAAATTTGAAGGATCGTTATGAGGTCTTCCTTGCATCGATGGATGAGAGAATCGATAAGTGACCGGATTGGGCCATTTTGAAAGGCTAAGGATATGTTTTGTGATGAGAACTAGGACGATTCCAATGCTTGAGGTTCTAAGATAGGCATTGTCCGAGGAATGATTTCAGTCTTTGAGAAGTTCACCTCAGATTTGGGAGTTCGAGGCTCGTTAAATTTCGGGGACGAAATTTTATAAGTGGGGGAGAGTTGTGAGGTTCCGGATTTGTGAACCCGACAATTATGAGGTGATTAGTATGTTAATGATCAATACTAATCTTATGGGATGATTAAGGTTTAGTATCGGAAGAAAAATCGGGAAAATTATTCGGGTCCGGCCGCTGAAGCCACCAAAGTGACTTGCGCGCTGGCTTTGGCGCTCGAGCCACGGCTCGAGCGGATAAAGCGAAACCGCCGTGGCCTGGCCGTGGCCAGCCGCTCGAGGCGCTCGAGCGGGCCGCCGCTCGAGCCGCTCGATGGCCGCCGAGCGGCGGCCTCGCCGAGCTATAAGTCGCGTCGCGACTTCTCCTCGCCATTTTTCGCACGGCCGAGGGTTTGGAGGAGAGAGAGAGGGGCGCGACCGAAGAGAGAAGAAGGGAGATCGAGCCCGGGAGTCCGATTCCGCCCGAAAGCCAGGTATAAAGGTGAAAGCACGCGTCGAGGCAAGTGTTCTCATACCCACTTCTCGTTCTCTTTCGATGTTTTGTGTATTTTTGTTGGGTATTTTGTGTCGATACCCACGGGAAATGTTAGGATCTCAAAACCCGTGCCTTGAGGTCCAAGAAAATGTAGTTAGTTGTCCGAATCGTGACCGATTCGCTCGGGGGTTTTATCAAACCCTAACCCACGGGATTTTGGGGTTTTCCGTTTTCCGGCCTCGTATCATGAAATTGACCTCAAAATTGGAATCCCCACATCCCAATGATGTATATATGTTGGCCGCGGGTCCGATCTGCACGCTTGGACCCGTTCGCGGCGTCCGGGCCCATCTAAAGGGGCGTCATTCTGTTCACCCAAGACCAAGGTGGATTTTGCGTGTTGTCACCTTCGTGAAATGATGAAATGATCCTAGAATATGAATACCCATATCCCAATTGTGTGTACATATCGACCGGATGCCGAATCTCGCAAGATTTGACCCGTTCGTGGCATCCGGAGCCTTGAAAGAATTTCGTAATCGTTAACCCGAAAGTGAATGGGAAGTTGCATACTTCCACCCTCGTGATAAGTTAAATCGAACCCAAATGTGTAATATCGTGTACAAAGAGTACGTACGAATCCACCGGACGTCCGATTTCCAAGTATCGAACCGTGTACGGCGTCCGGGTGTTCAAAGAGAAATATGATAATGTCCACCCAAAACGAAACGAGAAATGCAAAGTGAAATGTAAACCCCGAATGTGAATCCGTGTGATGGAGGCAAAGGAATGAGTCTCGGAGGTTCCAAAAGGACTTGTGATCACTTAAGGTATGAGATCTAATCTATACTGTGAACTTGGAGTGATTTGTTGTGGATTTAGGGAATTGGGATTGTGATTAAGGGAATTGAGTCCCACCGATTGTGAATAAGGAATTGAATTCCATTGGATATGGAGAACCGTGACGAGAATGGAAGGGAGTCCACATTATGCTTGTGATGATATGATCTCCTGGATGGAGATGTGTTTGATGATGTAATCTCCGGTTGGAGATGATTGTGATGGGAATGAGGATTCCCAAGATGTGATTGTGTGGCAAATGTGGATTTCCCTCTCCAAGTGTCAAACCTAATCTGAAACTAGGACCCCGAGTCATATGGGTAGTATTCTTTAGTGTACCATGTCCATCGTGGTGGGAACCCGAGGATACTTGGCCACGTATTCCGGCCGCTCGTGTGAGCGGGTGATGTCTCGTGGTACGCTTTGGAAACTACTGTGGAAGAACGAGGATTGCCCTGGACCCCGGGGGTGTGGGGTGTGTCGACGCTACATATTGAGATGTAGTCGTTTGTGATGATTGTTGCATGGATGCAACCGAGGGTCGTGTGCTACCGACCGAAAGTAGTAGCCGTGGCTTTAGAATGTGTAGCGAACACATTCCTGTCCTCGTTCTCTCGCATCGTTGGCTAGTATGGTCTACTAGCCGGGGTCCGCAAAGATGATATAATAATGAAAATGAATAATGTCCAATCGATGAACCCGTGAATCAAGTGATTCAAGATAGAACCGTGAAACTGTAATGAGAACCGTGAGAATCTTGTGAATCCAAATGATGACCAATCGTTGTAATCATGAGAATGGTAGGAATCAAGTGATTCCATTGTTCTGTTCCCTCTCTGTTCCCTAATTTTGGAAAGTATGTATTCCCTCTCGTTTCAGTTCTTGTACGTGTCTTGGAGGGGTGTTTATGATTACATTTGCTGAGCTACTGGCTCACTCTTGCTGCTGTTGTCTCTTTTTCAGATGAGAACACTTAGCTGGCGCATGTAGATAGAGCAAGGAGAGAGACTTGCTCGATGAGATTGGCTGGACGGCGAGTGCGCGAAGGCTCTGGACTTAGAGTTGGATCGGATCGTGGACGGCCACTCGGGGATGAGCGTGGCTCGTTATAGTTGTTGTTTTGATGGTTTTATTATGCTTCCATATGTATGATGATTTAGTTATGCTTCCGCGTCTGTATTTATGTTTTGAGTTTGGTTTCATACTAGATGGCATCTCTCTAGATCCAGTATAGTAGGTTGTGTCTTGTATTGGAGCCATGGATGATATGGCGGTGTTGTGATCCGTGTGGTGTGTTGTAGGCTTTGAGTTAAGCCTTTGATAGATGTGTGCTTGTGCAGGATTATATTTAAACAGGTTGTATATTTTGGTTTTCGTCCAGTTGCAGAGGAAACTCTGCCGGATTTTCTGTAGAGTCCATAGGTTAATTATGGGCTTTAGGGTGTGATTAGGCATTGACGGAGGTTATTCAATGGAGAATAATCTGTTCCGTCACAATTGGTATCAGAGAATAAGAGAGATGCCTTAGGTTTGATCTGAATCGTATACGGAAGCTTAGGATTGATTAAGATTGATCGTTTTCGCGAATGAAGGCGTGTGAGGACTGAGTTAGTCCGAGTAGTTTTGGTTACCCCAGTCCCAGAACTTAGACTAGCGCTAAGTTAGAAGCGATAATTTAATTCGGATGGCTAGCCTACACGTCCTAGCTTGTGTTCTAGGAGTGGCTTGATCCGAATTGCTTCGGTTTCAAGAAAATATTAGTAGCGGCTCCTGAATGGGGACTACTAGTATTGGGTTGCCGACTGTAGGTCGAGAGAAAGAATGGTGTGTTGAGACACCTAAGTAATCGAATTTGACTAGTATCAATTGGGACCTTGGACTGATCAAGGTTGATTCGAGGCCTTGGGTAATTAATCTCGGTCTAAGGTTTAAGTTTGATCGGTTCTCGGTTGAAGTCCTTGGATTGGTATTTTGCTTTGAAGGGTTGCCAAGTCGACCTAGAGAGCGTGATGAATTGGGTGGAGTTAAGATCGAGCATATGAAGCTCTAGGTTGGAAATTCATGAAGTGTCTGGACTTCTTAACAATCCAGATCCTTTTGGAGATTGAGATGTGGATTTTGAGGTTTAAGATATCGTTGCGGTGACCTCATGTCTGATAGAAGACATGCCGTGCTGTCCCGTGATGGGTAGGAAGAGAGTCAACCTCGGGTGGTTGACGTGAGAAAGATCTTGGGTCTCGAGGATTAAGGAATATGGTCCCATGTGTTTTGAAGGTTTCTTGAATTGATTTTGTGTCGATGAGACTCTTGGGAGTGTGTCTCAATTGTGGACAGTCCGATCGCGAGATCTAAGGATGCCTTTAGTCACGGACAGGTAGTGAAAAGGGTCAGTGTTTATATCAGGATCGTATGATATGAACCCAAGTGTTAATGTCGCCTGCCGTGGCAGGAGGAGAGCTTCTTGGGTTTAATATTGCGATTTGATGTTGTTTTGAGGATTCCGAACCCATGTTGGGATTGTGGTTGAGATTGTGTAACTGGGAGAATCTAGACTTGGCAGTGATGTCAAGGGCGACTTAGTATTCGAAGGGCAAGGAAATATGGCAGCGGCTATTCATGGATGAATCTTGGACAGATGCCTTTCCGAAGAGATTTTGGAAACTAGGATCTAAGTTATAGATAGCACGGGTGTTGGATTGAGAATGGTTGTATCCTCTGATCTTGGAATGAGGAGATCCAGCACCGTGGGGTCAGAGTTCGGCGGTGATGGTGCATGCGGAAATATGTGGATTGCCGAGATTGAAAATGAAATTTCTCAATCGTGATGTCACATCACTTGCGTCTTGGAGACCCCGATGATGTTTATGGTTTTGTGATTCCAGGGATTAAGGATCTAAGTTCGATATAAGTGGTATCGACTTGAGATATCCTTAAAGCTTGTGAATATGATTGGTTAATAGTAGTTCTTGAATCGAACTGTGGTGTCAATCTTGTCGTGACGTTTAAAAGATTCGGTCCGACATCGTGTCAATCAAATTGGGTTGGTAAACCTATGAGTTTATTAGATTGTGCGATAGTGGTATATGAATTTGAGATAGTTAAAGTGTTAAGTCATTGGACCGATCTTAATCAAAAGTTCGATTATGAATGATGTATCCGCTAATATGGTCGGATTGGTAAAAGATAACATCCGACATTCAAAGACGCGATTTGAAGCATGAGTTTAAATTGATCGAGGTATCGAAGTTGATATCGTCTTTCTTGTAGATCATTGACCGAGGACGTCATCAAATGGAAGATTAGGTTGAGGTATCTCATGGAATGGAATTGGTTATGAGATCGATGGTTTGTTAGGATTCCATGAATGGATAGGTGGAGATATCAGCCGTTGTAAAAGTGCTCCATGCATTCGAGGTAATAAGATGGACCATCAGGTTGTTCGTGAATTTTGGAATGGGGTTGCCTAGGAGATTGATGGTTTGTTAATCAGACTTTGTGAATGAATGGGTGCAGTTCCTGGGCCGTCGTGAAGGCTTGATGAGTTATGAAATTGATTTGGGTCCATGTTGAGGTGACTTCCTTAAGGAATTCAAAGATATCGATGGTGTGTGCAATCGCTTAAGGATCGAATCATGAATTATGGATAGTTGATAATTCGCATGTCCCATTGAGAAAGGAATGCGAATGTAGTTAAAGAAAATGCCTTCCTAAGCTCGCGGCTTTATGATTGCACGATTTTGAGGACTTAGAATTTTAAACGTGGCTGATTGGGAGGCCGATTTGTGTTGTGGAACTGTGCGATCATCTTGAATCTAACCGGATAGGGTGATCGGGCGTTCGTGACCTTTGGGTTGACCCCTAACGGGTCCCGTGAGTTCTCGTGGAATGTAATACCCTTGAGATAAGTGAGGGAGGAGTTCAGGATTAGTGTTACCCCCACGTGTATGTCGGAAATCGGCCACTGAGGTTTTCTTTTGAAAACTCAGGAGTATTGTCTTCGGAGATAGGAAGATGATCATATGGCCTTGCATGTGGTCAGATTTGTTTAAAGGTTGAGAAAGTAAACATCGGTGTCTTCCTTGCGAAGGCGGGCATCAATGTTGGAAATTGATGCTGCGAGTTTTGGACTTGTTTGTCTTTGAAGTTTCATAGAAGCTGCTGAAGATGAATCGCTAGTAAGTTCAGACGATTGGGTGTTAGAATGTCGTGATCTTGCTGGAAGATAGAATCGTATTCGGTTTTGGTCAGTTGGCTTGTTGATATGCCACGGGATATTGAGGTTACTAAGTGATCGGAATTTTGAGACCTGGGCAAGAATTGAAGGTCTTGTCAACTTTTTGGGAGATTGTTATGATTGTGCCGTAATTTAATGATTTGAGGATTAATCAGAGTGCGCAGAGTAAGCGTTGTGGGCCCGTGGCCCAGAGGTTTCTAGATAAGGTTGAGGCTCTAGTGACCGATTTCTTTCGAGGCATGAAATGAATTCAAATGAAAGTTCAATGATCCATTGGGAGTGTCGGATTGGGTTGGGAGATGTCCAAAGCATGATTGTAGGTCACTTTTGAAATTTGGAAGGATCGTTATGAGGTCTTCCTTGCATCGATGGATGAGAGAATCGATAAGTGACCGGATTGGGCCATTTTGAAAGGCTAAGGATATGTTTTATGATGAGAACTAGGACGATTCCAATGCTTGAGGTTCTAAGATAGGCATTGTCAAGGAATGATTTGATCTTTGAGAAGTTCACCTCGGATTTGGGAGTTCGAGGCTCGTTAAATTTCGGGGACGAAATTTTATAAGTGGGGGAGAGTTGTGAGGTTCCGGATTTGTGAACCCGACAATTATGAGGTGATTAGTATGTTAATGATCAATACTAATCTTATGGGATGATTAAGGTTTAGTATCGGAAGAAAAATCGGGAAAATTATTCGGTCCGGCCGCCGAAGCCAGCCCAAAGACTTGCGCTGGCGCTGGAGCGCTCGAGCGGATAAAGTGAACCGCCTGTGGCCTGGCGCCCGGCCAAGCGGATAAAGCAGAACCGCCCGTGGCCTGGCCGCTCGATGGCCGCTCGAGCGGCCGGCACAGTATATAAGTCGCGTCGCGACTTCTCCTCGCCATTTTTCGCACGGCCGAGGGTTTGGAGGAGAGAGAGAGGGGCGCGACCGAAGAGAGAAGAAGGGAGATCGAGCCCGGGAGTCCGATTCCGCCCGAAAGCCAGGTATAAAGGTGAAAGCACGCGTCGAGGCAAGTGTTCTCATACCCACTTCTCGTTCTCTTTCGATGTTTTGTGTATTTTTGTTGGGTATTTTGTGTCGATACCCACGGGAAATGTTAGGATCTCAAAACCCGTGCCTTGAGGTCCAAGAAAATGTAGTTAGTTGTCCGAATCGTGACCGATTCGCTCGGGTGGGTTTTACCGAAACCCTAACCCACGGGATTTTGGGGGTTTTCCGTTTCCCGGCCTCGTATCATGAAATTGACCTCAAAATTGGAATCCCCACGTCCCAATGATATATATATGTTGGCCGCGGGTCCGATCTTGCACGTTTGGACCCGTTCGCGCGCGTCGGGCCCTCTAAAGGGGCGCTGAGTATCGCTCACCCGAGACCAAAGGTGGATTTTGCGTGTTGTCACCTTCGTGAAATGATGAAATGATCCTAGAATATGAATACCCATATCCCAATTGTGTGTATATATCGACCGGATGCCCAATCTCGTAAGATTTGACCCGTTCGTGGCATCCGGAGCCTTGAAGAATTTCCGTTGTCGATAATCCGAAAGTGAATGGGAAGTTGTGTACTTCCACCTCGTGATAAGTTAAATCGAACCCAAATGTAAAATATCGTGTACAAAGAGTACGCATTTAATCCACCGGACGTCCGATTTCCAAGTATCAAACCGTATACGGCGTCCGGGTGTTCAAAGAGAAATATGATAATGTCCACCCAAAACGAAACGAGAAATGCAAAGTGAAATGTAAACCCCGAATGTGAATCCGTGTGATGGAGGCAAAGGAATGAGTCTCGGAGGTTCCAAAAGGATTGTGATCACTTAAGGTATGAGATCTAATCTATACTGTGAACTTGGAGTGATTTGTTGTGGATTTAGGGAATTGAGTCCCACCGATTGTGATTAAGGGAATTGAGTCCCACCGATTGTGAATAAGGAATTGAATTCCATTGGATATGGAGAACCGTGACGAGAATGGAAGGGAGTCCACATTATGCTTGTGATGATATGATCTCCGGATGGAGATGTGTTTGATGATGTAATCTCCCGGTTGGAGATGATTGTGATGGGAATGAGGATTCCCAAGATGTGATTGTGTGGCAAATGTGGATTTCCCTCTCCAAGTGTCAAACCTAATCCTGAAACTAGGACCCTGAGTCATATGGGTAGTATTCTTTAGTGTACCATGTCCATCGTGGTGGGAACCCGAGGGATACTTGGCCACATATTCCGGCCGCTCGTGTGAGCGGGTGATGTCTGTGGTACGCTTTAGGAAACTACTGTGGAAGAACGAGGATTGCCCTGGACCCCGGGGGTGTGGGGTGTGTCGACGCTACATATTGAGATGTAGTCGTTTGTGATGATTGTTGCATGGATGCAACCGAGGGTCGTGTGCTACCGACCGAAAGTAGTAGCCGTGGCTTTAGAATGTGTAGCGAACACATTCCTGTCCTCGTTCTCTCGCATCGTTGGCTAGTATGGTCTACTAGCCGGGGTCCGCAAAGATGATATAATAATGAAAATGAATAATGTCCAATCGATGAACCCGTGAATCAAGTGATTCAAGATAGAACCGTGAAACTGTAATGAGAACCGTGAGAATCTTGTGAATCCAAATGATGACCAATCAGTGTAATCATGAGAATGGTAGGAATCAAGTGATTCCAGCTTGTTCCTGTTCCCTCCTGTTCCCCGAATTTTGGAAAGTATGTATTCCCTCTCGTTTCAGTTCTTGTTCGTGTCTTGGAGGGTGTTTATGATTACATTTGCTGAGCTGTTGGCTCACTCTTGCTCTTTGTTGTCTCTTTTCGGATGAGAACACTTAGTCGGCGCATGTAGATAGAGCAAGGAGAGAGACTTGCTCGATGAGATTGGGCCGGACGGCGAGTGCGCGAAGGCTCGGACTTAGAGTTGGATCGGATCGTGGACGGCCACTCGGGGATGAGCGTGGCTCGTTATAGTTGTTGTTTTGATGGTTTTATTATGCTTCCGCATGTATGATGATTTAGTTATGCTTCCGCGTCTGTATTTATGTTTTGAGTTTGGTTTCATACTAGATGGCATCTCTCTAGATCCAGTATAGTAGGTTGTGTACTGTATTGGAGCCATGGATGATATGGCAGTGTTGTGATCCTGTGTGGCGTGTTGTAGGCTTTGAGTTAAGCCTTTGATAGATGTGTGCTTGTGCAGGATTATATTTAAACAGGTTGTATATTTTGGTTTTCGTCCAGTTGCAGAGAAAATTCTGCCGGATTTTCTGTAGAGTCCATAGGTTAATTATGGGCTTTAGGGTGTGATTAGGCATTGACGGAGGTTATTCAATGGAGAATAATCCGTTCCGTCACAGAAGTGGTTGCAATGACATGATCAGTTAACTATTTAGACTCGTGAGGAGCAGTCATGTGATGTTTACTAGATAAGATTACATGACTTACATTAAATAAAAAATCTTGAAAGAGATTTAGGTCATATTAATGAAAAATTGGGAGTAAGATAATGTGTCAGAAGGGAATAGAAAGATATTGATAAACTTTTTATGCTTCTAGAATTGAACATTCCTAAAAATATAAAGACGTTTAGTTATAGGATCATCACATTGATAACCTTCATAGTTAATACCATAACCAAGAAAATAGTAAAGATGCAAGTGATATTCAAGTTTAAAATGCTCATAAGGAGGAAGTAAGACAAAACACGCACAATTAAAAGATTTTTTACGTAAATAATCAGGTACCTTTTGATAAAGATACTGATATAGAAACTAGTTTGAAAGTATTGAAGATGGAACCCAATTAATGGTATAAACTATTGTAACATCGTCTTCTCCCTAAAAGGAATTACATAAGAGAGCTAGAGATGTGAAGAACACAAACAATGTAAAGAATATGATAGTACTTACATTTAGTATAACCATTTTATTAAAAAGTGTGAGGACTAGGTCAATGAGACATAGTCTCTATTTGTTGGAATTCATCTAGGAATGAGACATGTAGATCTGGCAACCCTCCTTAGCAAAATACCAACCTAAGAACTTCAACCAAGAGCCGATCAAACTCAAACCTCAAATCGAGATTAATTAACCTAGGCCTCAAATCAACACTGATCAGTTCAAAAATCCAATTGAGACCGGTCAAATTCCAACACTAAGATGTCTCTATACACCATCTTCCTCTCGACCCTACAACGAATCACTAATATTAGTAGTCCCCGTCTAAAAGCCACTACTAATATTTCCTTGAGACCGAGACATTTCGCATTAAGTCACTCTTTGAACACTAACTAGGAGACATAAGCTAGCCAATTGAACTAAATCATCACTCTTAACTAAGTGCAAGCCTAATTCATTGGGATTAGGGTAACCAAAACTATCCAGACTAGCTTAATCACCAAACACATTTATTTACTTATTCGATCAATCTTAATCTAGCCTAAGCTTTCGCATACGATTTAGATCAAACCTAAAGCATCTCTTTTTCTCTGATACCAATTGTGACGGACCGGATTCTTCTCCATTGAATAATCTCCGTCATTGGTAACATGAACCAAAGTCCATAATGAATATTTATGGATTCTACAGAAATTTTGGCAGAATTTCGTCTGTAACAAAAATAAAAAAATACAACCTACTCAAATACATCTTGTACAAGCACACATCTAACCAAAATAATCAATACAAAGCCTACAACACAATAACAGGATCACAACATTTGCTATATTATCCATGGCTCCAATACAGTACTCCTATCTACTGTATTAGATCTAGAGAGATACCATCTAAAATAAAACAAAGCTCAAAACATCAACATAAATGCGGAAGAGTAACTAAATCATCAAAACCTGCGGAAGCATAACAAAACCCTAATATATAATAACAAGCCACCTTCAACCATGAGTGGCTGTTACATCCCATTACAACACATCCCATTACAACAATATGACCAAATCTTCATTACACTTGACGTCCAGCTAACCCCTTCAAACAAGTCTCTCTCCTTACTTTAACTAATCTGGCGTCGGCTAAGTGTTCTCATCTGGAAGGAGAAACAGTAAGGGTGAGCGTACAGCTCAGTAAATGTAATCATACGTCACATCTCATAGTAGAAAGCAATAGAAACAATAACTGAAAGGGGGGAGGAACACATATAATCTCAACAATCATGAATCTTGAGAGGAAAACAGGGGAGATCTGGGATCATTAGATTCTCACGGTTACATCGGTTATACATTATTTATTTTCATCATTATATCATCTTTGCAGACCCGTGCTAGTAGACCGTACTAACCAACGATGCGAGAAAATGAGGAAAGGAATGTGTTCGCTACACATTCTAAAGCCACGGCTACATTTTAGGTCTGCAACACTTGACCATCGGTTGCATCTCCACTATGCAACATTTAACCAAACGGCTACATTTTAGGCCTGCAGCACTCGGCCAACACGCCCCATATCCCCCGGGGACCAGGGCAATCCTCGTTCTTTCACAGTAGTTTCCTAAAGCATACCACAAACATCACCCGCTCTCACGAGCGGTCAGAATACGTGGCCAAGTATTCCTCAGGTTCACACCGCGATGGACATGGTAAGCCAAAGGTTACTACCCCTATGAATCATGGTCCTAGTTTCAAGGTTAGTTTCCACACTTGGAGAGGAAAATTCACATTTGCCATACACAATCACAACTCAGGAAAATCCCATTCCCATCACATACATCTCCATTCAGCAGATCATTCCATCACATTGCACAATATGGATTCCCTTCCATTTACTTGCTCGGTTCACAACTTTCTGTGGGACTCAATCTCCTTATTATTAACAAATCATTCCAAGTTCACGAGGGAGATTAGGATTTCTTACCTCCGATAATCACATATCATTTAGAAAGCCTCCGGACTCATTCCCTTGTTTCCGGCACATGGATACACATTTCGGAGCTTACATTATATTGAAACAATTAGACATCACTTTCATAACAGTTAAATGAGGGCAAACATGTACATTTCTCACTTCATTTCGGGTGAACAGTGTTAGGTTTCTTTTTGAACATCCGGACGCTGTGAATGGTTTGATACTTGTGAGATCGGGCATCCGGTTGATACATACGCATAATTGAGACATGATGATTCATCTTTTGAGCTCGATTCAACATACAACGAAGGTGGAAACATGCAATTTCCCCCTTTACACTCGAATGAACAGTGTCAGGGCCAATTTAGAGGTCCCAGACACCACGATCGGGTCAAAACATGCGAGATCAAACTCGCGGCCAACATATATACATATTTAGGACATGGGGATTCACATTTTGAGGTCAATTTCACGATACGTGGAAGGGAGACGGGAAATCCCTAATTTCGTGGGTTAGGGTTTCAATGAAACCAAACCGAGTGGATCGGACACGATTCGACCAACTAACTACATATCCCTTGATAATTCATCATGGGTTTCAAGATTCTAACATTAATAATGGGTATTGACACAAAATACCCAATCAAATCAAGTAAAATATCGAAAGAGAACGAGAAGTGAGTATGAGAATACTTGCCTCGACGTGTGCTTTCACCTTTATAACTAGCTATCGGACGGATTTGGACTCCACGGCCTCGATCTCCTCCCTTTTCTCACTAGAATCGGTGCTCTCTATCTCTCTAGAAGCTCCTGGGATTGTGGGAAAATGAGGGGAAAGAAGCACGATGCGGCTTAAAAAGGCGCCACCGCTCAAGCGTGCCTCGAGCGAGCATCAAGCGGGCGCAATTCTAAAAATCCCGCTCGAGCGGAGTGGGCGGGCACAATTCTGGAAATTGTGCTTGAGCCAAGGCTCGAGTGCACAACAGGCGCAAGCCTGCTGGCAGCGCATCAGCAACATGAACCCGAATTCTTCTCGATTTTTCTTCTAATACCCAACCTTATTTGTTCCATAGGCCTAGTATTGATCATTAGTATATTAATCACCTCATCATTGTCAAGTTTTCAGACCAGACACCTCACAATTTGACGATGGTGTATAGGGGATTGTGGTGTCCCACATTGGATGGGGAGGTGAACGAAGCATGCCTTTATAAGGATGTAGAGACATTTCTCTTGTAGACGCGTTTTGGGGGCGGTAGACTCCGTCTGCCAGGAACAAAATTGTGCGGGCCGCGTGTTGGCTTGAGACGCCGTGAAGTTCTCCCGGCCCAAAGTGGACAATATCTAGAGGTGGGTGGCCCGGGGACATTACAAATGGAATCAGAGTCGGGGCCCGATTCGGTATGCCAGCGCGGACGCTGGGCTCCCTAAGGGGGGTGGATTGTGGTGTCTCACATTGGATGGGGAGGTGAACGAAGCATGCCTTTATGAGGATGTGGAGACCTTTCCCTTGTAGGCACGTTTTGGGGGTGGTGGACTCCGTCTGCCAGGAACAAAACCGTGCGAGCCGCGTGTTGGCTTGAGACGCCGTGAAATTCTCTTAGCCCAAAGCGGACAATATCTACAGGCGGGTGGCCCGGGGACGTTAAATCTCATCTGGAGGAAAAAAATAATAAAATAGTGAGCCAGGGCCCAGCAAGATACATACATATGAGCGGTAAAACAGTGATGCAGAACAGTCATATAACTGTGCAGAAACAGAACGGTAAAACAGAATCTAATCCAGGAAACAGAGAAAGTATACTTTGACGATATTAAACTTCAGAAATCAGAAATCAGTAGTCGGTAAACGGTAATCAGTAAACGGTAA
Organism: Nepenthes gracilis; assembly: GCA_033239525.1. Taxonomy (NCBI): domain Eukaryota; kingdom Viridiplantae; phylum Streptophyta; class Magnoliopsida; order Caryophyllales; family Nepenthaceae; genus Nepenthes; species Nepenthes gracilis. The sequence goes on along the minus strand of BSYO01000003.1, from coordinate 19,899,584 downwards.
TCGGTAAATAGAAAACAGTCATCAATAGTTGGTATTCAGTAATCAGTAAACGGTAAACAATAATCGATACTCGGTAGACGGTAAACAGTAAACAATAATCGATACTCAATAGATGGTAAACGGTAGACAGTAATCAATACTCAGTAGACGGTAAACAGTAAACAATAATCGATACTCAATAGACGGTAAATGGTAAACAGTAATCGATACTTGGGAGACGGTAAACGATACTTAATAATCGGTAATCGGTACGGTAAATGGTAACATAATATATCGGTAATAGACCCTGCCAGTATACCCTACTAACTGAGGGGGCGAATGATCGAGGATAGATTATATTCACTCCATACAATCCAAGGCTTATAGCTGTAACAGAGGTATCCCATCTCACGGGATCAGTACAGTATGCCACCCGAAGGTAGGCCGGTAATTATGGTTTCCTCTTGACCGTAACGCCCCGAGGAAGGGTGGACCACATATAACTCCATGGACAGAGTTATCCTCGATTACCACTGTAAAGTTCTAAGGCATGCCGGAGAACCTATCTAGACTGTAGTCAGTCTCGGGTCCAAAATAACAGTAACAGAAATAACCTCTTTATTGAAATCCTTCTTCCATAATCAGAGTTTCATAATTTACTTTCAGTTAAGTTCAGAACGTATGGTAACGGTCTAAAAACTCCTTCAGTTTTACTTCAACGGTGCATGGAAATTTATCGGTATAAGTCCGTACAAATTTTCAAAAATAAATTATATCGGGAGCTTCATTTCAATGTTAATTAACTTTTATATAACAGGAGCTATGGTTAAAAATCATCAAAACCCCTTCATTTTCGTACCTTGGGCTTCGCAAAAACTTCCGGACTCAAATCGATCTCTAAACATGTGCTTATTCATGAAATTAATGCCATAAATCCATACACATACATTAAATCATGCAATTTAACCAAAAATTTTCAATATTTTCGAACTAGGGTTTCATCACAATCTTCCGGGACAAAATCGAACACACTTTACACGCTTATTCACGAAATCAAAGCGAAAACTTGCAATAAATATGGGAAAATACAAAATCTAACCAAACAATCGAAGGAAACATGCTTCATTTATTTTAAACATGCATCAACATAATTTTAGAACATTTTTATCAACTTTAAAGTAAGAGGAAATGGTAAAAACGAAAAACAACATCTGAAGTACACTTGCCTTGGCCCGATCTACCATTATTTTTACCGGGAGTGGATTGGGACAAGTGATTTCCCCTTCTCCTCTTCGTGCTTACTATCGTACCTCAGCTTCCTCTCTCTCCGAAAGGAATAAATTAACTTGAATAGCTTCCGAATATGAATTCCTTCGAAATTGGGCACGCCGAAACTTTCAAATTGAACAATTGAATCTACAAAAATACATATCACTTAATCATCATTTAAACATGGAAACACTATACAAAACGTCGTCTGAAATTCTTGGGTGAACAGTACCCATGAACAGTGCACATATATACAAATCGATTAATTCTTGAAATTTCGGGCATCCAACAGGTAATTTATCGAACCCAAGGCATGGGTAACTATAATCCCAAGTCAATTTATATATTTAACTCTAAATAGAAGCTCAAACGGTGTCCGGGCGCGGGTCAAGGGCTTTGCGAATGAATTTCCATTAAATTCCACAATTTCGGATACCCAATTGGTAAATCAACTTACCCAAGTCATGTATAATCATAATCTAGTCCCAAATAAATCAAAAGCCCCAAAAATCAAAGCCCGAAACCACTCGGGCGTAGGGTTAGGGTGTTTCACGAACGGAATTTCACACAATTCCACCAAATCGAGTACCCAACCGATGAATTAACTTATGGGGGATATGAGTAATCATATTCTAGTCCTAATTCATGCAAAAGCCCCAAAAATCAAAGGCTAGAATCCACCCGATCGTGCATGAACAGTACACGCGCATGGGTGAGGGTTTCGGATTCGCATAACGGTACATAAACAATGAATCGGACGATAATTTTTACATATATACACAATTAGACTATGGGCATCACAATGATATATATAGGGTAGGGTATTGGGATAAAATACCCAAAGGAAACCAACGAAAATCAACAGAAACGGAAGAAAAATGCTATAGATGTACTTGCCTCGACGTGCTCTACGATTTCTCTAACTAGCTCGAAGTCGGATTCGGACTTCACGGCCTCAATCTCCTCCTTTCTCTCTCTTATTCATCACCCCCTCTCTCTCTAAAAGGGTTTGGTTGCGTGGGAAAATGAAAATCGCGAAACAGATGGGGCTTTAAAATTGGCTGGCGCTCGAGCACACGGCGAGCACAGCTCTACTGCCTTGGCCTGCTTGAGCGCGCGGCGAGCACAGCTAAATCTAGATTCTGTGCTCTCCGTCGGCTCAAGCCCACGGAGGGTGCGGGTCAATCCCGCAGCAAGCCTACTTCGCGTTTGTGCCGTTGGGGACCCGTTTTGACCATTCTAACATAATCTTTCACATCCTTGAACCTTATTTTTGATTATATAACTTTAATAAGTCATGATTATCACAATTTAAAACCCAATATCTTGTCTATGAATTAACATTTCACGGCTTACAATTTCGGTTCCCGATTTACTAATTCTGGTTCTTTAAGCTTTTCAATTCGTTCTTCCCGTACCTTTTGAATACAATTCACCTATTTTAACTTAATTACCTCCCAATTATCATATTTCAAAACTCGGGTCGTCACAAATATCACCGTTAACCCTACAGTTTATCTTTAAAAATTTACAGAAATTTAATAGTATAAATCTGTGTAAATTTTTTAGACATAAATCACATCATGGATAGCATCTCGTTATAGATTAACTTTTACATAACAGAAATTATGAGATCCCGATACTAAAATATGATAATTATGGATTAATCACTGCTCGAGTGCCTGCTAGGCGCAAAAATGCACGAGCAACCGCTCGCGAACCACTCGAGGCAAGGCGGGAGCAGCCCCTGACTACGAGCAGTGGTCACATGTCCGCACGTGTTCCCCTTTTCTCTTGCGTTTTAAAGGGAAGGTGGGGGTTTCTTTAGGGGAGAACGATGGTAGAACGAGAAGGAGAGAAGAGAGGAAGGAGAGGAAAGAGAAAGGAAAGGGAAAAATCTATCGTCCAGTCCCGATCCAAGTCACGGTAACTATAGATCGAGCTCAAGCATGTGTACTTCGGACGTTATCTTCTATTTTTACTGCTCTTTTGTATCTCTAAAAGTGTATTTATGCTTCAAATATATGGTTTTGCATATTTACTGTAAATAATACCTGTTTCTCCCGATTAATCGGTCAGATTTTAAGTTTATTTGTATATACTATCGATTATACCTCTGATTTCATGAAAATACGTGTATTCGGTGTCCGTTTATCATCCGACAGTTTTGGCTAAACCCTCGGTACGAAAATGAAGGGTTTTAATGATTTTTACTCATAATTTCTATTACATAAAAGTTAATCTGTACTAAAATAAAGCTCCTGATGTAGTTTGTTTCTAAAAATTTTATATGGACTTATATTAATAAATTACTGTGGGATTTTGAAGTAAAACCAAAGGGTTAACTAAAATATTTCTGACTAACTTCTGAAAACTGTACTCTTATAAGTTAAGGAAAATATTTCTGATACTGTCAATTAGGACGCGTGACTAATATACGGTCAGGTTAGGTTCTCTAACATGCCTTAGAACGTTATGGGGGTAATCGAGGATAACTCTGTCCGTAGAGTTATATGTAGTCCGCCCTTCTTCAGAGTATTAACCTAGAGGGTAGTTACTGTTACCGACCGGTATTACTGTACTAAATCCCGCGAGAAAGGATATCCCATGAGACGAGACTTCTGTTACTGGCCGTGATTGTGTGTGTAACACAATCTATCCTCAATTATTTACCCCCTCTGCTAGTAGGGTCTACTAGTTGGGTCCTTTACTGATAGAAAAGAAATTTTCAATAATTTATAGAATTGAGACCGATTTTTACTTTCTGAAACTTGTTTTACCAATTTATTATTAATGAAACATGATTACACTGATTTCTGATTTTCAAAGCTTGAGTGTTTTTATTTCTTGGCAGTTCTGTAACCTTCTACATCATGTTCTACTATAGTTTTGTAAATCACTACTTTAGAGTATTTATACTTTAATATGCATCTGAATCCATTTTACTATATTCTGATCCACATGAAAGTCTTACTGCATGCCTGCATATACCTTGCTAGATTTTGACTCACTATTTTACTATTTCTTTCCTCTAGATGAAACTATAGAGCTTGTATCTAATGAGAAAGAGTGATTTAGAGTTCGATCTGAAGACTTCTGGAGATCTGAAGTATTTTGAAGTTATTTTGGAGAAACAGTTGGATGTAAAAAACTGATTTTTTATATATGATTTTGTATATGGAACTTCTGCACATGGATTCTTGTATATAGAATGTATGCGATGCATGTGATGAAACAGAAATTGTGCTTCCACAGGGTTATAGTTCTACTTCTACTATATACTTTCTAGTTTCTGTACAGGTCCTAACTGACATGTCACTTCTGAACTGTTAGTATAGTGGATAGGAAATATGAATTATGAGCTGTAGAGAATTATACGACGTCTGTGATCTTGTGTCTAAAAGGAGAATTTTTGTTGATAGAAATGATGATGCTATACTGTATATCCGCAGGTTATAAAAAGGTTCTGTATTTCTGTTTAGTCCAGTTTCAGAGGAGACTCTATCCATTTTTTCCTACAACGTTAGGTTGTTAATTAGGCTTAGATTTCTGGTTTCTATAATGACGAAAGATTTTGAGGATAAAAAAAACCGTTCTGCCATAGAAATTTTGGATTAAAACCGTTAATGTGAGATTCCAATCCCGAAATGTGATAATTACAGAATAATTATGGGGATAAAAATCATGATTGGGTTTAAGAACAAAAAAAATAGAGACAGAAGTAAAAAGGAGCAAAACCATCCAAAGGGGGGACCGGCACTCACTGTGCACTCAAGTGCTGGTGAGGCACAATTTTGTGCAAGGGCCTACCCAAGTGGTGCCTCGGGCAAAGAGGGGGTGCAGTGGCCTATGATGCTGGCACTCGAGTAGCGCTCGAGCGCCAATCGAGGCGCCAATTTGTGAGAGGGGCCGCTCGAGGACCACTTGAGGGCCGCTCAGGCGCTATCCCTCAGGTGAGTCACGTGACCCTTTTTTTTCGTGTTTTTAAGAGGGAATGGGGAGAGAGAGGTGCTCATTTGGGCAGAATGGACGACAGCAATGAAGAGGAGGAAGGAGAGAAAAGAGGAGGAGGAAGGAGAGAAAATCCACCGTTCCAATCCGATCAGGGTAAATTGATCGGATAGATTTCATATTTATCCGCATGTGTGACAATATATAGCTTTGATTTCATGAAAAATCTTGTATTTGGTATCCGATTTAAATCAATAAGTTTCATGCAAAACCCTAGAACGAAAATGAGGGAGTTTGGTGCTTAAATTCCATAATCTATGATATGTAAAGGCTTATTTGTAAAAAGGTAATGTTCATGTTATGATTTATAATTGAAAAATTTATATTGAACTGCACTGTTGAGTTACTGTGAATTTCTGAACACCCTATTCATCAATAAAAATCAGCACAAATTTATCCAGATATGACCTGAACACCCTATTCATCAGATCCATAAAAGCAGTAGAGGCAGTCGTAAGACCAAGAGGCATAACAAGGAACCCATAGTGGCCATAACATGTCTAAAAAACAGTCTTAGCCACATCATCAAGCTTAATCCTTAACTGATAATAACCGGACCTTAAATCAATTTTCGAAAACACCCGAAATCCTTGTAATTGATCAAATAAATCATCAATACGCAACAACAGATACTTTTTCTTAATCATGATTTTTTTCAACGAATGATAATCAACCATAGAAGTAAAGACCCATTCTTCTTCCTTACAAACAACACCAGTGTTCCTCAAGGAGATACACCCAATCTCATAAAGCCCTTATCTAACAATTCCTATAATTACAACTTTAGTTCCTTCAATTCACCCAGGACCATATGATAAGAGATCTTAGAAATCGAGCTAACTCTAGGAATAACTGTAATCTCAAACTCAAATTTTCCGATGTGGAGGTAATCCAGGCAATTCCTCCGAAAATACAGCCTCAAAATCACATACAACATGGATATCCTTAGTCCGCACACTATGACTCCCAATGGTGCAGGCATATGTCAGGTAAGCTTTACACCTACTTTTCATCAAATGTTTGGCATGTAAAGTAGAGATTAATACAGGCACCTCCTTCTTTCTAATGCCTTGAAAGAAAAAGGGTTCTACCCTAGGAATATCAAAACAAACCCTCTTCAGAAAACAATCAATATTAGCATGATATTTAGCTAGCTAGTCCATCCCCAGAATTACATCAAAATCACCCATGTTCAACAACACCAAATTCACAATAAACATTTTCCATTCACCTCAATCATATATCCAGGATACACAATATTAGCAATCACAGAGGACCCAGTAGGGGTTGACACAGATAATGTATAATCTAAAACAAATGGGGCAGATATAATACATCATGTAAACCATAGAGAAATAAAAGAGTGGGTAGACCCCGAATCAAATCATATAGAAGTAAGAACTCCACAAATAAAGAGGGTACCTTCCACAACGTTCAGGGATGCCTCCAGGTCCTAAATAATCACCACGAAGGCTTTAGCCATGACAGTAGGCTTTTTTCCTTCTAGCCTCAGAGGTAATGGGCAGTCTTTCACCAAGTGGCCCAACTGTCCACATCTAAAGCATGCTCCAGATACCTTGCGACATGTTTGCCCTGGATGCTTCCTCCCACAGAAAGCACAATCAGCAGCTGATACTTTAGAGCTAGTCACTGACTGAGCTGGGATGATGTTCTTCCCTTTATCGGCTGTCATCGCCTTTTTGGACAGTCCAGAAGATCCCACATTCAATCCAGCACTAAAACCCACCTGGCTAGCCATCCTCTTTGCATAAAACCTCTCCATCTCCGCTTCCTTCTCATAAATTACCGCCCTATCTAGAATATCAGCATAAGTCTGGAGTTTCAGGATCGACAATGACGTCCTAATTTTGTCTTGCAACCCTTGCTGAAACTTCTTTGCTTTCCTTAACTCGTCCTCCACATAAAAAGCTGCAAAACGGGACAACTCAATAAACTTAGCGTCATACTCCGTCACCATCATATTCCCCTGTCTTAACCTCAGAACTCCTGCTTCTTTTTATCTTAGAGTTTGGACGAAAAATATTTTTCTATAAATACGTCCTCGAACATCTCCTAAGTGATAGCATCATCGGGCACTCTTAACGCCCTTTTCTTCATACTCCACCAGCTATCGACTTCACCTTTCAACTTGTATACTGCGAAGGTGACTTTCTCCTGATTAGTACACCGAATCACAACAAATATCTTCTTCATCCTTTTAAGCCACACATCCACTTCTACCAGATCAGGCTTACCCAAGAATCCTGGTGCTTGCTCTGCTATAAATTTGTCATAAATTGTCAAAGCCGGATGTGCCGGACCTAGCTCGGGTGTCGGGGTTGGAGCTCTATGTCTCTACTCTATAGATTCTACCACACTAGTCATTCTCTCCAGTAAATCCACATAAGCTGCCTCCCGATCATGGGGAGTAATAACACCACCACGGTTATTTCTTTGATTTCTTCTACTGGCCATCTTAAACCCTATAACCAAAAATAAACATAACATTATAAACCTCAAGAAATCACCTTAAGGGAAGGGGTTATCAGTAATTTAATGAAATTCAAACCTAACATAAGGATCAACTTCCTAAACATCCTAGTTGCCTTAGCTACCCCGACCTATCTCTACAGAAATTTAGGCCTATGCTTCTACTTTTCGATCGATCAAATCCTAAGACATCTCATTTCTCTGATACCAATTATAATGGAACAGATTTTTTAATCCTCAGAAACTTTCATCATTACAGAAAATAAAAACCTAGGCCCATTTAACAACCTAAAGTTCTAGGAAAAAAATAGAGTCTTCCTCAAAAGTGGGCTAAATAAAAATACAAATCCTGCTTATAACCTGTAAACATACAGAATATCATCATAATATCCATCAGCAGGAATTCTCATATCAGACACAGGATCACAGATGCCATATAATTCCCTACGGCTTACATTTTATATTTTCTATCCACTCTATTAACAGTTCAGAACAGAGATGTTATCTAGGACCTATATAGAATCCAAAAAATATATAGCGGAAGCAGAACTATAATCCTACGAAAATATAATTTTTTGTTTTATCACATGTATCATATACATTCTGTGAGGCCCCGGAACCGAAAACGTAAAAATTGAAAGTAATTAAAACGATGAGTATCATTAGGAGGCCAAACTTATAGTGAAAAATGATGGTTGAAAGTAAAAAGTTGGAAAAATATCCGAGATCAGCAAGCAGCCCTGTGGCGCCTGCTGTGAGCCCGAGGCGCTGCAACGAGTGCAAAATCTAGTAGCTGCCCCGCTCGCCGTGCGCCCGCTGGCCACTCGAGCTCGTTTAACAGAATGTAGCTCGCTCGCCGCGCACCCACTGACCGCTCGAACGTGTTTAGCAGAATCTTGCCGTGCGCCCGCTGGCCGCTCAAGCGCGAAAAACGGAATATGGCCCGCTCGCTGAGCGCTCGAGCGCGGCCCCGACTTTTACCTGCGTTCTAATTTTGTTTATTTATAAATAGAAGGAGAAAAGGAAAGTGGGAGAGAAAGAGAAGAGGCACGAACGAAGAAGAGGAAGAACAGAAGAGAAAAAAAGGAGAATCACTTGTTCCAATCCACTCCCGGTGAAAATAATGGTAGATCGGGCCAAGGCAAGTGTACTTCGGATGTTATTTTTCATTTTTACCGTTTCCTCTTGCTTTAAAGTCGATAAAGATGCTTCAAAATGATATTGATGCATGTTTAAAGTAAATGAAGCATGTTTCCTTCAATTGTTCGGTTAGATTTTGTGTTTACCCATGTTTATTGAAAGTTTTGGCTTCGATTTCATGTATAAGCATCTAAATAGTATTTGATTTGTCTCGGAAAGTATGTGATGAAACCCTAGCTCAAAAATATTGTAAAGGTTGAGTAAATTACATGATTTAATGTATATGCATGGCATTTATGACATTAATTGCATGAGCAAGCATGTGTTTAGAGATCAATTTGAGTCCGAAAGTTTTGGCGAAGTGCTAAGTACGAAAATGAAGGGGTTTTAGTGATTTTTAACCAAAGCTCCAGTTATATAAAAGTTAATTGATACTGAAGAGAAGCTCCCTGTATAATTTGTTTCTGAAAATTTTCACGGATTTGTATCGATGAAAATTTCATGTACCTTTTAAGTAAAACTGAAGGACTTTTAGATCGTTACTATATGTTCTGAAGTTAACTGAAAGAAAATTGTGAAACCATGATTATGAAAGAAGGTTTTCAATATAGAGGTTATTTCCATTACTGTTATTTAAGACCTGGGATTGACTACAGTCCGGATAGGTTCTCCGACATGCCTTAGGACTTTTTGGTGGTAATCGAGGATAACTCCGTCCATGGAGTTATTTGTGGTCTGCCCTTCCTTGGGGCGTTACGGTCAGGAGGAATTATATCACCGGCCTACCTTCGGGTGGCATACCGTACCGATCCTGTGAGGTGGGATATTACAGTTATAGGCCTTGGATTGTGTGGAGTGAATACAATCTATCCTCGATTATTCGCCCCCTCAGCTAGTAGGGTATACTGGCAGGGTCTGTTACCGATATGTTACGTTACTGTTTACCGTACCGATTATCGATTTTGGAGTACTGTTTACCATTTACCATCTACCGAGTATTGATTACTGTTTACAGTTTACCGAATACTGAACACCAACTACTGCTTACCGTTTTCTGTTTGCTAATTAACGTTTATTGATTACTGTTTACCGACTACTGATTTCTGATTTTGAAGCTTAATATCGTTAAAGCATATTTTCTCTATTTCCTGGATTATATTCTGATTAACCGTTCTGTTTATGCATAGTTACATGACCGTTCTACATCACTGTTTTACTGCTTATGTGCATGGGGCCCCGACTCACTGTTTTATTATTTTTCCCCTCCAGATGAGACAGTAGAGTTAGTGCCTGACGAGAAAGAGTGATCAAGAGAAAATTTCTGAAGACTTTTGAGGACTTGAGGCGTTTGGAGCTATTTTTGGGAGAGCCTGTTGACGTAAAGACTTGTCTGATAATGCGATTTTGTATACTGATCTTGTATTTATGGATGTTCATAGACATGTGGATTTTCTATAGAATGCATGATGCATGAGATAGTAAAATGGAAAAACTATGCTTCTACAGATTATTAGTTTAGCTTCCGCTCTAAACTTTTGGATATACTGTATAGGTCCTAGGAGGCATCCCGTTATTGAACTGTTAGTGTAGCTAATTATTTTATAGATTTATGTCATGGATGGCACATGTGATCCTGTGTATACTTGTTGTAGGAAGAATTGTGAATGATTGATAGTTGTATGCTTGTAATGGATGATCATACAGGTTGTATTTTGGGTTTTTCATCATGTTACAAAGGAGACTCTGCCAAAATTTCTGCACAAGTCTTGCCTTATATTTTAGTACCGTTAATCCTATTCCTGTCTTGACGGAAGCTTTTGAGGAAAAAAAATCCATTCCGTCACATTTGGTATCAAAGAGTTGAGATGCCTTAGGAATTAATTGATCGAAAAGCAGAAGCATAGGTTTGAATCTCCGCATAGAACTCCCATAGGAATAAGTTCAGAAAGTTAAGGCAATTAAGACCCTTAAGAGATTGGTTCTTAGGCTAGGTTGAAAATTCTTAAAACTGTTGAATATTCCTTTCTCATTCCATTGGATCCTTGTCCTTATAGTCTTGTGTTTACCTTGATTATAGGATGGCAAGTAGAAGAGGTAGAAGGAATGACCGCGGTGGCACTAGCATGCCCTATGATAGAAATGCCGCTTATATTGAGCTATTGGAGAGGATGACCAACATAGTAGAATCTGTCGAGCAAAAGCACATGGCTCCGACTCCTGCACCCGAGCCAGCTCTGACACTTCTTAATCCTACGACATATGATAGATTCACAGCTGAACGAGCACCGGGCTTCCTAGGAAAGCCTGATTCGGATGAAGCAAACGTGTGGTTGAAAAGAATGAAGAAGATATTCGTTGTGCTTGGCTGTATCGATCTGGAAAAGGTCACCTTTGCGGCGTACAAGTTGGAAGGTGAAGCTGATAGTTGGTGGGATATGCAAAAAAGGACGATGGGAGTGCCTAATGATGCCATTACTTGGGAGATGTTTGATGATGCATTTCTGAAAAAGTACTTCATATCCAGTCTCTGAGATTAGAAGAAGCAAGAATTTATGAGATTGAGACAATGGAACATGACGGTCAAAGAGTATGATGCCAAGTTTACGGAGTTGTCCCGTTTTGCACCTTTCTACGTAGAGGATGAGCAGAGGAAAGCAAAGCAGTTCCTACAAGGGCTACGGGATGACATTAGAAAGTTATTATCTGTTTTAAAACTCCAAACTTATGCCGAGATTTTGGACAGAGTAATAATTTATGAGAAGGAGGCGGAAACAGAGAGATTCTATGCAAAGAGGACCGCCAGCCGAGCGGGAGTAAGTACCGGATTAGCTGCGGGGTCTTCTAGACGGTCCAAGAAGACTAGGGCGGCTGACAAGGGAAAGAGTATTGTACCGACTCAGTCAGTAACCAGTACTAGAGCGTCGGCTGATGACTGTACCTTCTGTGGGAGGAAACATCCGGGACAAGCATGCCGTAAGATGTCGGGAGTGTGTTTCAGATGTGGGCAGCAAGGCCACATTATTAGGGATTGTTTGCTACCTTTGAGACTGGAAGGAAAGAAGCCTACTGTCTCGGCAAAGGCCTTCGTGGTGACTGTTCAAGATCCGAAGGCGTCTCTGAATGTTGTGGAAGGTACCCTTTCTATTTGTGGGGTTTTCGCATCCATATTATTTGACTCGGGGTCTACCCATTCCTTTGTTTCCCTGCGATTTGCATGCTGTGTTGTATCTGCCCCGTGTATTTTGGATTGTGAATTATCTGTGTGTACTCCGATCGGATCTTCTATGATTACAGATGTTATGTATCCAGAATGTATAGTTGAGGTGAATGGGAACCGTTTGGTTGTAGACTTAGTGTTGTTGAACATGGGTGATTTTGACGTGATCCTAGGAATGGACTGGCTGGCTAAATACCATGCCAGTATTGACTGTTTTCTGAAGCCGGTTTGTTTTAATATTCCTGAAATGGAGCCCTTTTTCTTTCAGGGCATTAAGAAAAAGGGGGTGCCTGTGTTGATCTCTGCTTTACATGCTAAGCATTTGATGAGAAGTGGATGTAGAGCTTACTTGGCATATGCCTGTACTACTGGGAGTCATAGTGTGCCGGCTAAGGATATCTTGGTTGTTTGTGACTTTGAGGACATATTTTCAGAGGAGTTACCTGAATTGCCTCCACACCGGGAAATCGAGTTTGAGATTGTCATTGTTCCTGATGTTAGCCTAGTTTCTAAATCCCCCTATCGTATGGCTCCGGCTGAATTGAAGGAGTTAAAGTTGCAATTGTAGGAGCTGTTAGATAAGAATTTTATCAGACCGAGTGTATCTCCTTGGGGTGCACCAGTGTTGTTCGTAAGGAAGAAAGATGGGTCATTACGGTTGTGTGTTGACTATCGTGAGTTGAGTAAGATCATGATTAAAAATAAATACCCTCTACTGCGCATTGATGATTTATTTGATCAGTTGCAAGGATCTCGAGTATTTTCAAAGATTGATTTGAGGTCCGATTATTACCAACTAAGGATCAAGCCGGAGGATGTGGCTAAAACAGCTTTTCGGACACGATATGGCCACTATGAATTTCTTGTTATGCCTTTCAGCCTTACAAATGCTCTAGCTGCTTTTATGGATTTGATGAATAGGGTTTTCAGGCCGTACTTAGATAAATTTGTCGTGGTATTCATTGATGATATCTTGATTTATTTAAAGGATAATGAGGAGCACAAAATTCATTTAAGGAAGGTACTTCAAGTGCTCCACGAGGAAAAACTGTATGCCAAGTTGGGTAAGTGTGAGTTCTGGCTCGAGAAGGTGATGTTTTTAGGGCATGTGATTTCTGATGGTGACATTTCTGTGGATCTCAGGAAAGTAGAGGCTGTTATAAATTGGAGCAGACCAGCTTCGGTGACCGAGGTTAGGAGCTTTTTGGGTTGTTACAGGCCTTTTGTAGAGAATTTCTCGCAGATTGCTATGCCTCTGACTCGGTTGCTGAAGAAAGAGGCTAAGTTTGTGTGAATAGAGGAGTGTGATCTGACCTTCCAGGAGCTAAAGATCATTTGACCACTGCTTTGGTGCTGATCATTCCAGAGGGTTCAGGAGGCTTTGAGGTGTATTGCGATGCCTCTAAGGCGGGTCTAGGGTGTGTGTTGATGCAGCATGGTGAAGTCATGGCATATGGGTCTAGACAATTGAAGGTGCATGAGAAAAATTACCCTACTTATGACCTCAAGCTTGCTGTTGTAGTCTTTGCATTAAACATTTAGAGACATTATCTATATGGTGAGAGGTTCCTTGAATATTCAGACCACAAAAGTTTAAAGTACTTGTTTTCGCAAAAGGAACTCAACATGAGGCAAAGGAGATGGCTCAAATTTTTGAAAGACTATGACTGCGAGATACAGTACAAGCCAGGAAAAGCCAATATAGTAGCAGACGCATTGAGTCACTGATCGGGTTATGTGGCGCACCTACAGGTCAAATAGATGGAGATGTTGGATTATCTGAAGCAGTGTGATATCCAATGTTATGCCAAAGGTGATAGGATGCTCCTATCGTACTTTCAGATTCAACCAAAGGTAGTTAGTGAAGTTAAAGAGAAGCAAGTGAATGATCCATTCCTCATGGATATTGTTAGTGATTTGAGCAAAGAGTCTCAAACCGATTTTAACATTCGGGCTGATGGTGTGTTGAGATTTAGAGATCGATTATGCGTACCGGATGATAAAGGGTTGAAGGAGAAAATTTTGAAGGAGGCTCACCGATCTCGGTATACAATCCACCCGATGACGAATAAAATGTATCGGGATCTGAAGAAAACCTTCTGGTGAAAAAATATGAAAAGAGACATCATGACTTACGTGGAAAAATGTCTGGTATGTCAGCAACTGAAGGCTGAAAAGAGAAAGCTTTCTGGACTATTACAGCCAAAGCCAATCCAGAGCTGGAAATGGGAGGACATTGCCTTAGATCAAAGGTATCCACCTACCATGATGTTCATCAATCTCTTGATACCTTAATTAATTCAAACTTATGCCTTAGATCCCTCAACTCGATTGTCGGATGTCATTCTTTACCAATCCAACAGTAACAGTACTGAAGTTCGCCCACCAAACTACTATTAGTATCAGATTAAGACTTGGTACTTTAGTTGGCTCAAGTTCATACCTAAAATCATACAATTCAATTCCAAGATTCGTACATAAACACCCACTTTGATATGTCTTTTGTCCTTCCAAGTACTAGGTCACCTTTGCCACTATTACAAAGCTTAGGTCTTCCAATTGCACATAATTCAAAACATAATGCAAACATGGGTTTGGAATCCCCAAAACGTCACCAGATTACAATATTAAGCCCAAAGGCCCTACCTCCCATCACGACAGGTGGCACTTAATACTTTAAGTTAATATCTTAGAACCCTGATCTAAAACACTGAACCTCTTCACCCCCCGTCCATAGATAAGGACATCCTTAAATCTTGCAATCAAACCCACCATTCTTAAAACATACTCCTCTCTCTAACTCCTTCTCATAGATGACAGCCCTTTCTAGCACCTCTCCGTATGTGGCCAACTTCAGAGTTGAAAGGTGCCTCCTAATATCGTCTCTTAATCCTTGAAAGAACCTCCTAGCCGTCCTCTCCTGATCTTCTACCATATAAGGAGCATAATGAGATAGCTCTGCAAATTTTGCATCGTACTCAGCCACAGAGCGACTACCTTGCCTTAAGCGAAGGAATTCATCCTCTTTCTGTCCGCGAAGGTTAGCTGGGAAGTATTTTTCCAAGAATGCTGTTTCAAACATTCCCCAAGTAATATCCCTGTCTGATACCTCAAAAACTCTCTTATGCAATTCCCACTAGTGGTGGGCCTGACTCGTCAGCTTATGGGTGGCAAATAGAACCATATCTCCAGCCGGACACTTGATCACCGCGAATACCTTCTTTAGTCATTGGATCCAGGTGTCCGCCTTCAGTGGATCGGGTTCTCTGGAGAACTCAGGGACTCGCTTGTTGGTAAAGCGGTCGTAGACTGATCTCTCTTGATGGACAGGAGTTGGGGTGGTCACCGGAGTTGGCGGAGCCAAAGCTTCTATGACGTTTGCCATCCTGTCTAACAGGTTGAAGTACCTCGTTTCCAAGTCCGGAGGGTTGCTAGTCCGGACGGCTCGACTTCCTCTATTTGACATGTCTTTAGCAATGACTTTGATTCCTGAAAAGGCCTGAAAAGGCCGTTTTGGTCAGAATACTAGCCAAAGGGGGCTAACACATAGTACTCCGTCCTAAACATAAGTAGAGCTAATCCCCTTCTTGCCTTAACTAATCCTTTCCTAAGTTTCCGTATTGATTTAAATTGACCTAAAGCATCTCAGTTCTTTCTCTGATACCAACTGTGACGGTCCGGCCTTATTCCATTGCATAAAGTTGCCGTCAAGCCTAAATCCTTGCCTCAAAATAAATTAATAGATAATAATTAGGTGGACATAAAAATTTTTCTTTTCTTTCATATGAATAAACCTTTCTTTTATACACAGGATCGCTTGAGGCCGAATTACATGAGCTAGCCTTCCAGTTTTAATTTCATACATTGTCGGCCAACGCTAAGGTTAGACGGACCTGAATGCCTTGAAATGACCTGAGATGCTTACTAGAATTATCAATTTTATTTATCCAAAAAGTAATCACGGAAACATGCTAACATCCATAGATTCTTATATAGCGGAACTATTCTACAAGTCTTCTCAAAACATCAAAAGGGATAAATCAAGTTCTTCATTTATCGGCTCCGGCCAGCTATGCCGTCTAGCTACTTCATATGCTTCTACTCAACTTCTTCCTCCATAAGCCTCTCGTCATCTGAAAAGTGGAAAGAGTGAGCTACAAAACCCAGAAAGATACTCACATGCAAAAAACATAAACATAAATATAATCAGATCAAAGTAAGGATTCATATCATAACTTTAACATATAAATTCCCCATATAATTTTTTCTTTAAGTTAGAATGTCCTTCTTCTTATTCTTATTGTCTTGTCTTTAGAAGATTCATAAAAACCATTCAAAATTCTTATCATCTGTAGGGACCGGACGGGAGCGGACAACATCAAGGAAGGGTTGTGTGTTACCCCACAACCTAAGGCTGTATCCTCTCACTATGCTCCCTGAGGCAGGAGGTAATGCCTTTAACCCGGCATACGGGGTCGTAGTCCAAAAGTCTCATGCCACCAAAAGTCTCCCCCGTGGCCTAGGAGGCAGTCCTCGAGTGTCACTCCAATATCCTTCATTCATCTTTAACAGCAAGTTTAATGGAAACTCGGTTCTTAGTTCATGTCTTTTAATGGCCATCCGTCATAGTTCGAAAGTCGAAAGTCGTAGAGTTCCACTTGCTGTCCGAATTACATACATTTTCTTTGTTCTTAAAGCCTTTGTTCTTTAACTTCAACAATTGAAGTCCATATAACCTTTACCTTAATCATCTTAAGGTTAAAGATCTTTCTCAAAAGCCGGAGTTCTTTTCTCAAAAGCCGGAGTTCTTTTCTTGCAAAGCCGGAGTTCTTTTCTCAAAAGCCGGAGTTCTTTTCTCAAAAGGCCGGAGTTTTTTCTTAAAAGCCAGAGTTCTTTTCTTGCAAAGCCAGAGTTCTTTTCTCAAAAGGGCGAAGTTCTTTTCTCGAAAGGGCAGAGTTCTCTTCTAAAAAGGGCAGAGTTCTTTTTCTCAAAAGCCAAAGTTCAAGAACTGGAGTTCTTTTTCAACAAAAGCCGAAGTTAGAAAATTCGGAGTTTCTTTCCAACAAAGGCCAGAGTTCTTTTTATCAAAATGTCAAAGTTCTTTTCTTGAAAGCCGAAATTCTTTTTACTGAAAGTCAGAGTTTCTCTTTTGTTACTGAAAGTCGGAGTTCTTTTTATTGAAAGCCGGAGTTCTTTTTACTGCAAGCCGGAGTTCTTTTTATTGAAGGGTCGGAAGTCTTTTCTTTAAACATGCAATTATCGAAGTTCATATAGATCGACAAATAATCATACTTCAAGTAGAACAAAAATCGAACGTCATGAATAACAGGGCTTCTTTTTAAACATGCGATTAAGAAAGATTCTTCTTTAAATCATATGAACAGAACAAACATCATATATACTAGAACTTATAATCATACAAACAGAATAAATATCATATATACTGAAATATAAGTTCATCAAAAATTAGATATACTTGCGTTGCAAAGATGCATAATCATGAACTTAAAATAAGGGTGAGTACTCTTGCCTAGATTTCTTTTACTTCGCCTTGAATTTTTGGTCTCCCTTTACTAGAAAGCTCTATTGTGTGCCTTTTTCTCACGCCCTCTAGTTCTTATTTATAGGCCTTGGGTCTGGCAGCTGTCGTTAGGGTTTGGCCATACTAGGGGAGATGTTTCGTAGTATGTTATTTATGACTTTACATTCCTGAAGAGTTTCCTCATTAAATTTCTAGGTTATTTATGGTCCACACTAGAGGGGATGTTTCAGAGTATGTTATTTATAGCTTTACATTCCCGAAGAGTTTCCTCATTAATTTCTCGTCAACTGACCTTGATCGGATTCATGTTTCTCATTTAAATACATTCTGGTCAACTAACTGGCGTTGACCGGATTACTTTCCTCTTTTCCGTCCTTCCTTCCATTCACGTTTTCTGGTCAACATTTTTCGTTAAACGGATTACTCCTTCATCAAGCCTTCCGGTCAACACTCGTAGACCGGATTACTCCTTAACGCCTTCCGGTCAACACTTGTTGACCGGATTACTTTCCTCTTTCCCGTCCTTCCTTCCATTCACGTTTTCCAGTCAACACTTTTTGTTGATTGGATTACTCCTTCATCACGCCTTCTAGTCATCACTCGTTGACCGGATTACACCTTAACTCATTTTCCCGGTTAATTTTAAATGACATCGGGGATTTTCTATATTCTTGGATTTGGGCCATTACAACCAATTTACAAGAGGGGCCACTCGAGGGCCGCTCGAGCGCTGGCCCTCAGGTGAGTCATATGACCCCTTTTTCTTCGTGTTTTTAAGGGAGAGAGAGGGGCTCATTTGGGCAGAACGGGCGGTAGCAACGAAGAGGAGAAGGAGGAAGGAGAGAAAAAAGAAGAGAGGATGGGAAAATTTACCATTCCAATCTGATATGGGTAAAAATAACGATAAATCAGGCTCAGGTAAGTGTACTTCGGACATTATTTACTATTTTTATAGTATTTTAATATCTCTAAAATTATGTTTATGCTCTAAAATCATGTTTCCCCATGTTTACTGTAAATAAAACCCGTTTCTGCAAATTAATTGGACAGATTTCACATTTATCTGCATGTGTGGCAAAATATAGCTTTGATTTCATGAAAAATCATGTATTTGGTATACGATTTATATCCGAAAGTTTCATGCAAAACCCTCGAACGAAAATGAGGGATTTTGGTATTTAAATTCCATCATCTGTGATATGTAAAGGCTTATTTGTAAAAGGGTAATGTTCATATTATGATTTATAACTAAAACATTTATATGGAACTGCACTGTTGAGTTACCGTAGATTTCTGAAGTATACTGCAGAGTTAACTGTGAGATTCTAAAGGATTTTCTGAAGAACGATAGATTATAAGCTTTTTGACACCATTAATTATGACCCAGGACTGATATACAGTCATCTGAGATTCTCTAGCATGCCTTATGATATTACGGTGGTAATCAGGGATAACTCCATCCATGGAGTTATACGTGATCTACCCTTCCTCAGGGCATTATCGAAATTGATTTTGGAGGTTATAAATCCTCTGTTGGCTTTAAATTGTATGCCCCAAAACAAATTCGGTCCCTATTATCGTTACAGTTTTTGGCCTTGGATTGTGTGGAATAAATACAATCTATCTCCGATTATTCTCCCCCTCGGTTAGTAGGGTATGCTAGTTGGGTCCCTAAGATATCAAACTAGAATTTCTGAAGAAACAAGTGAGATTTGGAATAGTTTTATGAACCCATATGCATGTTTTAATAGAATCATGATTTATTCCTATTTCCATGATTGCTCCTGTTTTTCTGATATTAGTGTGGTCTTTTGTCCTAGAGTATTTATGTTTTGCACGAAAACATGAATTAAGATTATCGAGACCTATTTATATGGAAATTATGCTTTCCTCATGATTATTGTATGTGTTTCTGCTCATCTGCATCTATGTTCTGCATCAGATCATTATATTCTGCATGTTTTAGTATCTTGCTGGGTTTCAACTCACTGTTTTGTTTTCCTTCCCTCCAAATAAAGCTATAGAGACGATACCGGATAATCAGGCATAGTTAGAGCTAGCGAGGAAGATCTAGAGCCTTGGAGTTTCTGAAGACTTGGGACTGTGATGACGTTATTGTAAATATCTAAATCTTAAAGGAAGATTATATATAAATGGTTACAATATGTATTATATTCTGTCAGAACTGTGTTTATGCTTCTGCAGGTTTCTGTTACGGATATAGATGCTTCTGCTATATGTTTTCTGGATTTGTACAGATCCTAAATGGCATCTCTTATATGTTTCTGATTTAGTGGATAGGATTATATTTGAGCCATGGATGGAAATGCCAAATTGGTGGTCCTGTGTATGTGTGTTGTAGGATGTGAATTATGATATTTGGTTAGTTGTGTGCTTATACTGATCCTATAATTGTGTTGTAGTCATAAGTTTGAGGTTTGGATATCGAGCATGCACTGTGCAAGGTATTTATTACAGGATATATTTTAATTTCTATCCAATTTTAGATAGAACTCTACCAAAATTTCTGCAGAATTTAATGATTTAAAATTATGGACACTATTATATATCTGTCTGATGGAGGGTCCTATGAGAATTAGGATCCGTTCCATCATAGTTAAATCCCTTCATTTTTGAACTTAGGATTTTGCCAAAACTTTTGGATGATAAACGAACACTAAACACATATATTTACACGAAATTGAAGATATATTTAGCAGTATATACTAGTAAATACAAAATTTGTCCTATTAATTAAAAGAAATAGGCATTATTTATAGTAAATATGTAGAACCATAGATTTAAAGTATAAATACCATTTTTGAGATATTAAAATACTGCAAAAATAATAAATAACGTCCGAAGTATACTTGCCTGAGCTCGATCTACAGTTACCGTTACTCTAATCGGAGCTGAACAACAGATTTTTTCCTTCCTTTTCTCTTCCCTCTCCTTCCTCTCCTCTTCTACTCTCGTTCTGTCATTGGCTCGACTAAGAATGAAGCCCCAGGCCCCAATCTTCCCTTTTAAAACATGAAGGGAAGAAGTCACATGCGGGTCCATGTGACCTGCGCTTGGTGCAAGTGGTGCTCAAGCGCACTACTCGTAGTCGGGACCACTCCCGCCTTGCATCAGGCACACCCTCGAGCACAAATTTTGTGTTTTTGCACTCGAGGGGTGCTCGAGCGGTGGTCGAGCTCCCTGTGCTCCCTTGGCCCATTTCGCCTCATTTTATTTCAGTACCAAATTTTTCACTATATTTAAACTCAAACATGATTTCCATTCATATAATTGCTCCATAATTATCATGTTCCAGGATCTGGATCTCACAGCCAAGCTAGAGTTTGAATATGATAAATACCTAATTGAGGACTAAGTAGGTGGTTTAGTTCAAGGTTTCAATTGACCGGCTCTAGATTAAGGCCCCCAGGTTGTTAATCTGTTCAAAAGGAGTTGTTTGAATGTGATAACCCAGCAAAATAAATAAAGTAGAATTGATCACTTGAGGTAAAGAGATGCTGAGAACTTAGATGGTGTTGTGATAATCTAATGTTTGGAAGGAAACAAATTGGTGTTGTCTCATAACTGATAAAAGGTAAACTTGATTTGGATGGTTGATATGAAAAGAATTATGGGTCTCGAGGATAGAGAAATATTGTAGGACATGTTGTTGATGCATTATGAATGAATATTTCGTTTTAAAGGGATTTTTGGGAGCATGTTTTATTTAGGGTTAATTTAATGAAATGATTTAAGATTTGCCTATGTTTCCTCGGGTCGGATTGAAAAGAAGTCCGGTGCCTGGGATCGAGGTTTTGCAATGATAGCATAAGTATCGAGGTAATGTCTATCGTGGTAGAAAGCAACATCCCCGAATCCTCAATATCTCTATACATGCATTATTTAGGACCTTGAATTTATATTTTATTTCTTAAGACAATTCCTCTTTGGAGGACCATAGATTTATATGAGTTGCATTGAGGTCTGCACTATTTTTCGGTCTATTGATATTTAATCAAACTGATACGACCATAGTGTGATGCCAACCCTTGACACGGTATTTGGGGATATTCCTTAAAGAAAAAGGTTTAGCAGATTATTGTTAATCAACAGTTTGAGGATGTGTTAGGGTCAACTTTGATATTTGAGAACTCTGTGTAACATCAGAAAAATATAAATTTAATGTTAATCAGAATTTCTCCAAGACCTTTGGGGTAAGTATTACGAGTCCTAAAAGTGCCATTTGAGATTCGTAACTTTGTTGACGTTATGTAGATTAGTTTTGTGATGATTTCATTAAGAAAATTTTAGGAGCCTAAGGCATGATTAGTTTTGTTTGAGGATAGTACTCTGGGTTAGAAAGGAAAATTAGTTGTGTGCCCAATTAGGGGAAAGAGTAAATTCGGTTACAAAAATGTTAGATTGGTCACATAATTCTCCAAGGGGTCAAAGGTGGCCTTGTAGGCATTGAATAAGGCCTCCTTAGGAAGAAACAATTGGTGTTGTAAAGGGTATATGGTCTTCTTGGATTTAGGAAGCAATTTGACAAGTATTTCCCAAGGATAGTAAAGTCGAGAGACATTTGGTTTATGGACAATTAGTATTTATAAGGACGAGATAGGTAAAGAAAACCTTCAAGGAAATTAAGGGTAAACCGTGGATCGTTTTGATTGGGTTGATCCCTGATGCATCTCATACGTTACGATAGAATGTAATATCCTTTAGGAATGATAGAATTATGTTAATCTCGCACTGCAATAGGGTCCTACCCCTTTATAAGTGGGAGAGGAGCTTGCAAATAAAATTATTTCGCTCATAGTTAGAATTAATCGATGAGGTTCTTACTTGAGCAAATTGTAGGCGTTGTAAGGAAATGTGATATGTAATGAGACATTTTGAGGAAACATTAGGACTATGTTTTCTGTATCTTGGGGATGGTTGTTTTTTAAGTAAGTGAAGGAGGAATCCATATTTAGCATTACTCCACTATAGGTCGAAGAAAGTAATTGAAGTTTCCATTTGAAGGATTTGTGGGCATTACCTTTGGAGATAGTTTTAGTCAATAATTTTAAGAAGCAAATAGTTGCATCACTAAGAAAAGATGATCATGCGATATTGTGAGTGGATAAACTTATCTAGGGACCTCAAGGATGAACCTCGATATCTTTAAGAATAATGGACCTTGGTACGGCAAATAATATTTGGGGTAATATGATATTGTATTCTTAAATTGGGAAACATAATCATATTCAAAGTATTGGAGTTATGAAATTTTAAAATAAGAAGTGCTTATAACTGGTGTTTAGGACAATTAGAACAACCCACTCATTGTGTAGATTATAAGAGACATGTTTGGATTTAATTAGTAAGCTCATTGGTATGCTAGCGAGATCTTGAGGTTGCTAGTATATGGGTTTGAGATTTGTGGGAATTGTCTTCATGATATAGCTATCTCAGAATTTGTTTCGAATATAATCACTGTATAATCTAGGTGCCCTATATGAGCTAATGGATATAAATCGTAAGAAGATCTAGGATTTGTAATATAAATGAAAATGTGTAGGCTCACAACTTCTATAGGTCTCAAGATGTGATTGAAGAGATTGGGAGTAAATGGTCAAGTAATTTAAGAAAATGTAGCTATTGTTAATTTGCTGATGATCACCTATTCTTGTCAATGTTGATTTTGTATTTTAGGGAAATGTCAGTTTAAGGACATACCAACGAAATAATGAGAATGTAAGGTGTTCTGCCTTAAAGGTTTAATTTTGATTTGATGTTTATGTCAAAATCTTGATCAAACTCGATCAGAGAATTTTGGGTGTTATATAAAATCAGATATGGTGGTGAAATTACAACCATATGATTTATTCAAATAATTAATCAGAGTTATGCAGCGGAGATATGGTGGACCCCCCTAAGGTTTAAATTGTGGTGCAGAAGGAATAATCATTTTGAGGCTTGAGGTGAATGAAGATAAGTAATCTGTTTGAAGTTTCAAATAAATCAATGAAATTGAGCTGCTTTTGGGACTTGACGAATATAGATTCTAATAGGACATATTGGATAATAAGGAACATGGCATTTAGGGATGCTTAAGGTCCCCTAAAATAATCATTTTAATTGAGAGCATGACTTGGGAAAAGTTAAAAAGATTTACTTCGATTAAAGAAAGTTTGAAGCTGGTCAAATTTTAAAGACAAAATTTCTATAAGTGGGGGAGAATTATAAGGTACCGGTCTTCAAAATATTATAAATTTTATTAATTAAGTTAATATAATTAATATAATTAAGTTTGGGTTAAGAGAATTTAAAAAAATTGAGAAATTAGCTATAGCGCAGTAAATTACAGAGTTGGGCTCGCTGTGGGCTCGAGTCCAACAGGAGGCACAAATTCCAGCAATGCCGGGCTCGCTGCTAGCTCGAGCCCAATAGGAGGCACAGAATCCAGATCCATCGACGCTTGCCACGAGCTCGAGCGCCAGCCTGCGAATAAAAACACTGCGTGCGATTCTTCTTCGCCATTTTTCTACTTTCCAGAACAAAATAAGAGAGAGGGAGAGGGAAGAGGAAGAGGCAAAAGGGGAGATGGAGGCCCGCGAGTCTGGTTCCGTTCGAGAGCCAGTTAGAAAGGTGATAGACCGAGCCGAGGCAAGTACACTCATACCCTCTTCTTTCATTTTCTTGCACTGTTACTTTATTTTCTTCAGGTATCCTCATTCCGATACCCGATTAAACTTGTATTTTATGCTTCTCATAGTCTAAGCATACATCTATGATTATTTGGAGTCCAAATTTGTAGTTTAGGCACAATTTTAGACATCGAAAACCCTAACCGTCGTGCTAAGCATGAAATCTCACAGAAATTTTGGGTATTTTGATTAATTTGGGACTAGAATTTGATTATGAATGACTCGGGTAAGTTAATTTATTGGTTGGATATCCGAATTTGTGGTTATGTAAGGAAGTTCATTCACGAAGCCCTCAACCCGTGCCCGGACACCGTTTAAACTTCGATTTGGAGTTTAACGTATAAATTGACTTGGGATTATAGTTACCCATACCTTAGGTTTGATAAATTACCCGTTAGATGTCCGAAATTTCGAGAATTAATCGATATGTGCATCGGTGTACTATTTACGTACACTGTTCATGTGCATTGTTCACGGTACTGTTCATCCAAGAACTTCGGATGATATTTTGTGTAATTTTTCCATATTTAAATACTGATCAAATGATATGTATATTTGTATAAGTCCAATCGAATAACCTGGAAGCTTTGGTATGTCCAACTGTGAAGAAAATCCGTATCCGAGAACCTGTCAAGTCAATCTGCTTTTTCTGGTAAGAATTTCGAATCTGCTATCCGTATGTACATGATGTTAAGTTATGGCAAGACTTAAATCCGCAGGCAAGATAATAAGAATATGAATAATTTTGAGGGAGATTCCACATCTAGAATTTTGATAGATTTGTATCTCTAAGATGGAGGGTTTGGAATAAGTTATATTTCCATAAAAAGTCTGATGAAACCCTCCCTCAAAATAATAAATAATCATGAAATTAGGACCCGAATTGATAGGTAATATCCCCTAGCATGTCACTAGTACGATGGTGGAAACTCAAGGAATTTTCCTGGCCGCATGTTGTATCGGGTCATACTATGGACATTGCTTAGGACATTACGGTGGTAATCGAGGATAACTCTGCTTCTGTTTTTGAATTCTGAATTTATGATATTGTGGAGAAAGCCACAATTTCTGAACTTCTGGTCTTTGATTGTGTGGAGTGAATACAATCTATCTTTGATTATTCACCCCGTTGGCTGGTAGGGTCTACTAGCCAGGGTCTGTAAAAATGAATAATTATGTTTAAGTTATGTCCTGAAAAAAATAAGAACAAAATGAAGAAGTAAATTGTTCTCCAAGCATATCCGATTAAGTTCATATTTATGCATTTTCCTTATGATTAAACTTACTTATATTGTTTCTGCTTTTATTTGTGATTATATGTGACGGAACGGATTATTCTCCATTGAATAACCTCCGTCAATGTCAAAACACACCCTAGAGCCCATAATTAACCTATAGACTCAGAAAATCCGGCAGAGTTTCCTCTGCAACTGGACGAAAACCGAAATACAACCTGCTTAAATATCATTCTATACAAGCACACATCTGATCCAGAGGCTTAACTCAAAGCCTACAACATGCCACACAGGATCACAACTCTGCCATATCATCCATGGCTCTAATACAGTACTCATATCAACTATACTGGATCTAGAGAGATGCCATCTAATGAAACCAAAATCAAAATATATAAATACACACACGGAAGCATAACTAGATCATCAAATATACGGAAGCATAATAAAACCATAAAAACAACAACGATGAGCCACGCTCAACAATAAGTGGCTGCCCACAGTCCGATCCAACTCTATGTCCAATTCTTTTGAACACTCTCCGTCCAGCCAATCACATCAAGTAAGCCTCTCCTTGCTTTATCTACATGCGCCAGCTAAGTGTTCTCATCTGAAAAAGAGACAACAACAGCAAGAGTGAGTCAACAGCTCAGCAAATGTGATCATAAACACCCCTCCAAGGCATGAACAAGGACTGAAACAGGAGGGAATACATACTTTCCAAAATCAGGGAACAGGAGAGGGAACAGGAACAACTGGAATCATTTGATTCCTACCATTCTCACGATTACACTGATTGGTCATCATTTGGGTTCACAAGATTCTCACAGTTCTCATTACAGTTTCACGGTTCTATCTTGAATCACTTGATTCACGGGTTCATCGATTGGACATTATTCATTTTCATTATTATATCATCTTTGTGGACCCCAGCTAGTAGATCGTACTAACCAACGATACGAGAGAACGAGGACAGGAATGTGTTCGCTACACATTCTAAAGCCACGACTACTACTTTCGGTCGGTAGCACACGACCCTCGGTTGCATCCATGCAACAATCATCACAGACGACTACATCTCAATATGTAGCGTCGACACACCCCACACCCCCGGGGTCCAGGGCAATCCTCATTCTTCCACAGTAGTTTCCTAAAGCGTACCACAGACATCATCCGCCCACACGAGCGGCCGGAATACGTGGCCAAGTATTCCTCGGGTTCCCACCACGATGGACATGGTACACTGAAGAATACTACCCATACTCAGGGTCCTAGTTTCAGGATTAGGTTCGACACTTGGAGAGGGAAATCCACATTTGCCACACAATCATATCTTGGGAAACCTCATTCCCATCACAATCATCTCCAACCGGGAGATTACATCATCAAACACATCTCCATCCAGGAGATCATATCATCACAAGCACAATGTGGACTCCCTTCCATTCACGTCACGGTTCTCCATGTCCAATGGAATTCAATTCTTTATTCACAATCAGTGGGACTCAATTCCCTTAATCCACAACAAATCACTCCAAGTTCACAATATAGATTAGTTTACATACCTCAATTGATCACAAGTCACTTTGGAACCTCCGAGACTCATTCCTCCGCCTCCAGCACACGGATTCACATCCGGGGCTTACATTTACGTTTAATCATTTAAACGTTACTTTCATTACAATTATGATCACATATCACTTTACATTTCTCATTTCGTTTTGGGTGAACATTATCAGATTTCTCTTTGAACACCCGGACGCCGTACACGGTTCGATACTTAGAAATCGGACATCCGGTAGATTCGTACGTACTCTTTGTACATGATATTACACATTTGGGTTCAATTTAACTTATCACGAGGGTGGAAGTATGCAACTTCCCATTTACTTTCGGGTTAACGATTACAGAATTCTTTCAAGGCTCCCGGATGCCACGAACGGGTCAAATCATGCGGGATTCGGCATCCGGTCGATATATACATACAATTGGGGTACGGGTATTCGTATTCTAGGATCACATCATCATTTTACGAAGGTGACAACGCGCGATTATCACCTTCCGGCTCGGGTGAACAGTAACAGCGCCCCTTTAGAGGGCCCGGACGCCGCGAACGGGTCCAAACGTGCGAGATCGGACCCGCGGCCGACATATATACATTATTGGGACGTGGGCACTCCAATTTTGAGGTCAATTTCATGATACGGGGCCGGGAAACGGGAAACCCCCAAATTCCCGTAGGTTAGGGTTTCGGTAAAACCCACCCGGGCGAATCGGACACGAATCGGACAGCTAACCACATTTTCTTGGACCTCAAGGCATGGGTATCAAGATCCTAACGTTTCCCGTGGGTATCGACACAAAATACCCAACGAAAATACATAAAACAACGAAAGAGAACGAGAAGTGGGTATGAGAACACTTGCCTCGACGCGTGCTTCCACCTTTATACCTGGCTTTGGGCGGAATCGGACTCCCGGGCTCGATCTCCCTTCTTCTCTCTTCGATCGCGCCCTCTCTCTCTCCTCCAAACCCTCGGCCGATCGCGAAATGAGGGAAACAAACGCGCGGCGCGAATATATCTGCGCCGGCCGCGGCGCCGGCGGCCAGGGCGGCGAGCGGCCATCGAGCCAGCCAGGCCATGGCGGCCACCGCTCGCGCCCCTCGAGCGGCCGGCGAGCGGCCAGGCCACGGGCGGTCTGCTTTATCCGCTCGAGCCCGGCTCAGCGCCCAGCAGCGCAAGCTCACGGGCAGGCTTCAGCAGCCCGGACCCGAATGATTTTCCCGATTTTTCTTCCGGTACCAAACCTTAATCATCCCAAATGATTAGTATTAATCATTAACATACTAATCGCCTCCTTATTATCATGTTCCTAAATCCGGAACCTCACATTATACTTATTGAGCTGTTAGCTCACTCTTACCTCTTCTTCTTTCCAGATATGAGTCATAAGCTAATGTCTGATTAGTTAGAGTAAGGAGAGGAATCGCCTAAGGAGAATTGCTGCTTCTGAGGAGACATAGAGTTTTGTTAAAATTAATGTATTAACATGTAATAAAAATTGTAGCATGTTATTATTATGGTTTTTGTTATGCTTCCACAAGTGACTTATGGATTTAGTTCTGCTTCCGTATTTATTTGGATGTTTTGGATTTTGTTCAAGCCTAAATAGCATCTCTATTAGATCTAACACAGTAGTTGAGGATTGTTATGTTTGAATCATGGATGATATGACATTTGTTGATCCTGTGTATGTGCTGTGGTTGAAAATATTAAAGTTAGGATATTTATATATTTATTAAACATGTTGTATATTTTGATTTTAATCTAGTTATAGAGGAAATTCTACCAAAATTTCTACAGATTTTATATTTTAATCGTTTGGGGTATTTGTATTTGATTTAGTAAGAGCAATTAATGGAAGGTCATTTAAGGATAAGGATATGTTCCGTTACACATAGTGTGACAGACCGGATTATTTTCCTTAAATAACCCTCCATCAATAATAATATAAACTAATGCCCATAATTAGAATTATTTGTAAATCGAATAGTTGTCAAAATACAAACACCTGTTTAACCCTATACAATGCAAAAATATATCCAAATAAACCCAACAATCAACATTATATTTCAACAACACATAAAACTACACATCCCAACTCAAAGTCCCAACATTATACATCAATCCAATCACAATACATCACAGGATCCAAAAGCCACATACAATTCGTAGCTCCAACGCGGTGTATTTAAACACAGCGTTGGCTCAAGAGAGATGCCACTAGGCCTAAACAAAAATCTATACACCCAAATAAATGCGGAAGCAGAACTAAATCCATAAGTCACCTACGGAAGACAATAATAACCATAAAATAATAACAAATCACATTAAACTATCAGGCCGTTTACATTTTAGTACAACAGATGTAACTAAAACTTCAGGCTTTTGACATTCGGCTAATCTCCTCAAGCGAGTCCCTCTCCTTGCTCTAATTAATCAGGAGCAAACTTAATACTCTCACCTGGGAGGAGAAAACAACAAGAGTGAGCGTACAGCTTAGCAAGTGAAATTATACGTCACTATCAAACTGTAAAGAAACATGAATATGATAATGAAAAGGGCAACATGCATTCAAAATACAATGAGGCCTGAGAGGAAAGGAACATTTAGAAGTACCAATTTGCCATTTATCATATTTTGGAACCTTTAATTGCCATTTGAACATGCTTTAGTGCATTTATCAATTTACTTTAGTCTTTGTGGACCACGGCCAGTCGTACTAGCAACGATGCGAGAGAATGAGGAAAGGATCATGATACTCCACATGATCTAAGGCCGTGAGGGCTTATTCTTAGACCCAGCCGAGGGGTCATCTACATATCATGCCTGTAGACGGGCCCGATAAACGTGCCATTTCCCCGGGGTACCAGAGCAGTTCCTCGTTCTTCCACAATAGTATCCTAAGGCGTGCCACAGACATCACCCTCTCACACAAGCGACCAGAATACACAGCCAAAGTATTCTTCGGGTTTCTACTGAGATGGGCTTGGCAAGTCAGAGAATACTACCCAATGAACATAAGTCCATGGTCCTAGTTTTATTATTCTATTTCCATTTCCATTTTAGGGAAAGTCCACCATATCCAATTTGCCATATCTCCTGCCATTTGGGAGGTTCCGTCCTTCACACATCACATTGTGGACTTCCCTCCGTTTACTCGTTCGGTTCTCATCTCACTTTGGAACTTAAACATTTTTAGCAATTCAATTATACATATGATTACCAAAGTTCATGAGAGATTAGAATTTCTTATCATCGATGAGCCAATATCACATCGGGGTCCTCCGGATCCCGTTCCATTGCAATCGATGCGCAAATTCATGTTTTCAGGCTTACGTTCAAATATAATCCGTTAGATATACTTCTTATAACAATTAAATAGGGTAAAAGCATGAAAACTTTCCATTATACCTCGGATGAACAGTAACAGTGGCATTTTAGAGCGTTCAGACGCCGTGAACGGGTTAGTTCTTGTGAAATCAGATGCCCAGTCGATATATATACGTATTTGAGACGTGGTGATTCATATTTTGGGGTCAAAATAACATAATTTGAAGGGGAAAACAGTGAATCCCAAATTTGGGTGTGGGTTAGGGTTTGGCGATACCAAATCGAATGATTCGGACAACGAATTGAACAAATAACTGCATATTCATGGAACATAAATCATAGGTTATACATTTTTTACATTTTGGGTGGGTATCGGAACAATAATATCCGATGGAGAATGAATAAAAATTAAAAGAGAGCAAATAGTGAGTATGAGAACACTTGCCTCGACGTGCTCTACATTTTCTCCAACTAGCACGAGCTCGGAATCAGACCCAAATACCTCCATTTTTACCTCTTCTCCTACCCGTGCCTTCTCCTCTCGCCAGGCTCCCATGGCCGCTGCCACCACTCCACAGCGACGCCCAGCCGGTCACCACCATGCACGGTCGTCGCCGGCCGCTGCCGACCCATGCGCCGTTGACGCCGGCGCCGTTCTCCCCCTCTGTCCTCTTCCTCTCCCCCGAAACCCTCGCCCAAGCCCCTGCTTTCCCTTCTCCCGTTTTTCTCTTCTGCCTATCTTATTATTATTGTTGTTATTATTATTATTATTATATACACACACACACGTTATTATATATATTATATATATATATTATATACTCACACACACACACACACACACACATGTTATTATATATATATATATATATATATATATTATATACACACACACACACAAACGTTATTATATATATATACATCTATTTTTTCTTAAATCACAAAAACCCAAAATCGATATTCGGGTGGCCGAACGGGCTCACTTCGGACGCCGCCCATCAGATCTAAATATTCTCCAAAATTTTCATAATATTTAATTAATTTTTCTCACACCTAAATTACCCAAAATTATCAAAAATAATAAATAATCTCAATTTAATCAGATAAAATATTTCAAGATGTTACACATAGCCTCTATAGTCCTTGCCAATTCCTATGGGAGTTGAGGGCTCTCCTGGCCTATCTCAATGGGAGGGTCGTCTTATCACAAGGTACTGTGTCATAGGCTCCTTCGGTCTGATATCATAATGCTTTCTTATCGTCATTCCCGATTGACCATTGTCTATTATTTGGCAAGTCCATGAAGCACTCCGAGTGGTGGAGAGGGCATTGTATTAGTGGAAGCTGAGATCTCATGGCTATCTCAGGGGCACATAGATCCTGGTATGCTAGAAGATGCAAAGCACCAGATGAGTACTGCCATCGTCTGGGCTTTGTGGAGCGAAGAGCAAGCGGCATACCTTGATTAGGAGTTATCTAGGTCAAGGGCGAGATACCAAGAGCTCTCAGAGGCGAATGCTCGAACTCTAGATTGGAGTGCCTCATTTAAGGACAGGCTCCAAGAGACACAACTCTCTAACCTCCGAAGGGATTATGCCCGGCATGAAGGAGAGCTAAGGTCTCGGCTCTGACCTGACGAAATCAGCCACACCACGGATAAAAGATTTCAAGAAGGCGTTCTCTTTAGTCTACAGATCGTGTCCTTGGTGGTTCTAGGCTTCCCTATCGGCTTCATTGATACAAGGAACGCTAGTGCTTGGTGTGACCCTGGCCTGGACGACTTCTTGGAAATAGGAGGGGGACTACACCTCATTCACCAGGGTGCCCCGACCATAGGATAGTCATTTGGTCAAGGCATATGTGTAGGATGTTCTCTTGTACTTTTGGAGGCATTCAGTTGCCCTAATTGTACATTCTGAATCTTTAATGAATCAACTTGATAATTTTAATCGTCGTTACTAATATTTTTAATTGTGTGTTTATTCGCCTTTGTACCACATTGGATTTGCTTTACCAAATAAACGTTATTGTTATTGTTATCACTGTCGGGCTTGACTGGATGCCTCTGTCTGAGCATGCTCACTCATATGAGGAGGTCATGACACTGAAAAAATGTGATTGCCGACTAAGCCTTGTGGCTATTGTCACCTACTTGATCAGACACGTTTGTCCATTTGTACTCTTCCCTGTACAAGGATGTCGTGGCATGGGTATAGGTGAGCCTCTCAAGGGCCAACTCGGTTTTATGGCCATAGTTGCCGAGCTCTGGTGAAGTCTAGACCGTCGCCTGCACCTAACCATTGGTGCTCGATCTTGTTAGAGGACGTCATAGATTTCATATGTCAAGTCCTAGTCCACTGACTATTGTCGACTAATAGTGCTCATCCCTACGGGAGGGAGTTAGTGCACGCATACTAAAAAGCCCCTTGAGGTTTTGACAGCCGCTTGATAGGGAGGTCTGACTCTTGGCTCGCATGCCCCCTAGGTTGTATTGTTCTACCTTGTTTGGGCCACTCGATGGTTGAGACCAAGGTTCAATTTGATCCTTCTCTAAGCCTCTCGATAATCAAAATTGAGGTTTTGTGACTGAGTCGTAGCCAATCAAGGCACAGGCAAAAGAGTTCTCCCAATTTAGGGGCAGTCTAGGTCTTAAAAATGATGCATGCACACAAGCAATCAAATGATTGGCATAATAAATGGAACACGCAAGTGTTCAGCATGGATGCATTTAACTTACCTGCACTTGATGAAAAATCATCGGAGGTACCTTCTAGGGTGGAGGGCATTCTGAGCCCATAGGACCAGTTTTCTACACCAAACACATAGCACGTATGCCCCGCTTTGGAGCATCGTTGAGGCTCGAAATGGTCACTGTCAATAGGGAGACTGCTTGTTCCAATTAGCAATCTCTACCCGTAGCCTCTATGCTTTGAAGGACCTAGTCCACAATGCTAAACCAATGTGCTTTTGTCTTCTCGCTGCCCTACTCGACGAAACGTTTTCCAAGGGACTGGATTCTGTCGCCTGCGACAATGGCCCCGAGAGTCTCGGTTCTACGCTTAGTGCTCTACTCAATGGATCTACACCGGTGGGTCAATTTCTACTCGTCTTTAGTGCTATCAATGGCAATGCTCATGGTCACCCTCTGGCCCAAAAGAGATGGAGGATGGACCCAAAATGTCAAGCCCCCACTGTAAGAACAATCACGGTAGTCGACCTGAGGTGTGGCTGTGAACTCGACAGCTCTTGCACTTCATGGCGGATCATGCAACCTCCTTCTCAATCATTCGGTAGCTGGTTTGTGATGACCCTAACCCAAATTTCACAACTAATACCCAAATCTGATCATATAGAAAAATTTAAATCTCAAATCAATATATATCACATCCACAATTGATAAAAATATAAATATAATAATCCAAATATCTTCACACCAACAATAAATCTAGAAAAAATATATAGTCCCAAAAATTTCCAACAAAATAAAGCAAAATATCAAAAATATATCTCTAGAGCATAAAATCCATACTCTCTCCCAATGGCCTCAATCTGTAATATCTTGAATATTTTTTTAATAAATTATCTAATTAATTTTAATAATTATTTTAGTATTTATTTTGGATTTAGGATTTTATAATTGGGCTTGAAATTTGAATCTAAAATATTTCAATAATTGAATTAGGCTTAGATACTTAAACCATTAATTTGAACTAATAGTTTGAGTTGGGTATTTTGATTATTTAATTTGGTTTAGAGTAATTAATATGATTAATTGAGTTAGTTTAATTATAAGTCTATTTAATCAAGAAAATTATTTTATATTTAATTTATATGAATTTTAGTATATTAGAATTTATTAATTTAAAATAGAATTATGAAATTAAAATTTAAGATGGGCCAAAATATTAGAAAATTTTAAGTGTTATTATTAGATAAATAATTAATTAAGATTTTAATGAGAGATAAATAAATATATATATAAATATAATAATAATAATAATAATAATAATAATAAATATATGGTAATAATAATAATAATAATAATAAATATATAATGATAATAATAAATATATAATAATAATAATAATGAAAATAAATAAATAAATAAAATAAGAAGAGAAGGAAAGAATCAACCGAAGGAAAAGAAAAAGAAAGATAGAAAAAGACAGGAGGAAAGGAGAAAGGACAGGAAAGAAAGGAAAAGAAGAAGAAGGAAAGACAGAGAAGGGAAAGAGGAGAGGGAGGCTTGGACGGTGGGACGAAGAAGGAAAGGGGGGATAAAACCCTTATAGGCCTTTCCATTACTTAAGGTGGTATTAGGGTTAGGGAAGGAAAAGAAAATGGCAGAGGACGAACCCAAGATCTGCTCTGCCGATTGCCGCCGACGCCTAAGTGTAATGAGGAAATTGAGGCAAGTAATTTTCCTAATTGTTGCAAGTAAAGTTCCTCCATCACAAAAATTAATTCTCCTTTTATTCTTGTTGATGCAAATACTCTGATTTTTATGCCCTGATTTGGTGGAAAACTGCTGAAAGTCGAGGGTTACAATTTTGGGGAAACCGAATCCAGAGCTCCAGCTCGATGAAGAAATGGCTAGCTCTTTTGAATCAAGGATATATTGGGACTTTATAAATCATCTAATCGAATCATAAAGTAACGATTTTTCATGTTATACCCTGATTTTTGGGAGATTTTGGGTGTTGTTGAGACATGGTCTATTTCCCGTTTTTCCAGCCGAGTTTAGTAACCGGCTGTGGCTCGGGAACCCATTAGTTGCAAGTTAAACCCCATCATTTCCTTTCTCCACTCGTTTGCAAGTAAAATCATCTTCCTCTTGCAAGCATTCCTCGGTGCCTTGTTGTGATCCATTCTTTTCTCCCTTTTTATTTCGTGAAAAATTGAATCGGGAAAAATAGGGCTTCATGCTCTGTTATGGCTGAGAGTTGTGAAGGAAGGATTGGTGAATTTGGATGATTAAACGGTTCTGTGCGTGTGTGTGTATGTAGACGCGTATATGGGCCGTATTTGCGTTCGGTGCGTAGGTGCTGGCTCTGTGTGTGTTACGGCTGTGTGTGAAACCGTATGTGTACAGTGTGTAATTGTGTGTTGTGGTGGGTGTGAGTAGTAGATTGCTGCGCGCGTGTGTGTGTTGTGGTGTGTGTGAGCATCAAATTACTGCTGCGTGTGTGTGTGTAGGTGGGGCCACGTGTGTACGTGCATATGGGTAAATATGTATACGATAGCGCTGTGTGTGTATATATGTATGTAATTATATGAATAATTATGCATGTATATATTTAGAAAGTATATACATAATTATATATGGGATGGTGTATATTTATATTGATATATAGTAATGGTAGAAAATATTTATATGTTGGCAAGCTTGAAATAATATCAATCGGTTACGTGATTATTTCCGTATCACGTTGACAAAATCTGGTAAAAATATTCTTTGCGTTAACTTTGGTGGTGTGAGTACATTTATTATCATTCTATGGCTAAGTTGAGGATGGCGTATGAAAACACTAAGGTATCGAGTTGAATGGGAGGCTACGGAACCTTAGTGTGGTCTACACCTTTTTGATACTGATTCCATTATGGATAAATAAAGGATAGTGTACGAAGACTTTGCAGTAACCGGGTGTATAGGAGTCTGTAGGATCGTGGAGTAGCTTATACTTTTTCAATACTGATTCCATTCCAGAGGTTGAAGTTGTTAATATTGCGAAGGGATACTTATAACCTAGTGACCATCGTAGATGATGATATCTGGGATATCATTGGTGAGGGGTATCGGAGATTGTGTGAGCATGCTACGGGCATCCCTCCGGGAGGACTGTAGGGGTTGTTGGGATACCATGGATATCAGGTAACCTCATGGTACTCATCCAGCCATCAGGGGTGTAAATACGCGGCCTTTGGTTCACTACGGTAGAATAAGATCCAGGAAGATTCTTGTTATCTCGTACAGTGGTGACCTCAAATTGACCTAATAATCAAATTCTTGTTATCTCGTACAGTTAGTCAAGAGGGATGCTTATAACCTAGTGACCATCGTAGAGGATGATATCTGGGATATCATTGGCCATGGATATCGGAGATGGTATGAGCATACTACAAGTACAGCCTCCGGGAGGGCTGTAGGGGTAGTGGGGATACCATGGATATCGGCTAATCTTGTAGTACTCGCCCAGCCGTCGAAGGCATAAATACGCGGCCTTTGGTTCACTATGGTAGAATAAGGCCCATGGAGACTTCTGTCATTCATACAGTTGTGACCTCGTATTGAGCTAATGATCAGATTCGACGGAATCCATGTTGCTTTCTTGATACTTAGCCGTTCACGTGGCCTTCGGGTCGTGGACACATACATTATTGAGTCTCGGACAGTGGTTGATAAATTACCTGTTATTATTGATATTATTCATTGTATTATTTTTCGGGATGCTTAATTATACTCCTCTATTGTTGATTTATTTACTTGCTAGGTATTCGGCTCACTCTTGTATTTTATTAGCTCCAAATTGAGTTGATTATATAGTGTAGACCGTGGGATCCTACTTTTGCTGCAGGACTTTCAAGTAAAGCGATTTGTGGATGTTAGATATTATTTATCAGTGGGAGACAAACTAAATATGTTACTGACAGAAATTGAGTAGTTTTCATTCGGGTTGTGACCCGTGATTCTGAGCAGTTGTTATTTTGGGATGATTATATAATGTATTAATGAATTTAATAGTAGTTTAATTTAATTATGCTGTTATTATGAAATATTATAAATGATTTTAAGTTTTAAGGTTTCCACGTGAGCGGTTCGAGCTATATTTGATATTTTGGGTTCGGGTCGTCACACAATCTCTCTTGCCACAATCTTTTATCCAACTCTAGAGTCATCATCATCTACACTTACTACTTTGGAAGAAATAAAAATAGTAAGAGTGAGCCAAATACCTAACAAGTAATAACAAATTCAAAAATAAATAGGGAATGATAATAAATGTCACAGATATACAATATATAATATATGCCAAGAGTCATGAACAAGAATACAATATCTACCAAATAAATATATCAAAGAATTTGTATTTCATCGCATTTACGATTCAAATGTATAAGAAAGGCAAGTCACTTCAAATCCTGATATGATAAAGATCATAAAATTTCACCAATAAGAGGCGAAGATCCCTAAAAATCTGACCTTACAAGAAACAAAGGGATTTTCTGGTGTAAATATCAACGTGAATGACCTAAAAACCAAATAATAATTGTTAGGGTCTTTTTTATGATTAGCATATTCCGTGACCATATGTAATATTGTATCGATGTTAGGTTACGGATTGTCGAAATGCTACATCAACATACATTCGTAGCTGTCTGTTCCACCTTCCATGGATACCGCGCCAGCCATGTGCTCTCCAGCCGCTCGACCCCAAAATCCCAAAGCCATGCGCTCTTCGTGTGCTCTCCACCCGTTTGACCCCCAAAAACTTGAAGTATTTCGCTTGCTGTGAGCTCGCCATGAGCTCGAACGCAAAATCCCGAAAGGGCTCGCTCGCTGCTCGCCGCCTCCGCACTCGAGCACATGTAGGATTTCTCGGGAAACCCTCTGTGTGACGGACCGGATTATTCTCCATCGAATAACCTCCGTCAATGGAAACACAACTCTAAGCCCATAATTAAACTATGGACTTCTTTAGAAAATCCGGTAGAGTTTTCTCTGCAACTGGACGAAAACCAAACGGTACAACCTGTTCAAATATCCTGTACAAGCACACAACTAATCAAAAGGCTTAACTCAAAGCCTAAAACACACCACATAGGATCACACATCTGTCATATCATCCATGGCTCCAATACAGTACTCCTATCTACTATACTGGATCTAGAGAGATGCCATCTAAATGAAACAAAACTCCAAACATCAATACAGACGCGGAAGCATAACTACATCATCATAAATACGGAAACATAACACAACTATAAAACAATAACAATAATGAGCCACACCCAACTCTAAGTGGCTACTCAAAATCCGATCTAACTCTGAGTCCAGAGCTTTCGCACACTCGCCGTCCAGCCAATCTCATCAAGCAAGCCTCTATCCTTGCTCTATCTATCCGGCGTCAGCTAAGTGTTCTCACTTGAAAGGAAAAACAACAACTGCAAGAGTGAGCTAACAGCTCAGCAAATGTAATCATAAACAATTCTCCAAGGCATATACAAGAATTGGAACGGGAGGGAATACAGGCACTCTCCATACTCAAGAAATGGGAGAGGGAACAGGAAGCAACTGGAATCACTCGATTCTTATGGTTCACACGGTTACATCTGTTGATCATTATTCGGAAT
The DNA here is from genome assembly GCA_033239525.1 of Nepenthes gracilis. Classification (NCBI taxonomy): domain Eukaryota; kingdom Viridiplantae; phylum Streptophyta; class Magnoliopsida; order Caryophyllales; family Nepenthaceae; genus Nepenthes; species Nepenthes gracilis. Next base: position 19,860,763 of record BSYO01000003.1, on the reverse strand, counting down.
CACCTGATTCTCACGGTTCTCACGGTCATATCCTGAATCATTGGATTCACACGGTTCTTACGATTACATTGATTGGACATTATTCATTTTCGTTATTACATCATCTTTGCGGACCCCGGCTAGTAGACCGTACTAGCCAACGATGCGAGAGAACGAGGATAGGAATGTGTTCGCTACACATTCTAAAGCCATGGCTACTATTTTAGGTCGGTAGCACACGACCCTCGGTTGCATCCATGCAACAATCATCACAGACGACTACATCTCAATATGTAGCGTCGACAGACACACCCCACACCCCCGGGGTCCAGGGCAATCATCGTTCTTCCACAGTAGTTTCCTAAAGCATACCACAGACATCACCCACTCCCACGAGCGGCCGGAATACGTGGCCAAGTATTCCTCGGGTTCACACCGCGATGGACATGGTATACTAAAGAATACTACCCATACGACTCAGGGTCCTAGTTTCAAGATTAGGTTCAACACTTGGAGAGGGAAACCCACATTTGCCACCCACAATCACATCTCGGGAAATCTCATTCCCATCACAAGATCTCCAACCGGGAGATCATCTCATCACACACACATCTCCATCCAGGAGATTATATCATCACAAGCACAATGTGGACTCCCTTCCAATCACGTCACGATTCTCGACATCCAATGGGACTCAATTCCCTCAATCCACAACAAGTCATCCAAGTTCACAAGAGAGATTAGATTCTTACCTCCGATGATCACATATCACTTTGGAACCTCTGGGACTCATCCCTTGCCTCCAGCACACGGACACACGTTTCAGAGCTTACATTTGCGTTTAAACATTTAAACGTTCTATCAATAACAATTATGGAAGCATAACACTTATATTTCTCATTTCATTTTCGATGAACGATAACAGATTTCCTTTTGAACGCCCGGACGCCGCACACGGTTCAATACTTGGAAATTGGATGTCCGGTGGATTCGTACACACACTTGATGCACGGGATTCCACATTTGGGTTTGATTTAACTTATCACGAGGGTGGGAGTATGCAACTTCCCATTCATTTTCGGATTATCCACAACGGGAAACTTTTAAGGCTCCGGGATGCCACGAACGGATCGAATCTTGCGAGATTCGGCATCCGGTCGATATATACACACAATTGGAACACGGGGGCTCATATTCTAGGGTCCTTTCATCATTTCACGGAGGTGACAATGCGCAATTATCACCTCCGGTCTCGGGTGAACAGTAACACCGCCCACTTAACGGGCTTGGACGCCGCGAACGGGTCCAAACGTGTAAGATCGGACCCGCGGTCGACATATATACATCATTGAGACGTGGGGATTCCAATTTTGAGGTCAATTTCATGGTACATGGCCGGGAAAAGGAAAACCCCCAAAATCTCGTGGGTTAGGGTTTCGGTAAAACCCATCCGGACAAATCGGACACGATTCGGACAAACAACTACATTTTCTTGGACCTCAAGGCATGGGTTTCATGATTCTAACATTCACCATGGGTATCGACACAAAATACCCAACGAAAATACATAAAACATCGAAAGAGAACGAGAAGTGAGTATGAGAACACTTGCCTCGACGCGTGCCTTCACCTTTATACCTGGCTCTCGGACCGAATCGAACTCTCGGGCTCGATCTCCCTTCTTCTCTCTCTAGGCGCGCCCCTCTCTCTCTCTAAAACCCTCGGCCGATAGCAAAATGAGGGATAAGAGAAGCTCGGCGTGTATTTATACTACGCGTGCCGCTCGAGCGGCCAGCGAGTGGCCTCGTTTCTGGTTTTTCCACTTGATCCACGGCTCGAGCTCCCAGAGGGCGCGGGTCTGGCCCGTGGCAAGCCTGCAGCAAGCCTACGTCGCGTTTTCGCCGTTCGGGACCCGTTTTGACCATTCTAACCCAATCTTTCACATACTTGGACCTTGTCCTTGATTATATAACCTTAATAAGCCATGATTATCATGCTTTAAAACCCAAAATCGTATTTACAAAGTTACATAACTCGGTTTACAGTTTTCATTCCTGATTTACCGATTTTGGCTCTTTGAGCTGTTCATCCGATTTCTCTCATACCTTTTGACTATGATGCACCTATATTAACTTAATTGCCTTCTAATTATTATTTCCTTGACTCGGAACCTCACACTCTGTGTGCCCATCGCGCGCTCAAGTGCAGCTCAAACACTGCGGCAACGAGCAACATTTTGAATGCGGTTTTTGCGCCCTCTATAAATACTTGTCTTATAATTTTGAAACTCGAGGACTCTTGGCAGGCAAGATTCATGCTCCACTTGAGAAGAACCTTGTTCATACTCCATTGATCTTACTTCTTTTAAGAAAACCAAAAGCTACAACTTTGAGTTTCGCGTTCTAACAAGTTTTCTCTACACTTTCTCCTCACCGTTTCAACATTTTCATTCTTCTACCTTCGTTGAAGACGTCAGTACGCTGATGAAGGAGACCCGATCGTGTTCGGCAATTCAAGTGGCTCAAGAGGAAAGATTGATGTGAAGACCAGAAGGTATCCGGTTTCGTTACCGTGGGCAAATCTAAGGAGTTCCTTGGTAGGGATCACATGATGGGAATAAGTCAGCTTGGCTAGCACGTCGTTATCACCCGGTCTGTAAGTTAACTTTCATAGTACATCGCTTTCCTGGTCGTTGAAGCCTGGAGGGTTTTTCTCGATTACCGTGGGTATCGAGTTTTCCCTTCGTCATAAAAAATTGGGCCTTTTATTATTGTTTATGATCTCTTATATTTTGCATGCTTGTTAGTATTATTAGTATCTAGAAATAAATATTCTTTACGTATATTGAATATTTAATTTTTACTGCTTTCGCCAATTTTACCGAGGTCAAAACTTGAATGTAAAACTTAGGACAAAAGTCCTTTTTCAATTGGTATCAAAGACTCACCCCAATCTACGACCCCGTTCTAGATGTATACGAGTGGATAACTCTCCGTACCTTCCTTCTTTGGTGGGAGCAACTATACCAATTGGAAGGTCCGAATGAGAGCTTTCCTCAAATCAATGGAAGAGCGTGCATGGGCTAGTACCCAAATTGGGTGGACTCCACCCAAGAGTGGTGATGAACCAAAAGTTCTATTTTTGTGGTCAAAAGAAGAACTTAATGCTTGTAATTGAAATAGTAAGGCGTTACATGCTATTTTTATGGTTGTATCTTTCGAAGAGTTTAAATGTATTTCTATGTGCGAGACCTCTAAAGATGCAAGGGACATTCTTGAAATCACTCATAAAGGTACTAAATTGGTTAAAAATTCAAAATTATAAATGCTCACCACTAGATTCGAAGAAATACGAATGAAAGATGACGAGACATTTAATAAATTCTATGCGCAATTAAATAATATTGTAAATTTCACGTTTAATTTAGAAGAACGAATCCCTGAAAATAAAATTGTTAGAAAAGTTCTACGATTTTTGCCTGAACGATTTAGACTAAAAGTTACTGCTATTGAAGAAAGTAAAGATTTAGATAAATTAAAAATAGAAAAACTTATAGGGTCCCTTCAAACTTATGAGTACACACTACCACAGTCAAGAAAGAATAAATCAATTGCTCTAAAATCAAGTAGGGAAGAGAGAAACCGAGATTCCGATGAAGAATCGTGTAGCGATGATGATTTTTTCTTATTTGTTAAAAGTTTTAAAAAATTTTTGAAGAAAAATAAATCTTGATCAAAAAAACTTGATGTGGATTTAAAACGTTCACCTAAATTTAAGAAGAAAGACCGACGTGAACTCAAGGACTTCAAATCAAAAAATACTCAAGGAGTTCAATGCCATGAGTGCAAAGGGTTTGGCCACTATCGGGCTGAATGCCAAAACCTTAAACACCAACAAGGTCAAGCTTTTAAAGTTGATATGACCTTAAGCGATGACAAAGAAGAAGATGTTGAAAAACATTCTGAAGATGGCCTTGTCAAATACATGGCTTTTGTGACCTCAATGTGTGGCAATTCAGTAGAAAACTTTAATCAATCTGATAACTCTAAGGATGAGTCAGAAGCTGAATTTAATGGGCTTCAAGAAGCATATGATAAACTGTTTAGAGAATACTTAAAAGTAAAGAAACTAAATAAAACCTTAAACAGTAGGGTCATAGATTTGGAAAAAGAAAAATTATCTCAAAAATCTGAGTTAGATACTAAAGTTTATGAAGTTGAGAATTTGAAACACTCATTTATTAAACAAATCACAACTCTAGAATCTGAACTTGAGGATGCTAGAAATGATTTGAAACAATTTTTAAATGGGTCCAAAAAATTAGATCATATGCTAAGATTGGGAAAAATTAGTGGAAATAAACATGGTTTGGGGTATGTTGAGAATTTTTTCTAAAATGGCTTGAAACCTAAAACTATTTTCATTCCCGCCACAAGAATTCCATACCACAACGCTAAAACATCCAACATCACTAAGCAAATACCTCGACGTGTGGATAAAAGATTGAACTTAAATCATTTTGCTGATCCATATAGCCAAAAAGTCATGAACAAACCCACCAAGTTTCTGCCAACTTGTCATGCTTGTGGAAAGATTGGCCACATTCGTCCCCACTGCTACACCATAAATTTTCCATACAACCAAAGACAATGGATAAAAATGAATAAACTTGTTGATCACATTCAAACATTAAATGAACAAGTAAAAAAGTTGAATGAGAAAATGAATTTAGTGAGACAAGTATGGGTTAACAAAATTGAGCTTCATTACCCCTTAGTCATTCGTGACAAAAAGGGAGAGACCTGTTTCACTTTGATAGGGGGAGATTAGGGGAAACGTGATTAATTATGTTAGGGGGAGCCATGTTATTTTTGTGAGGGGGAGTCCTTCTTAGATTTTTATACTGCTTGTATTTCATTCATTTTACTACTGCATGTTGGTTGTCTTCATCTAGTATTACCGTTTTTATTGTTATCATTTTATATCATGCCTTAGTGGTACTAACCCTCTTTGACCAGGCAACTCAATTACAATATTGATGCGGTAGTCACAACATCGACACAGCAGTGCTAATATAAATTTATACATTTTCTTATTGTATCATTTATATTTCTCACTAGGTGTAGATTTTTACGTACACGGGCTCTATCTCGGTGGTATCCGAACCCATGCTTCTCTTATATTTATTTATTTTTATAGGTTTTGTCACGGAATTGCCAAAGAGGGGGATTGTTAGGGTCATTTTTATGATTGGCATATTCTGTGACCATATGTAATATTGTATCGATGTCGGGTTATGGATTGTCGAAGTGCTACATCAACAAACATCCGTTGCTATCCATTCCACCATCCATGGATACCGCACCTGCCTTATGCTCTCCAGCTGCTCAAGCCCAAAATCCTGAATCCCCGTGCTCTCCGTGCACTCTCCACCTGCTCGACCCCAAAAACCCAAAGTATTGCCCTCATAGTGAGCTCGCCATGAGCTCGAGCGCAAAATCCGGAAAGGGCCTGCTCCTTGGCTGCCGCCTCTGTGCTCGAGTGCACGTAGGGTTTCTCTAGAAACCCTCCGTGCGCTCGAGCACTGTAGCAACGGGCAACTTTTTGAATACAGTTTTTGTGCCCTCTATAAATACTTATTTTATAATTTTGAAACTCGAGGACTCTTGGCAGACAAGCTTCGTGTCCCACTTGAGAAGAACCTTGTTCATGCTCCATTGATCTTGCTTCTTTTGAGAAAACTAAAAGCCACAGCTTTGAGTTTTATGTTCTAACAAGTTTTCTCTACACTTTCTTTTTATCGTTTCAACATTTCCATTCTTCTACCTTCGTTGGAGATGTCAGTACGCTGAAGAAGGAGACCTGATCGTATTTGAAAATTCAAGTGGCTCAAGAGGGAAGATTGACGTGAAGACCAGAAGGTGTCCGATTTCGTTACCGTGGGCAAATCCAAGGAGTTCCTTTGCAGGGATCACATAATAGGAATAAGTCGGCTAGGTTAGCACGTCGTTACCACCCGGTCTATAAGTTAATTTTCATAATGTATTGCTTCCCTGGCCGTTGAAGCCTGAAGGGTTTTTCTCGATTACCGAGGGTATCGAGTTTTTCCTTCGTCACCAAAAATCGAGCCTTTTATTATTGTTTATGATCTCTTATATTTTGCATGCTTGTTAGTATCATTAGCATGTAGAAATAAATATTCTGTACGTGTATTGAATATTTAATTTTTACTACTTCCGCCAATTTTACCGGGGTCGAAACTTGATTGTAAAATTTAGGACAAAAGTCCTTTTTCAATAATGAATAACATGGATTCCACTAAATCCAGATATCATAAAATTTAATACATGGATTCTACCAAATATGCTCATAGATTCCACCGAATCCTAAACTCAAGAGGTATTAACAATAACGAAATATCACAATGAATCTTTTTGGATCTTATTCTGCCACCGTGAACCAAAGGTCGTGTATTTACGCTCTCAACGGCTAGGTAAGTGTATTGAGGTTATCCATGATATCCTCACTGCCTCTACAATTCTCCTAAAGGTTGTATCCGTAGTATGCCCATACCATCCGTGATACCCCTTACCAAATGATATCCCCGATATCATCTCCTACGATAATCACATGGCTATAAGCATCCCACCACAATAAACAATATGTCTCATTATCACCATGATATGTAAATTAGTATCGGATAAGAGTAAACCACGCTATGGTGTCATAACCTCCAATTTGACTAAAAATCTTAGTATTTTCATACGTTCTCATTAACCTTGACCATAGAAAGTCAATAATCCAAATACTCATGCAATTAAATATCACCCAAAAGAGGCTTTACAAGTACAATGATAGAAATGTTGTTCAGTGCCAATAAAGACCATACACACGCAATTCAAAGATAATGCAAATAATGCCATTATCGGAAGAAAAAAATATCAATGATAGTTTAAACATTCGATTAAATGTCCTAATATATTATTAAATCCTCTATGTATATATATTCATTCGTAGATTATTACACACCCCACTCATAGCAGCACCCCCAACTGCCCTCTCTCTCTCTCTCACACCCACGTCACCCCCTGCACTTCTCACACTCTCATACACACACTCTACACACACACATACACACTACACACACACTCATGGCTACACACACACATATACACACACACTGCTAAATGCATGGCTACACACACTCAGCACCAGCATTAGCAGCTCACACGCACCATTCTCACCACACGGCTTCACACATACTATTCACTTTCATTTTCAGGAGACAAATGCAACACTTTTTTTTTGCCATTCACCAGCTTCTCACCAATTTAAACTATCCAACATGCAAATTGGGAATTTATGTGCATTTATTATATTAAGATTTAATCCTCAAGCCTTAATTTAAGTGAAGCTCGAAATTCTATTTTCCATTGAGTCGAAGGCTTTATTTTGCCCCAAAATTCATTTAACCAAAATTTTCCAAAATCAAAGTATGAAAATGAAATTTTAATTCACAGATTTAACAAGTAGATTTGTAAATTTTACATACTAATTATTTTGAACCCAAAATCATATTGATTCTTTGGAAACCCATGGCAGAACCGAATGCCCTGATTTCCCGATTTCTTCACCAACGACCCAATTTAATTGCAATCCTCCAAAATTCACCCATATACAACGAATTCTTTCATAATCTTGATACATAAATAGAAAATTTACATTATTATTGGAGAAGGAAGGTCACGGATAATTGCAAAGAATCTCAAATCAACTTGCCTGATTAATGAAAAATGCCAACGGTGGCGGCTTCGACAATCCCGGTGATACTTGACAACGGCAACAATAGAAGACCTTTGGCTACATCTTTCTTATTCTCGTTCTCCTTGATTTCGCCTGTAACCACACTCGAAGAAGAACAAGTAGAAGAAGAATAAAGCAATGATTTTAAAGGAATGATGACAACTAAAAAGGGCCAAAATGAAGTTGGCGACCAAGAGGAAGAAGGAAAAGTTACTATTCCAACCGGTCGGCAGGAGAAGGAGAAAGCGTCGCAATAAGATCGGCCGGCCGTTTCCCCCTCTTTCCTCTCCTTCTTCTTCGTTCAACTACTTCCCTGTTTTCCTATTATTATTATTATTATTATTATTATTATTGTTGTTGTTGTTATTATTATTGTTGTTATTATTATTATTATTGTTGTTATCATTATTGTTGTTGTTATTAATTCTTTTCACTTATTTATTATTATTATTATTATTATTATTATTATTCCTTTTTACTTATATTATTATTATTATTATTATAACCTTTTAAAATAATTAAACATTTATTATATAATTTATATTAAATTTAAAAATATCTTGGATGTCACACGGTTGGTCCATAGAAAATGAGGGGCGCCTCGCCTAGAGCATAGGCAACTTCTTCTGGCGTGAAAGGGCACATGCAGGGGCAATGGGCTCCGCCGTCCCCTAGGGCATTTCTGCCTACTATCAATGCTGCGCTGATTGTCTATGCCCTTGGGAGCCGGTGAAGCACAGAAGTGTTCAAGATGAGCCCCGGATCGAAACTTCAAACGTTGAGCTCCAAGGTGGGCTCCCAGATCCTAGGAGGAGGTGGTATCAACCAGATCTTTCTCAAGAATAGTGACCTTTTTAGGTTGGCAGAGAACTTGTGGGTGTTGCATGAAACTTCTTCCTGGACAGGGGGCCTCCTGTCATCACAGGAGCGGCATGGATCACACCACTCTAGGCTTTTGTCTAACATCTCATGACTCAGTCAGCCCTCCAGTGCACCCAGCCCTTGTCACTTGAATCTCGAGGTCGTCAGACCATTGGATATTCTGAGGAGGCTATCTTTCTCTTCGGTCCCTCCTTCTGGATGCTGATGTCTGGGAGTTGGAGGGTGGACCCCCCGAGCATTGCACCTTCTGGCAGTACTAACAATTTGGGGCCGCTAAGGACACGGTTCATATCTGGGTGGCTAGTGTTTGCACCATAGGGGCCATGCGTTCATCCTTGTGACTACCTGTAGAGGGGTCATGGCCATGGAAAATGATGTCTATGGCGGGTGGGCTGGCTCTGCCCTAGCATTGGCCATACCTGTTCTCGCAAGAGCAGTGGTTAGACATTTTAGTCGCTCCCACAAATGGCTCTAATAATGCATCTTTGATTTGGATTACTGGATGAATTAGGAAGCCATTTGGTCTTCCTAATAAGTCGAGTGGAAGCGAGGCCATATCTTCGTTACTTTGAACTTGGATCCTGTATACCATAACTGACAAACAAAATGTTAGAAGATAGCGGAACTCACTTCTGATTATATCATCCAACACTCAAATTAGAAATCTTTCTCAAATAAATAGAAAGATAGAATAATGAATGAATAATGTGTAGGTGCATGTTTTAGAAGATTGAGTGTTCATAGAGGGTTGAGCTTCAATGAGCATGCTGAATTAGGGAATAGCTTAGAGATAAAGAATTGAGCTCTAGTAGTGCATTCAGCAGAGGAGCGGCTAAAAAATGAAGGACTTAGCTCTGATGATTGCCCTTAACTAAGGAGCAGCTAAGAGATGGAGGATTGATCTCTGATGAGTGCGTCCTATTAGAGAGCGGCTTAGAGATGGAGGACTGACTTTCGATTAGTACGCTCGACCGATGTACGGTTTGGAGATGGAGAATTGAATTCCAATGAGTATGCTCAGCTGAGGAGCAACTTAAAGATGGATGATTAAACTCTAATGAGTGCGTTTGGCTAGAAAGCAGCTTGGAGATGAGTGCGCTCGACTAGAGAGTAGGTTAGAGATGGAGGACAGAACTCTAGGGGTGCGCTCAGCTGAGAAGCAACTTGGAGATTGAGGATTGAGTTCCAATAAGTGTGCTCGACTAAGGAGCAGTTTGAAGAATGAAGATTGAGCTCTAATAAATGTGCTCAGTTGAGGAGTAGTTTAGAGAGGGAGGATTGAGCTCCTCCCATTCAGATCCCCAGGAGTTCGAGGTCCACTCTGGCGTGCTAGGCCTAGTTGCCTTTATTTCCTCCCCCTCCCTTATTTGAGATGGATAGTGGATGCTTTTCTTCTCAAAGAGGGTGCTAGCTAGCTGTCCATAGGGGTGTTAATTGCGCTGCGATCTCTAACCCTCTGAGGGAGGTTGTTCCCCGCATCCCTGTTAGGCTGCACATTTACAGGTGGTCAAGGTGCGACAATCTGGTAATCACTCAAGCTTGCTTACTGAACTGGGATTACTTAGAAGGTATCCCTAGCCTGTGTCTACGAACCCGTCAATAGGGGAGACCCTCGCAACCCTTATTCTGCTAGGTGGATTTGGGCAGTGCCTTTTGGGCCCCAGGTTACAAAGACATTTTGCTGGACTGCTACCTCTGGGTTGGTCTTTCTTATAGGCCAGATCATGGGTTGGCCCATAGGCTACAGGACCCATCAATAAACTTTACGTGAAAAGAATCCACAGTACAACACAGAAAGGCTATAAGACCGAGTAATGAGTCCCTAAGTTAGCCATACATAAATTAATCTGAAAGGCATACAGATGCCATGAAAAGAATTATCTTTACTTTCACTAATGACAAAATATAGAACATAAGAACTCACCCAATTTAGTCCCAATTTTTGTAGCATAATTAACTCCGGCTTCCCTTCTTATGATTTGTTTTCCTCTCCCTAATATCAAATATCTTCAATAACATCTAGTACCAATTAAATATCTTGTTAGAAATTTATGTGGCTAAAACAACCACAAATGCGAAATTTAAAATCGATTAATATACCTCCGACCATTTGGTACTCTGTTTTCGGACTTGCAATTCGGACCGGCTTCATGCTTCTGGACACTCCTTCACTCGTTTAGATGGTGTAATACTTAAGTTGGATGCCAGGGATAAAGCCAGAATGCTCAATTTATAGGCGAAACCATCACCCGCCTCAACCGAGCGTTTCGTACTCAAACCGGCCAAAATTGATTAATTGACATAATGGGAGAGTTATCACTACTTAATGGACCACAAATGCTTTAGCAATTAACAGAGTTAAACGCCAAATGGTTACAAAATCATCGAGGAAGATGAAACGAACGATTTTGCTCTGCCGCTCGAAAATGGCTTTCTGAAGCCGGTTGCGTTCGCGGTTTGGCGGCTCGTGGGCAGCATGGGCTGGCTCACCATTTTGTGCTGAACCCCACATTCTCCCACTTGGTCCATATTTAACTTGATGTGATAACTAAAATCATCAATTTTTCAAACTTTAAGAAATAAATATATGAATCATGGCGATAAGTCCTCTAATAATGAGTAATATCTTCCATGTATTACAATATATTAATTTCTCAAGTCATCTGATAACTTTGCTTTATGAATAAACCCTATGTTTATTCTTTGTCCAATTTAATGATATTCTCAAATCAATTAATGTGTACACAATTTTAAGAAATATCACAACAATAAAATAGGAATTTATAACATCAATGTCCATACAATGAAAATTACAAAATAGAACTCAATCCCATTTCAGTTACAAGATCCTTGAACCTTAATGGTGGCATGCCTTTAGTCAAAGGATCAGCGATCATCAATTCAGTGCTGATATGCTCAATAGCAATTTCCTTTCCTTTAATGCGCTCTTTTATGGCTAAAAACTAAATGTCGATGTGTTTACTTTGACTGCTACTTTTGTTATTTTTAGCCAGGAAAACAGCAACTGAATTATCATAAAATATCTTTAATGGCCTTGAGATAGAATCAACCACTCTAAGCCTAGACATGAAATTCCTCATCCATACACCATGCTTTGTAGCCTTGAAACAAGCAACGAACTTGGCCTCCATAGTGGAAGTAGCAATCAAAGTTTGCTTTGCACTCCGCAAGGATACAGCTCCACCGACAAACAAAAATATATTACCGGATGTTGATTTACGTGAATCAACACATCCAGCGAAGTCTGAATCGGAGTAGCCCAATACTTCCAAATCATCGGTCCGTCTATATGTAAGCATGTAATCTTTGGTACCTTGAAGATACCTCATGACTTTCTTGGCAGCTTTCCAGTGTTCGATTCCTGGATTACTTTGAAATCTTCCCAACATTCCAACTGCAAATGCTATGTCAGGTCTTGTACATACCTGAGCATACATCAAACTTCCAACAACAGAAGCATATGGAATGTTCTTGATCTGTTCCCATTCCAAATCGTTTTTCGGGCATTGGCTCAAATTGAGTCTATCACCCTTCACAATGGGTGCTACACTTGGTGAACAATCTTTCATCCAAAATCTCTTTAAAACCTTATTGATATAGGTCTTTTGAGACAAACCCAAAACACAACGCGGTCTGTCTCGGTGTATCCTTATGCCAATGACATAAGATGCATCACCCATATCCTTCATTTCAAAATTTTTAGAGAGAAATTGTTTCACCTCATACAACAACCCTTTATCATTGTATGCAAGTAAAATATCATCCACATATAAGACAAGAAAACAAGTCTTACTCCCACTGACCTTCTGGTATATACATTGATCCAAAATATTTTTTTCAAAACCGAATGAAGAGATAATTTCATCAAATTTCAAATACCATTGACGGGATGCTTGTTTCAATCCATATATGGACTTCTTTAATTTACATACCAATTGCTCACCATCACTAGAGGAGAATCCTTCTGGTTGTTTCATGTAAACCTCTTCCTCTAGATCACCATTTAAAAATGCTGTTTTCACATCCATTTGTTGTAATTCCATATCAAAATGAGCAACCAATGCCAAAATTATATGAAGAGAATCCTTTTTAGATACAGGAGAAAAAGTCTCCTTGTAATCAATTCCTTCTTTTTGAGTATATCCCTTAGCAACGAGTCTTGCCGTATATCTTTCGATATTGCCTAATGAGTCTTTCTTTATTTTGAAAACCCATTTACACCCTATAGCTTTCGCCCCTTTAGGCAATTCAACAAGATCCCAGACTCTATTGCTACTCATGGAACTCATCTCTTCTTTCATAGCATTGTACCATAATTATGATTTATTACAACTCATGGCTTGTGAAAACGTTTCAGGATCATTTTCAGCTTCCACATTACAGTCAGACTCTTCAAGATATACAATATAATCACTAGAGATTGCTAACTTTCTAATTCTAGAAGACCTTCTTAATGTTATATCATCATCCTCAATAGGAGTATGTTGTACAACTATTTCAGATAAATCCTGAATTTCATAGTCAACTGAAATAGAATCAGTATTTTATGGAATGACAATGATTGGTTGTTCAACACCAGATTGATCTTGAGGGGTGTTGTGTACATCAATCAACCTATCATATGAAGTGGAGGGTAGTGAATCCAAATGATCAGTTCTTGATCGTTTTTTCCCACTCAATAAGTCATTCTCAAGAAATTTTATATTTCTTGATTCCACAATCCTTAGAGGTATGAGATGGACAGTAAAATCTGTATCCCTTGAACCGTTCAGCATATCCAATGAAATACCCACTAATTGTGACGGACCGGATTATTCTCCATCGAATAACCTCCGTCAATGGCAACACAACCCTAAGCCCATAATTAAACTATGGACTTCTACAGAAAATCCGGCAGAGTTTCCTCTGCAACTGGACGAAAACCAAAAATACAACCTGTTTAAATATCTTGTACAAGCACACAACTAATCAAAAGGCTTAACTCAAAGCCTACAACATGCCACACAGGATCACGCATCTGCCATATGATGGCTCCAATACAGTACACTACCTACTATACTGGATCTAGAGAGATGCCATCTAAATGAAACCAACTCAAACATATATATATAGACGCGGAAACATAACTACATCATCATAAATACGGAAACATAACAAAACCTTAAAACAATAACAATAATGAGCCACGCCCAACTCTAAGTGGCTGTTCAAAATCTGATCCAACTCTGAGTCCAAAGCTTTCGTGCACTCGCCGTCTAGCCAATCTCATCAAGCAAGTCTCTCCTTGCTCTATCTATCCGGCGTCGGCTAAGTGTTCTCATCTGAAAGGAAAAAAAATCAACTGCAAGAGTGAGCTAACAGCTCAGCAAATGTAATCATAAACAATTCTCCAAGGCATGTACAAGAACAGGAACAGGGAAAGAAAACACCTACTCTCCATAATCAGGAAACAGGAGAGAGAACAGGAAACAACAGGAATCATTTGATTCCTACGATTACATCTTGAATCATTGGTTTCACACAGTTCTTGCGGTTCATATCTTGGGTCACTGGATCCATTCGGTTTTCATTCTGGTCTACTGGATTCACACTGTTCATCAATTGGATATTATTCATTTTCATTATTACATCGTCTTTGCGGACCCCGGCTAGAAGACCGTACTAACCAACGATGCAAGAGAACGAGGACAGGAATGTGTTCGCTACACATTTTAAAGCCACGGCTACTATTTTAGGTCGGTAGCACACGACCCTCGGTTGCATCCATGCAACAATCATCACTGATTTACTACATCTCAATAGGTAGCGTCACCGCACACACCCCACACCCCCGGGACCAGGGCAATCCTCGTTCTTCCACGGTAGTTTCCTAAACCGCACCATCGACATCACCCGCCTCCCACGAGCGGCGGAATACGTGGCCAAGTATTCCTCGGGTTCACACCGCGATGGACATGGTATACTAAAGAATACTACCCATACGACTCGGGGTCCTAGTTTCAAGATTAGGTTCAACACTGGAGAGGGAAATCCACATTTCACAAGCACAATCACATCTCGGAAATCTCATTCCCTTCACAATCATCTCCAATCGGGAGATTACATCATCAAACACATCTCCATCCAGGAGATCATATCATCACAAGCACAATGTGGACTCCTTCCCATTCACATCACGGTTCACGATATCCAATGGGACTCAATTCCCTTAATTCACAATAAAACATCACAAGTTCAATTCGACTTTCTTCGGGATCCTGTTCCCTTAATCACAACAATCGATCCAAGTTCACAATAGAGATTAGATTTCATACCTCAAACGATCACGAGTCACTTTGGAACCTTCGATACTCATTCCCCTGCCTCCAGCACACGGATTCACATTCGGGGCTTACATTACGTTTAATCAGTTAAACGTTACTTTCACAATTATTTTGAAGGCGTATCACATTGCATTTCTCATTTTATTTCAAGTAAACATTATTGGATTTCCTTTTGAATACCCGGACGCCGTACATGGTTCGATACTTGGAGATCGGACGTCCGGTGGATTTGTACGTACACTTTGTACACAAGACTACACATTTGGGTTCGATTTAAGTTATCACGATGATGGAAGCATATAACTTCCCCTTTAATTGCGGATAAACAATCACGGAATTATTTCAAGACTCCCGGATGCCACGAACGGGTCAAATCTTACGAGATTTGGCATCCGGTCGATATATACACACAATTGGGACATGGGGATTCATATTCTAGGATCATTTCATCATTTCACGAAGGTGACAACACGCAAAATCCACCTTCGGTCTCGGGTGAACAGTAACAGCGCCCATTTAATGGGCTCGGACGCCGCGAACGGGTCCAAACGTGCAAGATCGGACCCGCGGCCGACATATATACACCATTGGGACGTGGGGATTCCAATTTTGAGGTCAATTTCATGATACGAGGCCGGGAAACGGGAAACCCCCAAAATCCCGTAGGTTAGGGTTTCGGTAAAACACACCCGGGCGAATTGGACACGATTAGAACAAACAACCGCGTTTTCTTGGACCTCAAAGTATGGGTTTCGAGATTCTAACGTTCCCCGTGGGTATCGACACAAAATACCCAACGAAAATACACAAAACATCGAAAGAGAACGAGAAGTGGATATGAGAACACTTGCCTCGACGCGTGCTTTCACCTTTATACCTGGCTCTCGGGCGGAATCGGACTTCCGGGCTTGATCTCCTTCCTTCTCTCTCCAGTCGCGCCCCTCTCTCTCTCTCTAAAACCCTCGGCCGATCGCGAAATGAGGGAAAACGAAGGCGCGGCGCGAATTTATACTGCGCCGGCCGCTCGAGTGCTCGCTTTTGGTTTTTCCCGGACCCGAATAATTTTCCCCGTTTTTCTTCCGATACCAAACCTTAATCATCCCATAGGATTAGTATTAATCATTTGCATACTAACCACCTCATAATTGTCGGGTTCACAAATCCGGAACCTCACAACTCTCCCCCACTTATAAAATTTCGTCCTCGAAATTTAACGAGCCTCGAACTTCCAAATCTGAGGTGAACTCCTCAAAGACTGAAATCATTTCCTTGGACAACGCCTATTTTAGAACCTCAAGCATTGGAATCATCCTAGTTCTCATCACAAAGCAAATCCTTAGCCTCTCAGAACGATCCAACCCAGACACTTACCGATTCTCTCAACTATCGATACAAGGAAGACCTTATATCGATTTCTAGAAATTTCAAAAGCCACCTGCAATGATGCCGGACATCTCCTAACCCAATCCGACACTTCCAACGGATCAATGAACTTTCACTTGAATTCATTTCATGCCTCGAAAGAAATCGGTCACTAGAGCCTCAACCTTATCTAGAAACCTCTGGGCCACGGGCCCATAACGCTCCACGCGCTTACTCTGATTAATCCCCAAATCATTAAATTACGCCAAGATTAAAACTCTAATCATGGCGATCACCCAAGGAGTGGACAGAACTTTCAATCCTTACCCAGAATTCTCAAAATTCTGATCACTTGGTAACCTCAAGATCCCGTCGGCATTTCACAAGCCAACTGACCAAAATCGAATACGGTTCTAACTTCCAACAAGATCACGATATTCTAACACCCAGTTATTTGGACTTACTAGCAATTTGTCTTTCACATCCACCATGAAGCTTCAAAGACACACAAGGCCTAAGACTCGCAGCATCAATTTCAAACATTGATGCCTGCCTTCCCAAGGAAAACACCGAGGTTTACTTTCTCAACCTTTAAAACAAATCAGACCACATGCAAGGCCATATGATCATCTTCTTATCTCCGAAGACAATACTCCTTAGTTTTCAAAAGAAAAAACCTCAATGGCCAATTTCTGACATACACGTGGGGGTAATACTAATCCTGAACTCCTCCCCCACTTATCTCAAGGGTATTATATTCCACAAGAACTTATCAGACCCATTAGGGGTCAACCCAAATGACATGAACGTCAATCACCCTATCCGATTAGATCCAAGATGACTGCACGCTTCCACAACACAAATCAGCCTCCTCAATCAGCCGCACTTAAAATCCCAAGTCCTCAAAATCATGCAATTACAAAGCCACAAGCTTAGGAAGACATTTTCTCAACTAAATTCGTATTCCTTTCTCACCGGAACATGCGAATTATCAGCCATCCATAATCCATGACTTAATTCCTTGATTATCACATGAAGCAACCTCAACATCGACCCAGACGTGGTCGAAAGATCATCCCATAAAACTTCATGAAACGCCAACGAATCAACAATACCCAAACGACGTTTTCTGGACTTTACAAAGACCGTATCCTCGACTGATACCGTCGGGGCTACAACTCCTATTGATTCACAATATCACGCTATGGACCCAAATCAATTTCATAATTCATCAAGCCTTTACAACGGCTCAGGAACTACACCTATCCATTCACAAAGTCTGACTATCAAACCACCAATCTCCTAGGCAACCCCATTCCAAAATTCACGAACAACCTGATCGGTCCATCTTATTTACCTCGAATGTTCTGGAGCACTTCACATGATGCAAAACTGATATCTCCTCAGCTCTACATGGAATCCTCAACAATCGGCGTCAATTTTTGACATAACCTCGAATTCTTGACCAACGGATACATCAACCTAATCTTCCTTTTGATGACGCCCTCGGTCCAATGATCTACAAGGAAGACGATATCAACTTCTTGATACCTCGATCAATTTAAACTCATGCTTCAAATCCCACAACCTGATTGTCGGATGTTATC
Source organism: Nepenthes gracilis (assembly GCA_033239525.1). Lineage (NCBI taxonomy): Eukaryota > Viridiplantae > Streptophyta > Magnoliopsida > Caryophyllales > Nepenthaceae > Nepenthes > Nepenthes gracilis. The sequence goes on along the minus strand of BSYO01000003.1, from coordinate 19,842,786 downwards.
TTTTATCAATCCGACCATATTAGCACTGCAGTTCGTCCACAGAACTACTATTAAGATTAGATTACGACTTAACACTTTCATTATCTCAAGTTCATACCCACAATCGCACAATCCAATCACAAGGCACAATAGGTTTACCAACCCAATTCAGATTGACCCGATAACTTACTGACCGAAACCCTTAAACGTCACGCCAAGTTTGCACCACAGGACGATTCGAGTTAACCCAACAGATCGTATCCACGAACTCCAAAAATATCACAACCTCGATACCACTTACATCGAACTTAGATCCTTAATCCCTTGAATCACAAAACCATAAACATACTCGGGGTCCCCAAGAAACAAGTGCTGTGACATCACGCTTAAGAAATTTCATTTCCAATCTCGGCAATCCACATATTTCCACATGCACCATCACCGCCGAACTCTGATCCTACGGGGCTGGATTTCCTCATTCCAAGATCAGAGGATACAACCATTCTCAATCCAACACCCGTACTATCTATAACTTAGACCCTAGCTTCCAAAATCTCTTCGGAAAGGCATCCGTCCAAGATTCATCCATGAATAGCCGCTGCCATATTTCCTTTGCCCTTCCGAATACTAAGTCATCCTTGATATCACTGCCAAGACTAGATTCTCCCAGTTAGACAATTTTAACCACAATCTGACATGGGTTCGGAATCCTCAAAACAACATCAGATCACAATACTAAACCCAAGAAGCTCTCCTCCTGCCACGACAGGCGACATTAACACTTGGGTTCATATCATAGGATCCTGATATAAACACTGACCCTTCTCACTGCCTGTCCATGACTAAAGGCATCCTTAGATCTAGCGATCGGACTATCCACTATTGAGACACACTCCCAAGAGTCTCATCGACACAAAATCAATTCAAGAAGCTTCCATAATACATGGGACCATATTTCTTAATCCTCGAGACCCAAGATCTTTCTCACGTCAACCACCCGAGGTCGACTCTCTTCCTACCCATCACGGGGCAGCACGCCATGTCTTCTATCAGACATGGGGTCACCGCAACAATATCTTAAACCTCAAAATCCACATCTCAATCCCAAAGGGATCTGGACTGTCAAGAAGTCCAGACACTTCATGAATTTCCAACCTAGAGCTTCATATGCTCGATCTTAACTCCACCCAATTCATCACGCTCTCTAGGTTGTCCTGGCAACCCTTCGAAGCAAAATACCAGTCCAAGGACTTCAACCGAGAACTGATCAAACTTAGACCTCGAACCAAAATTAATTAACTTAGGCCTCGAAGCAGCACTGATCAGCTCAAGGACTCAATCAACACCGATCAAATTTAAACACTAAGGTGTCTCGACACACCATCTTTCTCTCCTCCCTACAATCAATCACAAATATTAGTAGTCCCCAACAAGGAGCCACTACTAATATTTCCTTAAAACCGAAACAATTCGAATCTAGCCAATCCTAGAACACAAGCTAGGACGTGTAGGCTAGCCATCCGAACTGAGCTACTGCTTCTAACTTAGCGCTAGTCTAAGTTCTGGGATCGGGCTAACCAAAACTACCCGGACTAACTCAGTCCTCACAGGCCTTCATTCGCGAAAACGATCAATCTTAATCAATCCTAAGCTTCCGCATATGATTCAGATCAACCTAAGGCATCTCTCTTTTTCTCTGAAACAAACTGTAACGGATCGGATTATTCTCCATCGAATAACCTCCGTCAATGGCAACACAACCCTAAGCCCATAATTAAACTACGGACTTCTACAGAAAATCCGGCAGAGTTTCCTCTGCAACTGGACGAAAACCAAAAATACAACCTGTTAAAATATCCTGTACAAGCACACAACTAATCAAAAGGGTTAACTCAAAGCCTACAATATGCCACACAGGATCATGCATTTGCCATATCATCCATGGCTCCAATACAGTACACTACCTACTATACTGGATCTAGAGAGATGCCATCTAAATGAAACCAACTCAAACATATATATACAGACGCGGAAGCATAACTACATCATCATAAATACGAAACATAACAAAACCTTAAAATAATAACAATAATGAGCCACGCCCAACTCTAAGTGGCTGTTCAAAATCTGATCCAACTCTGAGTCCAAAGCTTTCGCGCACTCGCCGTCCAGCCAATCTCATCAAGCAAGTCTCTCCTCGCTCTATCTATCCGGTGTCGGCTAAGTGTTCTCATCTGAAAGGAAAAAATAACAACTGCAAGAGTGAGCTAACAACTCAGCAAATGTAATCATAAACAATTCTCCAAGGCATGTACAAGAACAGGAACAAGGAAAGGAAACACCTACTCTCCATAATCAGGAAACAGGAGAGAGAACAGGAAACAACAGGAATCACTTGATTCCTACGATTACATCTTGAATCACTGGTTTCACACAGTTCTTGCGGTTCATATCTTGGGTCACTGGATCCATTCGGTTCTCATTCTGGTCTACTGGATTCACACTGTTCATCAATTGGATATTATTCATTTTCATTATTACATCGTCTTTGCGGACCCCGGCTAGTAGACCGTACTAACCAATGATGCGAGAGAATGAGGACAGGAATGTGTTCGCTACACATTCTAAAGCCACGGCTACTATTTTAGGTCGGTATCACATGTCCCTCGGTTGCATCCATGCAACAATCATCACTGCATTTACTACATCTCAATATGTAGCGTCGACAGACTCACCCCACACCCCCGGGGTCCAGGGCAATCCTCGTTCTTCCACAGTAGTTTCCTAAACCGTACCACTGACATCACCCGCTCCCACGAGCGGCCGGAATACGTGGCCAAGTATTCCTCGGGTTCACACCGCGATGGACATGGTATACTAAAGAATACTACCCATACGACTCAGGGTCCTAGTTTCAAGATTAGGTTCAACACTTGGAGAGGGAAATCCACATTTGCCGCACAATCACATCTCGGGAAATCTCATTCCCATCACAATCATCTCCAATCGGGAGATTACATCATCAAACACATCTCCATCCAGGAGATCATATTATCACAAGCACAATGTGGACTCCTTCCCATTCACATCACGGTTCACGATATCCAATGGGACTCAATTCTCTTAATTCACAATAAAACATCACAAGTTCAATTCGACTTCCTTCGGGATCCAGTTCCCTTAATCACAACAATCGATCCAAGTTCACAATAGAGATTAGATTTCATACCTCAAACGATCACGAGTCACTTTGGAACCTCCGATACTCATTCCCCTGCCTCCAGCACACGGATTCACATTCGGGGCTTACATTACGTTTAATCAATTAAACGTTACTTTCACAATTATTTTGAAGGCGTATCACATTGCATTTCTCATTTTATTTCAAGTAAACATTATCAGATTTCCTTTTGAACACCCGGTCGCCGTACATGGTTCGATACTTGGAGATCGGACGTCCGGTGGATTCGTACGTACACTTTGTACATAAGATTACACATTTGGGTTCGATTTAACTCATCACGATGATGGAAGCATGTAACTTCCCCTTTAATTGCTGATAAACAATCACGGAATTATTTCAAGACTCCCGGATGCCACGAACGGGTCAAATCTTGCGAGATTCGGCATCCGGTCGATATATACACACAATTGGGACATGGGGATTCATATTCTAGGATCATTTTATCATTTCACGAAGGTGACAACACGCAAAATCCACCTTCGGTCTCAGGTGAATAAGAATAAATACGCCCATTTAATGGGCTCGGGCCTTGTGACGGGTCCAAACGTGCAAGATCGGACCAGCGGGCGACATATATACACCATTGGGACGGGGGATTCCAATTTTGAGGTCAATTTCATGATACGAGGCCAGGAAACGGGAAACCCCCAAAATCCCGTAGGTTAGGTTTCGGTAAAACACACCCGGGCGAATCGGACACGATTCGGACAAACAACCGCGTTTTCTTGGACCTCAAAGTATGGGTTTCGAGATTCTAACGTTCCCCGTGGGTATCGACACAAAATACCCAACGAAAATACACAAAACATCGAAAGAGAACGAGAAGTGGATATGAGAACACTTGCCTCGACGCGTGCTTTCACCTTTATACCTGGCTCTCGGGCGAAATCGGACTCCCGAGCTTGATCTCCTTCCTTCTCTCTCCAGTCGCTCCCCTCTCTCTCTCTCTAAAACCCTCGGCCGATCCCGAAATGAGGGAAAATGAAGGCGCGGCACGAATTTATACTGCGCCGGCCATGCCACGGCTGTCCGCCGCTCGCTTCTGGTTTTTTCGCTCAAGCCACGGCTCGAGCGCCCAGCAGGCGCAATCCTGCTGGCAGGGCTTCAACAGCCCGGACCCGAATAATTTTCCCAATTTTTCTTCCGGTACCAAACCTTAATCATCCCATAGGATTAGTATTAATCATTTGCATACTAATCACCTCATAATTGTCGGGTTCACAAATCCGGAACCTCACACTAATAGTCCTTGGGTCTAATTTCTTCTCTTGTGGGTTGTAAACTCTTACTTCTGATGGGCATCCCCATACGCGTACATGTTGCAAACTCGATTTTCAACCTTTCCATAACTCAAAGGAGTTTTTGGAACAGCTTTTGTTGGGACCCGATTTAATATGTACGCCGCCGTTTTAAGAGCTTCACTCCACAGATATTTTGGAAGTTCGGAGTTACTAAGCATACTCCTCACCATGTCCAACAATGTTCGGTTTCTTCTTTCTGCTACACCATTTTGGTCCGGAGAACCAGGCATAGTATATTGGGCAATAATCCCATTTTCTTGAAGAAACTTTGCAAATGGACCAAGCATTTGTCCATCTTCAGTATATCTACCATAATACTCTCCACCTCTATCTGATCTCATAATTTTGATATTTTTTCCAGTTTGTTTCTCTACTTCGCTTTAAATAATTTAAAAGCATCTAAGGCTTCATATTTATTATAAAGCAAGTAGAGATACATATATCGTGAGAAATCATCAATAAAGGTGATAAAATATTTTGGGCCATATGAGTCTGTATCAGGACTACAAATGTCAGTATGTATGATCTCTAATATGTCCGAACTCCTCTTGGCATTTTTCTTAGTCTTGTTGGTCTGCTTTCCTTTAATGTAGTCCACACAAGTCTCAAAGTCAGTAAAATCTAGAGTACTAAGTATTCCATCATTTACCAATCTTTTGATTCTATCAATGGAGATTTGTCCCAATCTCCTATGCCACAATATCGAGGAACATTCATTCATAACACATCTTTTAATTCCAGTATTAGCATGCACAGTATTGAAAGAGGTATTGTTTTGTAAATTTAAATAATAAAGACCATCAGACAGTGTACCATTCTCAATAATATCAGACTTATAAGATAAACTGAATAATGAGTCTGAAAATATAAAGGAATATCCAAAGGGCACAAGTCTAGAAACAGAAATCAAATTTCTAGAGAAATTTGAAATATAAAAGGTCTTTTCAAGAGACAAAATAAAACCACTACTCAAAATTAAATTGCATGTTCCAATGGCCTCCACATGTGAACGCATCTTATTTCCGGAGAAGATGCATTGTTCACTGCCCACTGGTTTCCTTAGGTTTTGCAAGCCCTGTAAGGAATTAGAAATATAGATTATAGAACAAGAGTCAATCCACCATGTGTTATGTGCAACATTAACCATATTAGATTCATAATATACAAAAGAGTATGGATTACCTTTCTTTTCAAGCCAATTTTGATACTTGAAACGGTCCTTCTTTACATGTCCCTTCTTTTTACAGAAGAAGCACTTGGACTCCTTCTTGATATCATATTGGGGAGGTACTTTACCTTTTCCCTTTGGTTTGGCCGACGTCTTGAACCTTCCTTCCTTTGTCATGTAGACACTCTCACTTTGCTCCATCATGAGCCTTCCTTCCTCTTGAACACACATGGTCATCAGTTCATTGATTGACCATTTATCCTTATGTGTGTTATAAGAGATTTTAAAAGGCCCATATTATGGTGGAAGTGAATTTAAAATGTAATACACAATGAAAGGTTCAGATATTTCCACCTCTAAATTTTTCAGCTGAGCTGCAATATCCCTCATTTGCATTATGTGCTCATGCACACCCTTAACACTGGTGACCCTAATAGATGAAAACTTCATTATTAGGGTGCTTGCAAGTGCCTTATCTGAAATCACAAATTGTTTATCAATTGCCTTCAGTAAATCTTGCACCTTAGTATGCTGGTCGACAGAATCACGAATACCAGCAGAAATTTTTGTCTTTATGAATATTAAACTGAGGCGATTAGATCATTCTCAACGTTCATAAAGAGTTACCTCATCCGGAGTGCTAGTAAGGGTAAGAGCGGGTGGTTCGTCTTTTCGGATAGCATAATCAATATCTAGCCACCCTAAGTAAAGAAGAATTCTCTCCTTCCACACTTTATAGTTGTCACCCTTAAGTTCGAAAATTTCACATCTAATATCAAAAAGATTTACAGATTGAATAGCTGCATAAAAATAAATACATGCTTAACATCCAAAATTGAGGCTAACAAATTACAAAATTATGTTTTACCAATATAAAACATACATCATGAATTAATAGACAAAAAAATTACATGTGGGCTAAATTTTAATTCCAGTAGATTCATGGTCAATTTTATGATAAAACTATCAAATTATATTCCATTCTTAATCCCTGTGGGTAAATTAAGAAAAATAATTTGATATTTTATCCTAATTAATTAATTTTAATATAACAAAATTTCCTGTGGGATAAATTTTATTCTATCGAAATAATTATCACAATTTATGTCTTTATACCTCACGTGATAATAAAAATAATTTTATTAATTAAGGGTGCTGTGGCTAATCCTCAATTAAGTAAATTATTTTAATCATAAGACATTATTTATACAGATATATAATTATATTCTGGATATTATATTTTATACTTTATATATAATAATATAATTATATATGTATATAAATATAAACATATACGTATATATATAATATATATACACACAGAATAAACGTATATAGGCAATTTAAATGCGGAAAAAAAATGCATGGCGCTCAGCAGCGCAAGCGGCAGAAGTCGCTCCTTCTTCCTCTGCGTTCTGGGTTCGAAACACGTCCGCCGCGTCCGCATTTTAATTTCCGTTCTGCTACAGTAACGGGCCAGGATCTCATGGGCCGCGTCAAAAACAGTATTGGGCCGAGAACGAAATCGGCCCAAAAACCGATATATAAATTATTTTTTTATAAAACTGTAGCAAAACAACGTCGTTTTGAATACCGAATGCTTTCCAACGAAACGACGTCATTCAGAAACCCAAAACCGAAGCCAGAAACGATGACGTTTATTACCGCCAAAAGCAAAAACGACGCTGTTCAAGTCGCTGCGTCTACCTTCGTTCGGTTTGCCCGAACTCCAACAACGAACGACTGACGCGAATTCCGCACTCCAATTCAAATAAAGACCATACAAACACCATAAATGATGAAAAATATATGGAAATTTCAGAAATTTAATTTCCCATCGATTTTCAGTGCTCGTTTGAACCGAATTTCAAAAAAAGGAAGACTTTAGGTTTTTTTGATTTCGGGAAAGACCGAAAAAATACAGAACAACAAAGGCAGAGTTGAAGCCTGTCTCTGATACCAAATGTTAGAAATTTATGTGGCTAAAACAACCACAAATGCGGAATTTAAAATCGATTAATATACCTCTGGCCATTTGGTGCTCTGTTTTCGGACTTGCAATTCGGACCGGCTCCGTACTTCTGGACACTCCTTCACTCGTTTAGATGGTATAATACTTGAGTTGAGTGCCAGGGACAAAGCCAGAATGCGCAATTTATAGGCGAAACTATCACCCGCCTCAACCGAGCGTTTCGTGCTCAAACCGGCCAAAATTGATTAATTGACTTAATGGGAGAGTTATCACTACTTAATGGACCACAAATGCTTCAGCAATTTACAGAGTTAAACGCCAAATGGTTACAAAATCATCGAGGAAGATGAAACGAACGATTTTGCTCTGCCGCTCGAAAACGGCTTTCTAAAGCCGGTTGCGTTTGCGGCTTGGCGGCTCGTGGGCCGACTCAAGGCCGGCTTAGCGGCTTGGGCCGGCTCACCATTTTGGGCTGAAGCCCACATATCTAACTAAAAGAAAATTAATTTTAACATTCCTATGTATTTAAATTGAGGTCTATCTAAAATAATTATTACCTAAAGTGGGATGCAAGTAGGAATATAGCGACTCTAATCATACACACTATAAATAGCAAGGTCAATAGGGTTTGGATTTTTCTTCGGGGCAAAACCCTCTCGTACCAATGTCAATATAACATTGAGAAAAGTAAGACATATAAAAAGATTATTATACCCTTAAATTTTGTAACGAGACCCCTATTTTAGACATGCAATTATGAGGGGGTCGGGCACTCAGGCCGGCTCAGAGGGAGATCTATAGTCTTTGGGAGAAAAGCCCCTTGCAGCTTGATTATCAAGGAATGCTCGATTTTTTGTAAGAAATAGGCTTTACAGTATACCCATATATTGATTTTGGCTTCTTTTTGTAGTATTGTAGTACTTGATTGAGTGAATAAAAGCTTTCTATAAGGCAAGAAAGCTTTGAGTGGACAATAATTAGAATACCTTTGCTTTTTTGACTAGTCTCCTCGTTAATCAAATATGGTAAATATTTATAGGCTAAAGGCTAAAAATAGTCGCTCAGAGAAAATTGGCGGCTAATTTATTACATATCTTGGGTTAAAAGATAGTTATACTTTCTCCCGGATTTTTGTTAGACTTAGTTGCAATGTCCAATTAACACATGCTTTGTTAACCTTCTTTTTAGATGCATTTTCAATGTATTGTCGTGTGTTGAGTCTGAATTTTTCCGTTTGCCTATAAGGGGACCATTGGTTAAAGTTTGCAGTCAAATACTAATATATCCTTTATACCTTGACTTAATCTTTATATAATATTTTAAATATTTTTAATTTAGTCATTTTATACATGTAATTTATTAGATGATTTTTTTAAAAAATAATTAAATTACCAAAATTAATTGATTGAACAACTAAATTATAATTAGGCCAAGATTTAGGTTGGACTTAATTCATTCTTTGTGCCGAGAATATGGTTAGTGGACCACAATGAAATTTTGGGGACCCAATTAGTTAAGGCTTTTGGTGAGATTAACTTAAGGAATGTGTAAGCAGTAATTTTGAAAATAATTAATAAATAATTGCCATGGTACATTACCTTTTACACGGCTGATTAGGAACCCTTGAGGGTACGGTTTTTGATACCTAGCTAATTGAAGGCTGCTTAATGGTTTTTGGCAACTTTTTAAATTTGAATTCAAGAATCTTGCATCATCTATAATAAATCCATGGTTGGAAATACACACATTAAGTCCCTGCTCATTCATTTCATATTCAGGGAGTATGATTCAGATTTGAGTATTTCGGTAAATTATATTAGGGGAACAAAACCCTAAGCTCCCCTTGAATCCATAAGCACCTCATCACTCCTTTGTAACCCTAGCTGCCACTTTTTCAAAATTTGAACCTTAACTTTTGGATGTAATAATGTTAGCTATTAACAAGGGAAACGACAGATTAGATATGTGATTTTATCAGCTGAATTATTTAAAAACTGAAACTAAAATTGGGAGGGAAAATGACTAACCCTAGCGGCGCCCCTCATTTAGTTTAAAACACTAGGAAGCCTCTTGTTTCTTCCACCTCTTGCCTTTTTGTCTAAAGTTGAGAAGAGTTAAGGAAAAGGGGGCGGTGGTTTAGATTTGACAGAAGGAAAAGTAGAAGAAAGTAAGAGTTAAAAAAAAAGGACGTCAATTGAGGCAAGTAGCTGATGACCTTCTATATTTCTTTTCCAATTTTAGTTATGACTCTCTCTTAATTATTCTTGTATGTCATCCTTAATGTTATTCTCATCCATTTATGAGCAATAATAGAGTATAGTAAGAAGAGTACATATGTAATATCTAGTTCTCATATGATTTAATTTGATATTATTAATTTATTTTGAATTAAATTAGATACATCATAAATAATTGTGTAATTTAAAATTTGAAGGATGTTTAGAATAAAGAAGTAGAGTAGCACTTAAGGCACGCCCAACGTGCAATTGAGTACAGATTCCAAGTTAGGGAGCACCTAAGGCAACGCTTGAGCACTAATTCCCGTGACAGTCATGTCGAAGCACGCTAGAGTGCTAATTCCCATGGGAGTCACACTTGAAGCACGCCCGAGGCGGCGCTTGTGCGTAGGTTAGCTTTGAGCACAGTACTTGACGTGCCCCTGAACAGTGTTTGTGCACCGATTCACCAATATAAGGAGCAGTGCGCACTGTTCGGTCATTTCATGTAGAAAAGAAGAGAAATGAGAGAAAAAGAGAAGGAAAAGAAAGAGAGAGAAAGTAGAGAAAAGGTGGTTCGAAACATCCTTTTGTCAAATCTGTTTAATTTGATTTTAAGGCAAATATCCATACAACCTATGCTTTGTCTATTTACATTTTTTATTATTTTTACTTATATTTGATAGATTTAATATACTTACATGTTAGTTTACTTACCCTATTTGAATTCGTCATGCATGCATGTCCTTTTCTACTAGTTGTTTCGGGATTTTATTTTAATTTTACTAATATTTAAGGATTTTACTTATTTTGTCAAAAATGGGTAAATATTTTGAGATGTTATATTTATATATTGACATGTTTATAAAAAAAAAAAGTGATGAAAGACTTGTATATGAACCGTGTAAGTGGTATTTATGCATTATTGCTTTAGGTCAAACTCTACCTTCATTATGTAATCTGATATGTGACATTTTTTAAGGAAAAAGCTTTATGATTTGACCTTTTCGAGTAAAAATTTCGTACTTTTCTACAAGTTAGGAAACGTTTTATGATATGTGATATAGAAACATTCTCCGATTACATTTTTATGAAAATCATTGTAAAAAATTGAATGAAATTAATATATTCGAACTTTCTAATATATCAAATAGACTTGAGAACTATATTCATTCCACGGGTGGTAAAAGATTGTAGCTTTATTCCTGTTTATAAGAGATAATGTATAGAAGGCCCCATCCACATGTCTAAATAGTAGTGATATATTTTAAAATTATCGAGATATGTGTAACACTTTCTCATGCAGTTAGTTTTTTTATTTTTGATTTTTCAATTTATACATATTTTAGATTTTTATTATATTTTACCTATTCGGGGTCCTAGTTTCTACATTGACTTATATTTGAGACTTCAATTGAGATTTGTAGGTTTCGCCCAATAGTTGCAATTCCCTTAATTGGTCTCGTATAATTAGAAATTGTGATATTCATTTTGGATTATACTTTGAGTATGAGATCACATTTCTCATTTAGAACTTTTGTTAATAGGCTAACTACATTTTCTCGGACCTCAAGGCATGGGTATCGATATTCTAACATTCCCGTGGGTATGGACACAAAATACCATGAAAATACATAAAACAACGAAAGGCTTGAGTGGGTATGAGAACACTTGCTCTCGACAAGTGCTTTCACCTTTATACACCTTTCGGGCGGAATCGGACTCTCGGAGCTCGATCTCCTTCCTTCTCTCTCTAGTCGTGCCTCTCTCTCTCCTCAAAACCCTCGGGTTACGGAAAAAATGAGGAGAGAGAAGGCTCGGCACGACGGAACAATGCTCAGCCGCCGAGCGGCTCTCGAGCGGGCCATGGCCGAGCGGCCAGCCACGAGTTAGCCACCGCTCGAGCCACGGCTCGAGCGCCAATGACGCCGACTGCCGGGCAGGCTTTGGCAGCAGGACCCGATTTCTTTCCCTATTTCTCTTCGATACCAACCTTAATCCCTCCATAGGTTAATAAATCATTATCATCCTAATTACCTCATTAATATCGAGTTCTTAAATTCGAAACCTCACAAAAAATTCCGTACTTTTCTACAAGTTAGGAAACGTTTTATGATATGTGATATAGAAACATTCTCCGATTACATTTTTATGAAAATCATTGTAAAAAATTGAATGAAATTAATATATTCGAACTTTCTAATATATCAAATAGACTTGAGAACTATATTCATTCCACGGGTGGTAAAAGATTGTAGCTTTATTCCTGTTTATAAGAGATAATGTATAGAAGGCCCCATCCACATGTCTAAATAGTAGTGATATATTTTAAAATTATCGAGAGTATGTGTAACACTTTCTCAAGTTAGTTTTTTTATTTTTGATTTTTCAATTTATACATATTTTAGATTTTTATTATATTTTACCTACATTGACTTATATTTGAGACTTCAATTGAGATTTGTAGGTTTCGCCCGTAGTTGCAATTCGATTGGTCTCGTATAATTAGAAATTGTGATATTCATTTTGGATTATACTTTGAGTATGAGATCACATTCGGACTTTTGTTAATAGGCTTTTGAACCGTGGTTTTACGTGTTTTGTATATGTTTATCAACCTTCATTCTAATTTTTGCCGTTTTTGTTTGCTATATTATATACTAATTGTGAGGTTCCGGATTTAAAAACTTGATGATGAGTAGGTGATTAGTACGCTAATGATCAATGCTAGGCCTATGAAACGAATAAGGTTGGGTATCAGAAGAAAAATCGAGAAAGTGTTCGGGTTCGTGCTGCTAGTGCACGGCCAGCAGGCTTGCGCCTGCTGGGCGCTCGAGCCGTGGCTCAAGCGCATTTTCCAGTAGCTCCCCCGCCCGCTGTTTGCTCGAGCGGAGCTCAAGCGGGAGATCCAGAAGAAGTCCCGCCCGCTGGCCGCTCAAGCTCCGCTCGAGTGGAAAAACCAGAACAAGCCTCGCCTGCTGGCCGCTCGAGTCGCACTCGAGCGGGGATAACCAGCACCGTGGCCCTCGCTGCCCGCTTGAGCAGTGCTCGAGCGGTGGCACAGTATAAAAGTCGCCCTCTGCCTTCTTCTCATCATTTTTGCACGGTTTAGGGTTTCTAGAGAGAGAGGGAGCACCGATCCTAGTGAGAGAAAGGAGGAGATCGAGGCCGTGGAGTCTGAATCCGTCTGAGAGCTTGTTATAAAGGTGAAAGCACCCGTCGAGGCAAGTGTTCTCATACTCACTTCTCGCTCTCTTTCATTATTTTGCTCGATTTTGTTGGGTATTTTGTGTTGATACCCTCCGTGAACGTTAGAATAATGAAGCCCATGCCTTGAGGTCCAAGAATATGTAGTCGTTTGTCCGAATCGTATCCGATCCACCCGGTTTGGTTTCACCGAAACCCTAACCCACAAAAATTGGGGATTTCCCGTTTTCCGCCCATGTATCATGAAATTGACCTCAAAATGTGAATCCCCACGTCCCAATGATGTATATATGTCGGCCGCGGGTCTGATTTCGCATGTCTCGACCCGTTCGCGGCGTCCGAGCCCTCTAAGTGGGCGCTGTTACTATTCACCCGAGACCGAAGGTGGAAATTGCACGTTGTCACCTTCGAGAAATGTTGAAATAACCCTAGAATATGAATTCCCGTATCCTAATTGTATGTATATATCGACCGGATGCCGGATCCCGCAAGATTTGACCCGTTCGTGGCATCCGAGAGCCTTAAAAGTTCCCCGTTACTGTTCATTCGAAAATGAATGGGAAGTTGCATGCTTCCATCATCGTGTTAAGTTAAATCGAGTCCAAATGTGAAACCTCGCGTATCAATTGGGCATACGAGTCCACTGGGCGTCTGATTTCCCAAGTATCGAACCGTTCACGGCGTCCGGATGTTCCTTAATGTGTTTTCCTGAAATGAAATTGAGAAATGTATCTGTTATGCCCTTAAATGTTATTGAAGCAACGTTTAACTGTTTAAATGTAAATGTAAGCTCCGAAATGTGTATCCATGTGCTGGAAGCAAGGGAATGAGTTCCGGAGGTTTCAAAGTGATATGTGATCATCGGAGGTAAGGAATCTAATCTCTGTCGTAAACTTGGAAAGAATTGAGGTGAATAAGGGAATTGAGTCCCACAGATTGTGTATAAAGGAATTAAGTCCCACAGAAGGTTGTGAACCGAGCCAGTGAACGGAAGGGAATCCACATTGTGCTTTGTGATGATGTGATCTCCTGGATGGAGATGTGTGTGATGGAACGATCTCCCGGTTGGAGATGTATGTGACGGGAATGAGATTTCCCGAGTTGTGAATGTGTGTGGCAAATGTGGATTTCCCTCTCCAAGTGTGGAAACTAATCTTGAAACTAGGACCATGATTCACAGGGGTAGTATTCTTTAGCATACCATGTACATCGCGGTGTGAACCCGAGGAATACTTGGCCACGTATTCTGGCCGCTCATGGGAGCGGGTGATGTTCGTGGTACGCTTTAGGACACTACTGTGGAAGAACGAGGATTGCCCTGGTCCCCGGGGGATATGGGGCGTGTTGTTGGAACGCTACATAGTGAGATGTAGTCATTCGTTGATTGTTGCATGGATGTAACTAGGGGTCGAAAGGTGCAGACCTAAAATGTAGCCGTGGCTTTAGAATGTGTAGCAAACACATTCCTTTTCTCGTTCTCTCGCATCGTTGGCTAGTACGGTCTACTAGCCCAGGTCCGCGAATATGATGTAATAATGAAAATGAATAATGTCCAATCGATGTAATCGGAAGAACCGCGTGAATCCAGTAATTCAAGATGTTTCCTGTTTCTTCTCCTGATTCATGTTTGTGGAGATTCCTTGTATCCTCCCCCATTCCAGTTCTTGTATAGGTCTGTGAGATGTGTTTATGATTATACTTGCTGAGCTGTAAGTTCACTCTTACTGTTTTGTTATTTTCCTTCCAGATGAGAACACTTAGCCGACGCCTGATAGTTAAAGCAAGGAGAGAGACTTGCTTGAAGAGATTAGCTGGACGTCTAGTGCTTTGAAGACTTGGTCCTATTGTTGTAATGAAATGTAGCAGCCACTCATGGATGGACGTGGCCCGTCGTTATTTTTATGGTTTTGTTACGCTTCCGCAGATTATGATGATATAGTATGCTTCCGCGTTTGTATTGATGTTTTGAGCTTTGTTTCATTTTAGATGGCATCTCTCTAGATCTAATACGGTAGATAGAAGTACTGTGACGGACCGGATTATTCTCCATTGAATAACATCCATCAGTGGCAACACAGCCCTAAGCCCATAATTAAACTATGGACTCTACAGAAAATCCGACAGAGTTTCCTCTGCAACCGGACGAAAACCAAATGGTACAACCTGTTAAATATCATCCTGCACAAGCACACATCTATCAAAAGGCTTAACTCAAAGCCTACAATACACCACACAGGATCACACATCTGCCATATCATCCATGGCTCCAATACAGTACACTACCTACTATACTGGATCTAGAGAGATGCCATCTAAATGAAACAAAACTCCAAACATTAATACAGACGCGGAAGCATACTAAATCATCATAAATGCGGAAACATAACAAAACTATAAAACAATAACTATAACGAGCCACGCTCAACCCCGAGTGGCCGTCCGCAATCCGATCCGACTCTAAGTCCAGAGCTTTCGCGCACTCGCCGTCCAGCCAATCTCATCAAGCAAGCCTCTCTCCTTGCTCTATCTATCTGGTGTCAGCTAAGTGTTTTCATCTGAAAGAAAATAACAATAACAGCAAGAGCGAGCTAACAGCTTAGCAAGTATAATCATAATCACATCTCCAAGACAAATTCAAGAACTGAACAGGGGAGGGAATACAAGTACTCTCCATAATCAAGAAACAGGAGAGGGAACGGGAAACAATTGGAATCACTTGGTTCTCACTGTTCTCATGGTTACACTGTTTGGTCATCATTTGGAATCACTAGATTCTCACGATTACATCTTGAATCACGGGATTCACACGTTTTCATCTTGAACATGATTCATTTTCATTATTACATCATCTTTGCGGACCCCGACTAGTAGACCGTACTAGCCAACGATGCGAGAGAACGAGGATAGGAATGTGTTCGCTACACATTCTAAAGCCACGACTACTATTTTAGGTCGGTAGCACACGACCCTCGGTTGCATCCATGCAACAATCATCACAGACGACTACATCTCAATATGTAGCGTCGATTACACACACCCACACCCCCGGGTCGGGGCAATCCTCGTTCTTCCACAAAGAGTTTCCTAAAGCGTACCACGACATCACCCGTTCCCACGAGCGGCCGGAATATGTGGCCAAGTATTCCTCGGGTTCACACCGCGATGGACATGGTATACTAAAGAATACTACCCATACGACTCAGGGTCCTAGTTTTAAGATTAGGTTCAACACTTGGAGAGGGAAATCCACATTTGCCACACACGATCAAATCTCGGGAAATCCCATTCCCATCACAATCATCTCCAACCGGGTGATCATATCATCACAATCACAATGTGGACTCCATTCCATTCACATCACGGTTCACAATATCCAATGGGACTCAATTCCCTTAATCCACAACAAAACATCACAAGTTCAATTCAACTTTCTTCGGGATCCAGCTCCCTTAATCACAACAATCAATCCAAGTTCACGAGAGAGATTAGATTTCATACCTCAGACGATCACAAGTCACTTTGAAACCTCAGAGACTCATCCCCTTGCCTCCAGCACACGGATTCACATTCGGGGCTTACATTTACGTTTAAACATTAAACGTTATTTCAATAACAATTATGAAAGCATAACACTTATATTTCTTATTTCATTTTCGGTGAACGATAACAGATTTCCTTTTGAACACCCGGACGCCACACACGGTTCGATACTTGGAAATTGAGCGTCCGATGGATTGGTACACACATTTGATACACGGGATTTCACGTTTGGGTTCGATTTAACTTATCATGATGATGAAAGCATGCAACTTCCCTTACAATTTCGGATAAACAATTACGGGGAACTTTTAAGGCTCCCGATGCCACAAACGGGTCAAATCTTGCGGGATTCGGCATCCGGTCGATATATACACACAATTGGAACACGGGGATTCACATTCTAGGATCATATCATCATTTTACGAAGGTAACAACATGCAAAATCCACCTTCGGTATCGGGTGAACAGTAACAGCGCCCGTTTAGAGGGCTCGTGTGACGGAACGGATTTTTTTTTCTTTTTTTTTTCTCAAACGCTTCCGTCAAACAGATAATATGATTAATGGTCCAAATATAAGGCAAGACTTCTGTAAAAATTTCGGCAGAGTCTCCTTTGTAACTGGATGAAAATCCAAAAATACAAACCTGTAACATTCATCCATAACAAGCACACAACTATCCATCATTCACAATTCCTACAACAATCATTCACAGGATCCTATGTGCCATCCATGGCACAAATCCATCAAAGCAATTACTATTCTAACAGATAAATAACGAGATGCCATCTAGGATCTGCACAGGAAATCTAGAGTATAGCGGAAGTACACTACAACCTGCAGAAGCATAGCATATTCTCTTTTACTATCACACATACATTTCACATGCTTGTTATACAAAATTCCACATGTTCTATAACATCAGGGACCAAAAGAGCAGTATATAAAAATCATGTTTCTAGCTAAGCCTTTACATCAACAGGCTCCTCCAAAATAGCTCCAATAGGCGGCGGTCCTCAAAAATCTTCAAGCAACTCTTCTCTGTTTACTCTTTTTCATCAGGTAGTAGCTCTACTGTCTCATCTAGAGGGGGGAAACACTAAAACAGTGAGCCGAAGCCCCTTGAGTACATGCATATGAATCAAAACGATTATGCCAAAACGATCATATAACCATACAGAACCATAATGTTTAATCAAACATCGTCTGAAAAGAGAAACTGTAAAGACAAGCTATAACGATATTAAATCTCATGCTTCATAATTCATATCACTATAGGCTGTAAAACTATAACTATAAACTATACGGATGCATGGTAAAATTGAAAACGGTACTCTATACTATTCACTGTCATCTTTTCACTGTATACGTTTCATTATTATTTTTTTCATCCGATAATACTCTGTCATCTTTTCACTGTATACGTTTCATTATCATCTTTTCATCCGATGATACTCTGTCATCTTTTCACTGTATACGTTTCATTATCATCTTTTCATCTGATGATACGCTATCATCTTTTCACTGTATATGTTTCATTATCATCTTTTCATCCAATAATACTCTGTCATCTTTTCACTGTATACGTTTCGTTATCATCTTTTCATCCGATGATACTCTATCATCTTTTCACTGTATACGTTTCGTTATCATCTTTTCATCCGATGATACTCTATCATCTTTTCACTGTATACGTTTCATTGTCATCTTTTCACTGTATACGTTTCATTATCATCTTTTCATCCGATGATACTCTGTCATCTTTTCACTGTATACGTTTCATTATCATCTTTTCATCCGATGATACTCTGTCATCTTTTTATTGTAGTATAGCATAACGGTAAAACATTAGTCGGTACTTCATATTATTTTCCTCCTTGTACCAAGCCCCGAGGACGGCCATCATTCCCTCGTTGTACCAAGCCCCGAGGACGGCTATCGTTCCCTCCTTGTACCAAGCCCCGAGGACGGCTATCATTACCTCCTTGTACCAAGCCCCGAGGACGGCTATCGTTACCTCTTTGTACCGAGCCCCGAGGACGGCTATCGTTACCTCCTTGTACCGAGCCCCGAGGACGGCTATCGTTACCTTTTTATTAAAAACCCCTTTTTCACAATTAGACTTATACAATACATTTTCAGCTAACTTTAAATCCACATGGAATTTTTGTCGGTATACGTTCGTACATATTTTCGAAAACAAACTATACGGGAAGCTTCATTTCGATGTCAATTAACTTTCATATAATAGAAGCTACGGTTAAAACTCATCAAAACCTCTTCATTTTCGTACATAGGGCTTCGCCAAAATCTTAGGATTCAAATCGGTCTCTTACTTGCACATATTTTATGAAATTAATGTCATAGATGCCATGCATATACATTAAATCATGCAATTTATTCAAACTATACAACATTTTCGAGCTAGGGTTTCATCACATACTTTTCAAGAGAAATTGAACACCATCTTCATGCTTCTTCATGAAATCGAAGCCAAATTTTACAATAAACATGGAAAAACACAAATCTAACCGAGTAATCGAAGTAAACATGATTCATGTACTTTAAACATGCATCATCAACATTCAGAGCATTTTCAACGGTTTTTAAAGCACGAGAAATCAGTACAGTGAAAAATAGCGTCCGAAGTACACTTGCCTGAGCTCGCTCTACAATTATTTTACCCGGATCGGATCGGATCGGAATGGTGGTCTCTCCCCTTTCTTCCTCTTCGTGCTTGCTGTTGTGCCTCAACTTTCTCTCTCTACAAACACATATCCTTTAATCGGCATTTAAACAAGGAAGTATTACACAATATCGTCCGATATTTTCGGAAGAGTAGTACCCATGTACAGTGCACGCGAACAGTGCACACGTGCACAAATCGGTTGATTTTCGGAATTTTGGACATCCAACAAGTAATCTGTAGAACCCGAGGCATGGGTAACTATAATCTCAAATCAATTTATACATTTAACTCCAAATAGAAGCTCAAACGGTGTCCGGGCGCGGGTCAAGGGCTTCGCGAACGAATTTCCATTAAATTCCACAATTCCGGATAAACAATTATGGAATTCTTTCAAGACTCCCGGATGCCACGAACGGGTCAAATCTTGCGAGATTCGGCATCCGGTCGATATATACATACAATTGGGATACGGGGATTCATATTCTAGGGTCATTTCAATATTTTACGAAGGTGACAACGCGCAAAATCCACCTTCAGTCTCGGGTGAACAGTAACAGCGCCCCTTTAACGGGCTCGGACGCCGCGAACGGGTCCAAACGTGCAAGATCGGACCCGCGGCCGACATATATACATCATTGGGACGTAGGGATTCCAATTTTGAGGTCAATTTCATGATACACGGCCGGGAAACGGAAAACCCCAAAATCCCGTAGGTTAGGGTTTCGGTGAAACCAAACCGGGCAAATCGGGCACGATTCGGACAAGCAACCACATTTTCTTGGACCTCAAGGCATGGGTTTCCAGATTCTAACGTTCCCCGTGGGTATCGACACAAAATACCCAACGAAAATACACAAAACATCGAAAGAGAACGAGAAGTGGGTATGAGAGAACTTGCCTCGACGCGTGCTTTCACATTTTTAACTGGCTCGAGGTTGGATTCGGGCTCCCGGGTCTCGTTCTCCCTTCTTCTCTCTCTAAGTCGGCGCCCTCTCTCTCTCCTCAAACCCTAAAATCACGTGGAAATGAGAAAGAGAGAGCCGCGCGGGTTCTTATATAACGCGCCCGCTCGAGCGGAGCTCGAGCGGCCAGCAGGCGGCAAGGCTTCGGCAGCCCACCGCTCGAGCGGGGATCGAGCATGCATCTAGCGGGCTTGCTACTGGTTTTTGTGCTCGATAGGAGGGCTCGAGCACGCGGAGGGCGCTGGTCTGGCGCGCGTCAAGCCTGCAGCAAGCCTACGTTGCGTTTTCGCCATTCGGGACCCGTTTTGACCATTCTAACCCAATCTTTCACATCCTTGGACCTTATTTTTGATTATATAACCTCAATAAGTCATGATTATCACAATTTAAAACCCGAATCTTGTCAACGAATCAACATTTCACCACTTACGATTTCGGTTCCCGATTTACTAGTTCCGGTTCTTTGAGCTTTCCAATCCATTCCTCCCGTACCTTTTGAATACAATTTACCTATTTTAACTTAATTATCTCCCAATTATCATATTCAGGAACTCGGGTCGTCACAGCTCGGATGCCGCGAACGGGCCGAAACGTGCAAAATCGAACCCGCGGCCAGTATATATGCATCATTGGGACGCGGGGATTCACATTTTGAGGTCAATTTCATGATACATGGACGGGAAACGGAAAATCCCCAATTTTTCGTGGGTTAGGGTTTCGGTGAAACCCAGCCGGACGAATCGGACACGATTCGGGCAAACAATTACATTTTTCCTTAGCCCATACTCTTGGGTTTCAAGATTCTAACGTTCACCGTGGGTATCGACACAAAATACCCAACGAAAATACATAAAACATAGAAAGAGAACGAGAAGTGGGTATGAGAACACTTGCCTCGACGCGTGCTTTCACTTTTATACCTGGCTCTCGGACGGAATCGGACTCCCGGGCTCGATCTCCCTTCTTCTCTCTCTAAGTCGGTGCTCTCTCTCTCTCCTCAAACCCTCGGTCGATCTGGAAAATGAATGAGAAGGAAACTCGGCGCGTATTTATACTACGCGCACCGCTCGAGCGCGGCTCGAGTGGGCAGCGAGCGGCCGCGCCACGGGCTGTCCGCCGCTCCATCTCCGCTCAAGCGGACAGCGAGCGGCCTCGCTTCTAGTTTTTCGGTTTGATAGGAGGGCTCGAGTGCCCGGAGGGCGCCGGCCTGAGCCGCGGCAAGCTAGCAGCAAGCCTACGTCACGTTTTTGCTGTTCGGGACCCGTTTCGACCATTCTAACCCAATTTTTCACATCCTTGGACCTTATCCTTGATTATATAACCTTAATAAGCCATGATTATCATGCTTTAAAACCCAAAATCGTATTTACAAAGTTACATAACTCGGTTTATAGTTTTCGTTTCCGATTTACCGATTTTGGCTCTTTGAGCTGTTCATCCGATTCTTCTCATACCTTTTTACCATGATACGCCCATATTAACTTAATTGCCTTCTAATTATTATTTTCTTAACTTGGAACCTCACAACTCTCCCCCACTTATAAAAATTTCATCCTCGAAATTTAACAAGCCTCGAATTCGCAAACCCGAGGTGAACTCCCCAAGTTCTAAACTCATTTCCTCGGACGAGGACTATTTTAGAACCTCAAGCATTGGATCATTCTTATCCTCATCACACAACAATCCCTAGCCTCTCAGAACGATTTAACCAGACATTTACCGATTCTCTCGACCATCGGTACTAGGAAAACCTTATAACGATTTCTAGATATTTCAAAAACCACCAACCATAGTGCCGAACAAATTCGAATTCTAACCGATACTTCCAACGGACTAATGAACTTTCCCTTCAATTCATTCCAAGTCTCAAAAGAAATCGGTCACTGGAACCTCAACCTTATTTAGAAATCTCTAGGCCACATCCCACAATGCTTACTCTGCGCAACTCTGATTAATCCTCAAATTAAACATTTACGCCATATTCAAAACTCTAATCATGACGATCTCCCAAGGAGTAGACAAGACTTTCAATCCTTACCTAGATCTCAAAATTCTGATTGCCTCGAAATCTCAAGATCCCGTTGGCATATCAACGAGCCAACTGACCAAACAAGAACACGACGTTCTAACACTCAGTTATTTAGACTTACTAGCAATTTATCTTTCACATCCACCATGAAGCTTCAAAGACATACAAGGCCCAAGACTCGCAGCATCAATTTCCAACCTTGATGCTTGCCTTCCCAAGGAAAACACCGAGGTTTACTTTCTCAACCTTTAAACAAGTCTAATCGCATGCAATACCATATGACCATCTTCCTCTAAGGAACAACTAAATGCCTTTCTCCGAAGACAAATACTCCTGAGATTTCGAAAGAAGGACTCTATGGCCAATTCCGACATACACATGGGGGTAACACTAATCTGGACTCCTCCCCCACTTATCTCAAGGGCATTACATTCCACGAGAACTCATCGGACCCATTAGGGGTCAACCCAAATGTCACGAACATCAATCACCCTATCCGATTAGATCCAAGATGACTGTACACTTTCACGACACTAATTGGCCTCCCCCAATCAACCATTGCTTAAAATCCTAAGTCCTCAAAATCACGTAGTCACAAGGTCACAAGCTTAGGAAGGCATCTTCTCAACTAAATTCGCACTCCTTTCTCACTGAAATATGCGAATTATCAGCCATCCACAAATCATGACTCAATCCTTAAGCAATTGCACACACCATCGATATCTTTGAATTCCTCAATGAAGTCACCTCAACATGGACCCAAATATGGCTAAAAATCAAACCCATAAAATTTCATGAAACGCCGACGAATCAACAAAACCCAAACGACGTTTCTTGAACTTCGTAGTGGCCATATCCTTAACATGAATACCACCAGTGCTACATCTTCCACTGATCCACAATTAACACGCTGTGGACCCAATTCAATTTTATAATTCATCAAGCCTTTACAACGGCTCAGGAACTACACCTATCCATTCACAAAGTTTGATTATCAAACCATCAATCTCCTAGGCAACCCCATTCCAAAATTCACGAATAACCTAATCGGTCCATCTTATTTACCTCAAATGTTCTGGAGTACTTCACACGATGCAAAACTGATATCTCCTCAGCTCTACATGGAATCCTCAACAATTGGCGTCGATTTTGATATAACCTTGAATTCTTGACCACAGATACATCAACCTAATCTTCCTTTTGATGACATCCTCAATCCAATGATCTACAAGAGAGACGACATCAATTTCTTGATACCTCGATCAATTCAAACTCAGGCATCAAATCCTACAACCTGATTGCAAGATGCTACCCTTTACCAAACCCACTACAATAGCACTGCAGTTCGCCCACCGAACTATCATTAAGATTAGATTAAGACTGAATACTTTAACTATCTCAAGTTCATACCCAAAATTGCACAATTTAATCACAAGGCACAATAGGTTTACCAACACAATGCAGGTTGACCCGATAACTTACTGACCAAATCATTTTAAACGTTACGATAAGATTGGCACCACAAGATGGTTCAAGTTAACCCGACCAATCATATCCATGAACTCCAAAATATCTCAATTTCGACTCTACTTGCATCGAACTTAGATCCTTAATCCCAGGAATCACAAAACCATAAACATAATCGGGGTCCCCAAGATGCAAGTGCTGTGACATCACGATTGAGAAATTTCATTTCCTAACTCGGTAATTCACATATTTCTTTATGCACAAAAACCACCGAAACTTTGGTCCTAAGGCTCTGGATTTCTTCACTTCAAGGTCGGAGAATGCAAACCCATCCTTAATCCAACGACTGCACAACTTAGATCATAGTCCCAAAGTCTCTTTGGGAAGGCATTTATCCAAAAGTCTTACTTGAACATCCACTTTGATACATCCTTTTACCTTTCCGAATACTAGGTTACCTTTATAACTCAAAACACTATGCGACACAGGTTTGGAATCCCCAAAACAACATCAGATCACAATATTACATCCAAGAACCTTACCTCTGGTCACGACAGGTGACATATTAATACTTTGAGTTCATACCTTAGGACTCCGATTTAAAACACCGAACCTTTTCACCACCTGTCCAGGACTAAAGATATCTTTAAATCTCGCGATCGGACTATCCACTATTGAGACATGCTCCCAAGAGTCTCATCGACACAAAATCAATTCAAGAAACTTCCTAAACACATGGGACCATATTTCCTAATCCTCGAGACCCAAGATCTTTTTCACGTCAACCACCCGAGGTCAACTTTCTTCCTACCCATCACGGGGCAGCACGCCATGTCTTCTAGCAGACATGAGGTCACCGCAACGATGTCTTAAACCTTAAAATCCACATCTCAATCTCAAAAGGATCTGGACTGTCCAGACGTCCAGACACTTCATGAATTTCCAACCTAGAGCTTCATATGCTCGATCTTAATTCCACCCAATTCATCATGCTCTCTAGGTTGACCTGGCAACCCTTCAAAGTAAAATACCAATCCAAGGACTCCAACCAAGAACCGATCAATCTTAACCTCAAACTGAGATTAATTAACCTAGGCCGTGAATCAACACTGATCAGTTCAAGGACCCAATCAAAACTGATCAAATCCCAACATTAAGGTGTCTCGACACACCATCTTTCTCTCTTCCCTACAACCAACCACAAATATTAGTAATCCCCAGCCAGGGGTCCTTACCAGTATTTCCTTGAAACCGAAGCAATTCAGATCAAGCCACTCCTAGAAACAAGCTAGGATGTATAGGCCAGCCATCCGAACTAAGCCACTACTTCTAACTTAGCGCTAGTCTAAGTTCTGGGGTCGGGGTAACCAAAACTACCAGGACTAACTCAGTCCTCACACGCTTTTATTCACTTAATCGGACAATCTTAATCAAACCTAAGCTTCCGCATACAATTCAAATCAAACCTAAGACATCTCTCTTTTTCTCAAATACCAACTGTGACGGACCGGATTATTCTCCATTGAATAACCTCCGTCAGTGGCAATACAGCCCTAAGCCCATAATTAAATATGGACTCTACAGAAAATCTGGCAGAGTTTCCTTTGCAACCGGACGAAAACCAAATGGTACAACCTGTTAAATATCATCCTGTACAAGCACACATCTATCAAAAGGCTTAACTCAAAGCCTACAACACACCACATAGGATCACACATCTGCCATATCATTCATGGCTCCAATACAGTACACTACCTACTATACTAGATCTAGAGAGATGCCATCTAAATGAAACAAAACTCCAAACATCAATACAGACGCGGAAGCATACTAAATCATCATAAATGCAAAAACATAACAAAACTATAAAATAATAACTATAACGAGCCACGCTCAACCCCGAGTGGCCGTCTGCAATCCGATCCAACCCTAAGTCCAGAGCTTTCGCACACTCACCGTCCAGCCAATCTCATCAAGCAAGCCTCTCTCCTTGCTCTATCTATCTGGTGTCAGCTAAGTGTTTTCATCCGAAAGAAAATAATAATAACAGCAAGAGTGAGCTAATAGCTCAGCAAGTATAATCATAATCACATCTCCAAGACATATTCAAGAACTGAACAGGGGAGGGAATACAAGTACTCTCCATAATCAAGAAACAGGAGAGGGAACGGGAAACAATTGGAATCACTTGGTTCTCACTGTTCTCATGGTTACACTGTTTGGTCATCATTTGGAATCACTAGATTCTCACGATTACATCTTGAATCACGGGATTCTCACGTTTTCATCTTGAACATGATTCATTTTCATTATTACATCATCTTTGCGGACCCCGACTAGTAGACCGTACTAGCCAACGATGCGAGAGAACGAGGATAGGAATGTGTTCGCTACACATTCTAAAGCCACGGCTACTATTTTAGGTCGGTAGCACACGACCCTCGGTTGCATCCATGCAACAATCATCACAGACGACTACATCTCAATATGTAGCGTCGACAGACACACCCCACACCCCCGGGGTCCAGGGCAATCCTCGTTCTTCCACAGTAGTTTCCTAAAGCGTACCACAGACATCCTTGTTTGTGCACCTTTTGATTTCGTTTATTCTAATATTTGGGGTCGTGCTCCCATCCCCACTATGGGCAAGTTTCATTACTTTGTCATCTCTTTTGATGATTGCCTTCACCATATATGCATTTATCTTTTTTATGATTAATCTAAGTTACTTAATATTATTTTTTTATAATTTTAAGAATATGATATCAATATCTTCCATTCCAATAATGCAATGGAATATAACCTAGCAAGTATAATGAATAGGGTGGAGTTAGCAGCTCAAGATTTATAAATTAGAATTAATTCTTGGGCGTATCAAGTCCTAAGATGATAATTCATAATTGTCTTGGAAATGCTTAAGTGTATGGACTTTTGGGTAGCCCGAGTTATATCGAGGTTGAAATGTGAAATCTTAGACTTAAGATGACACTGCGGTGACCCGCATGTCTGGTAGAAGATATGGCGTGTTGCCCCATGCTAGATAGGAGGTGGCGTCGACCTTGGTTGATTGACATAAGAAAGATCATGGGTCTCGAGCATTAAGAGGCATTGCCCTATCTGTTTAGGGAAGCTTTTTGGGTGAATGCCTTGTGTTGGTATGACTCTTGGGGGGATGCTTCAATAGTGGTTGGCTTGATCGTAAGATTGAGGGATGTCTTTATTCATGGACAGGCGGTGAAAATGTTCTGTGTTGTAAATCAGGGTCCTAAGGTATTAACTCAATGTGTTAATGTCACCTGTCGTGATAGGAGGTAAGGCTCTTGGGTTTAATATTGTGATCTGGTGTCGTTTTGGGGATTTCGAGCCCATGTTGTATTGTGTTTTGAGTTATGTGTGATTGGAGGACATAGACTTTGTAGTAGCGGCAAAGGTAACCTAGTATTCGGAAAGGTAAAAGGATGTATCAAAGTGGATGTTCAAGTAAGAATTTTGGATAAATGCCTTCCCGAAGAGACTTTGGGACTATGACCAAAGTGTAGATAGCATGGTCGTTGGATTAAGGATAGTTTGTATCCTCTGACCTTGAAGTGAAGAAATCCAATGCTTTAGAATCAGAGTCTCGGTGGTGATGAAGCATGAGAGAAATATGTGGATTGCCGAGATAGAAGATGAAATTTCTCAACCTTGTTGTCACAACACTCGCATCTTTGGGATCCCGATTATATATATGGTTTTGTAATTCCTAGGTTTATTTAATTACGGATCTAAGTTCAATACAAGTGGTGTTGAGGTTGTGATATTTTTGGAGTTTGTGGATACGATTGGTTGGGTTAACTTGAACTATCTTGTGGTGCCAATCTTGATGTGATGTTATGGATGATTTGGTCAGTAAGTTATTGGGTCGATCTGAATTGTGTTGGTAAACATATTGTGCTTTGTAGTTGAATTGAGCGATTTTGGGTATGAACTTGAGATAGTTAAAGTATTAAGTCTTAATCTGATCTTAATAGTAGTTCGGTGGGCGAACTGCAGTGCTAATATAGTTGGCTTGGTAAAGGATAGCATCTTGCAACCAGGTTGTAGGATTTGAAGCATGAGTTTGAATTGATTGAGGTATCAGGAAATTGATATCGTCCTTCTTGTAGATCATTTTATCGAGGATGTTATCAAAAGGAAGATTTGGCTGAGTTATCTTTTGATCGGTAATTCGAGGTCATGTCGAATCGATGCTAATCATTGAGGATCTTATGTAGAACCGTAGAAGGATCGGCTTTGGCATAGTTGTGAGATACTCTAGATCCTTCGAGGTAAATAAGTTGGACCGATCAGGTTGTTCGTGAATTTTGGAAGGGGGTTGCCTAGGAGATCGATGGTTTGATAATCAGACTTCGTGAATGGATAGGCGTAGTTCGTGGGCCGTTGTAAATCGATTTGGGTACATAGTGTGTTAATTGTGGATCAATGGAAGTTGTAGCCCTGGCGGTATACAGGATGAAATTATGACCATTACGAAGTCCGAAAAATGCCGTTTGGATTTTATAGGTTCGTTGGCGTTCCACGAAATTTTATGGGTTTGACCTTTTGGCCATATTTGGGTCCATGTTGGGGTGACTTTATTGATGAATTCAAAAGGAATAATGGGGTGTACGTAGTTATTTGAGGATTATGTCATAAGTTCCGACGGCTGATCATCCGTATGCCCCCTTTGGGAAGGGAGTGCAAGTTTCGTTAAGAAATTGCCTTGTTAAGCTTGTGGCTCTTTGGTGACATGATTTTGAGGTCAACAAGATTGTAAGGGATGGACAATTGGGGAGACCAATTAGTGTCATGAAAGCGTACGGTCATCTTGGATCTAACCGAAGCTGTTAAGTGACCTGACAAGTATTCCTTGAAAATTTCTGTGTTGGTAAGACGATCAGTGTGGGAGAGATTCGTAATTGCTAGGTCGAAAGATAAAAATGTATTAAGAGGCGTTCATGTCATTTGGATTGACCCCTAATGGGTCTGATAAGTTATCATGGAATGTAATGCCTTTGAGAAACGTTAAGGTTATGTGATTCTCACGTCATGATTAGTGTTACCCCCATATGTGAGTCGGATTTAGCCATTGAAGTTCCATTTAGAGAACTTATGATGTTGTCCTTGAAGATAACCCTTATCAAAAATTTTAAGAGCTGGAATGATTGTGTCATTGAGGAAGATGGTCTTATGATATTGTATGTGGACAGATTTGTTAAAAGGTTGGGAAGGTGAACCTCAGTGTTTGCTTTTGGGGAAAGCAAACATCAATGCTGACAATTGATGTTGGGAGCTTTAAAGTGTCTTCGAAGTTTCCTAGAAGATGTGAAAGGTAAATCACGAGTAAGTCCAAATAAGTGAGTGATAGAATGTCGTGTTCTTGGTTGGGAGATAGAATCATATTCGTTTATGGGAGTTACAGGTTTATTGAATGCGAAATCCTTGTGGTTCTGTTTCAGGACAATTAGAATGACCCACTTATTGTAGCCATGGAAGACGTATTCGGATTTGGTTCTGTTGGCTCATTAATATGCCAACGGGATCTTGAGGTTACTAAGTAATCGAAACTTTAAGAATTCTGGGTAATTATTTAAAGTATGTCAACTCTCTCGGTGATCGTTATGATTGTAGTTCTGAATGTGGCGTAATTGGATGATTGGGAGATTTGTCTTCATGGTATGGCTATCCTAGGATCGTATTAATCAGAGTAGCGCAGCGTAAGCGTTGTGGGCCCATAGCCCAGTGATTTCTAAATAAGGTTGAGGTTCTTGTGATCGAATTCTTTCGAGGCTTGGAATGAATTGAAGTGAAAGTTCATTGGTCCGTTTGAAGTATTGGATTGAATTGGAAGAATGTCCGGCATGATTGTAGGTGGCTTTTGGAATATCTTGGGATCGTTATAAGGTCTTCCTTGTATTGATGGTTGAGAAAATTAGTAAGTGTCGGGGTTGAGCCATTCTGAGAGGCTAAGGATTTGTTTTGTGATGAGGATTAGAATGATTCAATGCTTGAGATTCCTAAAATAGGCATTGTCCGAGGAAATGAGTTTAGAATATAAGGGGTTCACCTTTGATTTGGAAATTCAAGAACGAAATTTTCATAAGTGGGGGGAGAATTGTGAGGTTTTGGGTCTGAAAACTTGATAATGATGAGGTGATTAGTATGCTAATGATCAATACTAGGCCTATGGAACGAATAAGGTTGGGTATCAAAAGATAAATCGAAAAGAATTCGGGTTCGTGCTGTTGATGCGCTGCCAGCAGGCTTGCGCGATTTCCAGAATTGTGCCCGCTTGATGCTCGCTCGAGCGGTGGCGCATTTTTAAGCCGCGTCGTGCTTCTTTCCCCTCATTTTCCCATGATCCCAGGAGCTTCTAGAGAGAGAGAGAGCGTCGATTCTAGTGAGAGAAGGGAGGAGATCGAGGTCGTAGAGTCCAAATCCGTCCGAGAGCTAGTTATAAAGGTGAAAGCACGCGTCGAGGCAAGTGTTCTCATACTCACTTCTTGTTCTCTTTCGATATTTTGCTTGATTTGATTGGGTATTTTGTGTCGATACCCATTATTAATGTTAGAATCTTGAAACCCATGATGAATGATCAAGGGATATGTAGTTAGTTGGTCAAATTGTTCCGATCCACTCGGTTTGGTTTCATCGAAACCCTAACTCACAAAATTAGGGATTTCCCGTCTCCCTTCTGCGTATCGTGAAATTGACCTCAAAATGTGAATCCCCACATCCTAAATATGTATATACGTCGGCCGCGAGTTTGATCTCGCACGTTTCGACCCGATCGTGGTGTCCAGGCCCTCTAAATTGGCCCTGACACTGTTCATCCGAGTGTAAAGGGGAAAATTGCATGTTTCCACCTTCATTGTATGTTGAATCGAGCTCAAAAGATGAATCACCGTGTCCCAATTGTGCGTATGTATCAACCGGACGCCCGATCTCACAAGTATCGAACCGTTCACGGCGTCCGGATATTTAAAAAGAAACCTGACACTGTTTACCTGAAATGAAATGAGAAATGTACATGTTTTGCCCTCATTTAACTGTTATGAAAGTAATGTCTAATTTTTTCAATGTAATGTAAGCTCCGAAATGTGTATCCATGTGCCGGAAGCAAGGGAATGGGTCCCAAAGGCTTCTAAATGATATGTGATCATCAGAGGTAAGAAATCCTAATCTCCCTTGTGAACTTGGAATGATTTGTTAAGAATAAGGGGATTGAGTCCCATAGAAAGTTGTGAACCGAGCAAGTAAATGGAAGGGAATCCACATTGTGTAATGTGATGGAATGATCTCCCGAATGGAGATGTATGTGATGGAATGATCTCCTGGATGGAGATGTATGTGATGGGAATGAGATTTTCCTGAGTTATGAATGTGTATGGCAAATGTGAATTTCTCTCTCCAAGTGTGGAAACTAACCTTGAAACTAGGACCATGATTCATAGGGGTAGTAACTTTTGGCTTACCAGGTCCATCGCAGTGTGAACCTGAGGAATACTTGGTCACGCATTCTGGCTGCTCGTGGGAGCGGGTGATGTTTGTGGTACGCTTTAGGAAGCTACTGTGGAAGAACGAGGATTGCCCTGGTCCCTGGGGGATATGGGGCATGTTGGCCGAGTGCTGCAGGCCTAAAATGTAGCCGTTTGGTTAAATGTTGCATAGTGGAGATACAACCGATGGTCGAGTGCTGCAGACCTAAATGTAGGCTGTGGCTTTAGAATGTATAGCGAATACATTCCTTTCCTTGTTCTCTCGCATCGTTGGTTAGTACGGTCTACTAGCCCGGATCCGCAAAGATGATATAATGATGAAAATGAATAATGCATAACCGATGTAACCATGAGAATCTAATGATCCCATATCTCCCCTGTTTCCCTCTCAAGATTCATGACTGTTGAGATTACATGTGTTCCTCCCCCCTTTCAGTTGTTGTTTCTATTGCTTTCTACTATGAGATGTGACGTATGATTACATTTGCTGAGCTGTACACTCACCCTTGCTGTTTTTCCTTCCAGATGAGAACACTTAGCCGGCGCCAGATTAGTTAGAGCAAGGAGAGAGACTTGTTTGAAGGGGTTAGCTGGATGTCAAATGCATTAAAGATTGGGTCATATTGTTGTAATGGGATGTGTTGTAATGGGATGTAACAGCCACTCATGGTTGAAGGTGGCTTGTTATTATATATTAGGGTTTTGTTATGCTTCCGTAGGTTTTGATGATTTAGTTACACTTCCACATTTATGTTGATGTTTTGAGCTTTGTTTTATTTTAGATGGCATCTCTCTAGATCTAATACGGGAGATAGGAGTACTGTATTGGAGCCATGGATGATATGACAGATGTTGTGATCCTGTGTATTGTGTTGTAGGCTTTATATTGATTATTTTGGTTAGATGTGTGCTTGTACAGGATGTATTTGAGCAGGTTGTATTTTTTTTTGTTTTCGTCCAGTTACAGAGAAAATTCTGTCGAAATTTCTGTAGAATCCATAAATATTCATTATGGACTTTGATTCATGTTACCAATGACGGAGATTAATAATCCGGTCTGTCACATGAGATAGTAGAGTTAGTGCCCGACGAGAAAGAGTGACCGAAAGAAATTTCTAAAGACTTTTGAGGACCTAAAGCATTTTGGAGCCATTTTGGGAGAGCCTGTTGACGTAAAGACTTGACTGATCATGTGGTTTTGCATACTGATCTTGTATTTATGAATGTTCATGGACATGTGGATTTTGTATAGTGTGACGGAACGGATTTTTTTTTCCTCAAATCTTCCGTCAAACAGAAACACAATTGGAAATCCAAACTAAACCAATTAGGTGCAACACAGGATCACAGATGCCATCTAGGACCCATACACTTTTAACCATAATAAATATAGAGGAAGTTATTCTAACATTGGCGGAAGCATCATATTTATTCCGAAATATTCATTTCCAAGTACATAACCAAAAATGTTTAACCATAAAATTCCATCAAGCTATTACAATAATATTCCTTCAAAATAAGCTTCCGAGGTCTTCAATTCTTCAGACAAGCTCTATCACTCCAACTCGTCAGGCACAAGTTCTAAAGCTTCATCTGTGGGGGAAAAACATAAAACAGTGAGCCGAGGCCCAACAAGGTACATGCACAAGGGTAGTAAAACGATGATGCAGAACGGTCATGTAACTATGCATGAATAGAACGATTAATCAGAAGGCAGTCCAAGAAATATTCTTGTCAGTACTATGCTTTAAAATCGGTAATCAGTACGATAAACGGTAAACAGTATCACAACATATCGGTAACAGTATCATAACATATCGGTAATCAGTACGATAACATAACATATATGTAAAACAGTAAATGGTACTTTATATCGTATCGGTACAGACCCTGCCAGTATACCCTACTAGCTGAGGGGGCGAATAGTCGAGGATTGATTGTGTTTAGTCCCCACAATCCAAGGCCTATCATGTCAGATCATGTCATGTATATCCCATCCCGAGGGATATCTGTACTGTGTGCCACCCGAAGGTTGGCCTATGTTCCTCCTGGCTTAACGCCATTGAGGACAGGGCGGACCATGAATCGCTCCATAGACAGAGCTATCCTCGATTACCACCGTAAGTTCTAAGGCCTCACCCAAGAACTTATCTGGACTGTAGTCAGTCTCGGGTCCCAAAATAACATAAGCAGAAATACTTCCTTCTTAAAAGCCATTTTCAGTCCCAACATAACATAAGCAGTAAAACCGAAGTTCATTTTTAGTTCGGAGTCAGAATTCATTTTCAGGACAAAGTGTTTTTCCTCAAAAGTCGGAGCATATTAAAAACCAGAGTTCTCTTTTTTTTTTTTTGATACAAAACAGGGGTTCATCTTGAATCCAAAACTAGAGTATATTTCCTCAAAAAGCCGGCGTGCTGGAGTGCTCAAAGGCCGGAGGGCTTAAAAGCCAGAGTGCACGGAAGCCGGTGTGGTCAAAGCCAGAGTTCATTTTATATTAAGGCCGGAGTTCTTTTTAAGCCGGACTTCTCTTTGGACGGAGTACCTTTTACTACTGAACAGACTGCTTCTCGGGACAGAGGGCTTTACTTTAAGAGGGACGGAGTACTTTTCAAAGGACGGAGTGCTTTTCAGAGGACGGAGTACTTTTCAGACAGAGTACTTTTCTCAAGGGACGGAGCTCTTTTGGACGGTGTACTTTTAAAAGGGACGGAGCTCTTTTGGACGGAGTGCTTTTCTTAAGGGATGGAGCTCTTTTTCTCAAAGGACGGAGCTCTTTTGGACGGAGTACTTTTCTTAAGGGACGGAGCTCTTTTTCTCAAAGGACGGAGCTCTTTTGGACGGAGTACTTTTCTTAAGGGACGGAGCTTTTTTGGACGGAGCACTTTTCACAAAAGACGGAGCTCTTTGGACGGAGTACTTTTCACAAAGGACGGAGCTCTTTACTTTCACAGGGACGGAGTGCGTTACTTTCAAAGGGACGGAGTGCTTTACTTTCATAGGGACGGAGTGCTTTACTTTCACAGGGACGGAGTGCTTTTTCATTAAAAGGGAT
This sequence comes from Nepenthes gracilis, assembly GCA_033239525.1. Taxonomy (NCBI): domain Eukaryota; kingdom Viridiplantae; phylum Streptophyta; class Magnoliopsida; order Caryophyllales; family Nepenthaceae; genus Nepenthes; species Nepenthes gracilis. Next base: position 19,808,442 of record BSYO01000003.1, on the reverse strand, counting down.
GGAGTTCATTTTAAATTAAGGCCACAGTTCTTTATAAAGCCGGAGCTCATTTTACTATCAGGACGGAGTACATTTTCATTAAAAGGGATGGAGTTCATTTTAAATTAAGACCACAGTTCTTTATAAAGCCGAAGCTCATTTTACTATCAGGACGGAGTGCGTTTTCATTAAAAGGGACGGAGTTCATTTTAAATTAAGGCCACAGTTCTTTATAAAGCCGGAGCTCATTTTCATATTAAGACGGGAGTTCGTTTAAGGCCAGAGTTCTTTTGGAGTACTTTTTCATCAAAAAGGACGGAACTCATTTTACATTGCAGATGGTGGATATTCAATGCAGAAAGCACGAGCTTAAAAACAGAGTACACTTCAACATTCTCAAAACATGAGCTTAAAAGCAGAGCAGAGTATACTTCAACATTCTCAAAACATGAGCTTAAAAGCAGAGCAGAGTACACTTGCAATTTACTTAAAGCATGAACTTAAAACTGCGCCCGAATTAACTCGCAATAGAGCATGAATTTAGAAACAGAGCAGATTACACTTGCAATGAACTTAAAAACGGCGTCCGAGGTACACTTGCCTGAGAGTTGATCGCCTAAATTTTTTTACCGTCTTGAAGCTTTCTCCTCTTTACTCCCTTCCGTTCGCTTGTATTTTTGCCCCCAACTTCAACGCTCATTGCTGGCATTTTATAGAGGAGGGGTTAGGTGGGGTAAGTGGAGTAAGTAACTTACTCCCGTACTTGTTTGCAGATGGTAGGTGGGAGTAACTAGATTAGTTTATCTGCTCCTTTTTGGTCGCCGCTCAGTTAGATTCCAACTAAATAGTAAAGTCAGCTTTTTCTTTAGTTGCCATTAATTTATTCCGGCCAACTGCTCCTTATTTAATGCCAATGCTGCCGGTCGACTCTCCAATTCTGGTCAATATCTTCTAATCCGGTTAACTCTTCTACTCCCGTCAACTTCTTCAAAATCCGGTCAATGTCTTTGAATCCGGTCAATTCTTCCACTTAAAGCCAGTCAACTTCCTCTTATTATTCACTCCGCCCGTTACCTTCTCATCAGCTTCGGATTTTATTCTCCTTGCACCCATAATTTTACTTCGGCTTTACAAACACACACAAGGCCGGACGGCTTTTACATTAAGGGAGGACGGACGTCTTTTACGCTAAGAGAAGACGGACTTCTTTTTCAAAGGGCTAGAGTTGATTTTTCGTTTAAAAAGGGCAGACTGGATTTTCACATGCTCAAAGCCGGACTGCACAAAGCCGGACTTGATTTTTGCCTTAAGGAAACCGGACTGATTTCTTCACTTGGAAAACCGGTCTGATTTCTACACTTAGAAAACCGAACTGATTCTTTGATTATTTTGACTCGGTGACTGGGATTTTCCATGCTTCAGAAGCTGGGTCGTTACATATAGAATGCATGTGATGTATATGATGGTAAAAAGGAAAACTATGCTTCTGTAGGTTAATAGTTTAGCTTCTGCTCTAAACTTTTGGATATATTGTACAGGTCCTAAACGACATCTCATTTTTGAACTGTTAGTGTAGCTAACACTTTTATAGATTTATGCCATGAATGGCACATGTGATCCTATATATGCATGTTGTACGAAGAATTGTGGATAATCGATATTTGTGTGCTTGTGATGGTAGATCTTACAGGTTTTTTTTTGGGTTTTCATCTAGTTATAAAGGAGACTCTGCCGAAATTTCTGCAGAAATCATGCCTTATAATTTAGTCCGTTAATCCTGTTCCCGTCTTGACGGAAGCTTTTGAAGAAAAAAAAAGTCCGTTCCGTCACAATATTTTTGACTGAATTCTAAAACCTGTTCAAATATAAGTTAAGAAAAAATATTTTTAATACTATTAATGTGACGGACCAGATTATTCTCCATCGAATAATCTCCGTCAATGGCAAGACAAACCAAAGTCCATAATTAATACCTATGGATTCTACAGAAAATCCGGTAGAGTTTCCTCTGCAATTGGACGAAAACCAAAAATACAACCTGATTAAAAATCATCCTGTACAAGCACACATCTATCCAAGGCTTAACTCAAAGCCTACAACATGCCACACAGGACCACAACAGTGCCATATCATCCATGGCTCCAATACAGTACACTATCTACTATACTGGATCTAGAGAGATGCCATCTAATGAAACCAAACTCAAAATATATATATACAGACGCGGAAGCATAACTAAATCATCATACATGCGGAAACATAACAAAACCTTAAAACAATAACAATAATGAGCCACGCCCAACTCTAAGTGGCTGCTCAAAATCTGATCCAACTCTGAGTCCAAAGCTTTCGCGCACTCGCCGTCTAGCCAATCTCATCAAGCAAGTCTCTCCTTGCTCTATCTATCCGACGTCGGCTAAGTGTTCTCATCTGAAATGAAAAACATCAACTGCAAGAGTGAGCTAACAGCTCAGCAAATGTAATCATAAACAATTCTCTAAGGCATGTACAAGAACAGAACAGGGAAAAGGAAACACATACTCTCCATAATCAAGAAACAGGAGAGAGAACAGGAAACAACAGGAATCACTTGATTCCTACGATTTCATCTTGAATTACTGGTTTCACACAGTTCTTACGGTTCATATCTTGAGTCACTGGATTCATTCGGTTCTCATTCTGGTCTATTGGATTCACACCGTTCATCAATTAGATATTATTCATTTTCATTATTACATCGTCTTTGCGGACCCCGGCTAGTAGATCGTACTAGCCAACGATGCGAGAGAACGATGACAGGAATGTGTTCGTTACACATTCTAAAGCCACAGCTACTATTTTAGGTCGGTAGCACACGACCCTCGGTTGCATCCATGCAACAATCATCACGGACGACTACATCTCAATATGTAGCGTCGACAGACACACCCCACACCCCCGGGGTTTAGGGCAATCCTCGTTCTTCCACAGTAGTTTCCTAAAGCGTACCACAGACATCACCCGCTCCCGCAAGCGGCCGGAATACGTGGCCAAGTATTCCACGGGTTCACACCGCGATGGATATGGTATACTAAAGAATACTACCCATACGACTCAGGGTCCTAGTTTCAGGATTAGGTTCAACACTTGGAGAGGGAAATCCACATTTTCCATACACGATCAAATCTCGGGAAATCTCATTCCCATCACAATCATCTCCAACCGGGAGATTACATCATCAAACACATCTCCATCCAGGAGATTACATCATCACAAGCTCAATGTGGATTCCCTTCCATTCACGTCACAGTTCACAATATCCAATGGGACTCAATTCCCTTAAACCACAACAAGTCATCCAAAATTCACAATAGAGATTAGATTTCATACCTCAAACGATCACGAGTCACTTTGGAACCTCCGAGACTCATTCCCCTTGCCTCCAGCACACGGATTCACATTCGGGGCTCACATTTACGTTTAATCAGTTAAACGTTACTTTCACAACTATTTTGAAGGCATACCACATTACATTTCTCATTTTATTTCAAGTGAACATTATCGGATTTCCTTTTGAACACCCGGACGCCGTACATGGTTCGATACTTGGAAATCGGACGTCCGGGGGATTCGTACGTACTCTTTGTACACGATATTTCACATTTGGGTTCAATTTAACTTATCACGATGATGGAAGCATGTAACTTCCCCTTTAATTGCGGATAAACAATCACGGAATTATTTCAAGACTCCCGGAGCCACGAACGGGTCAAATCTTGCGAGATTCGGCATACGGTCAATATATACACACAATTGGGATACGGGGATTCATATTCTAGGGTCATTTCAACATTTTACGAAGGTGACAACGCGTAAAATTCACCTTCGGTCTCGGGTGAACAGTAACAGCGCCCATTTAATGGGCTTGGACGCCACGAACGGGTCTAAACGTGCGAGATCGGACACGCGGCCGACATATATACATCATTGGGACGTGGGATTCAAATTTTGAGGTCAATTTCATGATATACGACCGGGAAACGAAAAACCCCCAAATCCCGTGGGTTAGGGTTTCGGTAAAACCCACCCGGACGAATCGGACACAATTCGGACAAACAACCACATTTTCTTGGACCTCAAGGCATGGGTTTCGAGATTCTAACGTTCCCCGCGGGTATCGACACAAAATACCCAATGAAAATACACAAAACATCGAAAGAGAACGAGAAGTGGATATGAGAACACTTGCCTCGACACGTGCTTTCACCTTTATACCTGGCTCTCAGGCGGAATCGGACTCTCGGGCTCAATCTCCTTCCTTCTCTCTCCAGTCGCGCCCCTCTCTCTCTCTCTAAAACCCTCGGCCGATCGCGAAATGAGGGAAAATGAAGGCGCGGCGCAAATTTATACTGCGTCGGCCGCTCGAGCGGAGCTTGAGCGGCCAGCGGGCCGCCATGCCACGGCTGTCCGCCGCTTCGATTCTGTATTTTCCGCTCGAGCCACGGCTCGAGGGCCCAGCAGGCGCAAGCCTGCTTGCAGGGCTTCAGAAACCTGGACCCGAATAATTTTTCCAATTTTTCTTTCGATACCAAACCTTAATCATCCCATAGGATTAGTATTGATCATTTGCGTACTAATCACCTTATAATTGTCGGGTTCACAAATTCGGAACCTCACAACTCTCCCCCACTTATAAAATTTCATCCTCGAAATTTAACGAGCCTCGAACTCCCAAATTTGAGGTGAACTCCTCAAAGACTGAAATCATTTCCTCAGACAACGCCTATTTTAAAACCTCAAGCATTGGAATCGTCCTAGTTCTCATCACAAAACAAATCCTTAGCCTCTCAGAACGATCCAACCCAGACACTTACCGATTCTCTCAACCATCGATACAAGGAAGACCTTATATCGATTTCTAGAAATTCCAAAAGCCACCTACAATGATGCCGGACATCTCCTAGCCCAATCCGACACTTCCAACGGATCAATAAACTTTCACTTGAATTCATTTCATGCCTCGAAAGAAATCGGTCACTAGAGCCTCAACCTTATCTAGAAACCTCTGGGCCACGGGCCCATAACGCTTCCGCTGCACTACTCTGATTAATCCCCAAATCATTAAATTACGCCATGATTAAAACTCTAATCATGGCGAACACCCAAAGAGTGGACAGAACTTTCAATCCTTACCCAGAATTCTCAAAATTCTGATCACTTGGTAACCTCAAGATCCCGTCGGCATTTCACAAGCCAACTGAACCCAATCTTAATACGGTTCTATCTCTCAACAAGAACACGACATTCTATCACCCAATCATTTGGGCTTACTCGCGATTTAACTTTCACATTACCTATGAAACTCCAAAGACTTACACGTCCAAGACTCGTAGCATCAATTTCCAACATTGATGCCTACTGACCCAAGGAAAACACCGAGGTTCACTTTCTCAACCTTTAAACAAGTCTAATCACATGCAATACCATATGACCATCTTCCTCTAAGGAACAACTAAATGCCTTTCTCCGAAGGCAAATACTCCTGAGATTTCGAAAGGAGAACTCTATGGCCAATTCCGACATACATGTGGGGGTAACACTAATCTGGACTCCTCCCCCACTTATCTCAAGGGTATTACATTCCACGAGAACTCATCGGACCCATTAGGGGTCAACCCAAAGGTCACGAACATCAATCACCCTATCCGATTAGATCCAAGATGACTGCACACTTCCACAACACAAATCGGCCTCCTCAATCAGCCGCACTTAAAATCCCAAGTCCTCAAAATCATGCAATTACAAAGCCACAAGCTTAGGAAGGCATTTTCTCAACTAAATTCGCATTCCTTTCTCACCGGAACATGCGAATTATCAGCCATCCATAATCCATGACTTAATTCCTTGATTATCACATGAAGCAACCTCAACATCGACCCAGACGTGGTCGAAAGATCATCCCATAAAACTTCATGAAACGCCAACGAATCAACAAAACCCAAACGGCCTTTTCTGGACTTTATAGTGACCGTATCCTTGACCTGGATACCGTCGGGGCTACAACTCCTATTGATTCACAATATCACGCTTTGGACCCAAATCAATTTCATAATTCATCAAGCCTTTACAACGGCTCAGGAACTACACCTATCCATTCACAAAGTCTGACTATCAAACCATCAATCTCCTAGGCAACCCCATTCCAAAATTCATGAACAACCTGATCGGTCCATCTTATTTACCTCGAATGTTCTGGAGCACTTCACACGATGCAAAACTGATATCTCCTCAACTCTACATGGAATCCTCAACAATCGGCGTCAATTTTTAACATAACCTCGAATTCTTGACCAACGGATACATCAACCTAATCTTCCTTTTGATGATGTCCTCGGTCCAATGATCTACAAGAAAGACGATATCAACTTCTTGATACCTCGATCAATTTAAACTCATGCTTCAAATCCCATAACCTGATTGTCGGATGTTATCTTTTACCAATCCAACCATATTAGCACTGCAGTTCGTCCACCGAACTACTATTAAGATCAGATGACGACTTAACACCTTAACTATCTCAAGTTCATACCCACAATCACACAATCCAATCACAAGGCACAATAGGTTTACCAACCCAATTCAGATTGACCCGATAACTTACTGACCGAAACCTTTAAACGTCACGCCAAGTTGCACCATAGGACGATTCAAGTTAACCCAACAGATCATATCCACGAACTCCAAAAATATCACAACCTCGATACCACTTACATCGAACTTAGATCCTTAATCCCTCGAATCACAAAACCATAAACATACTCGGGGTCCCCAAGAAGCAAGTGCTGTGACATCACGCTTAAGAAATTTCATTTCCAATCTCGGCAATCCACATATTTCCGCATGCACCATCACCGCCGAACTCTGATCCTACGGTGCTGGATTTCCTCATTCCAAGATCAGAGGATGCAACCATTCTCAATCCAACACCCGTGCTATCTATAACTTAGATCCTAGTTTCCAAAATCTCTTCGGAAAGGCATCCGTCCAAGATTCATCCATGAATAGCCGCTGCCATATTTCCTTTGTCCTTCCGAATACTAAGTCGCCCTTGACACTACTGCCAAGCCTAGGTCCTCCCCAATACACAATTTCAATCACAATCCCAACATGGGTTCGGAATCCTCAAAACAACATCAGGTCACAATACTAAACCCAAGAACCTCTCCTCCTGCCACGACAGGCGACATTAACACTTGAGTGCATACCATAGGATCCTGATATAAACACTGACCCTTCTCACTGCCTGTCCATGGCTGAAGGCATCCTTAGACCTCGCGATCGGACCATCCACTATTGAGACACGCTCCCAAGAGTCTCATCGACACAAACATTAATCCAAGAAACTTCCATAATACATGGGACCATATTTCTTAACCCTTGAGACCCAAGATCTTTCTCACGTTATCCAAACGAGGTTAACTTCACTTTCTATCATGGGGCAACACTCCATATCTTCTATCAGACATGGGATCACCGCAACGATATCTCAAATCTCAAAATTCACATCTCGCTGTACTAAGATTTGGACTGCCCAGAAGTCCAAACACCATAGTACCTCCAACTCCAAAACACTTATGGAGTGTCAATCTAGAACTTCATATGCCCGAACTTAACTCCACCCAATCCATCATGCTCTCTAAGCTGACCTGGCAACCCTTCGAAGCAGAATACCAATCCAAGGACTTCAACCGAGAACCGATCAAACTTAAATCTCAACCTAAGATCAATTAACTTAGGCCTCGAAGCAACACCGATTCGCCCAAGGACCCAATCAACACCGACTGAATTCAAACACTAAGGTGTCTCGATACACCATCTTTCTCTCTTCCCTACAACCAATCACAAATATTAGTAGTCCCCAACAAGGAGCCACTACTAATATTTTCTTAGAACTGAAACAATTCGAATCTAGCCACTCCTAGAACACAAGCTAGGACGTATAGGCTAGCCATCCGAACTGAGCTACTGCTTCTAACTTAGCGCTAGTCTAAGTTCTGGGATCGGGGTAACCAAAACTACCCGGACTAACTTAGTCCTCAGACACCTTTATTCACTTAATCGATCAATTTTAATCAATCCTAAGTTTCCGCATATGATTCAGATCAACCTAAGGCATCTCTCTTTTTCTCTGATACCAACTGTGACGGACCAGATTATTCTCCATCGAATAATCTCCGTCAATGGCAACACAAACCAAAGTCCATAATTAATACCTATGGATTCTACAGAAAATCCGGCAGAGTTTCCTCTGCACCTGGATGAAAACCAAAAATACAACCTGATTAAAAATCATCCTGTACAAGCACACATCTATCCAAGGCTTAACTCAAAGCCTACAACATGCCACACAGGATCACAACACTGCCATATCATCCATGGCACCAATACAGTACACTATCTACTATACTGGATCTAAAGAGATGTCATCTAATGAAACCAAACTCAAAATATATATATACAGACGCGGAAGCATAACTAAATCATCATACATGCGGAAACATAACAAAACCTTAAAACAATAACAATAATGAGCCACGCCCAACTCTAAGTGGCTGCTCAAAATCTGATCCAACTCTGAGTCCAAAGCTTTCGCGCACTCGCCGTCCAGCCAATCTCATCAAGCAAGTCTCTCCTTGCTCTATCTATCCGGCGTCGGCTTAGTGTTCTCATCTGAAATGAAAAACATCAACTGCAAGAGTGAGCTAACAGCTCAGCAAATGTAATCATAAACAATTCTCCAAGGCATGTACAAGAACAGGAACAGGGAAAGGAAACACATACTCTCCATAATCAAGAAACAGGAGAGAGAATAGGAAACAACAGGAATCACTTGATTCCTACGATTTCATCTTGAATTACTGGTTTCACACAGTTCTTGTGGTTCATATCTTGAGTCACTGGATTCATTCGGTTCTCATTCTGGTCTATTGGATTCACACCGTTCATCAATTGGATATTATTCATTTTCATTATTACATCGTCATTGTGGACCCCGGCCAGTAGACCGTACTAGCCAACGATGCGAGAGAACAAGGACAGGAATGTGTTCGCTACACATTCTAAAGCCACGGCTACTATTTTAGGTCGGTAGCACACGACCCTCGGTTGCATCCATGCAACAATCATCACGGACGACTACATCTCAATATGTAGCGTCGACAGACACATCCCACCCCCCCGGGGTCCAGGGCAATCCTCGTTCTTTCACAGTAGTTTCCTAAAGCGTACCACAGACATCACCCGCTCCCGCAAACGACCGGAATACGTGGCCAAGTATTCCACGGGTTCACACCGCGATGGACATGGTATACTAAAGAATACTACCCATACGACTCAGGGTCCTAGTTTCAGGATTAGGTTCAACACTTGGAGAGGGAAATCCACATTTGCCATACATGATCAAATCTCGGGAAATCTCATTCCCATCACAATCATCTCCAACCGGGAGATTACTTCATCAAACACATCTCCATCCAGGAGATTACATCATCACAAGCTCAATGTGGATTCCCTTCCATTCACGTCACGGTTCACAATATCCAATGGGACTCAATTCCCTTAAACCACAACAAGTCATCCAAAGTTCACAATAGAGATTAGATTTCATACCTCAAATGATCACGAGTCACTTTGGAACCTCCGAGACTCATTCCCCTTGCCTCCAGCACACGGATTCACATTCGGGGCTTACATTTACGTTTAATCAGTTAAACGTTACTTTCACAACTATTTTGAAGGCATACCACATTACATTTCTCATTTTATTTCAAGTGAACATTATCGGATTTCCTTTTGAACACCCGGACGCCGTACATGGTTCGATACTTGGAAATCGAATGTCCGGGGGATTCGTACGTACTCTTTGTACACGATATTTCACATTTGGGTTCGATTTACCTTATCACGATGATGGAAGCATGTAACTTCCCCTTTAATTGCGGATAAACAATCACGGAATTATTTCAAGACTCCCGGATGCCACGAACGGGTCAAATCTTGCGACATTCAGCATCCGGTCGATATATACACACAATTAGGATACGGGGATTCATATTCTAGGGGTCATTTTAACATTTTATGAAGGTGACAACGCGCAAAATTCACCTTCGGTCTCGGGTGAACAGTAACAACGCCCATTTAATGGGCTCAACGCCACGAACGGGTCCAAACGTGAGAGATCGGACCCGCGGCCGACATATATACATCATTGGGACGTGGGGATTCCAATTTTGAGGTCAATTTCATGATATACAGCCAGGAAACGGAAAACCCCCAAATCCCATGGGTTAGGGTTTCGGTAAAACCCACCCGGATGAATCGGACACGATTCGGACAAACAACCACATTTTCTTGGACCTCAAGGCATGGGTTTCGAGATTCTAATGTTCCCCGTGGGTATCGACACAAAATACCAAACGAAAATACACAAAACATCGAAAGAGAATGAGAAGTGGATATCAGAACACTTGCCTCGACGCGTGCTTTCACCTTTATGCCTGGCTCTCGGGTGGAATCGGACTCCTGGGCTCGATCTCCTTCCTTCTCTCTCCAGTCGTGCCCCTCTCTCTCTCTCTAAAACCCTCCGCCGATCGCGAAATGAGGGAAAACGAAGGCGCGGCGTGAATTTATACTGTGCCGGCCGCTCGAGCAGAGCTGGAGCGGCCAGTGGGCGGCCATGCCACGGCTGTCCGCCGCTTCAATTATGTTTTTTCCGTTGGAGCCACGGCTCGAGCGCCCAGCAGGCGCAAGCCTGCTGGCAGGGCTTCAGCAGCCCGGACCCGAATAATTTTTCCGATTTTTCTTCCGATACCAAACCTTAATCATCCCATAGGATTAGTATTGATCATTTGCATACTAATCACCTTATAATTGTCGGGTTCACAAATCCGAAACCTCACAATTAATTAGGACCCGGGATTAATATACAGTCAGGTTAGGTTTTTCGACATGCCTAAGAATATTATGGTGGTAATCGTGGATAACTCTGTCCCTGAAATTATATGTGGTTGGTCCTTTTTCACGGTGTTAACCTCGAAGGTAGTTACTGTAACTAGTCGGCATTACTGTACCGAATCCCACAAGAAGGGATGTCCCACAGGATGGGACAGCTGTTACTGGCATTAGATTGTGTAGAGTGAACGCAATCTATCTTCGATTATTCGCCCCTTTGTTAGTAGGGTCTACTGGTTGGGTCCTTTGCTGATAGAAAAAAAGTTTTTTATAATTTAAAGAGTTGAGATCAATTTTTGATTTCTGAACCATGTTTTACCGATTTATTATTAACGAAGTATGATTACACTGATTTTTGATTTTTAAAACTTAATTATTATCGAATTATACTTTCTCTGTTTTTCATACACTGTTCTACCCCTTAATATTTCCATGCTATAATATATCTGCATAACTGTTCTGCATAACGGGATTCACTGCATATTTTCATGTACCTTGTTGGGTTTTAACTCACTCTTTTATTATTTTTTCTCTTCAGATGAGATGGTAGAGCTTGTACCATATGAGAAGGAATAGCTAAAGCTTAGTCTAAAGATCTTGGAAGATTTGTAGTATTTTGGAGATCTTGAAAAGAGATAGTTGAATTATAAAGACCTAATTTTTGATATATGGTATTGTATATGGGTCTTATGCATATGGATTCTTGTATGTAGAATGTATGTGATGCATGTAATAAAACAGAAAATTATGCTTTCGTAGGTTTAAAGTTCTGCTTCTGTTCTATGTTTTCTGGATTCTTTCCTAAATGACATCTCTATTCTGAACTGTTAATTTAGTAGATTGGAAATATGAAATGTAAGCCGTAAGGAATTATACGGCATCTGTGATCCTGTGTCTGATATAAGAATTCTTGTTGATGGATATTATGATGATATTTTGTATGTTTATAGGTAATAAGCAGGATTTGTATTTCCGTTTAGCCCAGTTTTCGGAGAGACTCTATCCGTTTTTTCCTAGAACTTTAGATTGTTAAATGGGCTTAGGTTTCTGTTTTCTGTAATGACAGAAGTTTTTGAGGAGAAAAAAAACACCATTTCCATCACAACTGGTATCAGAGAAATGCGATGTCTTAGGAATTAATTGATCGAAAAGGAGAAGCATAGGCCTGAATTTCTGTAGGGATAGGTCAGGGTAGCTAAGGCAACTAGAATGTTTAGGAAGTTGATCCTTAGGCTAAATTTGAATTTCTTTAAACTACTAATAAACCCATCCCTTAAGGTGATTTCTTGAGATTTATAATGTTATGTTTATTCTTGGTTATAGGATTTAAGATGGTCAGTAGAAGAAATCGAAGAAATAACCGTGGTGGTGCTAGTATTCCCTATAATCGAGAGGTAGCTTCTGTGGATTTACTGGAGAGAACGACTAATGTGGTAGAATCTATAGAGTAGAGGCATATAGCTCCGGCCCTGACACCCGAGCTAGGTCCGGCACATCCGGCTTTGACAATTTATGACAAATTTATAGCAGAGCAAGCACCAGGATTCTTGGGTAAGCCTTATCTAGTGGAAGTGAATGTGTGGCTTAAAAGGATGAAGAAGATATTTGTTGTGATTTGGTGTACTGATCAGGAGAAAGTCATCTTCGCAATATACAAGCTGGAAGGTGAAGCCTATAGCTAGTGGAGCATGAAGAAGAGGGCGTTAGGAGTGCCCGATGATGCTGTCACTTGGGAGATGTTCGAGGATGTATTTATGAAAAAATATTTTTCATCGAACCTCCAAGATCAAAAGAAGCAGGAGTTCACGAGGTTGAGACAGGGAAATATGATGGTGATGGAGTATGATGCTAAATTTACTGAGTTATCATGTTTACACCTTTTTATGTGGAGGACGAGTTAAGGAAAGCAACGAAGTTTCAGCAAGGGTTGTGGGATGATATTATGAAGTCTCTGTCGATCCTGAAACTCCAGACTTATACTAATGTTCTGGATAGGGCAGTGATTCATGAGAAGGAAGAGGAGATGGAGACGTTTTATGCAAGGAGGACGGCTAGTCGGGTGGGTTTTAGTGCTTGATCGAATGTGGGGTCTTTTGGACCGTCCAAAAAGGTGAGGACAGCTGATAAAGGAAAGAACATCATTCCAGCTCAGTCAGTGATTGGGTCTAAAGCATCAGCCGCTGATTGTGCTTTCTGTGGGAGGAAGCATCTGGGGAAAGTTTGTCGCCAGGTATCGGGAGTATGCTTTAGATGTGAAAAGTAGGGCCATTTGGTGAAAGACTGCCCATTACCTCTGAGGCTAGAATGAAAGAAGCCTACCGTCACGGCTAAAGCCTTTGCGATGACTGTTCAGAACCCGGAGGCATTTTCGAATGTTGTGGAAGGTACCCTCTCTATTTGTGGAGTTGTTACTTTTATATTATTTGATTCGGGATCTACCCACTCTTTTATTTCTCCACAGTTTGCATGCTGTATTATATTTGCTCCGTGTGTTTTGGATTATGCATTATCTGTGTCAACTCGTACTGAGTCCTTTGTGATTGCAATGTTGTGTATCTTGGATGTATGATTGAGGTGAATGGGAAATGCTTGATTGTGGATTTGGTATTGTTAAACATGGGTGATTTTGACATAATTCTTAGGATGGTCTGGTTGGCTAAAGATCATGCTAGTATTGATTGTTTTCTGAAGAGGGTTTATTTTGATATTCCTAGGACAGAACTCTTTTTCTTTCAAGGTATTAGGAAGAAGGAGGTGCCTGTATTAATGTCTATTTTGCATGCCAAACATTTGATGAAAAGTGGGTATAAAGCTTAACTGGCATATGCCTGCAACACTGGGAGTCATAGTGTGCCGGCTAAGGATATCCTTGTTGTATGTGATTTTGAGGATGTATTTTCGGAGGAATTGCCTGGATTACCTTCACACTGAGAAATTGAGTTTGAGACTACAGTTATTCCTGGAGTTAGCCCGAATTCCAAGACCTCTTATCATATGGCCCTAATTGAATTGAAGGAACTGAAATTGCAATTATAGGAACTGTTAGATAAAGGCTTTATCAGACTGAGTGTATCTCCTTGGGAATACCAGTGTTGTTTGTAACGAAGAAGGATGGGTCTTGACGGCTATGTGTTGATTATTGTGAGTTGAACAAAATCACAATTATGAAAAAGTATCCATTGCTATGTATTGATGATTTATTTGATTAATTGCAAGGATCTCGGGTATTTTCGAAGATTGATTTGAGATCCGGTTATTATCAGTTAAGGATTAAGCCAGAAGATGTGGCTAAGACTACTTTTCAGACGCGTTATGGCCACTATGAGTTCCTTGTTATGCCTTTTAGCCTTACGAATGCCCCTGCTACTTTTATGGATAGGGTGTTTAGGCCGTATCTGGATAAATTTGTGGTTATTTTTATTGATGACATCCTGTTATATTCAATGGATTATGAGGAGCATGAAACTCACTTGATGATGGTACTTCAAGTGCTCCGTGAGGAAAAATTGTATGCTAAGTTGAGTAAACGTGAGTTTTGGCTGGAGAAGATGATGTTTCTGGGGCATGTGAATTCTAACAGCGGTATTTCTCTGGATCCAAAGAAGGTGGAGGCTGTTACAAACTGTAGTATGCCAACTTCTGTGACAGAGGTGAGGTGCTTTCTAGGTATGGCAAGCTATTATAGACATTTTGTAGAGAATTTTTCGCATATTGCTATACCTCTGACTCAGCTACTGAAAAATGAGGCTAAATTTGAATGGATTGATGAATGTGATCTGAGTTTTCAGGAGTTAAAAGGTCGTTTGACTACCGCCCTAGTGTTGATAATTCCAGATGGTTCAGGATGTTTTGAGGTATATTGTGACGCCTCTAAGTTGGGTCTGGGTTGTGTATTGATGTAGCATTGTAATGTTGTAGCTTATGGTCTAGACAACTGAAGGTACATGAAAGAAACTACTCAATTCATGATTTGGAGTTAGCTGCTGTTGTGTTTGCATTGAAAATTTGGAGACACTACTTGTATGGTGAAAAGTTTCTTGTGTATTCTAATCACAAAAGGTTGAAGTACCTATTTTCACAAAAGGAACATAATATGAGGCAAAGGAGGTGGCTTGACTTTTTGAAAGACTATGATTGTGAAATCCAGTATAAGTCGGGAGGGCAAATGTAGTTGCAGATGTATTGAGCCGTGGATCGAGTTATGTCGCTATGTTGCAAGTTAAGTAGATGAAAATGTTAGATTATTTGAAGTAGTGTGATATCCAACGTTATGCTTGGGGTGATAGGATGCTCCTATCTTTTCTTCAAATGTGACGGACCGGCTTTTAATCCACCACATAAAGCCTCCGTCAAGTCTAAATTTCTTAATGGTCAATAATTAGGTGGACATAAAAATTTCTTTTCTTCTTTCAAACCTGAGATGCATACTGAAAATTTATTAATTTCATTTATCCAAAAACAATCACGGAAACATGCTAATATTCATAGGTTCATAACAGCGGAACAATATTACATGTATCCTCAAAACAACAAAAGACAACATGATTAAAATCTCTTCAAAAGTCTGCTCCGGCCCGCTAAGCCACTTAGCTACACCATAAAGATTCTACTCAACTTCGTCCTCTATGAGCCTTTCGTCATCTGAAAATAACAAGAATGAGCTACAAGCCCAGCAAAATACTCACATGCAGAAAACAGAGAACATATCATATACATATAAGCGAATATAATTTAGCATAAGAAAATCATCATGTCTTTTAGTTCAGAATTTTCTTAGTCTTTTTCTTCTTATCTTGTTTACTGAAAACTCATAAAAACCATTGAGAATTCTTATCATCTTTAGGGACCGGACGGGAGCGGACAACATCGAGGACGGGTTGTGTGTAACCCCACAACCTAAAGCCTATCCCTTCATTATGCTCACCGGGGCGGGAGGTAATGCCTTTAGCCCGGCATACGGGGCCATAGTCCATAGTTCTTATGCCACCAGAAAGTCCCCTCCCGTGGCCCAGGAGGCAATCCTCGAGTGTCACTCCAATATCCTTCATCCATCTTTAACAAGTTTAATGGAGACTCGGTTCATAGTTCTTGTTCTTTAATGGCCATTCATCATAATTCAAAAGTCGTAGAGTTCCACTTGCTGTCCATATTACATGCATTTTTCCATGTTCATATATACATAGGCCAGAGTTCTTTTTCATACAGAGGGTCGGAGTTCCTGTGAGCCGGAGTTCTTTTGTCAAGCCAGAGCTCTTTTACATAGCCGAAATTCTTTTACATATTCTTTTACATGAAAAGCCGGACTTCCAAAATCCGGAGTTCGTTTCAAAAGTCGGAGTTCTTGGATCATGAGTTGTTATCAAAAGCCGGAGTAAAAAGTCGGAGTAAAAAGCCTAAGTTTTCTTTTTCTATAATTGGCCGGAGTTCTTTTTCAAACAGAAGGCCGGAGTTCTTTTTCATAACCGGACAGAGTGTTTTTCATCAAAAGTCCAGAGTGCTTTTCTATTCAACAGTCCGGAGTGTTTTTGGAGTGCTTTTCTTTTTAAAATCCGGAGTGATTTTCTGTTCAAAAATCTGGAGTGCTTTTCTTTTTAAAATCCGGAGTGCTTTTCTGTTCAAAAATCCGGAGTGCTTTTCTTTTTTAAAAATCCAGAGTTCATTTTATTTCAATTTCCGAACCTCTAAAATCCGGAGTGACTTTTCTTTCAAAAATCCGGAGCTCTAATACTGGAGTGACTTTTTTTAAAATCTGGAGTGCCAAAACCGGAGTGTCTTTTCATTAAAATTCGGAGTGCTAAAACCTGAGTGTCTTTTCATTAAAATCCGGAGTGCTAAATCCGGGGTGTCTTTTCTTTAAAATCCGGAGTGCTTTTTAAAGACGGAATGCTTCTTAAAGACGAAGGGCCGGAGTTCCTTTTCTTCAAAACTGGAGTACTTTTCAAAAGAGGACGGAGTACTTTGTTCATAAAAGACCGGAGTTCTTTTGGACGGAGTTCTTTTCTTTAAACGGACGGAGTTCTTATAAAAATGCCGGAGCTCTTTTTCTTAAAACCAGAGATCTTTCCGGCAGAAATTAGAATTCATCTACTGGAGTTTTTGTTCCGTCTAAGGCCAAAGTTCTTTACCTTAAACATGCATGTATCGTAATTAATTGACAATAATCATGTTTCCAAGCAGAATAAAACCGAACATTATAAATAACAGGGCTTCCTTTTTAAATATGTGATTACGAACAATTCAAACAGTACGTGCAGAAACATAAGTTGATCAATATATCAGATAAAGGAACAGAATAAACTTTATACATTCTAAACATACTTTCATAAGAATACCATGCATAATCATGGACTTTAAAAACAGGGGTGAGTATCTTGCCTGGATTCCTTTTCTTTGCCTTGAACTGTTCGGTCTTTCTTTATTTAGAATTTCTACTGGGTGCATTTTTTTGATGTTCTTAGTCCTTATTTATAGCCTGAGGCTTTGGTGGCCGTCATTTATGGCTTTTCACTTTCCAAAGGGTGATATTTATAATTTTACATTTTCAAAAAGTTTCGGAATTAGCAGATTATTTATGGCCGTGCATTCCCAAAGCCCTGAGTCATTAATTTTTCCTTGATCGGTTGAGTCTTTCTATTATTACTCCGGCTCCTTTATCAACATTAATTTCGGCTTTCCTCTCCCAAAATCTTACTTCGGCCTTACACAAATCACTCCGGCCTTACTTCACACAATTCTACTTCGGCCTTACATGGCTGTAATTGATTTTCATCAAGGAAATCCAGACTTCTTTTCATCCCGGAAATCCAGACTCATTTTTCATTAACAGAAATCCGGACTTCTTTTCATCACGGAAATCCGGAGTAGATTTTCATCAATTAAATCCGGAATGGATTTTCATTAAGGAAATCCGGACTGGATTTTCATTAAGGAAGTCCGGACTTCTTTTATCAAGAAACATTCCGGACTTCTTTTTATCAAGTAAGGCCGAACTTGATTTCATCTTCACGCCAAGTTATTTTCTTATTAATTTTTCCGGTCAACTGGTGTTGACCGGATTCAATGACCGGAATTTTCTATGTTTTAAATCTGGGTCGTTACAATCTCCCCCACTTATAGAAATTTCGTCCTCGAAATTTTAAATAAAGTTACTAACCTCGAGAAAATAAATATGGGTATTTGTTCCGAATCTCTTCCTCTCGTTCCCAAGTTGCCTTTTCGGGTGTGTGATTCTTCCAGAGCACCTTTATTAGAGCGATTGATTTGGTGCGTAGTCTCTGTTTCCTTCGATCCAAGATTTTCACTGGTTCCTCTATATAGGACAAGTCCTTGTCGATCGTCAAAGGTTCATACTCAATTACATGAGTAGGATCATGGACATACTTTCGAAGCATTGATACATGAAACACGTCATGTACTTCTGCCAAGTTTGGAGGTAGTGTAAGTCTGTAAGCTACTTCTCCTATCCTTTCTAGAATTTCAAAAGGGCCAATAAATCGTGGCTTCAGCTTCCCTTTTACCCCGAATCTGTATTTTTCCTTGGATGGTGATACTTTTAGAAATACAAAATCGCCTTTTTTAAATTCTAATGCAGATCTCCTCCGGTCTTCATAGCTCTTTTTCTGCTCCGGGCTACTCTGAGATTCTCATGTAAAACTTTATCTTTTCTGCCATCTCTTTGATAATGTCTGGACCCAAAATCCTTTTATCTCCGTGCTCCTCCCAGTGAATTGGCGACCTACATTTTTTCCCATACAATACCTCAAAAGGAGCCATGCCAATGCTGGCCTGGTAACTGTTATTATAAGCAAACTCTGCTAGAGCTAATGAATTATCCCAAGCCCCTTTCATCTCTAAAATCGAGGCCCTCAACATATCCTCAAGGATCGGAATAGTCCGTTCTGACTGGCCGTCAGTTTGGGGATAAAAAGCAGTACTGAATTTTAATTCTGTCCCCAATTCTTTATGTAGACTTTTCCAAAACTTTGAAACAAAGCGAGGGTCTCTATCTGATACAATAGAAACAGACACACCATGTAGTCTGACAATCTCGTTTACGTATAGTTGGGCCAGTTTATCACAGGAGTAAGTCGTTCGAATTGCCAGGAAATGGGCTGACTTTGTTAGCCAGTCAACAATCACCCAAATAACATCATGCTTCCTTGGCGTCCTTGGCAGACCGGTCACAAAATCCATGGCAATGTCTTCCGATTTCTAGCCTGGAAATGGCATTGGTTGCAATAACCCAGACGACTGCTTTCTTTTAGCCTTTACTTGTTGGCATATAAGGCACTTTTTCACGTAAGCTGCAATATCCCTCTTCATATTCCTCCACCAAAATGTTTTCTTCAAATCCTGATGCATCTTATTGGCTCCTGGGTGAATCGTATAACGGGATCGATGGGCTTCCTTAAGAATTTTCTCCTTTAATTCTATATTTTCCGGCAAACATAACCGATTCCTAAATCTTAATGCTCCATCCGGCGAAATCTGAAAATCACTTCGGGATTCTTTATCTAGCTCACCCATGATCTTTACAAGGAAAGAATCATTCGTTTGACATCCCTTTACCTCATTAATCACCTCTGGCTGAACTTGAAGGTATGCTAAAATCATCCGCTTTCCTTGCACATAACGCTGGACATCATAATACATGAGACAATCCAGCCTCTCCATTTGCTTGACTTGCATTCTAGCGAGCATACCAGGCTGCCTACTTAATGCGTCAACAACAACGTTGGCCTTTCCTGGTTCGTACCGGATTTCACAGTCATAGTCTTTCAGAAATTCAATCCACCTTCTCTGCCTCATGTTCAGTTCCTTCTAGGAGAATAAATACTTTAGACTATTATGGTCAGAGTAGACCAAGAATCTCTCATCATACAGGTAATGCCTCCAGATTTTTAATGCAAACACTACTGCGGCAAATTTCAGATTGTGGGTTGGGTAATTCCTTTCATGATCCTTCAACTGTCGCGACCCATAGGCAATTACCCTTCCGTGTTGCATTAAAACACAGCCCAACCCAATCTTTGAAGCATCGCAGTAAACAATCAGTCCTCCTGATCCATTTGGAATGGTCAGGGCCGGAGCAGAAGTTAATCGGTCTTTAAGCGTCTGGAAGCTTTCTTCACAATCCTTGGTCCACTCAAACTTGGCATCCTTCCTAGTTAACTGTGTGAGTGGCAAGGCGATTTGGGAGAAGTTTTCCACAAACCGTCTGTAGTATCCAGCCAGGCCTAAGAAACTTCGCACTTCGATCACAGAAGTTGGCGGTTCTACTTTACCACTGCTTCCACTTTCATAGGGTCGACGGAGATCCCTTCTTTAGAGATGACGTGACCAAGGAATCCCACTTCCTTTAACCAAAATTCGCACTTTTTCAATTTGGCGAACCGCTGATGCTCCCTAAGGATCTGGAGTGTAGTTCGTAAGTGCTCCTCATGTTCCTCATAGCTTTTCGAATACACAAGGATGTCATCAATAAAGACAATCACAAACTTGTCCAGGTATGGTTGAAAAATTCGACTCATCAGGTCCATAAAGACAGCCGGGGCATTAGTCAACCCAAAAGGCATCACTACAAATTCGTAGTGCCCATACCTGGTCCGGAACGCCGTCTTTGCTATATCCTCCTTGCTGATCCGAAGCTGATGATACCCGGATCTAAGATCGATTTTTAAAAATACGCAAGCCCCTTGTAACTGATCAAGGAGGTCATCAATCCTCGGCAGAGAATATTTGTTCTTGATGGTGATTTTGTTTAGTTCACAATAATCTATGCATAATCTCATGGTCCTGTCCTTCTTTCTTACAAAGAGAACCGGTGCTCCCCATGGTGACACACTCGGCCGAATAAAACCCTTATCTAATAAGTCCTGCAGTTGCTGTTTCAATTCTTTAAGTTCGGCCGGTGCCATCCGATATGGTGCTTTGGATATTGGCGCTGATCATGGCATCAATTCTACACCAAATTTCAACTCTCGTTGGGGTGGCAGTCCAGGTAATTCGTCAGGGAATATGTCTTCGAATTCCCGCACCACAGGAATCTCTTTGGCCATAGATTCTTGACTTTCAGTAGTCACGTTGGCGAAGGCTAACTCAAAAACACAATGCAACATGGGCTCGGAATCCCCAAAACGACACCATGCTACAATATCAAACTCAAGAGCCTTACCTCTTGCCACAACATGCGACACTTAACACCCTGAGTTAATACCATAGAATCCCGATTCAGACATTGGACCTCTTCACCGTCCGTCCCTAGATAAGGACATTCCTCAATCTTGCGATCAAATTAATTACAATTAGAATCATATTTCTTAACTTGTCGGGAAGAATACCTCATCGATTAAAGAACACCCATACAGATGTCTTACAATACTTCTAATCTTCCCGAGCATTTGGCTACCACAAACACCATTTCAATACTTATGATCCATGTCTCAATTTCCACAAAGTCTGAGTCACTTAGAATTCAAACACTTAACCACTATTCATCCTGCTTGCTTGGTTGATCAGACAACCCTTCTTAGCATATTACTAGCCTCAGGACCTCAACCTAGAGCCGACCAAACTTAAACCTTAATCCAACACCAATTAACCTAGGCCCTGAATCCTCACTGATCAATTTAAATACTAAGTTGGCACTAATGAAATTAAAACCTCAAGGTGCCTCCTTACAGCTGTTGCCGACCTCATGGTTGACTATTACCCCGTGTATTCCCTTAACTAAAAATCAAATTACTTCCTATGACCACAAACATCATAATATTATCAATCCTCCAATAATCAGATTAGAGGGAGGGGCTAAGATTGATGCATTTCAAAATTAACCCCATAAGCCCAAGACTTAAGCATTTCCTCTAATCCGAACTACTTAATTTCGCCTCAACATAGAATAGATTAACCTGAATCCTTAAACCTCAGTTGATCAACCCAGGCTTACGTTCGGTATCAAATAGCTTAAACGCTAAGTTTCAACTGAAGTCTAGTCTAGTTTAGGCAAACTAAGATACCTCGAACTATTCCAACTTAATCATCCCATACCTTAATCTACGCATTTTGGCCAAACCTTAACTGGTCCTAAACATCCGTATACGATTCAAACCAAACCTAAGGCATCTATTTTTCTCTGATACCAACTGTGACGGACCGGGTTATTCTCCTTAAATAACCTCCGTCAATGGTAACATAAACTTATGCCCATAATTTATCATTATGGATTCTACAGAAATTTCGGCAGAATTTTCTCTGTAACTACACGAAAAATAAAAAATACAACCCGTTTAAAATAACCTGTACAAGCACACAAGTATCCGATTATGATATTTTAGCCTACAACACAATACACAGGACCACATCGCCATACTATCCGTGACTCCAACACAGTATTCCTAATTACTGTATTGGATCTGAAGAGATGCCATTTAGGACTAAATAAATTCTAAAACATCAACATAAATGCGGAAGCATAGCTAAATCAAGAAACCTACGGAAGCATAACAATAACCATAAAATAATAACAAATCACATTAATCCAACTAGACTGTTTACATTCTATTACAACAATGTATCTAAAACTTCAAGCCTTTGACATCTAGCTAATCTCCTCAAGCACGTCCCTTTCTTTGCTCTAACTAATCAAGTGCTAGCTTAATGTTCTCATTTGGAGGGAGAAACAGCAAGAATGAGCGTATAGCTCAACAAATGTAATCATACATTACTAACTACAGCAATTAACAGGAAAAATGGTAAATGGGTAGGGGAAATATATAACTTGAATAAAAGGAAGCATGCGAGGAAGGGGGACATATGGGATCATCTGGTTTGGCATTTTTGTTCCATTACGTCCATTCATTTTCATTACTTTCATTAATCTTTGTGGACTCGGGCTAGTAGGTCGTACTAACCAACGATATGAGAGAACGAGGAAAGGAATGTGTCTGCCACACATTCTAAAGCGGGCTCCATTTTAGGTCTGCAGCACTCAACCAACGGCTACATTTTAGTCCTGTAGCACTCGACCGTCTCAACCCAACTCATATCCCCCGGGGACAAGGGCAATCCTCATTCTTCCACAGTAGTATCCTAAAGCGTACCACGAACATCACCCACTTCCACGAGCGGCCAAAATACGTTGCCAAGTATTCCTTGGGTTCACACCGTGGTGGACATAGCAAACTAGAGAATACTACCCCTATGAACCATGGTCCTAATTTCAGGATTAATCCTTCATTGAGGGAAGATCCGCGAAGAGTACGTCACATTTTCTAATCAAAAAATCACATTTCCATCCTTATTCCATCCGAGAGATCAAATCCATCACATATCGTACTTTGATAGATTCCCCTCCATTTACGTGCTCGATTCTCATCTTTCTGTAGGACTTAACCCCTTTTAGCAATTCAATCCAAGTTCACAAGAGAGTTTGGAATTTCTTACCTTTAATGATCAAATATCATATAGAACCCTCTGGGACGCATTCCCCTGCTTCCGGTGTACAAATACACATTTTCGGGGCTTACAATTTAATATGAACATTTAATCATACGTTTCATCACAATTAAATAGAGGTAGAGCATGTAAACTTACACTTTGGGGTCCTCCAGAACACATTTCCTTGTGAACAAAGCACAAATATATATTCCGAAGCTTACATTTACATTTAAACCATTAGACATAATTTTCATAACAATTAAATGGGGCAAAGCATGTAAATGTTCCATTCAAACTCAGATGAATAGTGTCAGGGGGTATTTTAGAATATCCGGACGCCACGAACGGGTCGATACTTGTGAGATCGGACGTCCGGTTGATACATATGCATAATTGGGACGTGGTGATTCATATCTTGAGGTTGATTCAACATAATATGAAGGTTGAAGCGTGCAATTTTCCCATTTCGTCTTGGATGAACTGTAACAGTGGCATTTTAGAGGGCTCGGATGCCGCGAATGGGTCGAAACGTGCGACATTGATCGGATGGCCAACCTGTATACACATTTGAGACGTGATGATTCACATTTTGGGGTCAATTTTACAAGATATGGTGCAGAAATGAAAAACCCCCAATTCTCGTAGGTTTGAGTTTCGTTGAACTCCACCGACAAGATCGGTGAGTAAATCGGACAATAAACTACAAAATCCTTGGTTTCAAGTCATGGGCAATATATTTTCAACAGTTTGGGTGGGTATTGAGAAAAAAATACCCGATGATAAACGAAAAACATCGAAAGAGAAAAGTTAGTGAGTGTGAGAACACTTGCCTCGACGCGTATTACCACTTTTATAACTAGCTCTCGGACGGATTCTGACTCCTTGGGATCGTCTCCTCCTTCCTCTCTCTAGAATTGACTCTCTCTCTCTCTGGAAGGGTTTGGTTCATGGAGAAAATAAAAATTGCGAAATAGCACGCAGCTTTAAAACGGGCTGGCACTCAAGCACATGGCGAGCACGCGACAAGCACAGACAATCTGGATTCTGTAATTTCCAGGGTTTGAGCCCACGGAGGGCGTGGGTCAGGCCCGCAGCAAGCCTACAGTAAGCTTACTTCGCTTTTTTGCCGTTCATGGCCCGTTTTGACCATTCTAACCCAATCTTTCACATCCTTGGACCTTACTTTTGATTATATAACCTTAATAAGTCATGATTATCATAATTTAAAACCCAAAATCATATTTACGAATTAATATTTCACGGCTTACAATTTTCATTCCCAATTTACCAATTTCGGCTCTTTGAACTTTTTAATCCGATTCCTCCCGTACCTTTTGGCCATAATTCACCTATGTTAACTTAATTACCTTCTAATTATTATGTTCTTAACCAGGAACCTCACATGTCTCACAGACGCTGCAATTCTTGAGGGATACTTGCCGGATTGCTCATTAGATTCAGTTAAACCCAAGAAAACTATACCCCTTCACAACATTAATTAGTCCTCCCCAATTAATCATCAGTTAAAGTCCTACGGATTCAAAATCGGGCTATCAAAGATGCCACACACTCAATGGGGCATTTTCTTAGACTAACTCACATTCCTTTCTCAATCGGGCCTTCGGTTAATAGTTGTTTTCAATCCATGACACAATTTCCCAATAGAGTACATATTTTCTATATTCCTTTGAACCCATCAATGAGGTAATCTCAATATGGACCCAAATATGGCTGAAGGATCCAACCCATAAAATTTATGAAATGCAAATGGACCTTTAAAACCCAAATGGTGTTCCCAAACTTCATAGCAGCCATATCCTCACCCGAATGTTGCCACGAGTGCAATTATTAATTATCCACAATCAACAAGCTATGGATATAGATTGATCTTAGAAATCACCTATCCATTCATTGTGCCCGCTTACCAATTGATTAATCTCCTAAGTATCCAATTGCCAAATAATCCACAATAACCTCATTAGTTAATCTTACTTCCCCAAAGGCCCCAAAGTATTCTTAACGGTACCTAACCGAAGCTCCTTCAATTCCATACGTGATCCTCAAGACTCACACAACTAAATTTGTGACAGAACGGCCATATTCCACCATATACGACCTCCATCAAGAAGGTATATGTTTACATATATATATATATTTGTATGGGTGGATTTAAAAATTTTTCATTTATTTTATTTTACGTCACGTGCACAGGATCGCATAAGGCCGGAGTTCCCAAGTCAACCTGATTAAGTGGGACAATCGAACTAGGTCGATCAACATCTTAACCATCTGAGGAATTCAGGTCGGTCAGCTAGACACGTAAGTTCAGAAACAAATTGAGATGCCATTACAAATCACAAATTCTTCCCAACAGAAAGTTTAGCGGAAGCACATAATTTACCCATAAATTAATACAACAGAATCATTTACAAAATTTCCCAAAAGAACCAAAAAAGATTTACATCAATATCACTCATGCACTGCTACTTGATTTCAGTCGGCTATCCTGCCTAGCTAGTTTGTTAGACTTCATTCCTTTTTGTCCAACATAAACTCATCATCATCTGAAAAATAAAATAGGAGTGAGCTAAAAAGCCTAGCAAGGTACTCATATGCCTAAATACATGACTTCAAATAGAAATCAAAATGAGAATAGAGTGCATACAGAACATAAACATGGGCTGAAGTTATTTCCTTAAAACATAAAACATAAGTAGAAGTCATCTTCATGTGAAATGGTTTCCCAAGCATGTGCAGATTTATGACCAAATGCATATTCAAAATTAAATACAAAAAACCCGCTACATTTAATATCCGTAGCTCTGAACCAACCAAAACCACTACAGTTAAGGTCCATAGTTCTTGACCAATAAAACTGCTATATTTAAGGCCTACAACTCTTGGCCGTCATATCTCGTATCATGATCTCCTAAACCGCTACATTTAAGGTCCATAGCTCTTGACCAAAAAACTGATACATTTAAGGCCTACAGCTCTTAGCCATCCAACACCCAATTCCATAAATTATGCACTTTCGAAAATCCGAAGTACAAATAGCCGAAGTTACTCAGTAGTTGTGAGGTTTCGGGTTTAAGGGTATGGTAGTTAAGGGGTAATCGTCGTATTGGTAATTAATAATAGACCTATTGAACGATGCGGGGATGTGTACCTGGTGAAAAAATTAGAAAACAATTTGGAATTTCTTATGCTGAGGTGCGGGGCCAGCAGCTTGCACTTGCTGGCCGCTTGAGATGAAATTCCAAAATCACGCCTGCCCGCTGGCTGCTCGAGCTCCACTCGAGCAGAAATTCTAGAATCACCCCCGCCTGCTGGCCGCTCGAGCGGAATTCCAAAACCTCGCCCGCTTGATGCTCGCTCCAGCCGCGCTCGAGCGGTGGCGTGATATAAAGTCGTGTCCTGCCTTCTCCTCTACATTTTTCTCATGGCCCTAGGGTTTTTAGAGAGAGAGAGAGAGGCGATCTTAGAGAGAGAAAAGGGAAGAACAAGGCCCGGGAGTCCAAATTCGTCCAAGAGCAAGTTATTAAAGTGAAAGCACGCATCGATACAAGTGTTCTCATACCCACTAACTTTCCCCTTTCGTTCATTTTTGTTGATTATCGGGTATTTTTGTCTCGATACCCACCCGTAACTTAGAAAATGTAGTACCCGTGTCTTGAGACCAAGAATGGTATGGTTTGTTGGTTGATTTGCTCACCGATTCGTCCCGTGGAGCTTCGTAAAACCTTAACCCACGAAACTTTGGGGTTTTCCCATTTCCCGCCCGTGAATCGTTAAGTTGACTTCAAAATGTGTATCCCACGTCCCTATTGTGTATATATGTTGGCCGCGCGAGTGATCTCGCACGTTATGACCCGTTCGCGGCCTCCGAGTCCTCTAAAGACACAATGTTACTGTTCATCCGTGATTAAAATGTGAAATTGCACGTTTTGCTCCTATCTAATTGTGATGAGACTCATGTTATGTATTGATGTGAAAGTGTAAGTTTCAAAATGTATAATTGTACATCGGAAGCATGGGAATGTGTTCCAGTGGCTTCTAAGGTGGTGGTGGTCCACCGGAGGTAAGGAATTTCAAACTCCTTGCGAACTCGAACTAAATGGTTGTAAAAATTAATTCTAAAGAAGGAATAAAGTTAAGTAAGTAAATGGAGGGAAACCCACTAGGTATGTCGTGGTGAACGTGATCTCCCGGATGGAGATATGTGAAGGGAATGGGATTTCCCAGATTGTGAATGAGTATGGCGAGTAGTGGGTCCTCCCTCCAGGAAAGTTGAACTTTGAAACTAGGACCATGGTTGATAGGGGTGGTGTCCTCTAGCTTGCCACGTACGTCATGGTGGGAACCCAAGGAATACTCCGGCCGCCCTTGGGGGTGGGTGGCGTTCATGGCACGCTCTAGGACACTACGGTGAAAGAACTAGATTTGCCTTGGTCCCCGGGGGATATGGGGCGTGTTGGCCGAGTGCTGCAGGCCTAAAATGTAGCTGTTTGGTTAAATGTTGGATAGTAGAGATGCAACCGATGGTCGAGTGCTGCAGACCTAAAATGTAGCTGTGGCTTTAGAATGTGTAGCGAACGCATTCCCTTCCTCGTTCTCTCGCCTCGTTGGCTAGTACGACCCTCACGGCTCCCTGTGGTCAAAGATAAATGTTAAAATGAAAATGAATAAAATGTAACTGACATAAGTAAATGAATCGGACAATCCCAAGTGTTCTTCTCCCTCTCGCGTTCCCTTGTATTGTTCCTGTGTTCTTTTTCTTTCCAGCTATTGTTTACCATTACCTATTGTTAGTTCGTGGGGTATGATTTCATTTGCTGGGCTTTATGCTCACCCTTGCTTTTTCTTTTTCAGATGAGAACACCTTGATGCCTGACAAGGCCGAGTAGATCATAGAAACTCAGTAGATAGCTGTTTGCGTGCAGGGATCAAGATTTGGACTTAGACTGATTAGATGTATGATAGGGATCTTTTTGGGTTTGACTTTTGTAACCAATAAAACTTGTATGTTGATATCTTATGATAGTGGATGATGGATGACTTATATATGTATCAGTTCGCTGTGTATTATGGTCTTTATATGCTTCCGCAGGTCTTGCCTTGTGGTGAGTTCGATGTTCCTAGTTGGCATCCTTCTTTGCCGGTGTCGTCTGGATCACGTCGCCGGAACCACCTTGGTTGTTGTGGCGTTTAGATCCTGTGTGGTTTGTCATTGGACTTTATGGATTTTTCTTATGAATTTGTTTGGATTATTGTGCAGGGTTGTATTTCAAGTGTTTGTATTTTGGGAATGTCCAATTTACAAACGGAACTCTGTCCAATTTTCTGTAAAAATTTATTATTGTCATTTTGCCTGCTTGTCTTTATCTTTCTGACGGAGGTTATTCAATGGAGAATAATCTGGTCCGTCACAGTAGTGCAAATAACCAGACATCTTTTACATGCCAATAACCAGACTTCCTTTTAAACTTGTTCATGACCAGACTTCTTTAAGGATGCAATTAACCGGGCTCATGCAAATCAACAAATAACCAGACTTCTTGAAATATGCCAATGCCGGACTTCATTAATGTGCAAATAACTGATGTTCTTAAAAGAGCATGCTTACGTTCATGAATGTCGCCAATGATACAAAATAAATAAACGTTCGATATTTGCTAGCCAAACTCAGACGCATAGAAAGAAAATAGTATAACATAATTCTCATAGAAATAGAAACTTACTTAGTAGATCATGAAAACACTAATGCATAAAATTATATGGTACACTTGCCTAATTTTTAAAACTCCTTACTCCAATCTAGCCTGAGACTCTTTCTTCCTCTTCGTCTCCTACTTTCCCCTTTCTTTACAGATTTTTCTAACTCTTTTCCTTACTATTGAGCTCAACATTTATAGAGGATGAGTTAGAAGGGAGTAGGTGGGGTAAGTCACCTACTTGGTACTTCTTTTCTAGAAGGTCAGCGGATTAGGTGGGAGTACATTACCTACTTCAGATATTCTTCTCTTGCTTCATCTTCTAGAGAATTACAGAGAATTCAAGCGGGTGGTATTCTGAGTTGAGGTTTTCAAGTTAGTCAGTCATTAGAAGGGTGTGATTGGGTTAACCTAACAAGCATGACGGATAAAATAGAATTGATGATTCGATGTCACTGTAACTTGGAGTCAATTTCTAGTGTAGTGAAATTAAGAATGTCGATTTATGATCAATTTAGTAGTGATTGGGTATTTAAAATTTTGGGTAATACGAGTCTTGCAGACTTCAAATGAGTAAGGGTATCTCAGATTAAATGGAATATTCAGGTGCTAGCCCCTAGGTTCAATTTTGAAATACATAGATTGATTGTAACCCCTCCCTCTATTTTGGTTATTTAGGGTCAACTAATCTTGTGATGTTTTGGCTATAGTATATCAGTATGGCTAGTAAAGAAAGAGGAAATACTCATTGAGGTGATAGTACTCCCCATGATTATGAAGTCGAGTGTCTAAATTTATTGGGAAAGATGACTAACATTCTAGAATTGATTAAGCAACATCGCATGGCTCCGATTCCCGCACCTGAGCCAACCCCAGTAGCTCTCGCCCCAACAGCATAAGAGAAGTTTATGGCAGAGAACATGCCTGAATTTTTGGGAGAACCAGATCCGACGAAGGCAGATATTTGGATTCGAAGACTGAAGAAGATATTTGTGGTCCTTCAATGTTTTGATCAGGAAAAAGTTTCTTTTATGGCTTATAAGTTAGAGGGAGAAGCTGATAATTGGTGGGTAATTAAAAAAGGTCGTTGGGTTTTCCTGATGAGGAGATTTCTTAGAAAATGTTTAAGGAAGCCTTTTGGAAAAAATATTTACCTGCTAGTTTAAAAGACTGGATGGAAGAAGCATTTATACGGCTTAGGCAAAGAAACCGCACTGTGGCAGAGTATAATGCAAAGTTTGCTGAATTGTCACGGTATGTACCTTATGTTGTGGAAATATGAATTGAGGAAAGTAAATAAGTTTCAACAAGGATTAAGGAATGAGATTGGGAGTCAATTGGTGACCCAGGAGCTTCAAACTTGTACTGAAATCTTAGATAAGGCTCTGATACTTGAAAATAAACTTGAGACTCAGAAATCTTTTGCTAAAAGGACAGCTAGCCAAATGAGTTCTGGTACGAGATCGGGTTTAGGACCTTCTAAAAAGATGAAAGTGTCTGATAAAGGAAAAAGTAGTATCAAAAGTCAGTCAGTGTTAGGTTTCCAGGCACCTATGGTAAACTGTGATTATTGTGGAAAGAAGCATTCAAGAGAAAAATTATTTTTGGAAGATGGGGACCTGTTTTAATTTTAGTCAGTAGGGTCATCTAATCAAGGATTGTCCCCTACTTAAGAAACTGAAAACAAATAAACCCACTATTATAGCTAAAGCAATTATAGCAACAATTCAGGAGACTGAGGCACCCTCAAATGTGGATGAAGGTATTCTTTTATTTGTGGAGGTTTGATTTCTATTTTATTTAATTTAGGATTTATAAATACTTTTATTTTCCTATGAGTTATATGTTACATCATATTCACTCTGAAAGTTTTAAGTTGTCCTATGATTACAATCTATGAATTCTTTTATGGATTTTATGAATTGTGGAAAGCAATCCGTCAGATGTTCATTGTTGGAAAAGAAGGTGAATTTAGTTGAGGAAATACTTTATGGAGCATGTGGCATTGGGATTCTATGTAGAGTTGTGTTGTGATTGTTGCAGGTTGTCGAAGGTTGGGATTATTGGATGTATTATGTATTGTATAGGATATTTTATAGGTTTTTATATAGTTGGATGGCCGTGTTAGAGAAAGAACTTTGTTGGATTTTCAGCAGAATATACGATCTGTCACAGTCGGCATCTTCAATAGTATGATTTGAAATTACGGGAATAAAGTGATGACTAATTGGGAAAACCAAATGATGTCGTAAGGTTATACAGTTTCCTTAGGATTCGACAAGTAATTTTTCCAAGGATCTTAAAGCCATGAGGCTTTTGGCTTAGGAACGATTAGTACTCATAAGAATGGGATGTGTGAAGGTCACTTTCGAGGAATTAAGGATAAATCGTTGGCCATTTTGTTTGAGTTGACCCCTGATGGGTCTGATAAGTTATGGTAAAATGTACTGTTTGTTTTAAAGAATGATAAAATTATGTTAACCTCACATTGCAATAAGGGGCTACCCTTGACCTAAGTGGGGGAGGAGCTTATTATTTAAAATTATTTCACCCATAGTCGGGATTAGCCGATGAGATCCTTACCTTGAGAAATTGTAGGTGTTGTTTATAGGGATAGTGATTGTCCCATAATTTTGGAGGTTTGAGGAGATGTATCCTAAAGGATGAACAAAATATATAATGAGACGTGTTTGAGGAAAATTTAGGACTATGTTTCCTATTCGTATGTGTATGGTTGTCCTTGGATTGAGTGAAAGAGAATTCCATGGTTAGAATTATTCCACTGGAGGTTGGAATTAGTAGTTGAAGTCTTTGTTTTAATAACTTGAAGGTAGTGCTTTTGATGATGGCTTTCATCTAATAATTTTTAAAGGCCAAAATAGTTAAGTTATTAAGGAAGGACGATCCTATGATGTTGTAAGTGAATAGATCTGTCTAAAAATTTCAAAGATGAACCTCGATGTTTTTGAGGAGAACGCACCCTAATACTGGCAAATGATATTGGGAATCTTAGATTTGATATGCCTTTAGTGTTTCGTAGGAAATGTCACAAGAAAATTGCAAATAAGCCTAATATTGGGGTAATAAGACGTTGTATTCTTAATTGGGAGACAGAATTGTATGTGAAGGATTGGAGTTATAAAATTTTGAAATAAGAAGTCCTTACGGTTGTGTGCTCGTCAGTATGTCAATGAGATCTTGAGGTTGCTAGTAATTAGGTTTTGAGATTTGGGTGATAACCAGAAGCTATATCAGATTTTTGGGAGACTGTTACAATTGTAGTTTAATCTGACGATAAATTGAAGATTCATGGGCATTTACCCTCATGGTATCAATATCTTGGGACTTTCGTATATGAGCCAATGGATATAAATTGTAAGAAGATCTGGGATCCATAATATAAATTATTAGATAGAATAGCGGAAGTATGTATAGGCTCATAATTTTCATTGGTCTCTTGATGTGATTGAAGAGGCTAGGAGTGAATGGCCATGTATTTCAAGGACATGTATGTATTCGTTAAATTTCTGCTAAATCGGCCATTCTTGCCAATATAGATTTTGTATTTTACGAAGATGTTGATTTGAAGACATACCAACGATTTAATGAGGATTTAGAGCATTTCTGATCTGGGGTTTGATTGCAATTTGAGGTTTATGCCAAATCTTAGCCAACTTGATTGGAGAATTATGGTTGTCGAGTTAAGTTGGATTTGGTAGTTGATTACAATCGGATGGTTCGTAGTTAGAAAATTAATTAGAGTTGCGCAGTGGAATTGTGGGGAACCTAAATATTTTAAGGTTCGATTTGAAGCTTAGAAGGAATGATTACTATCGAAGTTGAGCGTAAACTGAAGCAAATATCACCAACCATTAAAGTTTTAAAGTGGGTTGGAGAAGTAGTTAACGAATTGGGTTTGCCTTCAAATTTGATGAACTTGAATGAGTATAGAATGAATCAAGTACTAAAAATCATGGCAATTTGGATGCTTGAGGCTTCCTAGGATAATCATTTAATTGATAAAATAACTTAGAAATGTTAGAAAGGTTTCCTCTAATTTAGAAAATTTAAGGTTAGTTAAATTTCAAGGACGAAATTTCTATAAGTGGGGGAGAATTGTGAGGTCCGAGTTTTCAAAACATAGCAAATTCTAGTAATTAATTTGATGTAATTAACCTTGTGATAAGCAAAATTAAGAAAAGTGAAAAATTTGGCTTAGTGCAGCAGAATTGGGCACACTGTTGGCTCGAGCCCAACAGCAAGCGCAAAAAATCGATTGATCCAAAAAGGCCCGCGCATGCCGGTGGCTCAAGCGAGCTTGAGGGCACTGAATCCAGTGCATGTGCGCTCGCCGAGCGCTAGCGCGATTTTTTCCACCGACCTGACTTTGTTTTTGTTATAAAAAAGGAAGGGGGAGAAATTTGGAGCACGACCACGAAGAACAACAGAGGAGGAAGGAAGAAAAAGAAAAAGGGAAGGATTTCTTCACCAATTTCGGTCCAATCAGAGGAAGGAAAATGGTAGATCGGGCGAAGGCAAGTATATCTCCAACTTCGTTTTTCGTTTTTACCGCCTTTTGACATCTCTATTTTGATATTTATGTCTGAAAACCCTCATCCCTTAAACTTTGCCACAAATAATGCATGTTTCTCATAATTTCTCGGTTAGATTTTGTATTTATATATGATTATTATTAATTATGGTTTCGATTTCGTTGTTTGTCTCATGTTTTGTGTTCGTTTTATGTCCGTATGGTTTGTTGCAAACTCTAGCTCAAAATTTTGAGGATATTTGGTTCTAAACTTTTGAAAAATGTGATAGAAATGTTATTTAATTTATTGTTAAGCTTGTTGGTTGGTTTTTATTTAGAGTTTTGTAAAAGGATTATACTATAAAAATTTCTGAGAGTATTCAGAACCATTTGAAGGATTATTGTAAGAGTTTGATTTAGCCTTTGAGGTATGGTGAGTTAAGATTAAGGAATTAAGAATAATGATACCTTCAGTTAAGTAAATTAGTAAGAAATTGAACCTAGAACTGTTATTCAGTCAGATAAGGTTATCCATCATACCTTAGAACGTTACGGTGGTAATCGAAGATAACTCCGTCCATGAAGGTATACGTAGTTTGCCTCTCCTTGGGGCATTTAATTGGGAGGATAGATTCTATGTCTGACCTATCTACAGAAGGTATTACTATAACTGATCTCACTAGAGGGGATATTACTGTACTGTTTCTGGCTTTTGATTGTGTACGTCACACAATCTATCCTTGATTATTCACCTCTTAGGTAGTAGGGTCTACTAGTTTGGGTCTCTTTAGATAATAAAGTTGAATTTAAAGAATAAGTGAAGTTTGAAATTGGTTTATGACTTTTGGCATGCTTTTATAATGATTAATAATTTTCTCACTTTTTCCATGTATCTTTTGTTCTTTGATATTCGCATGGATTTGCCTTTGCTGCAGTTATGTTTTGTATAAGGAATTTCATTTGTATGTTTTATTGGTACCTTGTTGGGTTTCGGCTTACTCTTCTGATTTTTTCCTCCAGATGAGATCGTAAAGCTGCTACCCGATGAGAAAGAATAAAGAAAGAGTTTAGCTAAAGAAGCTTTGAGAAGATTTGAAGCCTTTTGAATAAATTTTGGGAGTTGATAATAGTGAATGTATATAGCAAGTATTTGGAATGAATGTTGTACATTAAGATGATATAAAATGTTTTTGTACTTAGATGAATGTATTATTTTTGCTTCTGCAGGTTGATTTTTGGTTATATTTGCTTCTGCATTGTTTTTTATATTTGGATTTTTCTTAGTCTTAGACGACATCTCTCTCAAACCCAATACGGTAGTTAGGAGTATTGTGTTGGAGCCATAGTGATCTGACATTTATTGATCCTTTGAATGAGTTGTGGATGTCCAATAGATTAAATTTTGAGGATTGTCTATATTTATGTCTTGTGCAGGTTGTGTTATTCAGGTTGTTTGTATGGTTTTAGCCCATGTTTAGAGTGAACTCTGTCCGATTTTCTACAGAAATATTATATTATTTTATTTTTGGTATTAGTTTTATCTATTTATTGACGGAGATTATTAAATGAAAATAATCTGTTTCATCACAGTATCCTTATTCTTAATTCCTTAATCTTCACTTATCATGCCTCAAAGGCCAAATCAAACTCTTACAAATAATCCTTCAAATGGTTCTGAATACTCTTAAAAATTTTAATAGTATAACTCTTTTTCAAAACTCCAAATAAAAATTATCCAGCAAGCTTAACAATAGGTCAATTAACATTTCTATCACATTTCTCAAAAGTTTAGAACCAAACATGCTCAAATTTTTGAGCTAGGGTTTGCAACAAACCGTCCGGACATAAAACGAACACAAAAATTAGACAAACAATGAAATCAAAGCCACAATTCATAATAATCATATATAAATACAATATCTAACTGAGAAATTATGAGAAATATGCATTATTTGTGACAAAGCTTAGGGATGAGGGTTTTAAACCCAGTTGAAGATACATTTGCCTTCACCCGATCTACTATTTTTCATACTCTGATTGGGTCGAAATTGGCGAAGAAATCCTTCCCTTTTTCTTTCTCCTCCTTCCTCCTTTGCTACTCTTTGTGGTCATGCTCCAAATCTTCTCCCCCTTCCCTTTTTATAACAAAAATTAAGTCAGGTCGGTGAAAAAAATTGCACTCGCGCTCGAGCACCTAACAAGCGTGCGGTGAGCACACATTTACTGGAATTGGTGCCCTCTAGCTCACTCGAGCAAGGGACGTGCGCAGGCCTTTTCGAAGCAATCTGCTTTTTGTGCTTGCTAGTGAGCTCGAGCCAATAGCAAGCCCAATTCTGCTGCTTGCTGCACTAAGGCAAATTTCTCACTTTTCTCAATTTCGCATAACCCAAGCTTAATTATACCAATTTGATTACTGGAATTACTATGTTTTAGA
Source organism: Nepenthes gracilis (assembly GCA_033239525.1). Taxonomy (NCBI): domain Eukaryota; kingdom Viridiplantae; phylum Streptophyta; class Magnoliopsida; order Caryophyllales; family Nepenthaceae; genus Nepenthes; species Nepenthes gracilis. The sequence goes on along the minus strand of BSYO01000003.1, from coordinate 19,772,360 downwards.
TACCCATACCTTACACTTTGCCTCATTGGCCTCTTTAGCGGCCACATATGCCCAAGTAATGGCTTTCGCTTCCCAAAAGGTCTACGGATTTTTGTGAGCTAGGTGCTTAAAAAAGTCGCTTGGCCCTAGAGCAGAGATGAAACTGCCGAGCTTCATCTCCTCAGTAAGCTGGGGGATTCTCTGAGCTTCTGTCTCAAATCTCTCCAGGAACTTCCTCAGGTTCTCACCCTATTTCTACTTGATGTGGGCGAAATGCCATAGCTACTTCTATTCCCGATGGCTGGAAGCGTATTGGGTTAGGAAAAGATTAGTGAGATTCTAAAAACTCCGGATTCAGTTCGAAGGAAGTTGATAGATCAGATTCATGCGTCCCCTATCAAGGTGTGGGGGAAACATCGACACATTGACGCCTCTTCCAAGCCCTAGAAGCTTAAAAGCATGCGAAAGTGATCCATGGGATCTATGCTCCTATAATAGGGATCTAGGGCCGGCATCTCAGGTGAGAGGGAAACATCAACACATTAGCGCCTCTTCTAGGCCCTAGAAGCTTAAAAGGTTGTGGAAGTGATCCATGGGATCTGTGCTCCCATCATTGGGATCTAGGGCTGGCATCTTGAACTTGGCCAGCATTTGTCGAGTTTGGATCTCAATGGTGAAGGGAGATCTCCTTAGATTGGTTGCATACTCATCATCATCCTTGAACATGTGGTTTCTGATTTTCTTGACATTTTCTTCCACTCAGGAGGAGTTTCCAGATCTCTTAGAGTTGAGGTAAGTTCTCAACTTAGTTCTCTCCGTGGTGCGACGTGCTACCAGTCAACTGCTACCGCTTGTGGAACGGATGATCTGAGAGGCTCCCTCCTTCGTGGGAGGCTTCTGTTCGTCTTGGGGATACCAGGGATTTCTTCTTTCAGAACTCTCATTTGCAATCCCACGGCCTAAGCACCCCTCAAGCCTTGAATGGCTCTGGGTGTTGGAGGCGGCTGGTATGTGAGAGTTGCCCGACTTCAAGGTCTTCTTGGTCAACCTCGTCTTCCTCTGGCCTCTCTGCCATGAGGCCGACATGGGCGTTGAGGAGGACTGAGCCCCCTGCTTCTTTTTTCCCTGGCATGTGCAGAGCATTTGGAATATTTGAAACATTTTGTTCATATGCTCCTGTAAGGTACGGATATCTAAAACATAACAAATTCTAATAATTAAATTGGTATAACTAAGTTTGGAATAAATAAAATTGAGAAAAAGTAAAAAATTGCCTTAGTTCAGCAAACAGTAGCATCGGGCTCGCTGCTGGGCTCATTGGGCTCGCTGCTGACTCGAGCCCAACAGCAAGTGCAAATTATAAATTTCTCCGAAAGATGGCTCCCATGCCATTTGCTTGAGCGAGCTGGCGAGCGCAACATCTAGGTTTGGTGCACACGTCATGCGCTCGAGCACGCGCTCGATTTTACCCCACCTACTGATTTCATTTTCGTTATAAAAAGGGAAGGGGGAGATAAACCATGGCACAACCATGAAGAGCAGCAAGGAGGAAGGAGGAGAAAGAAAAGGGGAAAGGATTTCTCGCTAATTTCAGTCCAATCAGAGTAAAGAAAACGGTAGATCGGGTAAGGGAAAGTGTATCTCAGACATTCTTCCTTTTTACCACTTTTTGACATCTCTATTTTGGTATTTATGTTGTAAAACCCTCACCCCCTAAGCTTTGTTACAAATAATGCATGTCTCTCATAATTTCTTGGTTAGATTTTGTGTTTGTATATGATTATAATTAATTATAGCTTCGATCTCATGGTTTGGCTTTCGTTTTGTGTTCGTTTTATGTTCGGACAGTTTATGGCAAACCCTAGCTCAAAAATTTGAGGATGTTTGCTTCTAATATTTTGACAAATGTGATAAAAAGGTTATTTGATCTTTTGACAAGTTTGTTGGACAATCTTATCTGAAGTTTTGAAAAAGGTTACACTTTTAGATTTTCCAATAGTATTTTGAACCATTTGAAGAATTATTTGTAAGAGTTTGATTTGGCCTTTGAGGCATGATGAGTTAAGATTAAGGGATAAAGAACGTGGATACCTTCAACTAAGTAAATTAACAAGAAATCGGACTTAGGACTGTTATTCAGTTAGGTAAGGTTCTTCGTCATGCCTTAGAACGTTACGGTGGTAATCGAGGATAACTCCGTCCATGGAGTGATACGTGGTCTGCCTCTCATCGGGATGTTAAATTTGGTGGATAGATATTTTGGACTTAGAAACTTTGAGAAATGAAATTAGATTTGTACTTTGGCCTTGGATTGTGTTGAGTGAATACAATCTATCCTCAATTATTCGCTCCCTCAACTAGTATGGTCTACTAGTTTGGGTCCTTCAAATAATACAGTTAAAATTGAAGAATAATTGAAGTTTGAAATTCGACTTAAAGCGTCCGACATGCTTTTATGATGAATTAATGTTTCTCATTTTGATATGCTATATGTTCTATGAATTTTGCATGAATTTGCCTCTATTGTAATTATGTTTTGTATAAGGAATTTCATTTGTATGTTTTTACGGTACACTATTGGGTTTCATCTCACTCTTCTATTTTTTTCCCTCCAGATAAGACCGTAGAGTTGATGCCAGACGAATAGGAGTGAAGGACGGACTTAGATAAGAAAGTTTAGTGAAGACTTGAAGTCCTTGAAGTCCTTGAAGAGCTTTTGCGGAGTTTGAACATAGTGAATACAAATAGCAAACTATTGCGGATGGAATTTATGTTAAAATATTAGATAGCTACAGCATATTATGCTTTTGTTGGGTTATTTTTTTTGCTTCCACAGGACTATCTTACGGATTTAGTTTTGCTTCCGCATTTTGATTTTGGATTTGTGCCGGTTCCTAGTTGGCATCTCTCTTTTGAACCAAGATAGTAGATAAGATATATCATCTTGGAGCCATGGATATTATGGCATTTTGTTGATTCTATGTTTGTGTGATGAATAAATGTGAAAGTTTATTTATTTGTATAATTATCCAGATTGTGAAAAATTCAGGTTGTTTGTAATGGATTTTTGGTCCAATTTTAGGAAAAACTATGCTCGATTTTCTATAGATATTTATATTATTTTATTTCGGACATTAGTTTATTTGTTATTGATGGAGGTTATAAAAAAAATCTGCTCTGTCACAGTTAGTATCAAAGAAAGAAGATACATTAGGATTGATCGATCTTAAAGTGGAAGCTTAGGTTTAAGTTTAAGTAGGAATAGGTTGAGGGTAGTTAGGATCAAATAGGGTGTTTAGGTGTTAACCTTTAGGCTAATCCTAATTTATATGGAATTATTGTTAACCCCTTTTCTCTAACCTGAATTCTTGAGGCTTATTAATGTTGTAATTGCTTTTAGTTATAGGATATAATATGACTAGTGGGAGAGGTAGAAGATATAACCATGGAGGTGCTAGTACCCCCCACAAGCGAGAAGCCGAGTACGTGAATTTATTGGGAAGGATGACAAATGTTGGTGAATCGATGGAGCAACGTTATATGGCTTCGGTTCCTACACCTGAGCCTGTTCTTGCAAATCCTTCTCTGACAACGTATGATAGGTTCACGACGGAGAGAGCACCTGAATTCTTGAGTGAACCTGATTTGGTGAAGGCAGATATTTAGATTCGGAGGATGAAGAAGATCTTTATGGTGATTCAGTGTTCTGACCGAGAAAATATTATGTTTGCGGTGTACAAATTGGAGGGTGAAGCTGATAGCTGGTGGGCCATGAAAAAGAGGGCATTAGGTGTGCCTGATGACCAGATTACTCGAGAGATGTTCGAAGAGGCTTTTATAGAAAAGTATTTCCCTTCCAATTTTCAGGATCAAAAGAAGCAAAAATTTATGTAGCTTAGATAGGGAAATCACACTATGACAGAATATGACGTAGAATTTACTAAACTATCCTGATATGCACCATACTTTATGGAGGATGAATTAAGGAAGGCAATGAAATTTCAACAGGAACTGAGGGATGATATTAGGAGGCAATTAGTGACTCAAAAACTCCAAACATATGCTGATATCCTAGATTGATCCCTGATAAATGAGAAGGAACTGGAGACACAAGTTCTTTGCTAAGAGAGCCGCTAGCCAAGCAAGTTTTAGTACGGAATTAAATGTAAGGCCCTCGGGGCCATCTTAAAAGGCAAATACGGTAGACAAGGGTAAGAGCATCATTAAAGTTTAGTCAGTGACAGGTTCTCAAACATCAGTGGCTGATTGTATTCACTGTGGGAGGAAGCACGTGGGGAGGTCCTGTTACTGAGCGTCGGGGCTTGTTATAATTGTGGTCAGTAGGGCCACTTAATTAAAGATTGTCTATTGCCAAAGAGGTTGGAAGTAAAGAAGCAACCGTTTCGGCTAAAGTGTTTGTGGTGACGGTACAGGATGCTAAGGCATCCCCGAACGTGGTTGAAAGTACCATTCTTATTTGTGGAGTTTCAGCTTCTGTTTTATTTAATTCTAGGTCTACCCATTCTTTTATATTCCTGCGATTTGCATGCCATATTGTGTTTGCCTCGTAAATTTTGGATTATTTTTTAGCTGTATCAACACCTACTAGATCCTCAGTAGTTACTGATATTATGTATTCGAAATGTATAGTAGAGGTGAATGGGAGATGTTTGGTGGTAAACTTGATATTGTTGAATATGAGTGATTTTGATGTTATCTTGGATGGACTGATTAGCAAAATATCATGCCAGTATTGACTACTTCCTAACAAGAGTTTATTTTGACATTCTTGGAGTGGAATCCTTTTTCTTTCAAGGCATTAGAAAGAAGGAGATGCCTGTATTGATTTCTGCTTTGCATGCCAAGCATTTGATGAAAAGTTGATGTCATACTTATTAAGTGTATGCTAGCACCATTGGGAGTCACAGTGTACCAACGAAGGACATTTTGATAGTATATGATTTTGAGGATGTATTTTCAGAGGAGTTGCCTGGGTAACCTCCTCACCGTGAGATTGAGTTTGAGATTAAAGTTATTCCAGGTGCTATCCCAATTTCTAAAGTGCCTTATCATATGGCACCCGCTGAATTAAAGGAGTTAAAATTACAGTTGTAGGAATCATTAGACTGGGGCTTCATTAGACCTAGTGTATCTCCATCGGGTACACCTGTACTATTTGTGAGGTAGAAGGATGGGTCCTTGCGGCCGTATGTGGATTATTGTGAACTGAACAAAATCACAATTAAGAACAAATATCCATTACTGCATATTAATGATTTATTTGACCAATTACAAGGATCTTGAGTATTTTCGAAGATTAATTTAAGGTTCGGATATCACCAATTGAGGATTAAGCCAGAAGATGTGGCTAAGACTGCTTTTCGGACATGGTATGGGCACTATGAATTTCTTGTGATGCCATTTGGTCTTACGAATACTCCTGCTGCTTTTATGGATTTGATGAATTGGGTGTTTAGACCATAATTGGATAATTTCTAGTGGTATTTATTGATGACATTTTAATATATTCTAAGAGTCATGAGAAGCATGAGACTTATTTGAGGATTGTTCTTCAAGTACTTCACGAGGAAAAGCTGTTTCCTAAATTGAATAAATATGGATTTTTGGTGTAGGAGGTGATATTTTTGGGACATGTGATTTCGAGCGAAGGCATTGCTGTAGACCTAAAGAAGATAGAGGCGGTTACTAGCTAGAGTAGACCTATCTCGATTACTGAAGTTAGGAGTTTTCTCGACATGGCGAGATATTGTAGGTGATTTGTGGAGAATTTCTCTCATATAGCTATGCCCTTAACTCCATTATTAAAGAAGGAAGTAAAGTTTGATTAGACTGAAGAATGTGACCAGAATTTTTTGGAATTGAAGGATCGCCTAACGATTGCTTCGGTGTTGACTATTCTGGAGGATCGGGTGGCTTTGGGGCATATTGTGATGCCTCCAAGGAAAGTTTGGGTTGTGTATTTATGCAAAATGGTAAAGTAGTAACTTATGGGTCTAGACAACTGAAAGTGCATAAAAAGAACTACCCAACTTATGATCTGAAATTAGCTACTGTTGTATTTGCCATGAAGATTTGGAGACATTAGCTTCATGGTGAGAAATTCATTGTCTATTTGGACCATAAAAGTCTGAAGTATTTATTTTCGCAGAAGGAGCTCAATATGAGGCAAATGAAGTGGCTTGATTTTCTGAATGATTATGACTGTGAGATTCGATATAAACTTGGGAAAGCTAATTGTGACGGACCAGGTTATTTTTCTTAAATAACCCTCCGTCAATAATAACATAAACTAATGCCCATAATTACAATTATAAATTTCTACAGAAAATTGGGTAGAGTTCCATTTGTGAATCAGACATTTGCCAAAATACAAACACCTGTACAATACAAAAATATATCCAAATAAACCCAACAAATCAACATTATATTTCAACAACACACAAAACTACACATCCCAACTCCAAGTCCCGACATTATACCTCAATCCAATCACAACACATCACAGGATCCAAAAGCCACATACAATTCGTGGCTCCAACACGGTATATTTAAACACAGCGTCGTTTCAAGAGAGATGCCACTAGGCCTAAACAAAAATCAATACACTCAAATAAATGCGGAAGTAAAACTAAATCCATAAGTCACCTACAGAAGCATAACGATAACCATAAAATAATAACAAACCACATTAAACTATCAGGCCGTTTACATTTTTGTACAATAGATGTAACTAAAGCTTCAGGCCTTTGACATTCGACTAATCCCCTCAGGCGAGTCCCTCTCCTTCCTCTAATTAATCAGGCGCCAACTTAATAATCTTACCTGGAATGAGAAACAGCAAGAGTGAGTGTACAGCTCAGCAAGTAAAATCATACGTCACTATCAAACTGTAAAGAAACATAAATATGATAATGAAAAGGGGCAACATGCATTCAAAATATGATGAGATCTGAGAGGAAAGGAACATTTAGAAGTACTGATTTGCCATTTATCATGTTTTGGAACCTTTAATTTCCATTTGAACATGCTTTAGTGCATTTATCAATTTACTTTAGTCTTTGCGGACTAGGGCCAGTAGGTCGTACTAGCAATGATACGAGAGAACGGGGAAAGGATCATGATACTCCACATGATCTAAGGCCGTGAGGGCTTATTCTTAGACCCAGCCAGGTAGTCATCTACATATCATGCCTATAGACGGGCCCGATAAACGCCCCATTTCCTCGGGGTACCAGGGTAGTTCATCATTTTTCCACAATAGTATCCTAAGGCGTGCCATGGACATCACCCGCTCACAAAGCGACCAGAATACGCGGCCAAAGTATTCTTCGGGTTTCTATCGAGATGGACGTGGCAAGCCGGAGAATACTATCCAATGAACATAAGTCCATGGTCCTAGTTTTATTATTCTATTTCCATATCTATTTCCATTTGAGGGAAAGTCCACCATATCCAATTTTACCATATCTCCCGCCATTTGGGAGGTTCCATCATTCACATATCACATTATGGATTTTCCTCTGATTATTTGTGCAATTCTCATCTTTCTTTGGAATTTAAGCATTTTCACGATTCAATTATATGCATGATTATCAAAATTCATGAGAAAATAGGGTAAAAGCATGCAAACTTTCCACTATACCTCGGATGAACATAACAGTGGCGTTTTAGAGCATTCAGACGCCGCAAACGGGTCGGTTCTTGTGAAATTGGACACCCGGTCGATATATAAACATATTTAAGAAGTGGTGATTCACATTTTGTGGTCAATTTCATGATACACGGAAGGAAAATAAAAAATCCCTAATTTCGTGGGTTAGGGTTTCGGTGAAACCAAACCGAGTAGATCGGGCACGATTCGGACAAATAACTACATATTCCTTGGTCATTAATCTTGGGTTTCATGATTCTAACATTTATAGTGGGTATTGACACAAGAATACCCAATAAAATTAAGCAAAATATCGAAAGGGAACGAGAAGTGAGTATGAGAACACTTACGTCGACGCGTGGTTTCACCTTTATAACTAGCTTTCGGACAGATTTGGACTCCACGGCCTCGATCTCCTCCCTTCTCTCACTAGAATCGGTGCTCTCTCTCTCTCTAAAAGCTTCTGGGCTCTTGGGACAATGAGGAAAAAGAAGCACGACGCGGCTTTAAAACGAGCTGGCGCTCGAGCGTGTGGCGAGCGCAAGCATTCGGCCATGGTTGGCTCGAGTGCGCGGCGAGCACGCTGCAAGTGCGGGCAAATCTGGATTTTGTGCTCGATAGTGGGCTCGAGTGTACGGAGGGCGCAGGTCTGGCCCGCGACAAGCCTGCAGCAAGCCTACGTCACATTTTCGCCATTCGGGACTTGTTTTGACCATTCTAATCCAATTTTTCACATCCTTAGACCTTATTTTTTATTATATAACCTTAATAAGTCATGATTATCATAATTTAAAATCCAAGATTTTATTTACAAAGTAACATTTCACGGTTTATAGTTTTCGTTCTCGATTTACCGATTTCGGCTCTTTGAGCTTTTTAATCCGATTCCTTCCACACCTTTTGACCACAATACACCTTTGTTAACTTAATTACCTTCTAATTATTATAGTCTTATCCCGGAACCTCACACTAATGTGGTTGCAAATGCTCTGAACCGTCGATCAAGTTTTGTTGTAAGCCTTCAGATAAAACAGATGGACATGTTAGATTATTTGAAGCATTGTGATATTTAGCGGTATGTTCGGGGTGATCAGATGATTTTGTCATACCTTCAGCTTCAGCCAAAGGTAATAAATGATGTTAAGGAGAAGTAGGTGAACAACTCCTTCCTTATGGACATGTGGGTCATTTGAATAAGGACTCTAGAATTAATTTTAATGTTCGAGTCGATAGAGTGTTGAGGTTGTGATGGACCGGCTTTTAATCCACCACATAAAGCCTCCGTCAAGTCTAAATTTCTTAATGGTCAATAATTAGGTGGACATAAAAATTTCTTTTCTTCTTTCAAACCTGAGATGCATACTAGAAATTTATTAATTTCATTTATCCAAAAATAATCACGGAAACATGCTAATATTCATAGGTTCATAACAGCGAAACAATATTACATGTATCCTCAAAACATCAAAAGACAACATGATTAAAATCTCTTCAAAAGTCTGCTCCGGCCCGCTAAGCCACTTAGCTACACCATAAAGATTCTACTCAACTTCGTCCTCCATGAGCCTTTCGTCATCTGAAAATAACAAGAATGAGCTACAAGCCCAACAAAATACTCACATGCAGAAAACAGAGAACATATCATATACATATAAGCGAATATAATTTAGCATAAGAAAATCATCATGTCTTTTAGTTCAGAATTTTCTTCATCTTTTTCTTCTTGTCTTGTTTACTGAAGACTCATAAAAACCATTGAGAATTCTTATCATCTTTAGGGACCGAATGGGAGCGGACAACATCGAGGACGGGTTGTGTGTAACCCCACAACCTAAAGCCGTATCCCCTCATTATGCTCGCCGGGGCGGGAGGTAATGCCTTTAACCCGGCATACGGGGCCGTAGTCCATTGTTCTTATGCTACCAGAAAGTCCCCTCCCATGGCCCAGGAGGCAATCCTCGAGTGTCACTCAAATATCCTTCATCCATCTTTAACAGCAAGTTTAATGGAGACTCGGTTCATAGTTCTTGTTCTTTAATGGCCATTCATCATAATTCAAAAGTCGTAGAGTTCCACTTGCTGTCCATATTACATGCATTTTTCCATGTTCATATATACATAGGCCGGAGTTCTTTTTCATAGAGAGGGCCGGAGTTCCTGTGAGCCGGAATTCTTTTGTCAAGCCGGAGCTCTTTTACATAGCCGAAATTCTTTTACATGAAAAGCCGGACTTCCAAAATCCGGAGTTCGTTTCAAAAGCCGGAATTCTTGGATCATGAGTTGTTATCAAAAGCTGGAGTAAAAAGTCGGAGTAAAAAGCCTAAGTTTTCTTTTTCTATAATTGGCCGAAGTTCTTTTTTAAACAGAAGGCCGGAGTTCTTTTTCAAAACCGGACAGAGTGTTTTTCATCAAAAGTCCGGAGTGCTTTTCTGTTCAACAATCCGGAGTGTTTTTGGAGTGCTTTTCTTTTTTAAATCCGGAGTGCTTTTCTATTCAAAATTCGGAGTGCTAATACTGGAGTGACTTTTCTTAAAATCTGGAGTGCCAAAACCGGAGTGTCTTTTCTTTAAAATTCGGAGTGCTAAAAACCAGAGTGTCTTTTCATTAAAATCCGGAGTGCTAAAACCGGAGTGTCTTTTCATTAAAATCCGGAGTACTAAAACCGGAGTGTCTTTTCATTAAAATCCGGAGTGCTAAATCCGGAGTGTCTTTTCTTTAAAATCCGGAGTGCTTTTTAAAGAAGGAGTACTTCTTAAAGGCGTAAGGGCCGGAGTTCCTTTTCTTCAAAACCGGAGTACTTTTCAAAAGAGGACGGAGTACTTTGTTCATAAAAGACCGGAGTTCTTTTGGACGGAGTTCAGACGGAGTTCTTATAAAAATGTCGGAGCTCTTTTTCTTAAAACCAGAGATCTTTTCGACAGAAATCAGAATTCATCTACAGGAGTTCTTGTTCCGTCTAAGGCCGAAGTTCTTTACCTTAAACATGCATGTATCGTAATTAATTGACAATAATCATGTTTCCAAGCAGAATAAAACCGAACATTATAAATAACAGGGCTTTCTTTTTAATCATGCGATTACGAACAATTCAAACAGTACGTGCAGAAACATAAGTTGATCAATATATCAGATAAAGGAACAGAATAAACTTTATACATTCTAAACATACTTTCATAAGAATACCATGCATAATCATGGACTTTAAAAACAGGGGTGAGTATCTCGCCTGGATTCCTTTTCTTTGCCTTAAACTGGTCGGTCTTTCTTTACTTAGAATTTCTACTGGGTGCATTTTTCTGATGTTCTTAGTCCTTATTTATAGCCCGAGGTTTTGTTGGTCGTCATTTATGGCTCTTCATTTTCCAAAGGGTGATATTTATAATTTTATATTTTCAAAAAGTTTCGGAATTAGCAGATTATTTATGGTCGTGCATTCCCAAAGCCCTGAGTCATTAATTTTTCCTTGACCGGTTGAGTCTTTCTATTATTACTCCGGCTCCTTTATCAACATTAACTTCGGCTTTCCTCTCCCAAAATCTTACTTCGGCCTCACACAAATCACTCCGGCCTTCAAGGCCACTTCGGCCTTACTTCACACAATTCTACTTCGGCCTTACATGGCTGTAGTTGATTTTCATCAAGGCAATCCGAATTTATTTTCATCAAGAAAATCCAGACTGGAATTTCATTAAGGAATTTCGGAGTGGATTTTCATTAAGAAATTCCGGAGCGGATTTAAGGAATATTCCGGACTGGATTTTTTTTTTCCATTAAGGAAGTCCAAACTTCTTTTATCCAGAAACATTCCGAACTTCTTTTTATCAAGTAAGGCCGAACTTGATTTCATCTTCACGCAAAGTTATTTTCTTATTACTTTTTCCGGTCAACTAGCGTTGATCGGATTCAATGACCGGAATTTTCTATGTTTTAAATCTGGGTCGATACAATCTCCCCCACTTATTGAAATTTCGTCCTCGAAATTTTAAATAAAGTTACTAACCTCGAGAAAATAAATATGGGTATTTGTTCCGAATCTCTTCCTCTCGTTCCCAAGTTACCTCTTCCGGTGTGTGATTATTTCAGAGCACCTTTATTAGAGCGATTGATTCGGTGCGTAGTCTCTGTTCCCTTCGATCCAAGATTTTCACTGGTTCCTCTATATAGGACAAGACCTTGTCGATCGTCAAAGGTTAATACTCAATTACATGAGTAGGATCATGGACATACTTTCGAAGCATTGATACATGAAACACGTCATGTACTTCTGCCAAGTTTGGAGGTAGTGCAAGTCTGTAAACTACTTCTCCGATCCTTTCTAGAATTTCAAAAGGGCCAATAAATCATGGCTTCAGCTTCCCTTTTACCCCGAATCTGTATTTCCCCTTGGATAGCGATACCTTTAGGGATACAAAATTACCTTTTTTAAATTCTAATGCAGATCTCCTCCAGTCTGCATAGCTCTTTTGTCTGCTCCGGTCTACTCTGAGATTCTCATATAATAACTTTATCTTTTCTGCCGTCTCTTTGATAATATCTAGACCCAAAATCCTTTTATCTCCGTGCTCCTCCCAGTGAATTGGCGACCTACATTTTCTCCCATACAATGCCTCAAAAGGAGCCATACCAATGCTGGCCTGGTAACTGTTATTATAAGCAAACTCTGCTAGAGCTAATGAATTATCCCAAGCCCCTTTCATCTCTAAAACCGAGGCCCTCAACATATCCTCAAGGATCTGAATAGTTCATTCTGACTGGCCGTCAGTTTGGGGATGAAAAGCGGTACTGAATTTTAATTCTGTCCCCAATTCTTTATGTAGACTTTTCCAAAACTTTGAAACAAAGCGAGGGTCTCTATCTGATACAATAGAAACAGACACACCATGTAGTCGACAATCTCGTTTACGTATAGTTGGGCGATTTATCACGGGAGTAAGTCGTTGGTTGCCGGGAAATGGGCTGACTTTGTTAGCCAGTCAACAATCACCCAAATAGCATCATGCTTCCTTGGCGTCCTTGGCAGACCGGTTACAAAATCCATGGCAATGTCTTCCGATTTCCAGCCTGGAAATGGCATTGGTTGCAATAACCCAGACGACTGCTTTCTTTTAGCCTTTACTTGTTGGCATATAAGGCACTTTTCCACGTAAGCTGCAATATCCCTCTTCATATTCCTCCACCAAAATGTTTTCTTCAAATCCTGATGCATCTTATTGGCTCCTGGGTGAATCATATAACGGGATCGATGGGCTTCCTTAAGAATTTTCTCCTTTAATTCTATATTGTCCGGCAAACATAACCGATTCCTAAATCTTAATGCTCCATCCGGCGAAATCTGAAAATCACTTCGGGATTCTTTATCTAGCTCGCCCATGATCTTTACAAGGAAAGAATCATTCGTTTGACATCCCTTTATCTCATTAATCACCTCTGGCTGAACTTGAAGGTATGTTAAAATCATCCCCTTTCCTTGCACATAACGTTGGACATCATAATACATGAGACAATCCAGCATCTCCATTTGCTTGACTTGCATTCTAGCGAGCATACCAGGCTGCCTACTTAATGCATCAGCAACAACGTTGGCCTTTCCTGGTTCGTACCGGATTTCACAGTCATAGTCTTTCAGAAATTCAATCCACCTTCTCTGCCTTATGTTCAGTTCCTTCTGGGAGAATAAATACTTTAGACTCTTATGGTCAGAGTAGACCAAGAATCTCTCATATACAGGTAATGCCTCCAGATTTTTAATGCAAACACTACTGCGGCAAATTCCAGATTGTGGGTTGGGTAATTCCTTTCATGATCCTTCAACTGTCGCGACCCATAGGCAATTACCCTTCCGTGTTGCATTAAAACACAGCCCAACCCAATCATTGAAGCATCGCAGTAAACAATCAGTCCTCCTGATCCATTTGGAATGGTCAGGACCGGAGCAGAAGTTAATCGGTCTTTAAGCGTCTGGAAGCTTTCTTCACAATCCTTGGTCCACTCAAACTTGGCATCCTTCCTAGTTAACTGTGTGAGTGGCAAGGCGATTTGGGAGAAGTTTTCCACAAACCGTCTGTAGTATCCAGCCAGGCCTAAGAAACTTCGCACTTCGATCACAGAAGTTGGCCTGTTCTACTTTACCACCGGCTTCCACTTTCATAGGGTCGATGGAGATCCCTTCTTTAGAGATGACGTGACCAAGGAATCCCACTTCCTTTAACCAAAATTCGCACTTTTTCAATTTGGCGAGCAAACATGCTCCCTAAGGATGCGGGTGTAGTTCGTAAGTGCTCCTCATGTTCCTCATAGCTTTTCGAATACACAAGGATGTCATCAATAAAGACAATCACAAACTTGTCCAGGTATGGTTGAAAAATTCGATTCATCAGGTCCATAAAGACAGCCGGGGCATTAGTCAACCCAAAAGGCATCACTACAAATTCGTAGTGCCCATACCTCGGTCCGAACGCGTCTTTGCTATATCCTCCTTGCTGATCCGGCGATGATACCCGGATCTAAGATCGATTTTTAAAAATACGCAAGCCCCTTGTAATCCCGATCAAGGAGGTCATCAATCCTCGGCAGAGAATATTTGTTCTTGATGGTGATTTTGTTTAGTTCACAATAATCTATGCATAATCTCATGGTCTGTCCTTCTTTCTTACAAAGAGAACCGGTGCTCCCCATGGTGACACACTCGGCGAATAAAACCCTTATCTAATAAGTCTGCCGATTCTTGTTTCAATTCTTTAAGTTCGGCCGGTGCCATCCGATATGGTGCTTTGGATATTGGCGCTGATCATGGCATCAATTCTACACCAAATTTCAACTCTCGTTGGGGTGGCAGTCCAGGTAATTCGTCAGGGAATATGTCTTCGAATTCCCGCACCACAGGAATCTCTTTGGCCATAGATTCTTGACTTTCAGTAGTCACGTTGGCGAAGGCTAACTCAAAAACACAATGCAACATGGGCTCGGAATCCCCAAAACGACACCATGCTACAATATCAAACTCAAGAGCCTTACCTCTTGCCACAACATGCGACACTTAACACCCTGAGTTAATACCTTAGAATCCTGATTCAAACATTGGACCTCTTCACCGTCCGTCCCTAGATAAGGACATTCCTCAATCTTGCGATCAAATTAATTACAATTAGAATCATATTTCTTAACTTGTCGGGAAGAATACCTCATCGATTAAAGAACACCCATACAGATGTCTTACAATACTTCTAATCTTCCCGAGCATTTGGCTACCACAAACACCATTTCAATACTTATGATCCATGTCTCAATTTCCACAAAGTCTGAGTCACTTAGAATTCAAACACTTAACCACTATTCATCCTGCTTGCTTGGTTGATCAGGCAACCCTTCTTAGCATATTACTAGCTTCAGGACCTCAACCTAGAGCCAACCAAACTTAAACCTTAATCCAACACCAATTAACCTAGGCCCTGAATCCTCACTGATCAATTTAAATACTAAGTTGGCACTAATGAAATTAAAACCTCAAGGTGCCTCCTTACAGCTGCTGCCGACCTCATGGTTGACTATTACCCCGTGTATTCCCTTAACTAAAAATCAAATTACTTCCTATGACCACAAACATCATAATATTATCAATCCTCCAATAATCAGATTAGAGGGAGGGGCTAAGATTGATGCATTTCAAAATTAACCCCATAAGCCCAAGACTTAAGCATTTCCTCTAATCCGAACTACTTAATTTCGCCTCAACATAGAATAGATTAACCTGAATCCTTAAACCTCAGTTGATCAACCCAGGCTTACATTCGGTATCAAATAGCTTAAACGCTAAGTTTCAACTGAAGTCTAGTCTAGTTTAGGCAAACTAAGATACCTCGAACTATTCCAACTTAATCATTCCATACCTTAATCTACGCATTTTGGCCAAACCTTAACTGGTTCTAAACATCCGTATACGATTCAAACCAAACCTAAGGCATCTATTTTTCTCTGATACCAACTGTGACGGACCGGGTTATTCTCCTTAAATAACCTCCGTCAATGGTAACATAAACTTATGCCCATAATTTATCATTATAGATTCTACAGAAATTTCGGCAGAATTTCCTCTGTAACTACACGAAAAATAAAAAATACAACCCGTTTAAAATAACCTGTACAAGCACACAAGTATCCGATTATGATATTTTAGCCTACAACACAATACACAGGACCACATCGCCATACTATCCGTGACTCCAACACAGTATTCCTAATTACTGTATTGGATCTGAAGAGATGCCATGTAGTCTGACAATCTCGTTTACGTATAGTTGGGCCAGTTTATCACGGGAGTAAGTCGTTCGAATTGCTAGGAAATGGGCTGACTTTGTCAGCCGGTCAACAATCACCCAAATAGGATCATGCTTCCTTGGCGTCCTTGGCAGACCGGTCACAAAATCCATGGCAATGTCTTCCCATTTCCAGCCTGGAAATGGCATTGGTTGCAATAACCCAGACGGCTGCTTTCTTTCGGCCTTTACTTGTTGGCATATAAGGCACTTTTTCACGTAAGTTGCAATATCCCTCTTCATATTCCTCCACCAAAATATTTTCTTCAAATCCTGATGCATCTTATTGGCTCCTGGGTGAATCGTATAATGGGATCGATAAGCTTCCTTAAGAATTTTCTCCTTTAATTCTTTATTGTCCGGCAAACATAACCGATTCCTAAATCTTAATGCTCCATCCGGCGAAATCTGAAAATCACTTCGGGATTCTTTATCTAGCTCGCCCATGATCTTTACAAGGAAAGAATCATTTGTTTGACATCCCTTTACCTCATTAATCACCTCTGGCTGAACTTGAAGGTACGCTAAAATCATCTGCTTTCCTTGCACATAACGCTGGACATCATAATACATGAGATAATCCAGCATCTCCATTTGCTTGACTTGCATTTTAGCCAGCATACCAGGCTGCCTACTTAGTGCGTCAGCAACAACGTTGGCCTTTCCTGGTTCGTACCGGATTTCACAGTCATAGTCTTTCAGAAATTCAATCCACCTTCTCTGCCTCATGTTCTGTTCCTTCTGGGAGAATAAATATTTAGACTCTTATGGTCGGAGTAGACCAAGAATCTCTCACCATACAGGTAATGCCTCCAGATTTTTAATGCAAACACTACTGCGGCTAATTCCAGATTGTGGGTTGGGTAATTCATTTCATGATCCTTCAACTGTCGCGACCCATAGGCAATTACCCTTCCATGTTGCATTAAAACACAGCCCAATCCAATCTTTGAAGCATCGCAGTAAACAATCAGTCCTCCTGATCCATTTGGAATGGTCAGGATCGGAGCAGAAGTTAATCGGTCTTTAAGCGTCTGGAAGCTTTCTTCACAATCCTTGGTCCACTCAAACTTGGCATCCTTCTTAGTTAACTGTGTGAGTGGCAAGGTGATTTGGGAGAAGTTTTCCACAAACCGTCTATAGTATCCAGCCAGGCCTAAGAAACTTCGCACTTCGGTCACAGAAGTTGGCCGGTTCCACTTTACCACTGCTTCCACTTTCATAGGGGTCGACGGAGATCCCTTCTTTAGAGATGAAGTGACCAAGGAATCCCACTTCCTTTAACCAAAATTCACACTTTTTCAATTTGGCGAATTGCTGATGCTCCCTAAGGATCTGGAGTGTAGTTCGTAAGTGCTCCTCATGTTCCTCATAGCTTTTCGAATACACAAGGATGTCATCAATAAAGACGATCACAAACTTATCCAGGTATAGTTGAAAAATTCGATTCATCAGGTCCATAAAGACAGCCGGGGCATTAGTCAACCCAAAAGGCATCACTACAAATTCATAGTGCCCATACCTGGTCCGGAACGCCGTCTTTGCTATATCCTCCTTGCTAATCCGAAGCTGATGATACCCGAATCTAAGATCGATTTTTGAAAATACGCAAGCCCCTTGTAACTGATCAAGGAGGTCATCAATCCTTGGCAGAGGATATTTGTCCTTGATGGTGATTTTGTTTAGTTCACGATAATCCACGCATAATCTCATGGTCCCGTCCTTCTTTCTTACAAAGAGAACCGGTGCTCCCCATGGTGACACACTCGGCCAAATAAAACCCTTATCTAATAAGTCCTGCAGTTGCTGTTTCAATTCTTTAAGTTCGACCGGTGCCATCCGATATGGTGCTTTGGATATTGGTGCTGATCCTGGCATCAATTCTACAACAAATTCCAACTCTCGATGGGGTGGCAGTCCAGGTAATTCGTCAGGGAATATGTCTTCAAATTCCCGCACCACAGGAATCTCTTTGGCCATAGATTCTTGACTTTCAGTAGTCACGCTAGCGATGGCTAGATAAGCTTGACACCCATCGCCAATCAAGTGCCTGGCATGAAGGGCCGAAATGAAGCAAGATGCTTCTTTACGCCGGACTCCTTGAATATAGAAAGGCTGGTTTCCAGGGATGGTGAATTCTACTCGTTTTCGGAAACAATCAATCTTGGCATGATATCTGGCTAACCAATCCATTCCCAAGATTGCATCGAAGTCTTTCATTTCCAGTAACACCAGGTTAATAGGCATCATGAATTCATTGAGTTCTATCGGACATTCAGAATATACTACATTTAAGATTACGGACGACCCTGTGGGTGAGGCGACCATCAATGGGCAGCCAAGAACTTGAGAAAGGGTCGTAAAAAATTCATGGGAGACGAATGAGTGAGTAGATCCAAAGTCAAAGAGCACATGACTAGAAGTACCACAAATAGAGAGTGTACCTTCAACAACCTCCATAGACGTTTCAGCCTCTTTTGCAGTAACGGCAAACACCTTAGCCGGAATAGGAGACTTAAATCCTGGTGCTTGCTTGGCGAGTGGACAATCTCTGATCATGTGTCCAGGCTGGCCATAGTTATAACAAACTCCTAGCTTCTTGTAGCAAGGCTTCCCTTCATGTGATCTTCCGCAATGATCACATGCATTATTAGCCGGAGTTTGAGAAATTTGTGCAGATTGGTTCTGCTCCCCACTGGATCTCGATGGTCTTGCTTTCTTAGAAGAGCCTCCACTAGCACTGGCCCTTGAAGTCTGACTAAACGTCCTTTGTCTTAGCAATGCTCCTCTCTCCAACTCCTTTTCGTAGATAACAGCCTTCTTGAGCACCTCTTCATATGTGGCCAATGTCAGAGTTGAGAGATGCCTCCTAATATCATCCCTTAATCTCTGAAAGAATCTCCTAGCTTTTCGCTCCGGGTCTTCCACCATATAAGAAGCATAGCGAGATAACTCTGTAAACTTTGCGTCGTACTCCTTCACAGAACGAGTACCCTGCCTTAGGCGAAGGAATTCATCCTCCTTCTCTCCACGAAGATTAGCAGGGAAATATTTCTCCAGAAACGCTGCATCAAACATTTCCCAACTAATATCCCAGTCTGGTACATTGAAAATCCTCTTTTGCATTTCCCACGAGTGGTGGGCCTCACCCGTCAACTTATGGGTGGCATAGAGAACCATGTCTTCGGCAGGACACTTAATTACAGCAAACACCTTCTTCAGTCGTTGGAACCAAGTGTCTGCCTTCAACGGGTCGGGTTCCCCTAGGAATTCAGGAACTCGTTCGTTGGTAAAACGATCATAGACCGACCTCTCATGATGAGCCGGAACAGGAGTGGTCACTGGAGTTGGTGGAGCCAAAGCTTCTATGACTTCAGCCATTCGGTCTAGCAGGTTCAAATATCTTGCTTCCCTATCCGGAGTGTTGATAGTCCTTCCAGTTCGCCTTCCTCTATTAGACATGGCTTCAGTGATGATTTTAATGTCTGAAAGAACATTTTCGTTAGTCAAATAGTCTAAAGATAGCTATCCGTCCAAAGCATAAAACTAACCACCCTCTTCTTGCCCTAACTGATCATGCCCGAAGTTTCTGTGGTGATTATGGTCCTAAAGCATCTCAGTTTTTCTCTGATACCAACTGTGATGGACCGGCTTTTAATCCACCACATAAAGCCTCTTTCAAGTCTAAATTTCTTAATGGTCAATAATTAGGTGGACATAAAAATTTCTTTTCTTCTTTCAAACATGAGATGCATACTAGAAATTTATTAATTTCATTTATCCAAAAACAATCACGGAAACATGCTAATATTCATAGGTTTATAACAGCGGAATAATATTACGTGTATCCTCAAAACATCAAAAGACAACATGATTAAAATCTCTTCAAAAGTTTGCTCCGGCCCGCTAAGCCACTTAGCTACACCATAAAGATTCTACTCAACTTCGTCCTCCATGAGCCTTTCGTCATCTGAAAATAACAAGAATGAGTTACAAGCCCAGCAAAATACTCACATGCAGAAAACAGAGAACATATCATATACATATAAGCGAATATAATTTAGCATAAGAAAATCATCATGCCTTTTAGTTCAGAATTTTCTTAATCTTTTTCTTCTTGTCTTGTTTACTGAAGACTCATAAAAACCATTGAGAATTCTTATCATCTTTAGGGACCGGACGGGAGCGGACAACATCTAGGACAGGTTGTGTATAACCCCACAACCTAAAGCCGTATCCCCTCATTATGCTCCCCGGGGCGGGAGGTAATGCCTTTAACCCGACATACGGGGCCATAGTCCATAGTTCTTATGCTACTAGAAAGTCCCCTCCCATGACCCAGGAGGCAATCCTCGAGTGTCACTCCAATATCCTTCATCCATCTTTAACAGCAAGTTTAATAGAGACTCGGTTCATAGTTCTTGTTCTTTAATGGCCATTCATCATAATTCAAAAGTCTAGAGTTCCACTTGCTGTCCATATTACATGCATTTTTCCATGTTCATATATACATTGGCCGGAGTTCTTTTTCATAGAGAGGGTCGGAGTTCCTGTGAGCCGGAATTCTTTTGTCAAGCCGGAGCTCTTTTACATAGCCGAAATTCTTTTACATGAAAAGCCGGACTTCCAAAATCCGGAGTTCGTTTCAAAAGCCGGAGTTCTTGGATCATGAGTTGTTATCAAGAGCCGGAGTAAAAAGTCGGAGTAAAAAGCCTAAGTTTTCTTTTTCTATAATTGGCCGAAATTCTTTTTCAAACAGATGGCCGGAGTTCTTTTTCATAACCGGATAAAGTGTTTTTCATCAAAAGTCCGGAGTGCTTTTCTATTCAACAATCCGAAGTGTTTTTGGAGTGCTTTTCTTTTTAAAATCCGGAGTGCTTTTCTGTTCAAAATTCGGAGTGCTAATACTGGAGTGACTTTTCATAAAATCTGGAGTGCCAAAACCAGAGTGTCTTTTCTTTAAAATCCGGAGTGCTAAAAACCGAAGTGTCTTTTCATTAAAATCCGGAGTGCTAAAACCGGAGTGTCTTTTCGTTAAAATCCGGAGTGCTAAAACCGGAGTGTCTTTTCGTTACAATCCGGAGTGCTAAAACCGGAGTGTCTTTTCCTTAAAATCCGGAGTGCTAAAACCGGGGTGTCTTTTCATTAAAATTCGGAGTCCTAAAACCGGAGTGTCTTTTCATTAAAATCCGGAGTGCTAAAACCGGAGTGTCTTTTCATTAAAATCCGGAGTGCTAAATCCAGAGTGTCTTTTCTTTAAAATCCGGAGTGCTTTTTAAAGACGGAGTGCTTCTTAAAGACGTAAGGGCCGGAGTTCCTTTTCTTCAAAATCGGAGTACTTTTCAAAAGAGGACGGAGTACTTTGTTCATAAAAGACCGAAGTTCTTTTGGACGGAGTTCTTATCAAAATGCCGGAGCTCTTTTTCTTAAAACCAGAGATCTTTTCGACAGAAATCAGAATTCATCTACAGGAGTTCTTGTTCCGTCTAAGGCCGAAGTTCTTTACCTTAAACATGCATGTATCGTAATTAATTGACAACAATCATGTTTCCAAGCAGAATAAAATCGAACATTATAAATAACAGGGCTTTCTTTTTAATCATGCGATTACGAACAATTCAAACAGTACGTGCAGAAACATAAGTTGATCAATATATCAAATAAAGGAACAGAAAAAACTTTATACATTCTAAACATACTTTCATAAGAATACCATGCATAATCATGGACTTTAAAAACAGGGGTGAGTATCTTGCCTAGATTCCTTTTCTTTGCCTTGAACTGTTCGGTCTTTCTTTACTTAGAATTTCTCTTTTTTTTGCATTTTTCTGATGTTCTTAGTCCTTATTTATAGCCCGAGGTTTTGGTGGCCGTCATTTATGGCTCTTCATTTTCCAAAGGGTGATATTTATAATTTTACATTTTCAAAAAGTTTCGAAATTAGCAGATTATTTATGGCCGCGCATTCCCAAAGCCCTGAGTCATTAATTTTTCCTTGACCGGTTGAGTCTTTCTATTATTACTCCGGCTCCTTTATCAACATTAACTTCGGCTTTCCTCTCCCAAAATCTTACTTCGGCCTCACACAAATCACTCCGGCCTTCAAGGCCACTTCGGCCTTACTTCACACAATTCTACTTCGGCCTTACATGGCTATAGTTGATTTTCATCAAGGCAATCCGAACTTCTTTTCATCAAGAAAATCCGGACTGGATTTTCATTAAGGAATTCCGGAGTGGATTTTCATTAAGAAATTCCGGAGTGGATTTAAGGAATATTCTGGACTGGATTTTTTTTTTTTCATTAAGGAAGTCCAAACTTCTTTTATCTAGAAACATTCTGGACTTCTTTTTATCAAGTAAGGCCGAACTTGATTTCATCTTCACGCCAAGTTATTTTCTTATTACTTTTTTCGGTCAACTGGCGTTGACTAGATTCAATGACCGGAATTTTCTATGTTTTAAATCTGGGTCGTTACAGAGGTTTACAGATCATTTGCGTGTGCCGGATGATAAAAAGTTAAAGGAGAAAATCTTGAAGGAGGCTTACTGATCTTGATATACAATTCATCCAAGAATGAACAAAATGTATCAAAATTTGAGCAAAATATTTTGGTGGTGAAATATAAAACGGGATATTATAACTTATGTAGAGAAATGTCTTGTGTGTCAACAACTGAAGGCTAAAAGGAGAAAGCCATCTGAATTATTGCAACCGATGCCGATTTCGAGTTGGAAGTGGGAAGACATCGCGATGGACTTTGCGTCAGGCTTACCTAGAACTCCCTAGAACTCCTGAGAACCATGACGCCATTTGGATTATTATCGATCAATTAACTAAATCAGCTCATTTCTTGGCGAGTATAAGTATGGCCCTAACCGAATTCACCTACAATAATAGTTATCAGGCAAGTAGAAGTATGGCACCTTTTGAGACGCTGTTTGGGAGAAATTGCAGATTGCCAATTCATTGGGAGGAAACCGGAGATAAAAGAATTTTCGGCCCAGAGATTGTTAGAGAAACAGCGAAGAAGATTAAGCAAATCCATGAGAATTTGAAGGTTACTCAGAATAGGCAGAAAAGCTATATAGATAGAGGAAGATCGGCACTGAAATTTGAGGTAGGTGACTATGCCTTTTGAAAGTATCACCATCTAAGGGGACGTTTAGATTTGGGGTGAAAGGAAGCTGAAGCCACGTTTTATTAGCCATTTTGAGATTTTGGAAAGGATCGGAGAAGTGGTTTATAGATTGGCGTTGCCACCAACTTTGGCAAATGTGCACGATGCGTTTCATGTATCGATACTTTGAAAGTATGTCCACGATCCCACACATGTTATTGAATTCAAACCCTTAATAATTGACAAGGATTTATCTTATGTTGAGCAATCGATATGGATTTTGGATCGGAAGGAACAAAGGTTGTGTACAAAAATTATTCCCTTGGTAAAAGTGCTCTGGAAGAATCATTTGCCTGAGGATACAACATGGGAGTGCGAAGAGGAGATCCAGAGCGAATACTCCTATTTATTTCCTTAAGGTATGTAACTTCATTAAATTTTGAGGATGAAATTTTTTTAAGTGGGGGAGGATTGTAAGGTACGAGTATCTAAAATATAACAAATTTTAGTAATTAAATTGGTATAACTAAGTTTGGGATAAGTAAAATTGAGAAAAAGTGAAAAATTGCCATAGTTTAGCAAACAACAGCATTGGGCTCGCTGTTGACTCGAGCCCAGTAGCGAGCACAAATTATACATTTCTTCGGAAGATGGCTTGCACACTGCTCACTCAAGCGATCTGGTGAGTGTAGAATCCAGGTCCAACGAGCTCGTCATGCGCATATTGGGCACTCGAGCGCGTGCCCGATTTTACCCTATCGGCTTATTTCGTTTTTGTTATAAAATGGGAAGGGGGAGAGAAACCAAGGCACGGCTACGAAGAGCAGCAAGGAATAAGGAGAAGAAAGAAAAGGAGAAGGGAGTTTTTGTCAATTTTAGTCCAATCAGAGTAAGAAAAACGGTAGATCGGGCGAAGGTAAGTGTATCTCGGACGTTGTTCTTCCTTTTTACCACTTTTGACATCTTTATTTTGGTGTTTATGTTCTAAAACCCTCACCCCTAAGCTTTGTTACAAATAACGCATGTCTCTCATAATTTCTTGGTTAGATTTTGTGTTTGTATATGATTACGATGAATTATAGCTTCGATTTCATGGTTTGGCTTTCGTTTGTATTTGTTTTATATCCGGACGGTTTATGGCAAACCCTAGCTCGAAAATTTGAGGATGTTTTGTTCTAATCTTTTGAGAAATGTGATAAAAGGTTATTTGATCTTTTGTCAAGTTTGTTGGATACTTTTATGTGAAGTTTTGAAAAAACATTACACTGTTAGACTTTCCGAGAGTTTTCCAAACCATTTGAAGAATTATTTATAAGAGTTTGATTTGGCCTTTGTGGTATGATGAGTTAATATTAAGGGAATAAGAACATGGATACCTTCAGTTAAGTAAATTAATAAGAAATCGGACTTAGGATTGTTATTCAGTCAATTAAGGTTCTCCGGCATACCTTAGAACGTTACGGTAGTAATCGATGATAACTCCGTTCAAGAGTGATACGTGGTCCGCCTCTCCTTGAGGCGTTAAATTGGGAAGATAGATATTTTGGACTTAGAAACATTGAGAAATGAAATCAGATTTAGACTTTGACATTGGATTGTATGGAGTGAACACAATCTATCCCCGATTATTCGCTTCCTCGGCTAGTAGGGTTTACTAATTTGGGTCATTCGAATAATAAAGTTAAAATTGAAGAATAATTGAAGTTTGAAATTTGACTTAAGGCTTCCAACATGCTTTTATGATGAATTTATGTTTCTCATTTTGATATGCTATCGTATGAATTTGCCTCTATTATAATTATATTTTGTATAAGGAATTTCATTTGCATTTTTTTATGGTATACTGTTAGGTTTCAGCTTATTCTTCTATTTTTTTTTCTTCAAATAAAACCGTAGAGTTGAAGCCAGACGAACAGGAGTGAAGGACGGACTTAGATAAGAAAGTTTAGTAAAGACTTGAAGTCCTTGAAGAGCTTTTTGGAAGTTTGAAGATAGTGAATGTAAATAGCAAACTTTTGTAGATGGAATTTATGTAAAAAGATTGATAGCTACAGCATATTATATTTTTGTTGGGTTATTATTTTTTTGCTTCTACAGGACTATCTTACTGATTTAGTTTTGCTTTTACGTTTTGATTTTAAATTTGTGTAGGTTCCTAGTTGGCATCTCCCTTTTAAACCAAAACAGTAGATAATATATATTATTTTGGAGTCATAGACATTATGGCATTTTGTTGATCTTGTGTTTGTGTGATGAATGAATGTGAAAGTTTATTTATTTGTGTAATTGTCCAGATTGTGAAAAATTCAGGTTGTTTGTATTGGATCTTTGGTCCAGTTTTAGGAAAAATTCTACCCGATTTTTTGTAAATATTTATATTAGTTTATTCTGGGCATTAGTTTATTTGTTATTGGCGGAGGTTATGAAAAAAAATTGTTCCGTCACAGCTTCGCTATGGCCAGAGAAATTGGGGCAGGTTGTTCTCCGGCTGGACTACAAGCTGAGTGGTCATGGTCGGGGGAGGTCGCTTCTCTAGTGGGAATGCTAGCTTAAGCCTTGGTGTTCACCATTTTGTTTGCCAATGTTGTTTTGGGGAAAGTGGTCAGTTGGCTTTTAGTCACGCTTCTCACAGATGACGCCAATAATGTGTCTTATATCCAAACTTTGAACAGGTTCAGGTTGAGTTGGTCCGTCAAATTTTGGTTTCTGTCCACTGAATTTATGATTCTGTACACTACAACTTCAAACAAGTGGTCAGGTGACAGCGAAATTTCGTTATACCGAAAATACTCTGATGCTTAAGTCAGTAAACAGCATTCTGAGGATTGGAAGTTAAAATGCAGTGAATGCCAAGATGGATACTGGGATGATGATGATGGTAAGAGGTGCACTCGAGAAGAGAGTGGGTTTGGTTATAAATGCTTGTAGAAAGCAATTTCTTTCAGCGCTTTGCTCGTAAGAAACTAGAAGCAGACAGAAAAGGAGAGAACGTTGGAAAGCTCAAGAGTATAGAGAGCTTTTGTAAGCTTGAGTAGGCTAGAGGGTGTTCAATAGACGAGAGAGCATACCTGTGGAGTGAATTTCCGTGTCATTTTATAGCCATGAGCTTCCGCTGTCTTCCTTACATAGCGAGGTGGGATGCCTGCCTCCTGCCGGGATCATTGCCTTCCTTAGATGGCGCGTTGACACCATTTAGGGTTGCAACAGTCAGGAATGAGGATTTCCTTCATTTCGTGAAGATATCGTGCGCAGTGGCTGTTAGGGTGCCTTTTATAGGTTGCACACCGATTCGTGCACCTTCATCTTGAGATGCGCTCTGATTTTGGAAGGTTACTGTTATAGATGAGATTGCCTTTCTTGGAAATATGAAAAATTAGGGCAGACGACCGTTGAGGATTGGGAAAGTACGCGTGGGCCGATTTAAATATGGGCCACGTTTATCCTAAGCCCCGCCTGGCCTGCTTGCTGAGCTTTTTTGATCAACAGTAGCGTTGATCGTCCCAAGTATAAATGGACCACTGTTAATCTTGGGCCACTTATCTCTTTTGGGCTGGTTCACTACTGGCGTCCCATCACCGCTAAATCATTTCTTGACCATAATACATTTTTACTTCAAATCTTATTGAAATTATGCCCCATATTTTATTTTATTATATATATATATATATATATATAACGATGAAATATATTTCACGTATAAGTAACATCATACAATCTCAAATTAATTTTTGATCGTGGTACAGTTGAACTGATTTCCGATCAAAATCTTACGGATCAAACCCAAACCCTAGCTCACGTAGTCAAAATCCAAAATCGAAATCAAAGTACCTCTGCTGGTTAGATTTCGATTTCAGAAAGATCAACCGAACAGACCAGCACGCTGAATTCTGGACTCCGAAACAGGTCGAAACTCTAGAAACCATACTTTGCTGCCGAATCGTCCTCTCTTTCTCTAGCCTATCATTCTGCTCAGATTACGTCTCCAATGCTAAACAGATCAAGCACCCGGCGTTCTAGTTCAGAAAATCACGAGGGATCCCTAACCCATATTTTCAATCTAGCCCTATGATTTCATAAAATCTGACATATGATAGAGCGAACAAGTGAATTATGCTGGGAGCTGAGAGGAAGAAATGGTTGTTCTTACTCTTCTGCGCGTTATTCGTCTCTCTCCTCCTATTCTTCTCAGCTATCTCTGGCCTCAGCGCTTCCTACGCCTTCAGCTCCAGTAACAACAAGCTTGCCGACATACCCAGCCGCGGATCATCGCACCCTCCGTCGTTTGCTTACTACATATCCGGCGGCGGCGGAGATAAGGAGAGGATCTTTCGCCTCCTCCTCGCCGTGTACCATCCGAGGAATCGGTACCTGTTGCACATCGCGATGGATGCGTCGACGGCGGATAAAGACTGGCTGGCTGGCGCTGTGAGCTCCGTTTCAGCAATCAAGGCTTTTGCGAATGTTGATTTGATTGGGAAGCCGGGATGGTTGACGTACATGGGTGCGACGAATATCGCAGCCACGCTGAAGGCTGCTTCTATTTTGTTGAAGGTTGATGGTGGATGGGATTGGTTCATCACTTTAAGTGCGTCGGATTATCCGCTGATGACCCAGGATGGTAATAAATTGGAAATTTCAATCATATAATATACTTTGTTTTGGATTTATCTTTTGCATCACATGATTTTGTGATAGTAAGCTGATTGGAGAACAGATGTATGTGTTTGTAAATTATTTTTGTTACAGGAAGCTTGGTTCTATACTTGGAACTACCATTTACAGTTTTGGTTTTTTCGCTTGATTTAACTTGTTGTTTCGGGCTGTCATGGTTTTTTTGGGTATACTTATTATATATATATATATATATATATTCTAATTTAGCATAGTAGCAGTTTTGTGTAGTTATGGGAGAGAGATTGATCTGGACAACTGTTCTTTTATCTTTCATATTGGTTTCTTCTGCAATATTTTGCCTTGGTTTCGCATTCCTTTTGATAACTCCAGACTTTGATTCTCCTTAAGAAAAAACGATAATAAAAGGTACTGGACGATCAGTTCTTTCTGATTTATCATCATATTGAGTATTGATTAATGAAATCTTTTCGGTGACTAATTGTATTTGTTGGATTGAAATTTGCTGTTTGATATACATGATAGTTCTTCTGAAATGAATGGTAGCTTCTGGGCTGGTTTTCACTAAGATTCTGCCTAATTATGGTGGCCCCTGGCAGTGAACTCTGCTTTTATCACTGTCAACAACTTCGTCAAACATATAACTTCTCAACCTGGATAATTCTGAGTAGCATAGTTTTATGAGATAATGGGCTGATACAAAAGTATAACATGCAGTTGTGCAACAAGCCGAAGATCAAGGCTAGTAAACCTAAGTGTATTATTAGAAGCCCATATATTAGTGCTAAGTGGAATAAATTGAAATATCTTACTAGTATTTCCTCTGCTTGCTCTGAAATAAAATATGCTTGGTTTTCTTGTGATAAGCGAGCTATTGCACCACTCACACCCTCCCTCCCCCCCCCCACCCAAAAAAAAAAGAAAAAGAAAACAAAGGGTACCAATAGTGTGGTTAAATAGCTTCTCAGGATTAAACTGGTGCTGAGACAAGTTCCCTAGGGCTTCGTAATGGAACCACATATTCGCCCTTCTGCCTGAATCTTTGATGCTATTCTATGGGGTTTTCACTTCCTGAATATTGTGCACAATGTAACTGTCTTTTAAATTTATCTAACATTCAAGGGATGTTAGGATGTTGACTCTTATCCATTTTACAATCTATTTGGGTGTTGACTTTGAATTTATGCATGTTTAGATGTCTTGTGCTTACCATGTCTAATATGGTCCCTTGCAAGACATTTCTTTGAATGATTTCATTGCTATATAAAAATTACCATACTGTAATAGACTAGTTTTAATATCACGTAAATTGCATGAGCTGCTTAATAGATTAGTTGATTCCAATGTCAGTAGTGTAGGTAAGTGGGTAGCCTATGACCAGGTTTGTGGAGATAATTTTCGATAGTTACAGAGGGTTTCTGGCTGAAGTTTGTGTATTATTCCACAATCTCATGTCTCAATCAAAATTTTTTGGCTGCACTGAGTACTTACTCCTTCTGAGAACTGGATGTATGGAGGAAGTCCATATTTCTTAGGAGTGATAGGCAAAAAATCTTGTTACATTTCCTTACATTGATAAATGGCTAAAATATTGTGAAGTAATCTGGCAGTCTCGTTAAGCAAATCATAAGAGCGATCAAAGTCTTCTAGCAGGGAGAATGTTTAACTGCTTTTCAGCTGGGTCCTTCAGCACCAGAGAATGACTTTTGGACTCTTGAAACTAATTCTGTTTGGGAACTGCCATATATTCTGGATCAAGTCTTTCCCTGTTCAATGTTGGAGCTATATAGTTGAATTATTCTGCTAGTATTGTATTTTGGTTATCCACTGGTAAATCAGAGCATTCCTGACGCCTATGAGGAATTACTATTATTCTCTCTACGCATATGCTCCTTTTACTATTATTTACTAAACCTTTCGGCTGGTGAAATAGTATCAGGGTAATTTTAAGTTCTTAATGTGGTTTCCATGACATTGCTTAATGTAGTAGGTGTAGCCAGTGGCCACTGGAAATGTCTCTTTTCTCAGCGAATAATTTTTTAACAATAGATTGCACTCTACCTTTCGTGCATTTGGATTTCTTCATGCTATATATTGTTCTGCTCTCTTTGGGTGCTTAGTTTACCTTGTTATTTGATTCTTATTGTAACTTGTGTTTACCGGCCACAAGTTATTAACTTGTGCAACTCCAGCATATTTGAACTTGTGGTTGAGTTTTTATCATATTGAGGCAAGTGATGAAACAGGAGTGAGGTTGAAGAATGAATTTTTAAGGATTAGTAATTGTATTATTACTGCAATTTTCTTTTATTTTGTCTTTTTTTTTTTTTTTTCACGTGAGTTCTAAGTTATCTTTTATTTGGGTGATTACTTCTAGATTTATGGTTTATTGTTTATAGATGTATTTTAGTTTCTTATGTTTCCCTATTTTGTTCCAATTGTTTTTTAAAAGCCATGTTATTATATAAGCAGAGCTTTCATATTTATCATACTGGTTGAATTTGATGGACAAGTATTGGGTCCATATCCGGGTTTAGGATGTGGTTATACTGTAGAAGCATCCTGCTTGCTATTGTTATGGAATGCATTATTACACGGAATAAGGTTTCTCCTGAAGATTGGAATTGTAGACATGTTTTCCTATACTGGCTCTATCACTTTGTACTGCTTGATATGAGCTGATGTTATATTTGGACATTCAGTTGATGAGAACTGACACGGCTGTTCTTTATTATGTAGATCATCTGGATAATTATTGATATTAACAAATGTTGGATTCACGTTTGCTTCTTTTTGTACCTTACAGATTTATTCCATGTGTTCTCCTCAGTCCGCAGAGATCTCAATTTTATTGATCACACCAGTGACATTGGTTGGAAAGAGTAGGCAAATCCTTGTCGCAATTTTCATCAATTATTTTTTAGTCCACAAATCATGGAATGAAATATCAGTCGAGATGCAAAATATTGGTTGATATATATCACCATTGGGCCTCAATACTGTTATTTTCAATACCGCGACAAATTGCCACATGTTGCTCTATTAACAATATATCAATGTATATCCGTCAATATTTAAAATATTGACCATTTTTCGATATTTCTGATATATCAGCCTATATTTGTCCTCCATTTTCAATTTGTATTCTTTTTTGCATTTGATACGTATCACTTGATGCAGTATCAGCTGATACCGATATTTTCATCCATGTCATGGATCCTTATATAATTGTTACACAACTGTTTTTTATTAGTGCAGACATCAAAGGATCCAACCCATTGTAGTTGACCCTTCAATTTACTTGGCTAGGAGGAGCCAGATATTTACTGCTACACAAAAGCGGCCAACTCCTGATGCTTTCAAGATTTTCACAGGTAAAGTGTTGCAACTATATTAACCCATGTGGAAATGAATGTGAAATTTCTTGTTTTTGAAAATTTCCAACATTGATGACAATCATTTTCTAATTCTACAGGTTCTTCTTGGGTCATCTTGAGCCGTCCCTTTCTGGAATTCTGTATCTTTGGTTGGGATAATCTCCCACGAATCCTTTTGATGTATTTCAATAACATTATATTGCCCCAAGAAAGCTATTTCCAAACTGTTATCTGCAATTCTCCTGAGTTCAGAAACAAAACAGTCAACAATGATTTGAGATATATGATATGGGATAGCCCTCCGAAGATGGAGCCCCACTTTCTGAACGTGTCTGACTTTGATCAGATGGTTCGGAGTGGTGCTGCATTTGCTAGACAGTTTGAAAAGGATGACTCAGTGCTGGCCATGGTGGATGAGAAAATTCTCAAGCGTAGGCATAACCAAGTTGCCCCGGGGGCATGGTGCACTGGCCAAGAGAGCTGGTTAACTGGTCGTTGTTCTCAGTGGGGTGATGTAAACACTATAGAGCCTGGCCCCCAAGCTAAAATATTGGCTGAGTCCATGGAAAACCTTCTAGATGACTGGAATTCGCAGTCCTCTCAGTGCAAATGAAGGCACCCAAAAGACACTGCTGATTTCAGACTCAATGCACGACAAATGCTTCTTTGGTGGTTGATGCCGAACCTTTATCCTGAGGTTTCGTTGTGAAGCCTGGAAGTGCGTCGGCAACAATCAAGCTTCAGTCTGTTCTTTTTGTAAGCTGGAAAGCCTGTATTTGTTGTAAAGCCATGGGGTCGCTGAAAATAGTTAGGGGGGGCTATTTTCTTCTGCTGCAATATACCTAGTGGTTCAAATTGTAGCTTACTGTATCGAGATGATGTTTAGAAATCAAGCGAACAATTCATTCTTTTATTTGCTAATGACCATGTTATTTACATTAAATGTATTTTAGAATGATTGGCTTTTCGATTGCTTGATATATACGCGCTTCCTGGAGCAAACACACACAGTTTGGATGAGATTCAATTAAATTTTGTTGGAAGTGGAGATTTGTCTACCGAAAATGTGAGGATAAAGAAAAACGAAGGAAATAAAAGATTTTGACAGCGTAAACTTGGTCATACGGGCCCACCGTCAGGGTTCTGATCAATTGGAGCTCAAAATTTTGAAGCTCATAAATCAAAATAAAAAATTGTGAAGAACTTACAGCTTTTGTTTTGTTTTGTTTTGTGTTTTTTTTTTTTTTTTTAATTTGATGGCTGAGAAGAAAAGTCCCCCATCAGTGGCAGTAAGAACCCTAATCCTCCCATCTCAATAACATATTCGAAAATTAACAAAATCATTTGTCCATCTCAATAACATATTCGAAAATTAACAAAATCATTTGTCCAGTGTTTTGTATGGTAAGAGGTATATATGGTCATAAATTTTTCTTTTCTGATGTTGGAACATAACTTTGTTAGGAGTATGCCTTTTTTTTTTTTCCTTTAATTTTGGTCTGTGGTAATCGAAAATTTTGTTTTTGGCCCTGATTTTGTTGTATTACAAACACTAAACCCATAAATCGATTTTGTAGTATTAAAATAGTATTAATTTTGTGGTTTGATGAACGAACATGAGCCCATAAATTGAAGATTTTGTTTTCGATTTCAATTTCGTTACAAACACCAAACCCATAAATTGAATAATTTGGCTTCGATTAATTTTTCAATGCTGTTAACTACGATGATATAATTTTTGATTTTGTGGTGTTGTCGTTGTCGTTCACCATAATGTGCACAGTTATGGCATAGATAGGGCCAGGAAGCTCTCTATGGATAATCTGCAAACTGTGGTGCATTAGTACTCGATTTTTACTTTATGGATTGTTTGGTTTTAAAAATTTATAATATATTGTATTATATTTTGCTTTAAATTTTTACCGTCATGATATTAACAGCTTGAATATGATTACGAACAATATGTATATCTTATGTTATTTTGAAATAATTAAAATGTTATTCAGTAACAGTGTTTTAAGAGTTAGTACTAGTAGTTATCCAATATACTATTATGGTTACTCGGCTAGCCTAAAAGCATCCACAACAAATGATAATCTAGGATGACGGTTTTGGTATTGTCCAATATGCAGCCCGATGGATGGTGCCAACAACTGTCAATTCTTCCTTCAGTGTGATGCGGAATATTATATTTGTTGTGCATCAGCAACAATGCGATCACTTTGAGGGTGAGAGAAAGAAAACAAAAAAGGCAATGACAGCCATGCGGGATAAAAATATCAAACTTCGGTTGCATTTGGACAAGATTATTAAACGATCGAAGAAATAGAATAATTATAATATATGTAAAATTTACATTGTTTTGTTTGTATCATCTTACCTTGGCACACTCTATGCAAATGTGTAAATCAGTGGCTATATTGATTTCGTAAGCGACCAAATGTGGAAATCAAACTATTGGTTTGTACATGCCTTTGGCATATACTCTTTCTATTGTTTTGTGTGTGCTTCGAAATCAAGTTTATATATTCTTTCTGTTGGTGCAAAACGCGGAAAGCACTCGGACTGCACGGTGATCGAGCGGATAGAGTTCTCGGACAACACACAGAGAGGAGCTCTCGGACCGCAAGGAAAGTAAGGATAGAGAACAAAAGAGAACACACAAGTTTTAACGTGGAAAACCCTTCTTAAACCAAGGGAAAAACCACGAAGAAATGTACTATAAGAGAATTGTTTACAAGTGTTGGCTACTCAAGTTCTAACGAAAGAAAACAATCTCAAGTATACAACCTTTCTCTCTCAAAGTGTATCTCACTCTATCTTTACAACAAAACTTGACCACAGCTCTCTCAAGGCTCAAAGAACTCAAGAATGTCCCAACTCTAGCACACACTTCAGCAAGGGCAACAAGCTTCTTTATATACACAAAAGGTGGCGTGTCCGCCCACCCTACTGGGCGTAGGTCTCCAGTCCTACGCCCTAGGCCTGCCATGACAGGCGCATGCTTGGCGTGTCGAGACGGGCAGGTCATCGGGAAGTTGCGGCCCGGCCGCAACATCCAATCAGTGGGTGACCAACCCACTGCAGCCTACGTTGATAAGTCAACGCCTACGATCTGGACTCTTCGTCCTGGTCCTCGGCAAACGCTCGGACATGGCGCTGAAAGAAGTCCTCGTCCACAAGTCCTCTCGAACTTGGCGCTTCAACACAAGTCCTCGTCCATTCTTCCAATGGAGTCCGCGGACATCATGCCACTCGGGAGTGACCCCAACAAACTTCCCCTCACGACCGAGTGAAGTTAGTTAGACCGGCAATGTCACAACAAGCTTCTAGCTTCCCCTTTGGCAAAATCTTGGTCAACATGTCAGTGACATTTTCTTCTGACCAAACTTTCCCAATTGATAGCTGCCCATCATAAAAAACGTCTCTCACCCAATGATATCGCACGTCAATATGTTTTGACTGAGAATGGAATGAGGAGTTTTTACACAAGTGAATGGCACTTTGACTATCACAAAGGACCTCGTACGTCTCATGCCTTAGACCCAATTCTTGGATAAACCTCTTCATCCAAAGCATCTCTTTACAAGCCTCGGACACGGCAATAAACTCTGCTTCCGTAGTGGAGAGAGTGATGCACTTCTGCAACTTGGACTGCCAGGAGACCGCCCCTCTCGCAAATTTCACCAAGTATCCGGACGTTGATTTCTGAGAATCAACGTCCCCTGCCATATCTGCGTCCGTGTACGCAATCAGCTGAGGCTTTTTATTTCCAAACTGCAAACCCGTCTTGGAGGTCCCGTGAAGATATCTGAAGATCCACTTCACCGTTGACCAATACTCCATACCTGGGTTTGAGAGGAATATGCTCACAAGGCCAACCGCATGAGCAATGTCCGGCCGCGTACACACGGCCGCGTACATAAGGCTACCAACGGCCGAGGAGTAAGGAATCTTACTCATGCGCGCCTTCTCAGTGTCCAAGGACGGACACTGCTGTTTGCTCAGCTTAAAATGGTTGGCTAAAGGAGTGCTGATAGGCTTGGACCCTTCCATGCTGAATCTTTGAAGCACCTTTTCAATATAGCCTTCCTGGGACAGCCAAAGCTTCTTGCCCTCTTGGTCGCGAGAAATTCTGATCCCCAGAATCTGTTTCGCCGGTCTTTCATGGCGAAAGACTGTCTGAGTTGCTTCTTCAGCTCCTTGATCCGAGCACTATTCTATCCGACCACCAGCATGTCGTCCACATAAAGGAGAAGGATGACGAAATCATTTTCCGAGAACTTCTGCTCAAAGACACAGTGGTCCGAAGAAGTCTTATGGTATCCTTGTCTGACCATAACAGACTCAAACTTCCGATACCACTGTCTCGGAGCCTGTTTCAGCCCATACAAGCTCTTCTTCAGACGACAAACCAGTCCCTCCTTTCCTTTAACTTCAAAACCATCTGGTTGCTCCATGTAGATCTCTTCCTCTAGATCTCCATGGAGAAAAGCTGTCCGGACATCCGATTGCTCAATCTCGAGGTCCAACGCAGCTGCTGCCCGATCCCAGCACTACACGGACCGAGGACATCTTCACAGGCGCAAAAATTTTACCAAAGTCAACACCCTTTTGTTGACCCGAATCCCTTGACCACAAGTCGTGCCTTGTGTCTCGGGCGCTCGGGTCCTCGGTCGCCTTGATAGGAAGACCCATTTGTTCTTTAGGGCCTTCTTCCCCTTAGGCAGCTTGGCCAGCTCAAAGGTATGGTTCTCATGAAGTGAGGTCATTTCCTCTTCCATGGCCTCAAACCATTTATCCTTCTGGGAGCTCCTCATAGCCTCGCCAAAATCCTCTGGTTCTCCAGCATCAGTGAGGAGGACGTACTCACTTGCTGGAAGGCGGACGGACGGTCGTCTTGGCCTGGATGATCGTCTCACAAGTGCCTCCTCATCCACTTGAGGCACCAAATCTTCAACCTGATCCTGAGGAGCTGGAATCGCCTGATCCTGGTTGGCAACAACCCTTGGTTCGCTGGCGTCGGACACAAGACGTACAGGATGGACACTATCACTTTTGTCCGTCTGGGAAGTGTTGGGTAGAGACTTCAACTCTTTCCCAAAGTCCTTTATGGTCTCGTCCTCAACGAAAACCACGTCTTGGGACCGTACCAGCTTCTTTTCCTTTGGGTCATACAGTCTGAACCCAAACTTATCCTCGCCATAGCCCAGAAAGACACATTGCATGGTCTTTGGCTCAAGCTTGGATCTCTCATCTCTTGGAACATGAACAAAGGCTTTACAGCCAAAAGTCCTGAGATGGTTGTAAGCTCGTTCCCTTCCGGTCCAAATTCGCTCTGGAACTTCCCCATCCAGAGGCTTACAAGGCGACCGGTTGATCACGTGGGCGGCCGTCTTCAAGGCCTCGGCCCAAAAAGATCCCGGAAGCCTGGCCTCGGACAACATGCACCTGACCCTTTCCATCAGGGTGCGATTCATCCTCTCGGCCACGCCATTCAGTTGCAGCGTCTTGGGTGGAGTCTTCTGATGTTTGATGCCGAGAGTCTTGCAATAGGCATCAAACGTTCCAATGAACTCACCGCCGTTGTCGCTCCGCACGGCCTTTAACCTCTTCCCGGTTTCTCGCTCAACGAGCGCATGGAACTGCTCAAGGTTCCATTGAACTGGTCCTTGGTTTTCAACGGGAACACCCACAGCTTCCTGGAACAATCGTCAATGAAGGTCACAAAGTATTGTGCACCTCCAAATGACTTCTCCGGTAGAGGCCCACACACGTCTATGTGGACGAGTTCTAAGATCTCAGACCTCTTGGAAGATGCGTCTCCTGAAAAGGAGACCCTTCGTTGCTTCCCCGTCATGCAGTGAGGGCAAGTCCTCGGCATTTCTCCATCCATCTCTGGAATGAGACCCTTCTTCGCCAGATGACTCATGCCACGCATGCTCATGTGTCCGAGTCTTTTATGCCACAGGCCCGAGGACTCCACACTCCCTGTAGCATTCACCTTTGCTACCTTGGCCTGGGCGTTCACAGTGTAAAGGCCTGAAGCCTTTACTCTTCGGGCAACCACCATCGAGCCCTTCTTCAGCTTGAAACTGCCGTCACAAAAGACGCTGTAGTGGCCTTCATCGTCGAGCTATCCCGCTGAAAGGATATTCATGTGAATATCTGGAACGTGTCGGACGTCCCTCAAAACTAGCCGGGCACCAGTGTTGGTTAACAAGGAGATGTCTCCTCGTCCAACAATCTTGGACGTCTCCAGGTTGCCCATCTTCAATACTCCTGGGGCGCAGGGAGTATAAGTAGAGAATAACTCTCTCTTGGGAGTTACGTGGATAGATGCGCCAGAATCCACCACCCAGTCAGAGGCTTGCTCAGCCACGCTCACAGAGTCTTCAGACTCGCAAGCCAAAAGGAGGTCACCGCCTGTGACGACAGAGACCGAGGACTCTTCCTCGCCGCGTCTCTTTATGCCCCTATCTCTTCCAGCGTTCTCACGCTTCCATTTATAACAAAATTTCTTGATGTGGCCCTTCTTGCCACAATGATGACACTCCATATCCTGATACCGAGAACGTGACTTACTCCGCCCTTTGTCTTCAGACTTTTGGCCACGTCCTCGGCTTCTTCCCCTTGACTCAGTGACAAGGACCTCGGATTGCTGAGAGGTCGTCGTTCCCTAAGAACGCCGTCGCACCTTCTCGTTTAGCACAACTCCTTTGACCATCTCTAAACTCACCACGCTGTTTGGAGCTGTATTGGCGATGGTGACCCTTATGGTCTCCCAAGAGTCCGGGAGGGTTGCTAGGAGCCAGAGTCCGAGCACCTCATCCTCGAACTTAATACCTATGCCAGTCAGCCAGTCCACACAGCCCTGAAATTCATTCAGGTGGTCCGCAACAGATGATCTGTCCTTGTAACGGATATGTACCATGTGACGGAACGGATTATTCTCCATCGATTAACCTCCGTCAATGGCAACGCAAGCCACAGTCCATAATTAATACCTATGGATTCTACAGAAAATCCGGCAGAGTTTCCTCTGCAACTAGACGAAAACCAAAAAAATACAACTGTTTAAATATCTGTACAATCACACTGACTAATCAAAGGCTTAATTCAAAGCCTACAACACGCCACACAAGGATCACGCATCGGCCATATCATCCATGGCTCCAATACGAAGACTCTATCTACTATACTGGATCTAGAGAGATGCCATCTAATGAAACAAAACTCCAAACATAAATATACAGACGCAGAAGCATAACTAAATCATCATACATGCGGAAGCATAATAAAACCATAAAACATCAACTATAACGAGCCACGCCCAACACTGAGTGGCTGTCCACAGTCCGATCCAACTCTATGTCCAAATCTTCTGATCACACGCCGTCCGGCCAGTCACATCAAGCAAGCCTCTCTCCTTGCTCTATCTATTAGGCGCCAGCTAAGTGTTCTCATCTGAAAAAGAGACAACCACAGCAAGAGTGAGCCAACAGCTCAGCAAATGTAATCATAAACACCCCTCCAAGATACGTACAAGAACTGAAACGAGAGGGGATACACACACTCTCCACAATCAAGGAACAGGACAGGGAACAGGAAGCAACTGGAATCACTTGATTCCTACCATTCTCACGATTACACTGATTGGTCATCATTTGGATTCTCATGATTCTCACGGTTTCATCTTGAATCACTGGTTTCACGCGGTTCTTGCGGTTCATATCTTGAGTCACTGAATTCATTCGGTTCTCATTCTGGTTTACTGGATTCATACTGTTCATCAATTGGATATTATTCATTTTCATTATTACATCGTCTTTGCGGACCCCGGCTAGTAGATCGTACTAACCAACGATGCGAGAGAACGAGGACAGGAATGTGTTCGCTACACATTCTAAAGCCACGGCTACTACTTTCGGTCGGTAGCACACGACCCTCGGTTGCATCCATGCAACAATCATCACAGACGACTACATCTCAATATGTAGCGTCGACACACCCCACACCCCGGGGTCGGGGCAATCCTCATTCTTCCACAAGTAGTTTCCAAAAGCGTACCCACGAGACATCACCCGCTCACACACGAGCGGCCGAATACGTGGCCAAGTATTCCTCGGGTTCCCACCACGATGGACATGGTACACTAAAGAATACTACCCATATGACTCAGGGTCCTAGTTTCAGGATTAGGTTCGACACTTGGAGAGGGAAATCCACATTTGCCACACAATCACATCTTGGGAATCCTCATTCCCATCACAATCATCTCCAACCGGGAGATTACATCATCAAACACATCTCCATCCAGGAGATCATATCATCACAAGCATAATGTGGACTCCCTTCCATTCTCATCACGGTTCTCCATATCCAATGGAATTCAATTCCTTATTCACAATCGGTGGGACTCAATTCCCTTAATCCACAACAAATCACTCCAAGTTCACAATATAGATTAGATTCATACCTCAAATGATCACAAGTCCCTTTGGAACCTCCGAGACTCATTCCCTCGCCTCCAGCACACGGATTCATATTCGGGTTCTTACTTTTACGTTTAATCAGTTAAACGTTACTTTCATTATGATTATGATCACATATCACTTTACATTTCTCATTTCGTTTTGAGTGAACATTATCAGATTTCTCTTTGGCCACCCGGACGCCGTACACGGTTTGATACTTGGAGATCGGTCGTCCGGTGGATTTATACGCACACTTCTCACGATATTTCACATTCGGGTTCGATTTATCTTAACACGAGGGTGGAAGTATGCAACTTCCCATTCACTTTCGGGTTAACGATTACGGAATTCTTTCAAGGCTTCCGGATGCCACGAACGGGTCAAATCTTGCGGGATTCGGCATCCGGTCGATATATACACACAATTGGGGTTCGGGGATTCGTATTCTAGGGTCATTTCATCATTTCATGAAGGAGGAAACATGCATTTTCCACCTTCGGTCTCGGGTGAATAAAGATATGGCGCCCCCTTTAGAGGGCCCGGGCGCGCGAACGGGTCCAAGCGTGCGAGATCGGACCCGCGGCCGACATATATACATCATTGGGACGTGGGCACTCCAATTTTGAGGTCAATTTCATGATACGAGGCCGGGAAACAGGAAACCCCCAAATTCCCGTAGGTTAGGGTTTCGGTAAAACCCACCCGGGCGAATCGGACACGAATCGGACAACTAACTACATTTTCATGGACCTCAAGGCATGGGTTTTCAATGTCCTAACATTCCCCGTGGGTATCGACACAAAATACCCAACGAAAATACACAAAACATCGAAAGAGAACGAGAAGTGGGTATGAGAACACTTGCCTCGACGCGTGCTTTCACCTTTATACCTGGCTTTCGGGCGAAATCGGACTCCCGGGCTCGATCCCCTTCCTTCTCTCTCTAGTCGCACCCCTCTCTCTCTCCTCAAAACCCTCAGCCGATCGAAAATGAGGGAGAACGAATCGCGCGGCGCAAATATATACTGCGCCGGCCGCTCGAGCGGCCAGGCCACGGCGCCACTCGGCGCCCCTACGCTTTATGCGCTCGAGCCTCGCTCGAGCCTCGGCTCGCGCCCAGCCCGCCATAAGCCTCTTGTGAGCTCAACAGCCCGGACCCGAATAATTTCCCGATTTTTCTTCCGATACCAAACCTTAATCATCCCATAGGATTAGTATTGATCATTAACATACTAATCACCTCATAATTGTCGGGTTCACAAATCCGGAACCTCACAACTCTCCCCCACTTATAAAATTTCGTCCTCGAAATTTAACGAGCCTTGAACTCCCAAATCTGAGGTGAACTCCTCAAAGACTGAAATCATTTCCTCGGACAACACCTATTTAAAACCTCAAGCATTGGAATCGTCCTAGTTCTCGTCATAAAACAAATCCTTAGCCTTTCAAAACGGCCCAAATCGGTCACTTATCGATTCTCTCATCCATCGATACAAGGAAGACCTCATAACGATCCTCCAAATTTCAAAAGTGACCTACAATCATGCTAGACATCTCCTAACCCAATCCGACACTTTCAACGGATCAATGACCTTTCACTTGAATTCATTTCATGCCTCGAAAGAAATCGGTCACTAGAGCCTCAACCTTGTTTAGAAATCTCTGGGCCACGGGCCCACAACGCTTACTCTGCGCACTCTGATTAATCCTCAAATCATTAAATTACGGCACAATCATAACAATCTCCCAAAAAGTTGACAAGACCTTCAATTCCGATCACTTAGTAACCTCAATATCCCATGGCACATCAACAAGCCAACTGACCAAAACCGAATACGATTCTATCTTCCAGCAAGATCACGACATTTTCTCACCCAATCAACTGGACTTACTAGCGATTCATCTTCAGCATCTTCTATGAAACTTCAAAGACATACAAGTCCAAAACTCGCAGCATCAATTTCCAACATTGATGCCCGCCTTCGCAAGGAAGACATCGATGTTCGCTTTCTCAACCTTTAAACAAATCTGACCACATGCAAGGCCATATGATCATCTTCCTATCTCCGAAGACAATACTCCTGAGTTTTCAAAAGAAAAACTCAGTGGCCAATTCCGACATACACGTGGGGGTAACACTAATCCTGAACTCCTCCCCCACTTATCTCAAAGATATTACTTTCCACGAGAACTCATCGGACCCATTAGGGGTCAACCCAAAGGTCACGAATGCCAGTCACCCTATCCGGTTAGATTCAAGATGACTGCACAGTTCCACAACACAAATCGGCCTCCTCAACCAGCCACGTTCAGGATCCTAAGTCCTCAAAATCATGCAATTACAAAGCCACAAGCTTAGGAAGGCACTTTCTTAATCAAATTCGCATTCCTTCTCACTGGAACATGTGAATTATCAGCCATCCATAAATCCTGACTCAATCCCTTGATTATCACATGAAGCAACCTCAACATGGACCTAAATATGGCCAAAAGATCAACCTATAAAGTTTCATGGAACGCCAACGGATCCAC
This sequence comes from Nepenthes gracilis, assembly GCA_033239525.1. Taxonomy (NCBI): domain Eukaryota; kingdom Viridiplantae; phylum Streptophyta; class Magnoliopsida; order Caryophyllales; family Nepenthaceae; genus Nepenthes; species Nepenthes gracilis. The sequence goes on along the minus strand of BSYO01000003.1, from coordinate 19,730,259 downwards.
AAAACCCAAGCGACGTTTCCTGAACTTCCTAGTGGCCAGATCCATAACATGAATACCGTCGGGGCTACAACTCCTATAGATCCACAATATCACGCTATGGACCCAAATCGATTCCATAATTCATCAAGCCTTTACAATGGTTTAGGAACTACACCTATTCATTCACAAGGTCGATTATCAAACCATCAATCTCTAGAAACCCCATTCCAAAATTCACAAACAACCCGATCGGTCCATCTTATTTACCTCAAATGTTACGGAGCACTTCACACAATGTAAAACGATATCTCCTCGGCTCTACATGGAATCCTCAACAATCGGCGTCAATTTTGACATAACATCAAATTCTTGACCAACGGATACCTCAACCTAATCTTCCTTTTGATGACGTCCTCGGTCCAATGGTCTACAAGAAAGACGATATCAATTTCTTGATACCTCGATCAATTTAAACTCGTGCTTCAAATCCCACAACCTGATTGTCGAATGTTATCTTTCACCAATCCGACCATATAAGCACTGCAGTTGCCCCCGAACAACTATTAACTTCAGGTTGAGACTTAACACTTTTAACTATCTCGAGTTCATACCCAAAATCGTATAATCCAATTACTCGGCAAGCGACCCGATAACTTACTGACCGACACCTTTAAACGTCACCACGAGCTTGCACCACAGGACGATTCAAGTTTACCCAACAAATCATATCCACGAACTCCAAAAATATCACAACCGCGATACCACTTATATCGAACTTGGACCCTTAATCCCTGGAATCACAAAACCATAAACATCATCGGGGTCTTCAAGATGTAAGCGTTGTGACATCACGCTTGAGAAATTTCATTTCCAATCTCGGGAATCCACATATTTCTGCATGCACCATCACCGCTGAACTCTGATCCTACGGTGCTGGATTTCCTCATTCCAAGATCAGAGGATACAACCATTCTCAATCCAATACCCGTACTATCTATAACTTAGATCCTAGTTTCCAAAATCTCTTCGGAAAGGCATCCGTCCAAGATTCACCCATGAATAGCCGCTGTCATATTTCCTTTGCCCTTCCGAATACTAAGTTGCCCTTGACATTACTGCCAAGTCTAGATCCTCCTAGTCACACAATCTTAACCACAATCCCAACATGGGTTCGGAATCCTCAAAACAACATCAGACCACAATACTAAACCCAAGAAGCCCTTCTCCTACCACGACAGGCGACATTAACACTTGGGTTCATATCATAGGATCCTGATGTAAACACTGACCCTTCTCACTGCCGGTCCGTGACTAATGGCACCCTTAAATCTCATGATTGGACTATCCACTATTGAGACACGCTCCCAAGAGTCTCATCGACATAAAATCAATTCAAGAAGCTGCCATAATGCATGGAACCATATTTCTTAGTCCTCGAGACCCAAGATCTTTCTCACGTCAACCACCCGAGGTCGACTCTCTTCCTACCCATCACGGGGCAGCACGCCATGTCTTCTATCAGACATGAGGTCACCGCAACGATATCTTAAACCTCAAAATCCGCATCTCAATCCCAAAAGGATCTGGACTGTCAAGAAGTCCAGACGCTTCACGAATTTCCAACCTAGAGCTTCATATGCTCGACCTTAACTCCACCCAATTCATCACGCTCTCTAGGTTGTCCCGGCAACCCTTCGAAGCAAAGCAATAACCCAATAACTTCAACCAAGAATCGATCAAACTTAGACCTCGAACCAAGACTAATTAACTTAGGCCTCGACGCAACACCGATCCGCCTAAGGACCCAATCAACACCGATCAAATTCAAACACTAAGGTGTCTCGACACACCATCCTTCTCTCGACCTACAGTCGGCAACCCAATACTAGTAATCCCCATTCAGGAGCCGCTACTAATATTTTCTTGAAACCGAAGCAATTCGGATCTAGCCACTCCTAGAACACAAGCTAGGACGTGTAGGCTAGCCATCCGAATTCAGTCACAACTTCTAACTTAGCACTCTAGTCTAAGTTCTGGGACTGGGGTAACCAAAATTACCCGGACTAACTCAGTTCTCACAGGCCTTCATTCGCGAAAACGATCAATCTTAATCAATCCTAAGCTTCCGCATATGATTCAAATCAACCTAAGGCATCTCTCTTTTCTACGATACCAATCGTGGCCACGGATTATTCTCCATCGAATAACCTCCGTCAATGCAGCATAAAGCCACGATCCATAATTAATACCTATGGATTCTACAGAAAATCCGGCAGAGTTTCCTCTGCAACTGGACGAAAATCCAAAAATATAACCTGTTTAAATATCCTGTACAATCACACAACTAATCAAAAGGCTTAATTCAAAACCTACAACACGCCACACAGGATCACACATCGGCCATATCATCCATGGCTCCAATACAGTACTCCTATCTACTATACTGGATCTAGAGAGATGCCATCAAATGAAACAAAACTCCAAACATAAATATACAGACGCAGAAGCATAACTAAATCATCATACATGCGGAAGCATAATAAAACCATAAAACATCAACTATAACGAGCCACGCCCAACACTGAGTGGCTGTCCACAGTCCGATCCAACTCTATGTCCAAATCTTCTGATCACACGCCGTCCAGCCAGTCACATCAAGCAAGCCTCTCTCCTTGCTCTATCTATCAGGCGCCAGCTAAGTGTTCTCATCTGAAAAAGAGACAACCACAGCAAGAGTGAGCCAACAGCTCAGCAAATGTAATCATAAACACCCCTCCAAGACACGTACAAGAACTGAAACGAGAGGGGATACACACACTCTCCACAATCAAGGAACAGGAGACGGGGGAATGAGGAAGCAATTTGGAATCACTTGATTCCTACCATTCTCACGATTACACTTTGATTGGTCATCATTTGGATTCTCATGATTCTCACGGTTTCATCTTGAATCACTGGTTTCACGCGGTTCTTGCGGTTCATATCTTGAGTCACTGAATTCATTCGGTTCTCATTACAGTTTACTAGATTCATCTTGTTCATCGATTGGATATTATTCATTTTCATTATTACATCGTCTTTGCGGACCCAGGCTAGTAGATCGTACTAACCAACGATGCGAGAGAACGAGGACAGGAATGTGTTCGCTACACATTCTAAAGCCACGGCTACTACTTTGGTCGGTAGCACCACGACCCTCGGTTGCATCCATGCAACAATCATCACAGACGACTACATCTCAATATGTAGCGTCGACACACCCCACCCCCAGGGTCGGGGCAATCCTCATTCTTCCACAAGAGTTTCCTAAAGCGTACCACAGACATCACCCGCTCACACGGCGGCAGAATACGTGGCCAAGTATTCCTCGGGTTCCCACCACGATGGACATGGTACACTAAAGAATACTACCCATATGACTCAGGGTCCTAGTTTCAGGATTAGGTTCGACACTTGGAGAGGGAAATCCACATTTGCCACACAATCACATCTTGGGAATCCTTATTCCCATCACAATCATCTCCAACCGGGAGATTACATCATCAAACACATCTCCATCCAGGAGATCATATCATCACAAGCATAATGTGGACTCCCTTCCATTCTCGTCACGGTTCTCCATATCCAATGGAATTCAATTCCTTATTCACAATCGGTGGGACTCAATTCCCTTAATCCACAACAAATCACTCCAAGTTCACAATATAGATTAGATTCATACCTCAAATGATCACAAGTCCCTTTGGAACCTCCGAGACTCATTCCCTTGCCTCCAGCACACGGATTCATATTCGGGTTCTTACTTTTACGTTTAATCAGTTAAACGTTACTTTCATTACGATTATGATCACATATCACTTTACATTTCTCATTTCGTTTTGAGTGAACATTATCAGATTTCTCTTTGGCCACCCGGACGCCGTACACGGTTTGATACTTGGAGATCGGCCGTCCGGTGGATTTGTACGCACACTTCTCACACGATATTTCACATTCGGGTTCGATTTATCTTAACACGAGGGTGGAAGTATGCAACTTCCCATTCACTTTCGGGTTAACGATTACGGAATTCTTTCAAGGCTTCCGGATGCCACGAACGGGTCAAATCTTGCGGGATTCGGCATCCGGTCGATATATACACACAATTGGGGTTCGGGGATTCGTATTCTAGGGTCATTTCATCATTTCATGAAGGAGGAAACATGCATTTTCCACCTTCGGTCTCGGGTGAACAGTAACAGCGCCCCTTTAGAGGGCCCGGACGCCGCGAACGGGTCCAAACGTGCGAGATCGGACCCGCGGCCGACATATATACATCATTGGGACGTGGGCACTCCAATTTTGAGGTCAATTTCATGATACGAGGCCGGGAAATGGGAAACCCCCAAATTCCCGTAGGTTAGGGTTTCGGTAAAACCCACCCGGGCGAATCGGACATGAATCGGACAACTAACTACATTTTCATGGACCTCAAGGCATGGGTTTTCAATGTCCTAACATTCCCCGTGGGTATCGACACAAAATACCCAACAAAAATACACAAAACATCGAAAGAGAACGAGAAGTGGGTATGAGAACACTTGCCTCGACGCGTGCTTTCACCTTTATACCTGGCTTTCGGGCGAAATCGGACTCCCGGGCTCGATCCCCTTCCTTCTCTCTCTAGTCGCACCCCTCTCTCTCTCCTCAAAACCCTCAGCCGATCGAAAATGAGGGAGAACGAATCGCGCGACGCAAATATATACTGCGCCGGCCGCTCGAGCGGCCATCGAGCGGCCAGGCCACGGGCGGCCACCACTCGAGCGCCCCTCGAGCGGCTGGCGAGCGGCCAGGCCACGGGCGGTTCTGCTTTATCTGCTCGAGCCACCGGCCCCGAGGAGCAGCTGAAGTGTTCCTTGGGTTCCCACCGTGATGTACATGGTAAGCTAGAGGGTACTACCTCTATGATCCGTGGTCCTAGTTTCAAGATTAGTCTTAATCCTTGAAGGGGAATCCATCATTTGCCATATACATTCTCAAACCGGAAAATCACATTCCCATCACATGTCTCCATCAGGGAGACCAAATCCATCACTTTACACTTTGTGGATTCCCTTCCATTTACTCGTTCGGTTCCTTTCTTTCATTTGAAGCTTAGATCTTTTAACCAATAAACTCAACTCGTAAGAGATTTTTGTCTTACATACCTCTGTTGGTCAAACACCACCTTAGAAGCTTCCGGGACGCATCCCCTTGCTCCCGGTGCACAATTACACATTTTAGAGCTTACAATTTGACACAATATTTAGTCATAAGTTCCATCACAATTGAAGAAAGCTAAAGTATGCACAATTACCTTTCAATTTTGGGTGAATAGTGTTAGGCCACTTTTAGAGGGCTCGGACACCGCGAACGGCTCAAATTTTATAGAATCAGACGTCCGGTCAACACATACTTTTGGGATGCGGGGATTCATAATTTAAAGTCATTTCCACATTTAATGAAGGTAAAAACATGCAATTTCCCCTTTTTGTCTCAGGTGAACAGTGTTAGCGCCCATTTAGAGGGCCCGAACACCGTGAACGGGTTGAGACGTGCGAGAACAATCGCGCGACCGACATATATACACATTTGGGATGTGGGGATTCACATTTTGGGGTCAATTTAACGAAATAAGGTGCGAAAATGAAAAACCCCCAATTTCCCGTAGGCTAGGGTTTGGCGGTACTCCACCGGTCGGATGGGTGAGTAAATCGGACAATAAATTGCATAATCCTTTGTCTCAAGTCACGGGTATCACATTTTTCATCATTTGGGTGGGTATCGAGACAAAAATACTGGATAATAACCAAAAAATATTGAAAGAGGAAAGTTAGCGAGTATGAGAACACTTGCCTCGACACGTGCTATCACTTTTATAATTGGCTCCTAGACAGATTTGGACTCTACGCCTCGATCTCCTCCTTTCTCTCTCTAAAATCGGCGCTCTTCCTCTCTCCTCCTCTCCAAAAACCCTCTAGAAATGAGAAAAATGGAAGAAACGCGAAGCAGGTCGCGTTTTTATACCCGTCGGGGCGCTCGAGTATCAGGTGAGCGAGTAGCGAGCGCGGCCTCACTGCCGGCCAGCGCTCGAGCACCCATAGGAGCTTAGCGGGCGGGGGAGGTACTGGATTTTACTGCTCGAGCACCCAGCAGGCGCAGCCTGCTGCTTACGCCACTGCTTTTTACGCTTGAGCCTACACTCGAGTGCATAGCAGGCTCGGTCTGCTGGCAGCATTTCAGCAGTTCACAACCCGAATTTCCTTCCGATACGCATACTCATTCATTCAATAGGTCTAGTGTTAATTATGATCACGTTGATTTCCTCGTATTTATTATATTTTTAGACCCAAAACCTCACAATCATACTTCGTTAATAATAAATTGATAAGACAGGCTTCAGAAAGTAGAAATCAGTTTCAATTCTATAAATTATAGAAAATCCATTTCCTATCAGTAAAGGACCCATCTAGTAGACCCTACTAGCGGAGGGGGCGAATAATTGAGGATAGATTGTATTCAATCCATACAATCAAAGGCCGATGATAGGAACAGGAGATCTCTTCTCGCGGGATCTATATATAAATACCTCCCGAAGGATGGTGGATTATGCACTAATACCTCTCGAAGGATGGTGGATCGTTAGAATTCTATCCTCTGAAACTAACGCCCAGAGGAAGGGCGGACCACGTGTAACTCCATGGATAGAGTTATCTTCGATTACACCATAACGTTCTAAGGTATGCCGGAGAACCTAACTTGACCGTATATCAGTCACAAGTCCTAATTAACAGTATCAGAAATATTTTTTCCTTCTTATTTCATAAATAAAAACCCTTTTTAGTTTTAGAAATCAATTACAGTTTCACAATAACTCTTCGGTCAGTTTCAGAATATACAGAAACAGTCTAAAACCCTTCAGTTTCACTTTAGAATATACAGAAATAGTTTGAAACCCTTTAGATTTATTTCAGAATATATAGTAATGGTCTAAAACCCTTTAGTTTTGCTACAGAAGTCTACAGTGATTTATCAGTATAAGTCTGTGTAAACTTTTTAGAAACAGATTACACCAGGAGCTTTATCTAAATACAGATTAACTTTTATACAACAGAATTTGTGGGTAAAAATCATTAAAACCTTTCATTTTTGTACCTAGGTTTTAGCTGAAACTATCGGACTATAAATGGACACCGAAGACATGTGTTTTCATGAAATCGAAGCCAGATATTGCAATATATATAGATAAACAAAAAATTTGTCCAAACAGTTTGCAGAAACAGGCTTTATTTATACAGAATATAGTGAAACATGCCTTTAGAGCATAAATATCATTTTTGAGATACATAAAAGCTGTTAAAATATAGAATAACATTCGAGGTACACTTGCCTAAGGTCGGTCTGTAATTATTTTTAGTCGGATCGGAGTGAAACGACCACACTTCTCCTCTTCTCTTCCCTTTCCCTCTTCTCTCCCGTGGCTCCTTCACTGCTGTCATGCATTATTCCTTCCCCTCTCCCCCAAATCCCATTTAAAACATAGAGAGAAGAGAATCACGTGACTGGGCCCGTGGTCGGCGCTCGAGAGGCAACCGAGCGTGCTTTGAGCACCCGATTTTGCTAAACCCGCTCCGGTGGAGCCTCGAGCACCACTACGAGCGGTGTATTTTGTTTTTTGTGCCCCATTTGCGCTCGAGTGCTACGAGCCTGCAGCAAACCTACTTCGCATTTTCGTCATTCGGGACCCGTTTTGACCCTTCCAACCCAATTCTTCATATCCTTAGACTTTAATTTTGATTATATAACCTTAGTAGGGCATTATTATCATAATTTAAAGCCCGAAATCTTATTTATGAATTAACGTTTCTCGGTTTACAATCTCGGTTCCCGATTTACAAATTTTGAATCTTTGGGCTTTTCGATCTGATTCCTCCCATTCCTTTCGACCACAATTCACATATTTTAACTTAATTACCTCCCAATTACCGTATTTTGGAAATCCAAAACCTTACCACTTATATTAATCATATTATGGAAATCGGTACCTTCTAGGATGTAACTTCCTCTTTTCGCTTCCAAACCCACTTTTCCCATATTCATAAACCTTAGCATGATTTTCATCCACATAATTATTTCATAATTATCACATTTTTGGGGTCAGGATCTCACAATTTCAGTTCAACAGTTTGATAGTTTGATGGTATACATTTCGATTCGATAGTTCAATAGTTTGATGGTATACATTTCGATTCAGTAGTTTGATAGTTCGATGGTATCCTCGATTACCATAATTGTAATGTTCTATAGCATGCCGAAATACCTTATTTAACTTTTCAACAGTTCTAGGTCCATTTTTCTTACTGATTAGCTTAATTCAATGCATTTGTTAGAAATTTTATAATCGAAATCATCATATTTCAAGACCAAGTCCAAGTTTTATTCAGTCACTATTTCAGATGATTTCAAAGGTTTCCATAGTTCGATAATATAGCTTCTCAGAGGTTTGTATGGTTTGATAATATTGTTCCATGCAGACTTTTCAAATACAAATCATTTGATAAACATTACAGGACAACAATTTATGTTTATATCATCAAAATTCCAAGTTTCTAACACAATTTTCCAAATTTTCGTTCTTGGGTTCCATAGAAAACTTCTAGGCTTAAATCAAACACCAAACACAAGTTTATTCATGAAATCGATGCTACAATTCCAAATACATATACAAAATCATGCATTTAAACAAAAAACCCCCAAGTTTGAGCTACGGTTTGCAATACACGGTCTGGACATGAAACGAAGTCAAAACACGAGCTAAACCATGAAATAGGAGTTATCAGTCACAGTATATATATATATATAAACATGAACTTTAGTCCAAAAGTCATGAGATTCATGCAATATTCATGTCAAATATAATAGAACAAGGCTTTTGGAGCATAAACGATAATATGGAGATATTAAAATGCTGTAAAAACAGTATATAATGTCCGAAGTACACTTGCCTAAGCTTGATCTACCATTATTTTTACCCAGATCGGAGCAAAACTGGCGGATTCCTCTTCTCCCCTTTCCCTTTTCCTCTTCTCCCCCTCCGTTCTCTGCTGGAGCGTCGCCAAAATGCTGAAGTAATTGCGTTGCCCCCTTTTATATCTGTCAGGGTGCTTAAGCGTGCCTCGAGCACTCTCTTTTCGCAAAATGGCGCTCGATGGGGCGCTCGAGCGCCCTTCTCGTACCAAGGTGCCGCCCTCGCTTTGCCTCGGTTGCCCTTCGAGCGGGCCCTTGTGTAAAATTCACCTCTCCGGTGCTCAAGCGCACATTGAGCGTCGATCCTTCCTTTGGATGATTTCACTCGTTTTTATTTTGGTACCAAATTTTTCACTATATTTAAACCCAAATATGATTTTCATCCACATAATTATCCCATAATCATCATGTTTTGGGGTCAGGATCTCACACCTAATTAATGTTCCTTCAATTTCATACAAATCTTCAAAGACTAATACCGATTTTGATCCGTCTCCAAACCGCCCATGAAAACAAACCGGCTTAATCTATTCCTCCAAATACAAATCCTCAAACTTTCCCAGCATAGTCCCATTTTCTCATTAGACAAAATTCCTATTCTAGATTCGATCAATCTTGCCTTTCGTTCAGGATGCATAACCTAATTGCAGGGCATCGTATCCTTTAGATGTAAATTACACAAATATCCTCGAGTATCTTTTCAACACTAAAAGGATTCCCACCACTGAAAGATCAATTCTGGATCATTAGTTCCACTTATTTGCCATATCAACAAAATGAAACAAATATTCCTTCTTCCAGTCAAATACTCATCTAGCTACTTGTCACAATTTCCAATTACCGACAAAACCTCAACATTTAGCAACTTAATATTCTATTGTCATGCCAAATTATGCTTCCAAATCAAATAACTTAATCTTTCACAATAATCTAACGAAAATCTGGGGGCCTTACCGTTTGATTAACCTCAAGTAAAATCAAAAGGGTTCTCCTTTCAGGCTTTCATAACCATACTTGTTCCGATAGCTGAATTGGTTTGTAGTGATCCTTCACCTGCCTTATGAATATCCTAATCTCAAATACTCCTAATCATCAAATCATTAACTTCTGATTGTTCAAAGTTCACCAAATATCCTTATCGGTTACACTTGAATCGTCAAGATCATTTCTGATCTCGGCATAACCTCAACAACAACTTTATTTGGCAGTCAGAAAATAAGATAGGCAAATCTTTTCTTTCAACAGTTTCTTCTAATTTCCATATCCACTTAATAACTTTTCAGGTATGGCCTAATACACCATCTATACTTAGCACACACCTCATTACATAACTTGTAAGTACCACCATATTGGTTCCATTATTTCTTTTGCAATTCATCCAACACGTGAGCCTATTTACAATTCAGATTATTCCTTTTTAAATTATTAGTTCTAGTGTTGTAATTTGCCATCCAGATCATCTTAATACTCCATTAAGATTAATTTATTCAAAAACCCCAACCGGACTTCAAAACTCATAATCTCTTCAGACAATGATTGTCCCTCAGGAGTTGTCATCCTTAGGTTTCAGTCTAGAATCTTGGAACACATAAATTTATTCCCTAATCATCATCAATAACTAGTTTCATCTTTCAACCATCCCAGAAACATCCTAAAAGATGAGGCATGACACTAAGGATCCCACTATCCACCTTGCCTTATCTTAATTAGCTAAAATTTATTTGGACAATCAAGAACCTTAGTTACTTTCTTCAATACATTAAGCTCAACTTATCATTAATTCTAACATTGAGCGATTCGAACGCTCCTATCATTACACAACTCAAAATGGTTCCATCTGAACTTTCAACTTGATTCGATTTGCCTAAATCTGAAATCAATATCATTTTTCTTAATCACTAAAGCTCAGTCTATTTTGGACCTACTTAGGCTAGCTAGGATACTTAGGACCTAATCATTCTATATCTATACCTATTGATTCGGTCAGTCAAAATCATTTCCTAAGCTTTCGCTTAAAATTCAGATCATTTCTAAGGCATCTCGTTTTCTCTGATACCAATTGTGATAGAACGGATCCTAATCCTTATAGGATCATCCATCAGATACTTACAGAACTCATAGACATTTAAATCCTGTAGAAATTTGGACAGAGTTTTCACTGCATCTAGACCAAATTTAAATATACAATCTGTATATTATGACCTATACAGAACATACCCGATATCTAATTCTCAAAAACATTACCATAACACAAATACAGGACCAGAACAAGCACACAACTAACCAAACATCGTATTCTACACCCTATAACACATACATAGGATCACAAATGCCATGTATAACTTTAATTCGACAATCCTATCCACTATTCCAGAATCCATATGAGAGATGCCATCTATGACCTGCTCATATTCAATAATCAAAATAGTGAAAGCAACTTTATCCGTAATGTAAATCTGCGGAAGCATAAATACTATTCCATCAGGATACAAAATGTATCACAGTTATTTATACATAATCTCCTTTACAAAACTCTAGAAGACTTTAAGGCTCTAAATCTTCCTTGCTAGCTCTAGCTATGTCAGATCTTTCGGTATCGTCTCTATAGCTTTATCTAGAGGGAAAAATATAAAATAGTGAGCTAAAGCCCAATAAGGTATCAAAACATATAGTATATAATGCTTTCATGCAGAAGATATATTCATTAAGATAGAAAACTATGATGATATCAAATGAATAGAAGTATTCATGTGAACAGGTCTCAATAATCATAATTCGTGCTTTCATATAAAATATAAATATAGTAGAGTAGAAATCACGATAATCAGAAGAATGGTGGCTCATGAAAATAGGAATAAAACATAAATGCATTAAAACAGTGATTATGAAAATATTAGCAAAATATAAATACAGAAGATCTTAGAAATTGTCAAAGAATAGGAACATGTAAAGAATTTATGAGAAAACCCTAGTTCGATAATCATAACCCATACTTTCATTATGCAGAACAGTTATGCAGATGAACATAAATGCAAATGTATAGAAACATATAAGTATTCCATCATGGAAGTAGCAGAAAAGTGCATGAAAACAGAGAAAGCATAAACCAGTAAAATCATGCTTCGAAAATCATAAAACAGTGTAGCGAAACTCAAAAGTCAGAAACTGATATTAAATCTTTGAAATTCTAGAAATCTTTATTTTTCAATCAATAAAGGACCCAACCAATAGACCCCTACTACCAGAGGGGGCAAATAATAATAGGATAGATTGCATTCACACTACACAATCCAAGGCCTGAACTAAAATATCCCTTCTCACATTATTATCCCTTCTCGTGGGATTATGTACCGGTCTAAAACTAAATCTACCCTCCACACTTAATGTCCCAAGGAAAGGCGGACCACATATCACTCTGTGTACAGAGTTATCCTCGATTACCACCATAATGTTCTAAGGCATGTCGGATAACCTAACCTAACTGTATATCAGTTATGGGTCCTAATTTACAAAGTTAGAAACATTTTTGTTCTTATTTCCCAACTGATAACTTATCACACTTCAGAAGTTTGTTTGAAATTACACAGTTAATCCTTCAAGTTTGCTTAAGAAATCCACAGTAATTTAACAGAACATTTCCATGCGAATTTTTCAAATACAAATCATAGCATGGGTACTTCAGCATTACAATTCAACATTTACTAGTCAAAATTTATGGATTAAAACCACCAAATCCCTTCATTTTCTTACTTAGGGTTTCGTCAAACATTTCGGATGTAAAACGGATACCAAACACATTTTTAATCATAAAATTGAAGCTATAACTCATAAAACATATACATAACATGGATTAAATTCAAGATTTCATCTCATTTTTGAGTTAGGGTTTTAGGTGAAAATTTCAGACAATAATCAGACAAAAAACATGCACCAAATCATGAAATCAGAGTCATATGTTGTCATATATATACAGGTGAATATAAAATCTATCCGATTAATTTACAAAATCATGCTTTATTTACATAAAACATGTAGAATAATAAATTTAGAGCATAAATATAAATTTAGAGATACTACAATGCTGTAAAAATTGTAGATAACTTCTAAAGTACACTTGCCTGAGCTCAATCTGCCGTCATTTTTACCCGGATTAGAGTTGAATGACGGATTTTCTCCCGTTCCTTCTCCTTTTTCCCTCTTCCTCCTTCCTTCTCCTCTGTTCTGCTTCGTGCTACTCGTTGTTTGCCCTCTCTCTCCACAATTTTCCATTTAAAAACACAGAGGAAAGTGGTCACGTGCTACCCCCATGACCAGCACTCCAGCGCCAGTTGAGCAGCCTTCAAGCGCTATCTTGTGCATTTTTCTACCTCGATTGCACCTTGAGTGCCAGCCTCATAGGCTGCCACTGCCCCTGTCTCACCTCGAGCTGCCATTAGACGGTCGCATTCATAAAATGGGCTCGAGTGCCATCGAGCGCTCCTCCTATTTTGGCCCATTTTGCCTCATTTTACTTCGGTACCAAACTTTTCACTATACTTAAGCCCAAACATGATTTTCATCTACCTAATCATTCCATAATTATCATATTTTGGGATCAGGATCTCACAATTCTAAATAGAATCAAGGAAGCATTCATTAGGCACGGCTTGAGAATGCTGAGGACCTCTTAGATGTGTAAGATGAACTGTGAAGGTTACTTGTGGTTTTGAAAACATAGGCGTTCGGAGATTTATGGTTGATAAGCGGGCAAAGGATGATCTATAGTAAGAATGTTATCGATCAGTTATGAATAGGAATTGTGCTAGTGGCAGCATTCAGGAATTAAGTCACGGTCGTTATAAGTCCTGGTAATGTTGTTTGAGTTTGTAGATTCATTGGCATATTTGTGAATTTTATGAGTTAAATTTTTCGGCCATGTTCGGCCCTTATTGTGATGACCTCATCGTTGGATTCAAGGAATCATAGGAAGTGTGAATTATGTTGGAGGATTATCTAATGGTTTAGGAAGGCTGTTAGTCGTCTGTTTGATTAAGGCTAGAGTGTGAGGCTCAGTAATGGAAGATGTTGATTTGAGCATGCGGATTCCTTAATAGCATGAAAGTGGTCTTGTAGAGATTTAAGAGACGGCTAATTTAGGAAAGGCTTATCAATGTCGCATAGGTACACAGTTTTCTTGGTCATAGCTTAATCTAATAAGATATCTGTTAAGTGTCCTTCAATGATTTATAATGTCCTGATTTTTGAAAATCGTAATTAAGGTCATATAATCAAGATTTGGTTTAATTAATGAAAGAAATATTAAGTTAAGAAGAAGTCATCTCAATTGCTAACAAGTTATTACCTGCTAAGCATAAATGTTGATTGGTAGAAAAATCGTTGACCGGAATAGGCTTCATTAACCAGATGAATCAATTGTTGACCGAATTATTGACCGGCTGAAAAGAGGGGAAGAATCCAGTCAACAGGCATTGACCGGATGAAATTAATGGCCAGTTGGAATAAGGAAGAACCCGATCAAACATGCGTTGACCGGCTAAAATGAAATGAGGGCCAAGGACAGAAGAAATAAGGCCCGAGGACTTGTGTGAAAAAGGTAAGACAAGAATTTGGTGATTGGCAAGAAAGGAGGAAGGAATCCGATCAACATGTGTTGACCAGCCCATCAAAAAAATACTCAAAAAAGCATCCTGTTGCCAAAATTTTGATCAACATGTTAATTGATAATTATGCCATTTTGCCCGGAATGGCAAAATGGATGGGTTGCACAAAAAATCAAAAATGGTATAAAATTCCCGATATGAATGAAGGGTCAAAAAGAGGAAAAGACCGGTTGTCAAAATATCCGGTCAACATGTTGACCGGATGAGTTGGCACAATGTTGGCTTGCATTAATGAGAACGACCTGTATGACTGAAAGCAAAATGACCGGAGTGCACAAATGGCCGATATCTTATTTTGAGACAAAATACCTAGTTGCCAAGTTATCCGATCAACACGTTGATCGAATAAGATGGCAAAATAGGCAGAATGATGCATGGTGTGATTTTGCCTAGAATGGCAAAATAACCGGTATGAGCGATTTGCCGACATGCACAATCTGCCCGGTATGGCCAAAATTAACGGGATGGATGCATTTTGCCAGTATGAAGCATTTTATGGTACAAATGCTGGTATAAGAAAGAAGAAGAGATTTTTGCCAAAGATGATAAAATGAATTCCGGAGACCATTTCTAGATGCCATTAAGTGAAATCCGAAGACGACCTCTAGAGACAATTGAGTGAGTTTTCAGATAGAATTTTCTGAGAAAATGACCAAGATAGATTTCCAAAAGACAACCAAAGTAGAATAATGAATGAAATGAGCAAGTATGAGAGTTAACCCAATTGACTTACTAGCTAAAAATTTATCTAAGGCCAAAGTGGTCAAAGCAGAGGGGGTGTACTGCTTCTACCTGCTCCTGCCTGCTTGAATAATCTAGAATTCTTAGGAATTCTCTAGAAGGACAAATGAGAGTAAAATATTTGTAGTAGGTGACCTGCTCCACCTACTCTCACCAACCCCACCGCCCATAAATACTGGATGTGGGGATAAGAGACAGGAGTTTTTTCAGAGAGAGCTTAAGAAGAAAAGGCATTTAAGAGACGAAAGAAAGGAAAGAAAGAATTAAAGGCCATACTTGGGTAAGGGAATTTGCAAATCAGGCAAATGTACCCCCAATGTTTTTGATAAATTATGTTTAAAGTCTGATTATTTTCATGCTCTCTCTCTATTATGTATCTATGTGAAGCATGATAAAGTAATTTCTTTCTGCATATTGTTAATGTTTACGAATGCATCATTTAAGAACTTTGGTTAATTGATTTTTGTATGAAGTCCGGCTATTTGCTTATTTGCATGAAATTTGATTATTTGCATATTTGCATGAAATTCTGTTATTTGCATAAGTCCAGTCATTTGCATATTTGACAAAGTCTAGTTATTTACATAATGGAAGAACTCCATTATTTGCTTATCGCATGTCTAAGTAGTTCTGTTATTTACATCTATGAAGAACTTCAGCCTATTGCTTTGATAAGAACTTCGGGCTTTTGGAAGCCCATATTTTTGAAATTGGATATAATGGTCGAGAGCTGCGGGCCAAAAATGTAGCCATGATTTTGGATATACTAGTCAAAAGCTAAAGACCTTAAATGTAGTTGTTTTGGT
This sequence comes from Nepenthes gracilis, assembly GCA_033239525.1. Taxonomy (NCBI): domain Eukaryota; kingdom Viridiplantae; phylum Streptophyta; class Magnoliopsida; order Caryophyllales; family Nepenthaceae; genus Nepenthes; species Nepenthes gracilis. The sequence goes on along the minus strand of BSYO01000003.1, from coordinate 19,714,028 downwards.
TGGTCAAGAGCTACGGACCTTAATTGTAGCCGTTTATAGGATTTGACGGTCAGGAGGGTCGAGAGATGCAGGTCTAAAATGTAGCTGCTATTTGAGACATGTTGGTCAAGAGCTACGGACCTTAAATGTAGCCGTTTGTTAGTCAAGAGTTACGGATCTTAATATAGCCGGTTTTTAACAGAATCTGGTTTGAAATAGAAACATGTTTTGCAAACCAATTTGCATGAAAATTACTTCAGCACCTATTTTTTTTGAATTTGACTCCGGCCTTGTTTCTTAACTACAAGCATGAATGCCTTCATCACGCTTTGTCTATTTCTGCCCTAATTATGATTATGCATGACTTTTTTATATGGGTACCTTGCTGGGCTTTCAGCTCACTCCCATTCTATTTTTCTTTCAGACGATGATGAGTTTATATCGTACAAAAAATAATTGAAGTCGATGGACTAGCTAGGCAGAAGACTAATCGGGAATTAAGTAGCAATGCAAGAGTGATATTGATGTAAATATATATTGATTCTTTGGGAGAATTTTGTAAAACGATTCTATTATATTAATTAATGGGTAAATTATGTGCTTCTGCTAAATTTCCAATGGGAGGAATTTGTGGTTCCTAGTGGCATCTCAATTCATTTTTGGAATCATGTGTCTGGCCGACCAACCTAAAATCCTCAGATGGTCAAGATGTTAATCGACCTAGTTCGACCGACCCACTTAATTAGGACAACTTAGGAGCTCCGGCCTTATGCAATCCTGTACACATGATGTAAAATAAAAGAAAAATTTAAGTACACCCCAATAAGTATACATACATGTATATCTTTTGACAAGGGTATATTTTAATACGATATGAGTACGATAATTTGACAAAGGTCATATAAGGTGGAATATAGTCATTTCATCACAGTGTGTTTGATTGAGGCTAGAGTGTGAGGCTTGGTAAGGGAAGATGTTGATTTGAGTATGTGGATTCCTCAAAAGCATGAAACTGGTCTTGTAGAGATTTAAGAGATGGCTAATTTAGAAAAGACTGATTAATGTCACATGGGTACATAGTTTTCTTGGTCATAGCTTAATCCGATAAGATATCTGTTAAGTGTCCTTCAAGGATTTATAATGTCAACAGAGTACATGACTTAGAAGCAATTGGTACCCATCAGAGTATAATATGTGGGGATAACCTTCTAGGGTTGTATGGTAAATTATTGTCCATGTCGTTTCAACTGATTCCTGATGGATCAAGTATGTTGTAGTTGAATATAGTACTTTTGAGAAAGGTTTAGGATTATGCCTTTCCTACATTGTGCGTGGGTGGATACCCTTGAATATAAGAGGGGGAGAAGCCTATGATCAGGATTGCTCCAACTACGGTTTGGAGTTTGCAATTGGGGTCGTTACTTCGAAGGTTTATAGGATATGGTTATTGTCTAGCTAATCCTAAAGGATTGAGGGGTTGTCTCACGGGGAGAGATGGCCATATAGCGGTGCAGGAGGGCAAAATTTGCTTAAGGACCATAATGGTGAGTTTCAGTGTCAGTTAGGAAAAAATGATCAAGCAATAGCGTAGGTTGGTGAGGTTGTGGTTGAAAGATTATACTACGTGATGTCTCATCAGCCGAGATGAATATTATTGCTGATGTTTTGGGTGATGAGTTACTATTAATGGACATTTCATGTTTGAGGAAGTTGTCTAAATTCTGGGAAGTGAATCACGGGCAAATCTTAATGTTCGAGTAGGTGAACATTTTGCTTTTGGGGAAAAGATTTATATGTTGAATATCGAGGTTATGAATCACAGTGTTCTTCAAGAAAGGTGTATATTTTGCTGATAATTGGATGTCAAAATTTTTAGACTCGATATTGTCTTGGTGCATTAAAGGAGTTATTGTATGGTAAATCTTGAGTAGCTCCTAATAGCTAAGCGAAAGGGTGCTCTGCCTTTGTTTTTTGGAAAGATAGTTGCCTTCTAAGAAGTGAGGTCAGGAAATTATGAGATGAGAAGCCCTCATCATTTCGATTTTGAGGTTGTTAAGGCAGCAAGAATTAAGGATGCCATTTGGTTAATAGTTGAATTTGCAGAGTAGGACAGCCTATTCTTCATGATTTGGATCATATGTTTGGATAAAATAAGTTGACTCGCCGGTATGCTGACGGAACGATAAGTTGCTAAGTATTCGAGTTTTGAGGTTTTGGTAGTAACTTGTGGCAGTACCAAAATTTTTAGATGACTACCTCAATTGTGTTCCCTGGGTTGATTATAATCTGTGATTTCTGGGCTTTGCCTTAGTTGTGTCAGCATCCTTGGCATTTTTCATAGGTTTCCAGCCGCTAGGTAATTTAGGTCTCCAATATGAATCAATGGATATGTGTAGCAAAAGGATTCTTAATACCCTAATGAATGGTTAATCAGAGTAGCATAGCATAAGCTTATGGGCTCCCAGCCCAGAAATTTCAAAATGAGATTAAGGTTTCAAGTGAATGATCATTCTCGAGGCTTAGGAGGTATCGAGGTGAGAGCCTGCTGGTTTGTTTGAGATTTTGTATTAAGTTGGAGAGGTAGACAATAATTGGGCTTACCTGTGAATTTGGGTGGATTATCGTAATGTCTTCCAGGTACTGATGATTGAGGAAATGGGTTTGTGATCAGGGTGTACGTGACAAACTGTATTTTTTGCAGAAAATTGGGCAGAGTTTTGTCTATAATATAGACATCCATTAATACAAAACCTGTACAAATTCCTGCACAGCAACCACAAAATACACACTACACACACACAGGATCCAAATTGCCATAATAACAACAGGTGGCATTGACGTCATAACTCCGATACGACGTCGGCTTAGATAAAATGCTAACTAGGTAACCAAATATAATTATAAAAACCTGTGGAAGCACAAACATCCATCATATACAGCAAAAAACTAAACTATATAGCCATCATCATCATCATCACATACATCTGTAACCATGAGTATCAAAATAAATAATACAAGTTCTCTCTCTCAAACAAAATCATAAAACTAAGTCACAAAAAGCTCTACAATCAATATCTACTGCCTATCCTATGCCTATGGTCTACTCGAATTCATCAGGTATAAGTACATGCTCATCTGGAAGGAAGAAAGAAATAAGGGTGAGCCAAATGCTCAACAAGTGTGAGGTTTCGGATCCAAAAACTTGATAATGATGAGGTGATTAGTATAAGGATCAATATTAAGCCTATGAAACGAATAAAGGCACCAAGCGGCGCCTGTTGTGGGCCCAAGAAACGCCCGAGCAAAAAAGGGGCGGAAAAGCCGGAGTGGCCTTACGGCCGGAGTAGATTGAGAGGACGGAGTGGCCCTGAGGCCGGAGTAGATGGGCAGGCCGGAGTGAATTCAAGCCGGAGTGCTTTGCAAAGGAAATGGACGGAGTGAATTAAGGCCGGAGTGCTTTGAAAAGGAAATGGGACGGAGTGAATTCAGGCCGGAGTGCTTTGTAAAGGAAATGGGACGGAGTGAATTCAGGCCGGAGTGAATTCAGGTCGGAGTGCTTTGAAAAGGAAATGGGACGGAGTAGTTTAGCAGACCGAAGTGGATTGAGAGGAGAATTCAGGACGGAGTGGCCTTATGGAGTAGATTGAGAAAAGCGTAAAAGCCGGAGTAGCCTTACGTTTGATGAAAACCGGACTGAGTGGAAGAAGTCCCACATCGAAATAAAAAGAAACCATTGAAGCATATATAAGACCCAGAACTCCTTACCAAATAAGGACGCGTACGGGTTTTGACGAAGGCCGGAGTGGCCTTACGACTCAAGAAGGCCGGAGTGACCTTGCGACTTTTAAAAGGACGGAGTGATTTTTGGAAAAGGAAATAACCGGAGTTGCTTATAAATCAAGAAGCCGGAGTGACATAAGGGACGGAGTGGATTTACTCAAAGAAGCCGGAGTGAACTGCCTTCGTGACTCTTAAGGACGGAGTGCTTTTGAAGGAAATAACCAGAATTAAGTATAAATTGAGAAGTTGGAGTGACATAACGGATGGAGATGATTGACGCTCTTAAAGCCGGAGTTGATTTATGCTCTTGAAGCCGGAGTGATTTAGCTAGAAGCCGGAGTGATTTACGCCTGAAAGAAGCCCAAATCTGGTCAACTGAAGTTGACCGGAAGAGAAGAATGGGTGCCGGAGTAGGAGATTTACTCCAGAATAATCACGGGAACTCCGAAAACCTCCCGAATCTTCGGGAAAGAACGGGAAAGAATGACTCCGAAAAAATCTGAAAATTTTTGGAAGAAATAACACTAGAGATCTCTGGAATTCTCTGGAAGATTCCTGCCCCAACCTTCTCATCCCACCGCCTATAAATACTGATGAGGAGATTGGAAGGAGGAGCAGGAAGAGCGACGAGCGAAAGAGAAGGAAGAAGAAGAGGAGGGAGAGGCGAAGGAAAAAGAAGGAGAAAGAAGATGTCCAAGCCAAACATGAGGACTTGATGAGCATCCCAGGCAAGTGTTCTCATACTCACTATAGCCAATTTGTGATTTTTACTCGTTCCCTATCAAGAATTATCGTTTTAATATCCATCCAAATCATAAAAATTGTATAGCCCATGATTAATAATCTATATGCTTCGCTTACAATGAAATGAGCACCGGAGAACTCCAAAATGATAATGACTCAATGAGAAGAGAAATGCTAAAATTCTCTCTTGAATCCAAATTGAATCGTGAAAAGGAACAAGTTCAAAGAAGAATAAAAATCGTATAAGCAATCAAAGGAAATTACATGGCATGTGTGATTACCATGTGAAATACTTAAGTTCCCAAGCAAGATGAGAAACGAATAAGAAACGAATGAGTAAACGGAGAAAAGTCCACAATGTGATATGTGATGATATGTGAATAAGGAAGCCTCCCAAATGGCGGGAGATACGATCATGAGATACGGTGGACTTTTCCTCAAATGAATAAGAAAATAGAATCATGAAACTAGGACCATGGACTTTTAGATGGGTAGTATTCTCTGGCTTGACACGTCCATCACGGTGGAAACCCAAAGAATACTTGGGCCACGTATTCTGGTCGCTTGTGTGTAAGCGGGTGGTGTCCATGTCACGCCTTAGGATACTATTGTGGAAGAACGAGGACTGCCCTAGTACCCCGGGGGAATGGGGCGATTTACGGCACGATGTGCACGACCCCCCGGATGGGTCGTAAAAGATAATCCCTCACGGCCTTAGATCATGTGGAGTATCATGATCCTTTCCTCGTTCTCTCGCATCGTTTGCTAGTACGACCTACTGGCCCTGGTCCGCAAAGATTAAAGTAAATTGATAAATGTAATAAAACATGTTCAAATGGTAACTAAAGGTTCCAAAACACGATGAATGGAAAATCAATACCTCCAAATGATCCACTCAAGTCTCATTGTATTTCCTGTTTCTTCACAATTTGATAAGTGATGTATGATTTCACTTGCTGAGCTGTACGCTCACGCTTGCTACTTTCTCCTCCCAGGTGATAGTGTTGAAACGGCCCCTGAATTAGTAGAACAAGAAAAGGGATCTACTTAAGCAAAGTCGAATGTCAAAAGCCTGGAGATTAGTTACATCCCTGTTAAGCTTCCGCAGGTAACTAAGTATTTAGTTTTGCTTCCGCATTTCATTTGGATATATAGAGAACTTATGGCATCTCTCTTGAGCTAACATGGTATTTAATATACCATGCTAGAGCCACAAATTTTAGGTGGTTTATGGATCCTGTGATATGCTGGAATTATGATACTTATAGGTATGAGTTATTATTGACGGAGGGTTATTTGAGAAAAATAACCCGGTCCGTCACAATAAGTGTAACAGAAATATATAATAAGCAATACATATTTAAATGAAATGGGAATGAGATAGGAGCAATAAGTAGGGATGCATAAAGATATGAAACATGATTTAATGCACTTACTGATTTATATTTATCTTTGTGGACCAGGACCAGTAGGCCTTACTAGTTAAAGGTGCGGGAGAATGAGGAAAGGATCATAATACCCCATATGATCTAAGGTTGTGAGCTCTTATTTTAGACCTAGAGGGGGGCCATATATATATCATGCCAGTAAATGGGCCAATAACAATATTCCCCCATGTCCCTTGAGACCCAAAGGCAGTTCTTCGTCTTTTTACAGTATTATCCTAAGGCATGCCAAAAGTATCACTCGCTACAATACGCAGCCAGGATAATATTTAATTCTCCATTATAATACTAATGGCATGCCAAGAGATATTACCCTTTGTAACACAAATTTGTGGTACTAGTTTGATGATTTCTTATTATTTGAGGGAAGGACCACCAAACTTCTTTTACAAATTTCTCCATCTAGGAGAACAAATCAATCGTTTAACAAATTGTGAAATTTTCTCTTAATACTTCTATGATTTTTATCTTTCTTTCTGATTTAAGTCTTCTCCTGACTTAATTTATATGCATGAATATCATAAACATAGGGAAGAATAGAAATTCCTACCACCGAGAGACAATTATAACTTTAAAGACTTCTGGAGAATATTTTCTTTACAAACAGATCACAAATATATTTTTTTGAAGTATACAATTAAACATATGCAAACAAATATAGCTTGCACAAGTGAAATCATGCAAAATTCTTAGTTGTCTTGAATGAACAGTGTCAGAGCACAAGTTAGAGCTTCCGGACGTGTCAAACGGGTCAATACTTGAGAAATCGAACACCCAACAGGTGAATATACATATTTAGGACATGGGTAAATTATCATTAAGACAAATCAAGCATAGAGTTCAAATTGGAAGGGCTACATGAGCTAGGCGTGGGTCTAGGGTTTTGCCACAGCGAAATCCATGTGAAACTTTGGGGAAACGGACATCAAACTACAAATAATTAGTCTAATAGGTATGGGTTTCATGATTTACATGATTTAGGTGGCCACTAGAACGAAAATACCCTAGAAAAATGAATAAAAAATGAAAGAGAGAACAAAGAGGGTGTGAGTACACTTATCTCTATCCGATCTACAGCTTCTCTAATTGGCTCGTTCTTGGAATCGGACCCAAAGACCTCATTTTCCCCTCTCTCTCTATCCGTCGGCTCCCTCTCTCTTTTTCTTTCTTCTCTTTCCTCTCTTCTTCGCATTCTATTCCCCTGAATCCCCTACTTTTGCTTCTTTTATTGTTTTATTATTATTATTATTATTATTATTATTATTATTATTATTATTATTATTATTATTATTATATATATATATGTATTAATTCATTTTTTTAATTTTAAAATCTAAATCAATACTTGCGCGACCGAACGGGCACACTTCGAGTGCTGGCTCAACAAATTCCAGTATCCTCAAAAATTTTATAATATTTAATTAGTTTTTTTCACATCAAAAGTATCCAAAAAATAAATAAGCCCAATTAAATTGAATAAAAATATTTAGAATATTACAGTGTAACCGTTGTGAGAGATTAGAAATTTATGTCATGGTAAGGTTTCCATCTCGATTTTAGATAAAAATTATTAGATGTTGAGAATTAGGATTATTTAAGTGAGTAAAGCTCTTTAGGAAAGATCATCACATCTGGGATGTAATTTTGGAATGCAGAGATGAAATCTAGAAGGACTATTCCCTATTGTTAAGTTTTGAGGTTCGTTAAATTTTGAGGACAAAATTTCTATAAGTGGGAGCGAGTTGTAAGGTACCAGTTTTTATGATATGGTAATTAGGAGTAATTAAATTAATATAAGTGAATCGAGGTCAAAAGACACTGGAGAAGTTAAATCGAAACCCCCAAAGACCCAAAGACACTCGAGTGCCAGTCCGTGTATAATCCACGTGCGGGCTTTTAACCGTTATTTCACATGGTTTGGGGAGAAAAAAGAAATAAGGAAGAGAGAGAGAGAGCATGAAGGAGAAGAGGAAAATGGAGGAATCTGAGGCTCCCGAGTCTGATTTTGAGCTTGAACTAGTTGGAGGAGTGATAGATCAAGTAGAGAAAACATACCCTCATCTCTCGTTTTTATGAACTTCTATTTTATTTTCTTCTGGTATTCTCATTCCAATACCCGATTAAAGTTATATTATATATTACCCATGGGTTGAGCATATACATATGTGAATTTCGTGTCAAACTTTGAAGTTTTGGGAAGTTTTTCGCACCAAAACCCTAACTCTACACCCAGACATTTTTACCCACGGATTTTTGAGACTTTTGCCTAATTTCGGTCTAGAATATTGTTACCTATAATTTGTGCACATTAATTTATTGATTGGGTATTTGATTTTGTGGTTTTATGTGGAATTTCATTCATCGAAACCCTAACCCGCACCCAGACCATGTTTAACGGGTTAATTGGAGTTTTATACATGATTTGGCCTTAATTATGATTTACCCATAAGTTAAAAGTGGATAATTTCCTATTGGGTGTCTGATTTTGCACTTACGGACCCCAGTCACCCGTGCGGGTACTGTTCACATATGCGGGCACTATTCATTTGAGGCATTTGAGTAATTTTTGCATAATTCCATCGTGTTTAATTGTTATTTAAATAATGGATAAAGCTTAATTGTATGTTCCAAAAAAAATTATTGTAACCATTTGTGAAGGGTATTTCATTTGGAAGCTCTAAAGTCGTGTTTGGTCTGACTTGGTAAGAAATTTCTAATTCTTCCGTGAAATATGTAAAATTATGCATATAATTGAAATCATCTGAGGAGTTAAAGCATGGGAAATAATTTTTTGTATCTGTATATATATGAATTTGGCAAAATATGCAAAGCTTTTAAGGGACTCCACAATTTGTCATTGTGACGGACCGTATTTTCTGTTGGAAAATCGATAGAGTACCGTATGTAATATGTGACTGACTGAATTATTCTCCATCGAATAACCTCCGTCAATGGTAACATAAACTAAAGCCACAATTAGCAATTGTGGATTCTACAAAAATTTCGACAGAGTTCCCTCTGCAACTGGACGAAAACCAAAAATTCAACCTGTTTAAAAACATCCTGAACAAGCACACAAATAATCATTATTGAATGTTTGGCCTATAACATACAACACAGGATCATATAACTGACATATCATCCATGACTCTAGTACAGTAACCCTATCTACTATATTGGGTCTAGAGAGATACCATCTAACAAAACTCAAAATTTAAAAACATTAACATAACATAAATGCGGAAGTACAACTAAATCATCAAAACCTGCGGAAGCATAACAAAATCATAATGTAACAACAAGCCACATCCATCCATGAGTGGCTGTTTATATTCTAATATTATAAACATAATCCAATCTTCAAGCTTCGACATCCAGCTAATATCTTCAAGCAAGTCTCTCCCTTTCTCTAACTAATTTGGTGCCGGCTAAGTGGTCTCATTTGGAAGGAAAAACAGCAAGGGTGAGCGTACAACTCAGTAAATATAATCACACTCAATACTCATAGATAAATAATAGAACAACTGGAACCAGGGGAAAAATACAAGTAATCTCAATAATCATGAATCAGGAGAGGGAACAGGAAACATATGGAATCATTGGGTTCTCACGGTTACATCGATTAGGCATTATTCATTTTCATCATTGTATCGTCTTTGTGGACCCGGGCTAGTAGGCCGTACTAACCAACGATGCGAGAGAATGAGGAAAGGAATGTGTTCGCTGCACATTCTAAAGCCATGGCTACATTTTAGGTTTGCAGCACTCGACCACTGGTTGCATCTCCACTATGCAACACTAAACCAAACGGCTACATTTTAGCCCTGCAGCACTTGGCCATCTCAACACGCCCCATATCCCCTGGGGACCAGGCAATTCCTCATTCTTCCACAGTAGTATCCTATGGCAGACTACAAACATTACCCACTCCCGCGAGCGGCTAGAATACGTGGCCAAGTATTCCTCGGGTTCACACCGCGATGGATATGGTAAGCCAAAGGTTACTACCCCTATGAATCATGGTCTTAGTTTCAAGATTATTTCCAACACTTGGAGAGGGAAATCCACATTTGCCATACACATTCACAATTCGGGAAAACACATTTCCATCACATACATCTCCATCCGAGAGATCATTCCATCACTATGTACAATGTGGATTCCCTTCCATTTACACGCTCGGTTCACAACTTTCTGTGGAACTCAATCCCCTTATTCTTAACAAATTATTCCAAGTTCACGAGGGAGATTAGGATTTCTTACCTCTGATGATCACATATCATTTAGAAGCCTCCGGGACACATTCCCTTGCTTCCGGCACATGGATACAAATTTCGGAGCTTACATTACATTAAAACAATTAGACATCACTTTCATAACAGTTAAATGGGGTCAAAACATGTGCATTTTGTGATAGTCCGGATTATTTTTCCAATAAATAACCTCCATCAATGGTAACACAAACTAATACCCATAATTAACTTATGGATTCTACAGAAATTTCGGCAGAGTGTCCTCTATAACTGGACGAAAATCAAAAATATGACCTGCTCAAATACATCATCTACAAGCACACAACTAACCAAAATAATCAATACAAAGCCTACAACACACAACACAAGATCATATAACTTCCATATCATCTACGGCTCCAGTACAGTAACCCTATCTACTATACTGGGTCTAGAGAGCTGCCATCTAACAAAACTCAAACTCTAAGAACATTAACGTGGCATAAATGCGGAAGTACAACTAATTTATCAAAACCTGCGGAAGCATAACAAAATCATAATATAACAACAAGCCACATCCATCCATGAGTGGCTATTTATATTCTAATATTATAAACATAATCCAATCTTCAAGCTTCAACATTCAGCTAATATCTTCAATCAAGTCTCTCCCTTTCTCTAACTAACTGGGTGCCAGCTAAGTGTTCTCATCTGGAAGGAAAAACATTAAGAGTGAGCGTACAACTCAGCAAATGTAATCATAACTCACTAACAATCATGACAAAGATGAAAGCCACAACTGGGAGAGGGGAAAAGCACAAGATATCAATAATCAGGAATCAAGAGAGGAAATAGGAAACATCTTGGAACATTAGATTCTCACGGTTACATCGATTAGGCATTATTCGTTTTCATCATTATATCATCTTTGCGAACCTGAGCTAGTAGACCGTACTAACCAACGATGCGAGAGAACGAGGAAAGGAATGTGTTCGCTACACATTCTAAAGCCACGGCTACATTTTAGGTCTGCAGCACTTGACCATCGGTTGCATCTCCACAATGCAACATTTAACCAAATGGCTACATTTTAAGCCTGCAGCACTCGGCCAACACGCCCCATATCCTTCGGGGACCAGGGCAAACGTCTTTCTTCCACAGTAGTTTTCTAAAGCATACTATGAACATCACCCGCTCCCACGAGCGGCCAAAATACGTGGCCAAGTATTCCTCGGGTCACACCGTGATGGACATGGTAAGCCAAAGGTTACTACCCCTATGAATCATGGTCCTAGTTTCAAGATTAGTTCCAACACCTGGAGAGGGAAATCCATATTTACCATACACATTCACAACTAGGGAAATCTCATTTCCATCACATACATCTCCATCCGGGAGATCCTTCCATCACAATGCACAATGTGGATTTCCTTTCATTTACTTGCTCGGTTCACAACTTTCAGTGGGACTCAATCCCGTTATTACAATTCAATTCATGTTCACAAGAGAATTCTGAATTTCATACATTTGATAATCACGTATCATTTTAGAAGCCTCCTGGACTCGTTTCCTTGCTTCCGGTGCCCAAATACACATTTTCGGGGCTTACACTTTAACGCAATATTTAGACATCACTTTCATAACAATTCAATGAGGGCAATGCATGTAAATTACCCATTTGCTTTCAGATCAACAGTGTCAGCCCTTTTTTAGAGCATCTGGACGCCGCGAATGGTTCGATACTTGTAAAATCGGGCGTCCAGTTGATACATATGCACAATTGGTACACGGTGATTCATCTGTTGGGGGGTCGATTCAACATACAACGAAGGTGGAAATATGCAATTTCCCCCTTTACACTCGGATGAACAGTGTCAGGGCCGATTTAGAGGGCCTGGACACCGCAATCGGGTCAAAACGTGAGAGATCGTACTCGCGGCCGACATATATACATATTTAGGATGTGGGGATTCACATTTTGAGGTCAATTCCACGATACACAGAAGGAAAACGGGAAATCCCCAATTTTATGGGTTAGGGTTTCGGTGAAACCAAACCAAGTGAATCGGATACGATTCGGACAAATAACTACATATTCTTAGACCTCAAGGCATGGGCTTCATGATTCTAACGTTCACGGTGGGTATCGACACAGAATACCCAACAAAATCAAGCAAAATATCAAAAGAGAATGAGAAGTGAGTATGAGAATACTTGCTTCGATGCGTGCTTTCACCTTTATAACTAGCTCTTGGACGGATTTGGACAGCACGGCCTCGATCTCTTCCCTTCTCTCACTAGAATCGGCACTTTCTCTCTCTAGAAGCTTCTGGGATCGTGGGAAAATGAGGAGAAAGAAGCACGACGTGGCTTAAAAAGGTGCCACTGCTCGAGCGCGCCTCGAGCGAGCATTAGGAGGGCGCAATTCAAGAATCCACACTCGAGCGGAGCTCGAGCGGCGAGTGGGCGGGCGAGGTTCTTGAATACATGCTCGAGCAGAGCTCAAGCGGCCAGCGGGCAGTCGAGGTTCTGGAAAATAAGCTCGAGCCACTGCTCGACCGCGCAGCAGGCGCAAGCCTGCTGGCAGCGCTTCAGCAGCATGAACCCGAATTCTTCTCGATTTTTCTTCTGATACCCAACCTTATTCGATCCATAGGCCTAGTATTGATCATTAGCATACTAATCACCTCTTCATTATCAAGTTTTCAGACCCAAAACCTCACAATTCTCCCCCACTTATGAAAATTTCGTCCTCAAAATTTAACGAATCTCAAATTCCCGTAATCACAGGTAACCTTTCTCGCATCCAGAAATCATCCCCTCAGACAACGATTATTCGAGGAACCTCAAGCATTGAATCGTTCTAATCCTCATCACAAAACAAATCCTTAGCCTCTCAGAACGGCTCAACCCAGACACTTACTGATTTTCTCAACCATCGATACAAGGAAGACCTTCTAACGATCCCTAGATATTCCAAAAGTGACCTACAATCATGCTGGACATTCTTCCAATTCAATCTGATACTTCAAACAGACCAATGAACTTTCACTTCAATTCATTCCAAGCCTCGAAAAAATTCAATCACAGGGACCTCAACCTTATTTAGAAATCTCTAGGCCAAGGGCCCATAATGCTTACGCTGCGTTACTCTGATTAAAATAGTTCTCGGATAGTCATACGATGAAGACAATTCCACAATCCTCAGACTACAGCCACATTCTGAGTTATAGTCATAACGATCACCCGAAAAGTCAACATAACTTTAAATCATTACCGAGAATCTTAAGATCCCAATTACTCAGTAACCTCATGATCTCGTTGGCATACCAATAAGTCAACTGATTCCAGCCGAACACGTCTTCTCTGATTACGATAAGCAGGTTGCTCTAATCATCTTGAAACAAACCATAAGGACTTACTTGCGATTCATCTTTCACATCTCCTATGAAACTTTAAAGACATCTAAGTCCAAAGACTCGCAGCATCAATTGCCAACGTTGATGCTTGCTTTCCCAACGAAAACACCGAGGTTCACTTCCTCAACCTTTAAACAGGTCTGTCCACATGCAATACCATATGATCATCCTTTTTAATGGTACAACTATTTTGGCTCTTAAAACTTTAGGTAATGACTATCTTGAAAGACAAAGCCATAAGTTCTCAAATTGGAGACTTTAATTGCTAATTCTAACTTACATATGGGGGTAACACTAACCATGAACTTCTCCCCCACTTAAATCAAAGGTATCCACCTATCATGACGTGGGAGTAACATAACCTTAACGTTTCTCAAAGGCATTACATTCCACGATTACTTATCAAACCCATTAGGGGTCAACCCAAATGACATGAACGTCAATTGCCCCTATTCGGTCTTTGAAAACTACCATTTATCTTTCATTCTAACAATTACAAATCTCTCCCACACTGATCATCTTACTGACACAGAAATTCCCATGGAATACTTGTCAGGTCACTTAATAGCTTCGGTTAGATCCAAGATGACCATACACTTTCACAACACTAATTGGTCTCCGCAATTATCCATCACTTACAATCTTGTTGACCTCAAAATGATGCCACCAAAGAGCCACAAGCTTAACAAGGCAATTCCTTAACGAAACTCGCACTCCCTTGCCAAAGGGGGCATATGGATTATCAGCCGTCGAAACTTATGACAAAATCCACAAATAACTACGTACACCCTATTATTCCTTTGAATTCATCAATGAAGTCACCCCAACATAGACCCAAATATGGCCAAAAGATCAAACCCATAAAATTTCATGAAACGCCAACGAGTCTACAAAACCCAAACGACGTTTTTGGACTTCATAGTGGCCATATCCTTATCTTGAATACCGCCGGGGCTTCAACTTCCATTGATCCACAATTAACACACTATGGACCAAAATCGATCTTAGAATTCATCAAGCCTTCACGATGGCCCATGGACTACGCCTATCCATCCACAAAGTCTGCTCATCCAACCATCAATTTCCTAGGCGACCCCCTTCCAAAACCCACGACAACCTGATTGGTCCAACTTATTTACCTCGAAGGATCTAGAGTATCTCACAACTATGCCAAAGCCGATCCTTCTACGACTTTGCATAAGATCCTCAACAATCGTTGTCGATGTCGACATAACCTCAAATTACCGATAAAAGATAAATCAGGCAAATCTTCCTTTTGATAACATCCTCGATCAAATAGTCACACGACCAAAATCTTTCAACTACCACAAATATCCTCTGGATGTTATCGCATAAACAAATTGGACTTAGCATAGATTCTCATTAGATACTTGGCGGGGAAGTCAACACAAATCTCCTAACACCTTCATCAATTCGGACTTACGCTTTAGATCCCACAGCCCAATTGTAGGATGTTATCCTTTACCAAGCCAACTATATCAGCACTGCAGTTCGCCCACTGAACTACTACTAAGATTAGATTAAGACTTAATATTTTAACTATCTCAAGTTCATACCCAAAATCGCACAATTTAACTACAAGGCACAATATGTTACCAACACAATTCAGATCGACCCGATAACTTATTGACCAAATCATCCATAACGTCACGTCAAGATCGGCACCACAAGATGGTTCAAGTTAACCCAACCAATCATATTCACAAACTCCAAAAATATCACAACCTCGACACCACTTATATCGAACTTAGATCCTTAATTAAATAAACCTAGGAATCACAAAACCACATATATAATTGGGATCCCAAAGATGCATGTGTTGTGACATCAAGATTGAGAAATTTCATCTTCTATCTCGGCAATCCACATATTTCTCTCATGCTTCATCACCACCGATGTGAGATCCCAAAATCTAATGGCTCCAATTGTTGACCAAAATACGAAATCTAAACCGGCCGCCTTAAGCCTCAATCAAGTTCGGCCTTTCCTTAGTACAAAATAAGTCCAGCTCCACCCTTGTTAAATCAAGTCCGGCCATGTGAAACGACTGGCCAGTTTTTGAAGTGCAAGAGGCCGAAGTGGCCTTGAAGTCTGGAATGGCTTTGTGTGTTGGTGAGGCCGGAGTAGAATTGTGGAGAAAAAATCCAAAGTTTATGAAAAAGTGATGGACGGAGTGAATAATAAGAAGAACTTGACCGGAATGGAAAAGTTGACCGGATTTGAAGATGTTGACCGGAATTGAAGAGTTGACCGGATTGGAAGATATTGACCGAATTGAAAGAGTTGACTGGATTTGAAGATGTTGACCGGAATTGAAGAGTCGACCGGCAGCATTGACAATAAATAAGGAGCAGTTGACCAGAATAAATTAATACAACTAAAGAAAAAAAGTATACTTTAGGATTTAGTTAGAATTCAACTAGGCGACGACCAAAAAGGGGTAGGTAAACTAATCTAGTTACTCCCACCTACTGTCTGTGAACAAGTACGGGCGTAAGTAACTTACCCCACTTACCCCACCTAACCCCTCCTCTATAAAAGACTGGCAACGAGTGTTGAAGTTGGGGCAAAATACAAGCCGAGAGAAGGGAGTGAATGAGAGAGCTCCAAGACGGTAAAAATCGACTGTCAGGCAAGGAGGGAAGAATTTTGAGACAGCCTGTCAGGCAAGTGTACCCCGGATGCTGTTTTTAAGTTCATGCTTTAAGAATATTGCAAGTTACTTCGGACGCTGTTTTTAAGTTTAGTTTTTAGTTTATTTGCAAATATACTGCACTCTGTTTTGCTGCAAGTATTCAGATGTTAACACGTTTTTAGTTTTTGTTTGAATCTGTTCTAAAGTTCATGACGCCTGTTTTCCTACTTTCTGAACTTACATGAAATCCGGACCAAAGGTTACAATCGGCATTTGGCATGTAAAACAAAACCGACATTTGGCATGTAATATGAAACCGACATTTGACATTGAAAATGAAACCGACATTTGGCATGTAAAATGAAACCGGCATTAGGCATGTAAAATGAAATCAACATTTGTCATGTAAAATGACACCGGAATTTGGCATGAAAATGGCATTTGCTTGAAATTGAACACAGCCTTCTATATGAACTCCGTCCAAAATGAACTCTGGCCCTAATAAAGAAAAAGAACTCCGGCTTTGTAAAAGAAAATGAGCTCCAGCCTTAATATGGAATGAACTCCAGCTTTTAAACTCCGCCTTTTGTCAAAAAGAACTCCATCCTTTTGTTGGAAAAAGAACTCCGGCTTTGTAACGTGAAATGAACTCTAGCTTTTGTTAATAAAGAACTCCGGCTTTGCGTTGGAAATGAACTCTGGCTTTGTATTGAAAATGAACTCCGGCTTTTAAGTTAGTTCACTCCGGCTTTTATGAAAGAAAGAACTCCGGCTTTAAGAAGAAAATGAACTCCGGTTTTAAAGGAAATGCACCTCCGGTTTTTAAGAAGGAATTTGCACCCCGGTTTTAAAGGAAAAGCACTCCGTCCTTTGAGAAAAAGCAAAGCGCTCCGTCCCTTTGAGTAAAAAGCACTTCGTTAGTGAAAAGCACTCCGTCCAAAAAGCACTCCGGCTTTTGAGTACTCCGGCTTTCAGTAAAAAGCACTCCGTCCTGTTAGTAAAAAGCACTCCGTCCAGTTGTGAAAAGCACTCCGTCCCTTTTTATGAAAAGCACTTCGTCCTTTAAGTGAAGAACACTCCGGCTTTTAAGCACTCCGGCTGTTTAAGCACTCCAGCCTTTGAGCACTCCGGCTTTTTAAGCATTCCGCCTTTTTAAGGAAATGAACTCTGGCTTTTATTAAAAGAGAACTCCGGCTTGGATTGAAAATAAATTCCGACTTTGAACTAAAAATGAACTCCGGCTTTACTAAAAATGGCTTTTAAGAAGAAAGTATTTCTGCTTCTGTTATTTTGGACCCTGGACTCACTACAGTCCGGATAGGTTCTCCGGCATGCCTTAGGACACTTCGGTGGTAATCGAGGATAACTCTGTCCATGGAGTTATTTGTGGTCTGCCCTGCCTCAGGGCGTTACGATCAGGAGGATTCTGTTATCGGCCTACCTTCGGGAGGCACCTTGTTCTGATCCCTCGAGATGGGATACTCTGTTACCGGCCTACCTTCGGGAGGAATCCTGTTCTGATCCCTCGAGATGGGATACTTCTGTTACTGGCCTTAGATTGTATGGAGTGAACACAATCTATCCTCGATTATTCGCCCCCTCAACTAGTAGGGGATACTGGCAGGGTCTATACTGTTCTGTTCAGATACCATTCTGTTCTGATTCTGTTCTGTTCTGTACCGTTATTATTGTACTGATTTCTGTTCCGTACCGATTACTGTACTATTTTTGAATAAAAGAGGAGTTTTTATTATGCTTTCTGGATTATAATGATTACTGATCACCGATTTCTGACTATTGATTTCTGATTCAAAAGTATAATATGGTCAAAGCATGATTTCTCTATTTGCTCGAGTACATTCTGATAACCGTTCTGTTCATGCATAGTTACATAACCGTTCTGCATCATCGTTTTACTACCCATGTGCATGTACCTTGCTGGGCCTCGGCTCACTGTTTTATGTTTTTCCCCCATAGATGAAGCTTTAGAGCTTGTACCTGACGAGTTGGAGTGATTAGAGCTTGTCTGAAGGATTAAAGTCCTCGGAAGCTTATTTTGAAGAAATATTATTGTAATGACTTGATGGACTTCTATGGTTAAACATTTTGGCTATGTACTCGGAAATAAATATCTTGGAATGAATATGAATGCTTCCGCAAGTGTTAGAATAACTTCTGCTATACTTATTATGGTTAAAAATATATGGGTCCTAAATGGCATCTGTGATCCTGTGTTGCACCCAATTGGTTTAGTTGGGTTTTCAATTGTGTTATGAATGATGGAATCAAAAAAAAAATCCGTTCCGTCACAACCGAAACTCTGATCCTAAGGCACTGGATTTCTTCACTTTGAGGTCAGAGGATACAAACTATCCTTAATCTAACAACCGTACTATCTATAACTTAGATTATAGTCCCAAAGTCTCTTCGGGAAGGCATTTAGCCAAAATTCTTACTTGAACATCCACTTTGATACATCCTTTTTCCTTTCCGAATACTAGGTTACTTTTGCCACTACTACAAGGCCTAAGTCCTCCAATCACACACAACTCAAAACACAATGCAACATAGGCTCGGAATCCCGAAATGACACCCAGATCATAATATGAAACCCAAGAGCCTTACCTCCTGTCACGACAGGTGACATTAACACATTGAGTTAATACCTTAGGACCCTGATTTAAAACACTAAACCTTTTTACCGCCTGTCTATGAATAAGAACATCCTTAAATCTTGCAATTGAACTAACCACTATTAAAACACGCTTCCAAGAGTCTCATCGACACAAAGCATTAATCCATGAAACTTCCATAACACATGGGACAATATCTTTTAATCCCCGAGACCCATGATCTTTCTCACGTCAGCCAACCGAGGTGAACTTCACTTCCTATCTAGCATGGGGCAACACGCCATATCTTCTACCAGACATGAGGTCACCGCAATGTCATCTTAAGTCTCAAAATCCACATCTCGACCTTAATAGGATCTAGACTGCCCAGAAGTCCAGACACTTTAGTATTTTCGAAACAATTATGAATTATCATCTTAGGACTTGACACGCCCAAGAATTAACTCCAATTTACAAATCTTGAGCTGTTAACTCCACCCTATTCATTGCACTTGCTAGGTTGACTTGACAACCCTTTGTAGCAAAATACCAACCTAAGAACTTCAACCAAGAGCCGATCAAACTCAAACCTCAAACCGAGATTAATTAACCTAGGTCTCAAATCAACACCGATCAATTCAAGAACCAAATTGATACCAATCAAATTCCAACACTAAGGTGTCTCTACACACCATCTTCCTCTCGACCCTACAACCAATTACTAATATTAGTAGTCCCTGTCTAAGAGCTACTACTAATATTTTCTTGAGACCGAGACATTTCGCATTAAGTCACTCTTTGAACACTAGCTAGGACACATAAGCTAGCCAATTAAACTAAATCATCACTCTTAACTTAGTGCAAGCCTAAGTCATTGGGATTGGGGTGACCAAAACTACCCAGACTAGCTTAATCACCAAACACATTTATTTACTTATTCGATCAATCTTAATCTAGCCTAAGCTTCCACATACGATTCAGATCAAACCTAACGAATCTCTTTTTCTCTGATACCAACTGTGACGGACCGGATTATTTTTTCAATAAATAACCTTCGTCAATGGTAACACAAACTAATACCCATAATTAACTTATGGATTCTACAGAAATTTCAGTAGAGTTTCCTCTTCAACTGGATAAAAACCAAAAATATGACTTGCTCAAATACATCCTGTACAAGCACACAACTAACAAAAATAATCAATACAAAGCCTACAACACACAACACAGGATCATATAACTGCCATATCATCCATGACTCTAGTACAGTAACCATATCTACTATATTGGGTCTAGAGAGATGCCATCTAACAAAACTCAAAATCTAAGAACATTAACATGGCATAAATGCAAAACTACAACTAATTCATCAAAACCTGTGGAAGTAGAACAAAACCATAATACAACAATAAGCCATATCCATCCATGAGTGGCTGTTTACATTATAATATGATAGACATAACCCAATCTTCAAGCTTTGATGTCTAGCTAATATCTTCAAGCAAGTCTCTCTCCTTGCTCTAAATAATCTGGCGCGGACTAAGTGTTCTCATAGGAAGAAAAAACAGCAAGAGTGAGTGTAAAGCTCAGCAAATGTAATTATAACTCACTAACAATCATGACAACGATGAAAGTCACAACTGGGAGAGGGGAAAAGCACAAGATATCGATAATCAGGAATTAGGAGAGGAAATAGGGAACATCTTAGAACATTAGATTCTCACAGTTACATTGATTAGGTATTATTCGTTTTCATCATTATATCATCTTTGCGGACCCGGGCTAGTAGGCTGTACTAACCAACGATACGAGAGAACGAGGAAAGGAATGTGTTCGCTACATATTCTAAAGCCACGGCTACATTTTAGGTCTGCAGCACTCGACCATCGGTTGCATCTCCACTATGCAACATTTAACCAAACGGCCACATTTTAGGCCTGCAGCACTCCGCCAACATGCCCCAATCCCCCGCGGACCAGGGCAAACCTCGTTCTTCCACAGTAGTTTCCTAAAGCGTACCACAAACATCACCTGCTCCCACGAGCGGCCAGAATAGTGGTCAAGTATTCCTCGGGTTGACACCGCGATGGATATGGTAAGCCAAAGGTTACTACCCCTATGAATCATGGTCCTAGTTCAAGATTAGTTCCAACACTTGGAGAGGGAAATCCACATTTGCCATACACATTCACAACTCGGGAAATCCCATTCCCATCGCATACATCTCCATCCGGGAGATCATTCCACCACAATGCACAATGTGGATTCCCTTCCATTTACTTGCTCAGTTCACAACTTTCAGTGGGACTCAATCCCGTCATTGCAATTCAATTCATGTTGACAAGAGAACTCTGAATTTCATACCTTTGATAATCACGTATCATTTTAGAAGCCTCCTGGACTCGTTTCCTAGCTTCCGGTGTCCAAATACACATTTTCGGGGCTCACACTTTAACATAATATTTAGACATCACTTTCATAACAATTCAACGAGGGCAACGCATGTAAATTTCCCATTTACTTCCGGATGAACAGTGTCAGGCCTCTTTTAGAGCATTTGGACGCCGCAAACGGTTCGATACTTGTGAAATCGGACATTTAGTTGATACATATGCACAATTGGGACATGGTGATTCATCTTTTGGGGGGTCGATTCAACATACAACGAAGGTGGAAACATGCAATTTTCTCCTTTACACTCAGATGAACAGTGTCAGGGCCGATTTAGAGGGCCCGAACACCGCAATCGGGTCGAAACGTGTGAGATCGAACTCGCGGCCGACATATATACATATTTAGGACATGGGGATTCACATTTTGAGGTCAATTCCACGATACGCAGAAGGAAAACAGGAAATCCCCAATTTCGTGGGCTAGGGTTTCGGTGAAACCAAATCGAGTGAATCGGACATGATTCGGACAAATAACTACATATTCTTGGACCTCAAGGCATGGGCTTCATGATTCTAATGTTCACGGTGGGCATCGACACAAAATACTCAACAAAATCAAGCAAAACATCAAAAGAGAACGAGAAGTGAGTATGAGAACACTTGCCTCGACGCGTGTTTTCACCTTTATAACTAGCTCTCGGACGGATTTAAACTCCACGGCCTCAATCTCCTCCCTTCTCTCACTAGAATCAGCACTTTCTCTCTCTCTAGAAGCTTTTGGGATTGTGAAAAAATGAGGAGAAAGAAGCATGACGCGGATTAAAAAGGCGCCATTGTTCGAGTGCGCCTCGAGCGAGCATTAGGCGGGCGCAATTTCGGAATTCACGCTCGAGCGGAGCTCGAGCGGCGAGCGGGCGGGCGAGGTTCGGGAATACACGCTCGAGCGGCCAGCGGGCGGGCGAGGTTCTAGAAAACACGCTCGACGGCGCAGCAGGCACAAGCCTGCTGGTAGCGCTTCAGCAGCACGAACTCGAATTCTTCTCGATTTTTCTTCCGATACCCAACCTTATTCTATCCATAGGCCAAGTATTGATCGTTAGCATACTAATCACCTCATCATTATCAAGTTTTCAGACCCAAAACCTCACACATTTCCCATTTCATTTAGAGTGAACAGTGTCAAGCTTCTTTTAGAGCATTCGGACGCCGCAAATGGTTCGATACTTGTGAGATCAGACGTTCGCACAATTGGGATGTGGCCGACATATGTACATCATTGGGACGTGGGGATTCACATTTTGAGGTCAACTTCATGATACACGGAAGGGAAACGAAAAATCCCCAATTTCGTGGGTTAGGGTTTCGGTGCAACCAAACCGAGTGAATCGGACACGATTCGAGCAACTAACTACATATTCCTGGTCATTAATCATGGGTTTCAAGATTCTAACATTAATAATGGGTATCAACACAAAATATCCAATCAAATCAAACAAAACATCGAAAGAGAACGAGAATTAAGTATGAGAACACTTGCCTCGACGCGTGCTTTCACCTTTATAACTAGCTTTCGGATGGATTCGGACTCCACGGCTTTGATATCCACCTTTCTCTCACTAAAATCGGCGCTCCCTCTCTCTCTAGAAGCTTTCGGCTCGTGGGAAAAAATGAGGAAAAGAGAAGCAGCCCCGACTTAAAAAGACGCCACCGCTCGAGCGTGCCTCGAGTGAGCATTAGGTGGGTGCAATTCGAGAAATCACGCTCGAGCCACGGCTCGAGCGCGAAGCAGGCACAAGCCTGCTGGCAACGCTTCAGCAGCACGAACCCGAATTCTTCTCGGTTTTTCTTCCGATACCCAACATTATTCGTTCCATAGGCCCAGTATTGATCATTAGCGTACTAATTACCTCATTATTATCAAGTTTTTAGACCCGAAACCTCACAATTCTCCCCCACTTATGAAAATTTCGCCCTTAAAATTTAAAAAGTCTCGAATTTCCAAATCAGAGGTGAACTCCTTATATTCTAAACTCATTTCCTCAGACAATGCCTATTTTAGGAATCTCAAGCATTGAATCGTTCTAATCTTTATCACAAGACAAATTCTTAGCCTCCTAGAATGGTTTAACCAGCACCTATTGGTGTTCTCAACCGACGATACACGGAGGACTCCACAACGATTTCCCCGAACCCAAAAGCAACCTACAATAATGCTGGCTATTCCTCTAACTTAATTCGATACTTCAAACAAATCCAATGAACTTCCACTTTAGTTCATTCTCAGGGCCATAGGCTCACAACGATTTCGCTACGCTACTCTGATTAACACGATCCTAGGATAAACATACCGTGAAGACAAGTCCTACAATCATCAACCACTGCCACCTTCGAAATTACAATTGTAACGATCATCCCAAGATTCGACATAGCTTTCGGTCATTCATCCTATAGCCTCAAAATCTAATCACTGAGTAACCTCAAGATCCCGTTGGCATACTAATGGGCCAACAGATCCAACCCAAACACGTCTTCCATAATTATGATAAGTGGGTTGCTCTAACCGTCTTGAACAAACCGTAAGAACTTTATATTTCATGAACTCCTAGTTCCCATACATTGATTACGATTATGTCCCCCAAACTAAGGACATGATATTCTATTACCCAACAATTGGACTTACTTGCGATTTACCTTTCACATCTTCTAGGAAACTTCGAAGACATATTAAAGCTCCCAACATCAATTGTCAGCATTGATGTCTGCTTTCTCTAAAAGCAAACACCGAGGTTCACCTTCCCAACCTTTTAACAAATCTGTCCACATGCAATATCATAAGACCATCTTCCTCAATGACACAATCATTCCGGTTCTTAAAATTTTTGATAAGGGTTATCTTTAAGGACAACATCATAAGTTCTCTAAATGGAACTTCAGTGGCTAAATCTGACTTGCATATGGGGGTAACGTTAATCATGAACTTCTTCCCCACTCACATCAAAGGTATCCACCTATCAAGACGCGAGAGTCACATAACCTTAACGTTTCTCAAAGGCATTACATTCCACGATAACTTATCAGACCCATTAAGGGTCAATCCAAATGACATGAACGCCTCTTAACACCTTTTTACTCCCAGGAAATTACCTTTTATCTTTCGACCTAGCAATTACAAATCTCTCCCACGCTGATCGTCTTACCGACACAGAAATTCCCAAGGAATACTTGTCAGGTCACTTAACAGTTTCGGTTAGATCCAAGATGACCATACGCTTTCACGACACTAATTGGTCTCCCCAATTATCCATCACTTACAATCTTGTTGACCTCAAAATCATGTCACCAAAGAGCCACAAGCTTAACAAGGCAATTCCTTAACGAAACTCGCACTCCCTTCCCAATCGAGGCATACGGATTATCATCCGTCAGAACTTATAACATAATCCTCAAATAACTACGTACACCCCATTATTCCTTTGAATTCATCAATGAAGTCACCCCAACATGGACCCAAATATGGCCAAAAGATCAAACCCACAAAATTTCATGAAACGCCAACGAGTCTACAAAACCCAAACGACGTTTTTTGGACTTCATAGTGGTCATATCCTTATCCTAAATACCGCAGGGGCTACAACTTCCATTGATCCACAATTAACACGCTGTGGACCCAAATCGATTTTAGAATTCATCAAGCCTTCACGACGGCCCACGGACTACGCCTATCCATCCACAAAGTCTGCTCATCCAATCATTAATCTCCTAGCCATTTTTGAAATTCGTGAACCACCTTATCGGTCCATCTATTTCCTCGAAGGATCTAGAGTATCTCACAACTATGCCAAAGCCAATCCTTCTACGGCTCTGCATAAGATCCTCAACAATCGCTGTCAATGTCGACATAACCTCAAATTACCGATAAAAGATAAATAAGTCAAATCTTCCTTTGATAACATCCTTGATCAAATAGTCACATGACCAAAATCTTTCAGCTACCCCAAATATCCTCTGGATGTTGTCACATAAACAAATTGGACTTAGCGTAGATTCTCATTAGATACTGGGCAGGGAAGTCAACACTAATCTCCTAACACCTTCATCAATTTAGACTTACGCTTTAGATCCTACAACCCAATTGCAGGATGTTATCCTTTACCAAGCTAACTATATTAGCATTGCAGTTCGCCCACCGAACTACTATTAAGATTAGATTAAGACTTAATACTTTAACTATCTCGAGTTGATACCCAAAATTGCACAATTCAATTACAAGGCACAATATGTTTACCAACACAATTCAGATCGATCCAATAACTTACTGACCAAATCATCCATAACGTCACGTCAAGATTGGCACCATAAGATAGTTCAAGTTAACCCAACCAATGTATCCATGAACTCCAAAAATATCACAACCTCAACACCACTTGTATCGAACATCGATCCTTAATTAAATAAACCTAGGAATTACAAAACCATATATATAATCGGGATCCCAAAGATCTAAGTGTTGTGACATCAAGATTGAGAAATTTCATCTTCTATCTCGGCAATCCACATATTTCTCTCATGCTTCGTTACCACCAAAACTCTGATCCTAAGGCACTAGATTTCTTCACTTCAAGGTCAGAGGATACAAACTATCATTAATCCAACCACCATACTATCTATAACTTAGATCACAGTCCCCAAATCCCTTCAGGAAAATATTTATCGAAGATTTGTAAATAAACATCCACTTTGATATATCTTTTATCCTTCCAAGTATTGGGTCACCTTTGCCGCTATTACAAAGCTTAGGTCTCCCAATTACACATAACTCAAAACACAATGCAAATATGGGCTTGGAATCCCCAAAATGACACCAGATTACAATATTAAACCCAAGAGCCTTATCAAGACAGATAACACTTAACACCTTGAATTAATACCTTGAAACCCTAATTTAAACACCAGACCTCAACACCGCCCGTCCTTAAATAAGGATATCCCTAAATCTTGCGATCAACCAACCACTATTGAATCATGCTCCCAAGAGTCTCACCGACACAAAGCATTAATCCATGAAACTTTCATAACACATGGGACAATATCTCTTAATCCCAGAGACCCATGATCTTTCTCACGTCAACCAACCGAGTTCAACTTCACTTCCTATCTAGCATGGGGCAACACGCCATATCTTCTACCAGACATGGGGTCACCGCAACGTCATCTTAAGTCTTAAAATCTACATCTCGACCTCAATAGGATCTGGACTGCCCAGAAGTCCAAACACTTTAGTATTTCCAAAACAATTATGAATTGTCAACCTAGAACTTCATATGCCCTAACTTAACTCCACCCTATTCATCACGTTCCCTAGGTTGACCTGGCAACCCTTCGTAGCAAAATACCAACCTAAGAACTTCAACAAAGAGCTGATCAAATTTAAACCTCAAACCAACATTAATTAACTTAGGCATCGAATCAACACTGATTAATTCAAGAACTCAATTAATACCAATCAAATTCCAACATTAAAGTGTCTCTACACACCATTTTTCTCTCTTTCCTGCAATCAGCCACCAATAC
The DNA here is from genome assembly GCA_033239525.1 of Nepenthes gracilis. NCBI lineage: Eukaryota > Viridiplantae > Streptophyta > Magnoliopsida > Caryophyllales > Nepenthaceae > Nepenthes > Nepenthes gracilis. The sequence continues at coordinate 19,687,197 of BSYO01000003.1, read as the reverse complement.
TAGTAGTCTTCATCTTGGAGCCACTACTAATACTTGCTTGAGACAGAAGTAATTCGGATTAAGCCACTCCTAGAACACAAGCTAGGACATATAAGCTAGCCACTCGAACTAAGTCACCGCTTCTAACTTAGCGCTAGCCTAAGTTATTGGGACTGGGGTAACCAAAACTACCCGGACTAACTTAGTCATCACACTCCTTTGATTTCTTATTCAATCAATCTTAATCTAACCTAGGCTTCCGCATATGATTCAGATCAAGCCTAAGGAATCTCTTTTTCTCTCGACACCAACTTGTGACGGACTGAATTATTCTCCATCAAATAATCTCTATCAATGGTAACATAAACTAAAGTCCACAATTAGCAATTGTGGATTCTACAGAAATTTCGGCAGAGTTTCCTCTGCAACTGGACGAAAACAAAAAATATAACCTGTTTAAAATCATCCTGAACAAGCACACAACTAATCATTATTGAATGTTTGGCCTACAACACACAACACAGGATCATATAATTGCCATATCATCTATGGCTCCAGTACAGTAACCCTATCTACTATACTGGGTCTAGAGAAATGCCATCTAATAAAACTCAAAATCTAAGAACATTAACAAAACATAAATGCGGAAGTACAACTAAATCATCAAAACCTGCGGAAGCCTAACAAAATCATAATATAACAACAAGCCACATCCATCCATGAGTGGCTGTTTATATTCTAATATTATAAACATAATCCAATCTTCAAACTTTGACATCTAGCTAATATCTTCAAGCAAGTCTCTCCCATTCTCTAACTAATCTAGTGCCAACTAAGTGTTCTCATTTGGAAGAAAAAACAGCAAGAGTGAGCGTACAGCTCAACAAATATAATCATACTCAATACTTGTAGGCAAATAATAGAACAACTTGAATGGGGGGGAAATACAAGTAATCTCAATAATCATGAATCAGGAGAGGGAATAGGAAACATATGGAATCACTGGGTTCTTACGGTTACATCGATTAGGCATTATTCATTTTCATCATTATATCATCTTTGCGGACCCGGCTAGTAGACCGTACTAACCAACGATGAGAGAGAACTAGGAAAGGAATGTGTTCGCTACACATTCTAAAGCCATGGCCACATTTTAAATCTGCAACACTCGACCACTGGCTGCATCTCCACTATGCAACACTAAACCAAATGGCTATATTTTAGGCCTGCAGCACTCGGCTATCTCAACATGCCCCATATCCCCCAGGGACCAGGCAGTTTCTCATTCTTCCACAGTAGTATCCTAAGGCGTACTACGGACATCACCCGCTCCCACGAGCGGCTAGAATACGTGGCTAAGTATTCCTCGGGTTCACACCGCGATGGACATGGTAAGCCAAAGGTTACTATCCCTATGAATCATGGTCCTAATTTTAAGATTAGTTCCAACACTTGGAGAGGAAAATCCACATTTGCCATACACATTCACAATTCGGAAAAACTCATTCCCATCACATACATATCCATCCGGGAGATCATTCCATCATAATGTATAATGTGGATTTCCTTCCATTTACTCGCTCAGTTCACAACTTTCTGTGGAGCTCAATCCCCTTATTCTTAACAAATCATTCCAAGTTCATGAGGGAGATTAGGATTTCTTACCTCTGATGATCACATATCATTTAGAAGCCTCTGGGACTCATTCCCTTGCTTCCGGCACATGGATACACATTTCGAAGCTTACATTACATTGAAACAATTAGACATCACTTTCATAACAATTAAATGGGGTCAAAACATGTACATTTCCCATTTTATTTAGAGTGAACAGTGTCATGCTTCTTTTAGAGCATTCGGACACCGCAAACGGTTCGATACTTGTGAGATCGGACATCCGGTGGATACATTCGCGCAATTAGGACACGATGTTTCTTATTTTGAGCTCAATTTAACATAATACGATGATGGAAGCATGCAATTTCCCATTCAATTTTTGATGAACAGTAACAGGGGACTTTTAAAGCTTCCGGATGCCGCGAACGGGTCAAATCTTGTGGAATCAGACATCCGATCGATATATACGTACAATTGGGATGTGGGGATTTGTATTTCTAGAGTCATTTAAACATTTTATGAAGGTAAAAATATGCAATTCCTACTTTATGTCGTGGGTGAACCGTGTTGGCGCCCATTTAGAGGGCTCGGATGCCGCGAACGGGTCTAGACATGCAAAATCGAACCCGCGGCCGACATATGTACATCATTGGGAAGTGGGGATTCACATTTTGAGAAAACAGAAAATCCCCAATTTCGTGGGTTAGGGTTACGGTGCAACCAAACCAAGTGAATTGGACACGATTCGAGCAACTAACTACATATTCCTTGGTCATTAATCATGGGTTTCAAGATTCTAACATTAATAATGGGTATCGATACAAAATATCCAATCAAATCAAACAAAACATCGAAAGAGAATGAGAAGTGTGTATGAGAACACTTGCCTCGACGCATGCTTTCACCTTTATAATTAGCTCTCAGACGGATTCGGACTCCATGATCTCGATCTCCACCTTTCTCTCACTTAAACCGACGCTCCCTCTCTCTCTAGAACCTTTCGGCTCGTGGAAAAAAATGAGGAAAAGAGAAGCAGCTGCGACTTAAAAAGGCGTAACCGCTCGAGTGCGCCTCGAGCGAGCATCAGGCTGGCGCAATTCGGGAATTCCCAGCGGGCGGGTGCAATTCTGGAATTCGCGCTTATGCCACGGCTCGAGCGTGCAGCAGGCGCAGGCCTGCTGGCAGTGCTTCAGCTGCATGAACCCAAATTCTTCTCGATTTTTCTTCTGATACCCAACCTTATTCATTCCATAGGCCTAGTATTGATCATTAGCATACTAATCACCTCATCATTATCAAATTTTTAGACCCAAAACCTCACATAATACAGTTGTCAAATTAATACAAAACCTGTACAATCTCCTATAGAAAATAAAATACATTCAAATAATCCCAACATCTGACATAATACAACAATAACACAAAAAATTACATAGGATCCAATTACCACATATAATTCATGCCTCAAACGCTGTATATCTAAACATAACATCGACAAAAGAAATATACCACTAGAAACCTGTTACAGACCACAGTAATCTGCGGAAGCATAAATAAATTAAAATATAGTAGAAACTAAACTATTAGATCATCAGCCTTATGTACAATATACATCAATAAATCCAATTAAAATTTGAATATATATAATTATTCATAACGTATACAAAACTACAATTATAAGTCTTCGATATGATCTTCTAAATCCAGAGCTTAGTCCACTTCTAATCACTACGCAATCCCATCAGGTATAATAGGCCTGTGCTAATTTGGAGGCAAGGAAAGGCAACAAGGGTGAGCTAAATGCTCAGCAAATGAAATATAATCAAAGACAATAGCGATGTATACAAAATAAAGAAAAAGAGAGATATATGAGCATAATGAGGATGCATAAACATAAAATATGGTCGAATGTGCTTTTTGGAATACAATTGACATCTTATATTTTATCCTTTTTCTCTTTAAGATGTAAATTATATATAATTACTCATATTTGCAGATCAGCGTCTGTAAATCTTACTAGCTAAAAGTGTGGGACGAGGAAAAAATCATGATACTGCATATGATATAAGGCCATGAGCTCTTATTTTAGATCCAGAGGATGGGCCATCTATATATCATGCCCGTAGAATGGCTGATAATAATATGCCCCCACATGTACCCCCGGGGCTCAGATGTAGCCATTGTCCGTCCACATTAACATTCTAATGCTTGCCAAGAGTATTACCCGTTATAATACATGTCTAGGACAATCTTTGAGTCTCTACTATAATACAAAGGGCATGCTAAGGGTTATTACCCTCCATAACATAAATCCGTGATTCTAGTTTCATAATTTCTTATTCTTTGAGGGAAAGTTTTTCAAACTTCTTTCACAATCTTCTCATCCGGTAAAACCAATCAATCATATAACAATTGTGAAATTTTCCTCCAAATACTTGCACGATTTTTATCTTTCTTTCGGATTTAAGTCTTGTCATATCTTAATTTGCATATATGAATATCATAAACATAGGGAAGAATAGGAATTCTTACCACTGAAAAGGCAATTATAATTTTAGAGGCTTCTACATAACATTTCCTTCACAATTAGTTAACGAACATATTTTTCGGAATATGCGATTAATCACATGCATATATATATATATATATATATATATACAACTTAATTTAAGAATTAAACAATGCCAAAATTATGCAAAATTTAACAAAGCGGTGCTGGTGAACAATATCTGATTGTGCATATCAGATGATTCTCAGAAATTCAAGCATCCAATGGGTAAATTACCAAATTTAAGACACGGGTAGTCATAATCTCAATTCAATTTATGCATAAAACCTGAAATATATGCTTAAACGAGGTCCGAGCTTAGGTTAGGGTTCTGACGAATGAAAATTCACAGAAAACTACCAAATCGGATATCCAATTAATAAATTAACTTATATAGGATATGGGTAATGATATTCTAGAACAAATGTAAGCGACCGGCATCTAAAACATTGTGATAGAATGGATTTATTTTTGTAGTCCTTATGTTAGAAACCATCCAAAGTTGAGTCCCAAGATGAAATATTCACGGGAGATTGTCTAGACTAGACCAAGACATTGTCCTAAACCACACATGCTAGTGTACAAAATATAAACTTATATATATATATGTTTACAATACATTCACAGGATCATTCAACGCCATGTAATATTCGTAGCTCCAATTCTTTTAGCATTTCTGTTCATTAAACCAAAACTCATACAGAGATGCCATCTAAAACCTGATTATAACCAAAGGTAAATGACGAAAGTAGATCGATTCCAAAATGTGTACAAGTGGAAGCATAGTCATTTATTCATTTATAGGTTCAGATAATTACATTCAAAACTATCAAAATCTACAAGAATCTTCAACAAGCTTTCTGATTCCAAAAAACTTTTCCTTGCTAAGATTTATTTATTCCTACTCATTTGGTATCAGTTCTATAATCTCATTTGAAGGAAAAAAAAATTATAACAGAGTGAGCCGAAGCTCAACAACGTGGCAAAACATGCCATGTAAATCATAAATGCAATAAAAAAATGTTATGGAAAACACTGGAATTTACAATCAATGTCATATCCGAATTTCTTAGTTCAATATTGGCTTCCGAAGTACAAAATTTTACATTTTAATGTCAATTTCTAAAGTACAAAGTTCAGCATCAAAATTTGAAGTTCACCATGCAGTATCAAATTTCGAAGTTCATATACAGGGTCAAATTTTTGAAGTTCATAAATCACTGTCATTTTCATTGATCCTTCTATTTTTTTTCTCCATTGTTCAAAGGGACCTGGGCTGGAAAACCCTACTAGCCAAAGGGGAGAGTAATCGAGGATACATTGTGTTTACTTCATACAATCAAAGGCCATAATTCCAAAAGTTATATCTACTTTCATTTCCATTCAGAATCCAAAGTTCAAAGTCCAACATTCAAATTTCTATCCTCTTATTACATCCCGAGGAGGGGCAAACCACGTATCACTCCATGGACGGAGTTATCCTCGATTACCACTGTAACATTCTAAGGCAAGCTAGAGAACCTTATTTAACTGTGTAACAGTGCTAGGTCCGATGCATTTATTCAAAGTTTAAACAATGATTCATCGTATCTCAAGGCCGATCCATAGTTCACGTGGTCCATACCCCGGTCAGATTCAAAAAGCCTTCCTAGTTAGTCATTCCAATTCCATGCAGAATACTCATGCGAAGCAACCCGGTCATAAATTGAACGTAAAGCATGGGTTAAATCATAAAATCAATGTCAGGAGTTACATTTATATGAAGCAATTCTGATTGTACTTGAACAATAAAGCATATGCCAAAATAAGAAATCAGAGTCAGGAGTTACATTTATGCGAAGCAATTCCGATTGTACTGGAACAATAAAGCATGTGTCAAAATAAGAAATCAGAGTCAGGAGTTAAAATTTCACAATTATGAAACTTAGATCAAAATCATAAAATTCATGCATTCTTCGTAACGAAACTCAGGGAATGGGATTTTAGAACATAACTATCAAAGTATAGAAATTTAAAAGCAATGAACAAAGAAAACAAGTTCTGAAGTACTCTTGCCTGATTTCCAAACCCTTCACTCCATCCTGTCCTAAGGCTTCTTCTTCCTCTTCATCTCTTATTCCTCCCTTTTCTCACAAATTTTTTTTCTAGCTCTTTTCCTTATTATCGAGCTTAGTATTTATAGAGGATGAGTTAGGTGGAAGTAGGTGGGGTAAGTTACCTACTTGTACTTCTTGTTCTAGAATGTCAGCAAAGTAGGTGAGAGTAGTTTACTTACTCTGAGTAGGTGGAAAGAGTCAACGGGGTCTGTAAATCTAACGAAGTCAGTTTTTATCAAATTCAATCAACTCCAGTTATTAGCAATTTCAGTTAAAGTCCTTTACTCCGGTAAAGTTTCTTCAAAATTAACTTTGGCATTTTAAAACTCACTCCGGTTATCAACACTATTCACTTCGGCTTCCTCAACATCAACTCCAGCTTCATCAATAGCATCCATCTTTAATTAATCTAACTACCATCATCCACTCCGGCCAACATCTAATCTTCATGTGACGGAACGGATTATTCTCCATTGAATAACCTCCGTCAATGCCTAAACACACCCTAGAGCCCATAATTAATGCTATGGATTCTACAGAAAATCCGGCAGAGTTTCCTCTGCAACTGGACGAAAACCAAAAATACAACCTGCTTAAATATCGTCCTGCAACAAGCACACATCTAATCAAAAGCTTACTCAAAGCCTACAACATGCAATACAGGATCACAACACAGCCATAACATCCATGGCTCCAATATAGTACTCATATCTACTATACTGGATCTAGAGAGATGCCATCTAATTAAGCAAAACTCCAAACATAAATATACAAACGCGGAAGCATAACTAAATCATCATACATCTCAAAGCATAATAAAACCATAAAATAGCAACAATGAGCCACGCTCATCCACCCGATCCACTCTATGCCCAAATCTTACGATCACGCGCCGTCCAACTACTCATATCAAGCAAGTCTCTCTCCTTGCTCTATCTATCAAACCCTTCTCATCTCAAAAGAGACAACCACAGCAAGAGTGAGCCAACAGCTCAACAAATGTAATCATAAACACCCCTCCAAGACACGTACAAGAACTGAAACGAGAGGGGATACACACACTCTCCAATCAAGGAACAGGACCGAGGAACAGAAGCAATTCATTCGATCCCTAAGTTCTCACGGTTTCATCCGGTTCTTCATTTGGATTCACAGGATTCTCATTCGGGTTCACGGTTCTATCTTGAATCACTTGAGTCTCAATTGGACATTATTCATTTTCATTATTATATCATCTTTGCGGACCCGGCTAGTAGATCGTACTAACCAACGATGCGAGAGAACGAGGACAGGAATGTGTTCTCCCATTAACTTTCGGTCGGTAGCACACGACCCTCGGTTGCATCCATGCAACAATCATCACCGATAACTACATCTCAATATGTAGTGTCGACACACCCCACACCCCGGGGTCCGTGGCAATCTCGTCCTTCCACGGTAGTTTCCATCCACAGACATCACCCGCTCACACGAGCGGCCGGAATACGTGGCCAAGTATCCCTCGGGTTCCCACCACGATGGACATGGTACGCCAAAGAATACTACCCATATGACTCAATTCCTAGTTTCGTGGTTAGGTTCGACACTTGGAGAGGGAAATCCACGTTTGCCACACAATCACATCTTGGGAAACCTCATTCCCATCACAATCATCTCCAACCGGGAGATTACATCATCAAACACGTCTCCATCCAGGAGATCATATCATCTCAAGCACAATGTGGACTCCCTTCCATTCTAGTCACGGATCTCAATATCCAATAGGACTCAATTCCCTTAATCACAATTATCACAAGTTCGCTTCCACTTTCTACGGGATCCTTCCCTTAGTCACCATAATCAACCCAAGTTCCCAACCAGCTTCTTAATTCCGATGATCACATATCACTTTGGAACCTCCGAGACTCATTCCTTTGCCTCCAGCACACGGATTCATATTCGGGGCTTACATTTACGTTTAATCATTTAAACGTTCTTTCATTACAATTGGGATCACATTTCACTTTGCATTTCTTGTCTCGTTTTGGGTAAACATTATCGGATTTCTCTTGGAACACCCGGACGCCCGTAATATTCGATACTTGGGAAATCGGACGTCCGGTGGATTCGTTCGTACTCTTTGTACACGATATTTCACGTTGGGGTTCGATTTAACTTATCACGAGAGTGGAAGTACACAACTTCCCATTTATTTCCGGATTATCGACAACGGGACATTATCAAGGCTCCCGGATGCCCGCGAACGGGTCAAATCTTGCGAGATTCGGCATCCGGTCGATGTGTACACACAATTGGGATACGGGTATTCATATTCTAGGGTTCTTTCAACATTTCCCGGCGGCGACAACGCATCCACCTTCGGTCTCGGGTGAACATCTTTAATGGGCTCGGGCGCCGCGAACGGGTCCAACAAATCGGACCCGCGGCCGACATATATTCATCATTGGGACGTGGGCTTTCCAATTTTGGGGTCAATTTCATGATACGGGGCGGGAAACGGAAACCCCCAAAATCCCGTAGGTTAGGTTTCTCGCAAATCACCCGGGCGAATCGGACACGAATCGGACAACTAACTACATTTTCATGGACCTCAAGGCATGGGTTTTCAATGTCCTAACATTCCCCGCGTGGGTATCGACACAAAATACCCAACGAAAATACACAAAACATCGAAAGAGAACGAGAAGTGGGTATGAGAACACTTGCCTCGACGCGTGCTTTCACCTTTATACCTGGCTTTCGGGCGGAATCGGACTCCCGGCCTCGATCTCCTTCCTTCTCTCTCTAGTCGCGCTCTCTCTCTCTCCCGAAAAACCTCGGCCGATCGAAAATGAGGGAGAACAAATCGCGCGGGCGCAATATATATCAGCCACTCCGCTCGAGCGCCGGCGAAAGGCTACGGCGGCCACCGCTCGCGCCCTTGAAAGGCTGGCGAGCGGCCAGCCACGGGCTTCTGGTTATCCGCTCGAGCCTCGGCTCTCGCGCCCAGAAGGCGCAAGCCTCATTATGCGGCTCGGACCGAGTAATTTTCCGATTTTTCTTCCGATACCAAACCTTAATCATCCCATAAGATTAGTATTGATCATTAACATACTAATCACCTCTTAATTATCGGGTTCACAAACCCGGAACCTCACACTTCATGCTCTGACCTCCATTAATTTTCGACCTCCAACATGCTTCGGCCTCCACCAACTTCCAGCCTCATTAAGTTACCATGTACTCCAGCCATCTCTTATTATTCCTACTTCGGCATGATCTCTCCATTAACTCATAAAGTTCGGCCACCTTCACTCCGGCCTCGCCAACATCATCAAGTCTGGCCTCTTCATCAACCTTGCTCCAGCCACTATTATCAATTCATTATGCACCGGCCACCATTTTACCATCATGCTCTAGCCTTACCACCTCATCACTTTGGCTTCATCACTACATCATGCTCCAGCCACAATCACCTTCATGCACTCCGACCAGTCATCTCTAACTCACCATTCACTTTGCCCATCCAACAACTTATTAATACTCTAGCCATCAAGATCTCACAAGGCCACTTCGGCCATCACAAACCTTACTCCCTATTTATAGTGATTTTGGGATCAGGATCTCACAAACATAGTAATTCTAGTAATCAAATTGGTATAAATAAGCTTGGGGTAAACAAAATTGAGAAAAGTGGAGAATTTGCGTTAGTGCAGCAAGTAGCAGAATTGGGCTCACCGCTGGCTCGAGCCCAGCAGCAAGCATAAAAAAAATAGACCGCTTCAAAAAGGCCCGTGCACGCTGCTTGCTTGAGCGAGCCGGAGGGCACCAATTCCATTACATGTGTGCTCGCTAGGCGCTTGAGCGCATGCACAATTTTTTCCACCGACATGACTTCGTTTTTGTTATAAAAAGGGAAGGGGAGAAGATTTAGAGCACGACCACAAAGAGCAATAGAGTAGGAAGGAGGAGAAAGAAACAGGGAAGGATGTTTTCGCCAATTTCTGTCAATCAGAGTAGGAAAATGGTAGATCGGACAAAGGTAAGTGTATCTCCAACTGGGTTTTTTGTTTTTACCGCCTTTTGACATCTCTATTTTGATATTTATGTTCCCTAAGCTTTGTCACAAATAATGCATATTTCTCATAATTTCATGTTTAGATTTTGTGTTTATATATGATCATTATGAATTATGGCTTCGATTTCATTGTTTGTCTCATGTTTTGTATTCGTTTTATGTCCGAACGGTTTGTTGCAAACCCTAGCTCAAAATGTTTTGGTTGTTTGGTTCTAAACTTTTGAAAAATGTGATAGAAACGTTAATTGACCTATTGTTAAGCTTGTTGGATGATTTTTATTTGGAGTTTTGAAAAAGAGTTGTACTATTAAAATTTCTGAGAGTATTCAGAACCATTTGAAGGATTATTTATAAGAATTTGATTTGTCCTTTGAGGCATGTTGATTTAAGATTAATGAATTTAGAACAAGGATACCTTCAGTTAAGTAAATTAGTAAGAAATTGCACCTAGGACTGTCGTATAGTTAGGTAAGGATCTCTGGCATGCCTTAGAATGTTACAATGGTAATTGAGGATAACTTCGTCCATAGAGTGATATGTGGTCTGCCTCTCCTCGTGGCGTTAAATTGGGATTATAATGAGATTTTGGAACTTGAAATTTGGAAAATGAGATTATTCGGATTTTAGCCTTAGATTGTGTAGAGTGAATATAATCTATCCTCGATTATTCGCTCTCTTAGTCAGTAGGGTCTACTAGTTTGGATCTCTTTGGATAATAAAGTTGAATTTGAAGAATAAGTGAAGTTTAAAATTGGTTTATGACTTCTGACACGCTTTTATAATGATTAATGATTTTCTCACTTTTTCCATGTACCTTTTGTTCTTTGACATTCGTATGGATTTGCCTCTGTTGTAGTTATATTTTGTATAAGGAATTTCATTTGCATGATTTTATGGTATCATACTGGATTTTGACACACTCTTCTATTTTTTTCCTCCAAATGAGACCGTAGAGCTGCTACCCGACGAGAAAGAGTAAAGAAAGGGTTTAGCTAAAGAAATATTGAGAAGATCTGAAGCCATTTGAATAACTTTTGGGAGTTTGATAATAGTAAATATAAATAACTAATTTTATGGATGAAATTTATGTATTTATAGTCATGGCATATTATGCTTTATGTTGGGTTACTATTTTTGCTTCAGCAGGACTATTCTATGGATCTAGTTTTGCTTCCGCATTTTTTATTATGGACTTGTACAGGTTCCTAGTTGGCATCTCCCTTTTGAACAGATATAATGGATAGGATTTGTTGTCCTGGAGTCATGGACATTATGACGTTTTGTTGATCCTTTGTTTATATAATGAATGAATGTGGAAGTCTATTTATTTGTATATTTGTCTAGGTTGTGTAAATTTTAGGTTGTTTATTGTGAGGTTTCAGGTTAAGAACATAATAATTAGAAGGCAATTAAGTTAACGTAGGTGAATTGTGGTCAAAAAGTACGGGAGGAATAGGATTGAAAAGCTTAAAGAGCCGGAATTGGTAAATTGGGAACGAAAATTATAAGCCGTAAATTCGTAAATAAGATTTTGGAGTTTAAATTATAATAATCATGACTTATTAAGGTTATATAATCAAAAGTAAGGTCCAAGGATGTAAAAGATTGGGTTAGAATGGTCAAAACAGGTCCCGAATGGCAAAAACGGGAAGTGGGCTTGTTGCAGGCTTGCTGCGGGCCTGACCCGCACCCTCCATGGGCTCAAGCCCACGAAAAGCACATAATCTAGATTTGTCTGTGCTCGCCGAGGGCTCAAGCCAGCCTGGGCAGTAAGGTTGCGCTCGTCGCGCGCTCGCTGCGCTCTCAAGCACCAGCCCGTTTTAAAGGCGCATGCTGCTTTACGATTTTTATTTTCTGACATTCCAAAACTTTCTAGAGAGTGAGGGTGTCGATTCTAGAGAGAAGAAGGAGGAGATCGAGCCCGTGGAGTCCGAATCCGTCCGAGAGCTAGTTATAAAAGTAGTAATACGCATCGAGGTAAGTATTCTCATACTCACTAACTTTTCTCTAGCGAAGTTTTTTGTTTATCATTAGGTATTTTTCTATCAATACCCACCCAAACCATAAAAAATGTATTATCCATGACTTGAGACCAAGGATTTTGTAGTTTATTGTCTGATTTACTTACTGATCCGGTCGGTGGAGTTCCACCAAGTACTAACCTACTGGAATTGGGGGTTTTTCGTTTCCACACCGTATCTTGGAAAATTGACCCCAAAATGTGAATCACCACGTCCCAAATATGTATATATGTCGGCCGCACGTTTTGACCCGTTTGCAGCATCCGAGCCCTCTAAAATGCCACTGTTACTGTTCATCCGAGATGAAATGGGAAAATTGCATGCTTCTACCTTCGTATTATGTTGAATCGACCTTGAAATAGGAATCACCATGTCCCAATTATTTATATATATTGGCCATACGATCGATTTTGCACGTTTCGACTTGTTCGCGGCATCCGAGCCTTCTAAATATGCACTGTTACTGTTCATCCGAAATTAAATGGGGAATTTGCTTGCTTCCACCTTCGTATTATGTTGAATTGACCCCAAAATGTGAATCACCATGTCCCAAATGTGTATATATATCAACCGGATGATCGATCTCGCAAGATTCGACCCGTTCACGGCGTCTGTGCCCTCTAAAAGTGGCCTGACACTGTTCATCCTAAAATAAAGTGTAAATTTGCATGCTCTACCTCTATTTAATTGTGATGAAACATATGATTAAATGTTCATGTTAAATTCTAAGCCCCAAAAATGTGTATTTGTACACCGGAAGCAAGGGAATGCGTCCCAAAGGCTTTTAGATGATATTTGACCATCAGAGGTAAGAAATTTCAAACTCTCTTCTAAACTTGGATTGAATTGCTAAAATGGATTAAGTTCCATAGAAAGATGAGAACTGAGCAAGTAAATGAAGGGGAATCCACCAAAGTACGATATGTGATGGATTTGATCTCCCAGATGGAGATAAGGATGGGAATGTGATTTTTCGATTGGAAAATGTGATGTACTTATGGTGGATCTTTCCTCAAGGAAGGATTAATCCTGAAACTTGGGCCATAGTTCATAGGGATAGTATTCTCTGATTTACCATGTCCATCACTGTGTGAACCTAAGGAATACTTGGCCACGTATTCTGGCCGCTCGTGGAAGCGGGTGATGTTCGTGGTATGCTTTAGGATACTACTGTGGAAGAACGAGGATTGCCCTAGTCCCCGGGGGATATGGAGCCAATTGAGATGGCCGAGTGCTGCAGACCTAAAATATAGCGGATGGTCGAGTGCTACGGACCTAAAATGTAGCCGATGATCGAGTGCTGCAAACCTAAAATGTAGCTGATGGTCGAGTGCTGCAGACCTAAAATGTAGCCGACTTTAGAATATGTGGCAGACACATTCCTTTCGTCATTCTCTCACATCGTTGATTAGTACGATCTACTAGCCCGGGTTCGCAAAGATTAGTGAAAGTAATGAAAATGAATGGACGTAACTGGAACAAACATATGAACCAGATGATCCCAGATGTCCCCCCTCCTCGAATGCTTTCTTTTATTCAAGTTACGTGTTTCCCCTACCCAATTACTATTTTTCCTATTATTTACTGTAGTTAGTGATGTATGATTACATTTGCTGAGCTATACGCTCACTCTTGCTGTTTCTCCTTCCAGATGAGAATATTAAGCTGGCGCCTGATTAGTTAGAGCAAGGAAAGGGACTTGTTTGAGGAGATTAGTTGGATGTCGAAGGCTTAAAGTTTTGGATACGTTGTTGTAATAGAATGTAAACAGTCTAGTTGGATTAATGTGATTTGTTATTATTTTATGGTTATTATTATGCTTCCGCAGGTATTTGGATTTAGCTATGCTTCCGTATTGATGTTGATGTTTTGGATTTTATTTAGTCCTAGATGGCATCTCTTCAGATCCAATACGGTAGTTAGGAATATAGTGTTGGAACCATGGATGGTATGACGATATGGTCCTATGTATTGTATTGTAGGCCAAAATATCATAATCGGATAGTTGTGTGCTTGTATAGGTTATTTTAAACAGGTTATATTTTTGATTTTTCGTCCAATTGTAGAGGGAACTCTGCTGAAATTTCTACAGAATTAATAATGATAAATTATGGGCGTAAGTTTATATTACTATTGACGGATATTTTTTAAGAAGAATAACCCGATCCATCACATTTATACTGGATTTTTGTCCAGATTTAGAGAAAATTTTACCCAATTTTTTGTAGATATTTGTATTATTTTATTATGGATTTTAGTTATCTGTTTTAATGATGGAAGTTATTTGAGAAAAAATGATCCGTTCCATCACAATTTGTATTAGAGAAAGGAGATGCCTTAGGATTGATCAATCTTAAAGCAGAAGCTTAGGTTTAAGTTGAGTACGAATAGGTTGAGGGTAGTTAGGATTAGATAGGATGTTTAGGTGTTAGCATCTAGGTTAATCCCAAATTATGTTTAGTTATTGTTAACCCCTCCCTCTAACCTAATTTTGTTGCAGTCTATTAATATTATAATATTTTGGTTATAGGATATAGCATGGCTAGTGGAAGAGGTAGAAGAAACAACCGCTAAGGTACTAGTACTCCCAAGGACCGAGAAGCCGAATACATGAATTTGTTAGGGAGAATGGTGAGCATTGTTGAATTGATAGAGTAGCGTTATATGGCTCTGGTCCTGGCACCCGAGCAAGTTCAAGTAAATCCCACACTGTGTATGATAAGTTCAAGGCGGAGAGAGCACTTGAATTCTTGGGTGAACCTGATCCAGTGAAGGTGGATATTTGGATTCGGAGAATGAAGAAGATTTTTGTGGTGATCCAATGCTTTGATCAAGAAAAGGTTACTTTTGCAGCGTACAAGTTGGAAGGTCAAGTTGATAGTTGGTGGGGTATGAAAAAGACGGTGTTAGGTGTACCTGATGATGAGATTACTTGGGGGATGTTTGAAGAAGCTTTTATAGAAAAGTATTTTCCTTCCAGTCTTCAGGATCAGGAGTAAGAATTTATGTGGCTTAGGCAGGGGAATCAGACTGTAATGGAATATGATGCAAAGTTTACTGAGTTGTCCCGATATGCTTTGTACTTTATGGAGGATGAATTAAGGAAGGCTAAAAGGTTTCAGCAGGAATTAAGAGATGATATTGGGAGGCAATTAGTGACTCGAAACTCCAGGACCTACGCGGAGATTTTAGATCAAGCTTTTATATTCAAGAAAGAGCTGAAAACTCAAAAGTTCTTTACCAAGAGGGCAGCCAGTAGGACAGGTTACAGTATGGGATCGAATGTAGGGCCCTTTAAGGCCATTTAAAAAGGTGAAGATGACAGATAAGGAAAAGAGTATCATTGAAGTTCAGTCAGTAGCGAGTCCTCAGGCATTAGTGGCTAACTGTATTCACTATGGGAGGAAGCATATGGGGAGGTCCTGTTATAAGGCGTCGAGGACTTGTTATGATTGTGGTCAGTAGAGCCACCTGATTAAGGATTCCCCTCTGCCAAAGAGGTTGGAAGCAAAGAGGCCAACCGTTTTGACTAAAGCGTTTGTGGTGACGATATAGGACGTTGAGGCATCCCCGAACGTGGTTGAAGGTACCCTTCTTATTTGTGGAGTTTCAACTTCTATTTTATTTGATTTTAGATCTACGCACTCTTTTATTTCCCCCAATTTGCATGCTATATTGTATCCCCTCCGAGGATCCTAGATTATTCTTTGGCTCTATCAACACCTACCGGATCGTCGATAATTACTGATGTTATGTATCCAGAGTATAAGGTTGAGGTGAATGGGATGCATTTGATGGTGGATTTAGTGTTGTTAAATATGTGTGATTTTGATGTTATTTTGGGGATGACTCTGTCTAACTAAATATCATGCCAGTATTGATAATTTTCTAAAAAGGGTGTGCTTTGATATTCTTGAAGTTGACCCATTTTTCTTTCAAGGTGTTAGGAAGAAGGAAATGCCTATATTGATCTT
Source organism: Nepenthes gracilis (assembly GCA_033239525.1). Lineage (NCBI taxonomy): Eukaryota > Viridiplantae > Streptophyta > Magnoliopsida > Caryophyllales > Nepenthaceae > Nepenthes > Nepenthes gracilis. The sequence goes on along the minus strand of BSYO01000003.1, from coordinate 19,670,905 downwards.
AGCTTTGCATGCTAAGAATTTGATGAAAAGTGGATGCTAGGCTTATCTAGCATATGCCAGCACCATTGGGAAAGCGAATGACATTTTGGTTGTATGTGATTTTGAGGATGTGTTTCTAGTGGAGTTTCCTGGGTTACCCCCTCATCGGGAGATTGAATTGGAAATTAAGGTTAATCCTGGTGTTAGCCCAATTTTGAAGGCACCTTATTGTATGACACCAATCGAATTGAAGGAGTTGAAGGTACAATTGCAAGAATTGTTAGACAAGGGTTTCATTAGACCGAGTATATCTCTATGGGGTACACCGATATTATTTGAGAGGAAGAAGGACGGGTCCTTATGGCTGTGTGTGGATTATCATGAATTGAACAAAATCATGATTAAAAACAAATATCCATTGCCATGCATTAATGATTTATTTAATCAATTACAAGGGTTTCGGGTGTTTTTGAAGATTGATCTAAGATCTGGTTACCACCAGTTGAGGATAAAGTGGGAGGATGTGGCCAAGACAGCTTCTCAGACGAGATATGGCCACTACGAATTTCTTGTTATGCCTTTTGGTCTTACAAATACTCCTGCTGCTTTTATGGATCTGATGAATCAAGTGTTTAGACCCTATTTGGACAAATTTGTGATGGTGTTCATTGATGACATTCTGATATATTCTAAGAGTCATGAGGACCATAAGTGTGACGGACCAGATTATTCTCCATCGAATAACCTCCGTCAATGGCAACACAAACCAAAGTCCATAATTAATACTTATGGATTCTACAGAAAATCCGGCAAAATTTCCTCTATAATTGGACGAAAACCAAAAATACAACCTATTTAAAAACATCTTGTACAAGCACACAACTAACAAGAGGCCTAACACAGAGCCTACAACACACCACACAGGATCACAATACCGCCATATCATCCATGGCTCCAATACAATACTCCTACTCTACCGTATTAGATCTAGAGAGATGCCATCTAATATGAAACAAAACTCAAAACATCGATACAAACGCGGAAGCATACTATATCATCATAATCTGCGGAAGCATACAAAACCATAAAAATAATAACAATAAACCACATCCAACCCTGAGTGGCTGTTTACAATCCGATACAACACTATGGCCAAATCCTTTGCGCAGTCGACGTCCAGTCAACCTCTTCAAGCAAGCCTCTCCTTGCTCTAACTATCAGGCGCCGGCTAAGTGTTCTCATCTGGAAGGAAAACAACAAGAGTGAGCTTACAGCTCAGCAAGTATAATCATACTCAATACTTGTAGGTAAATAATAGAACAACTGAAACGGGGGAATACAAGTAATCTCGATAATCATGAATCAAGAGAGGGAACAGGGAACATCTAGAATCATTGGATTCTCACGGTTACATTGATTAGGCATTATTCATTTTTATTATTATATCATCTTTGCGGACCCCCGGCTAGTAGACCGTACTAACCAATGATGCGAGAGAACGAGGACAGGAATGTGTTCGCTACACATTCTAATGCCACGGCTACTATTTTAGGTCGGCTGCACACGACCATCGGTTGCATCCATGCAACAATCATCAAAACAACTACATCTCAATATGTAGCGTTCAATCGACACGCCCCACACCCCTGGGGACCAGGGCAATCTTCATTCTTCCACAGTAGTTTCCTAAAGCGTATCACATACATCACCCGCTCCCATGAGCGGCCAGAATACATGGCCAAGTATTCCTCGGGTTCACGCCGCAATGGACATGGTATACTAAAGAATACTACCCCTACGACTCAGGGTCCTAGTTTTGAGATTAGTTCGACAGTTGGAGAGGAAAATCCACATTTGCCACACACGATCATATCTCGGGAAATCCCATTCCCATCACAAGATCTCCAACCGGGAGATCATCTCATCACACACATCTCCATCCAGGAGATCATATCATCACAAGCACAATGTGGACTCCCTTCCATTCACATCACGGTTCACAATATCCAATGGGACTCAATTCCCTTAATCCACAACAAAACATCACAAGTTCACGAGAGAGATTAGATTCTTACCTCCAATGATCTCATATCAATTTAGAACCTCCGGGACTCATCCCTTGCCTCCAGGACACGGATACACGTTCGAAACTTCCATTTACGTTTAAACATTTAAACGTTATATCAATAACAATTATGGAAGCATAACACTTATATTTCTCATTCCATTTTCGGTGAACGATAACAGATTTCCTTTTGAACACCCGGACGCCGTACACGGTTCGATACTTGGAAATCGGACGTCCAGTGGATTCGTAAACACACTTGATACACGAGATTTCACATTTGGGTTCGATTTAACTTAACACGATGATGGAAGCTTGCAACTTCCCGTTCATTTTCGGATTATCAACAACGGAGAACTTTTCAGGCTCCCGGATAGCACGAACGGGTCAAATCTTGTGGGATTCGGCATCCGGTCGTTATATACACACAATTGAAACACGGGGATTCATATTCGAGGGTCCTTTCATCATCTTACGAAGGTGACAATGCGCAATTATCACCCCGGTCTCGGGTGAACAGTAACAGTGCCCCGTTAGAGGGCTTGGACGCCGCGAACGGGTCAAAACGTGAGCAATCAAACCCGTGGCCGACATATATATGCATTTAGGACGTGGGGATTCATATTTTGAGGTCAAAATAACATAATTCGGAGGGGAAAATAGCGAACCCAAATCCGGGCGTGGGTTAGGGTTTTACGATACCAAATCGGTCGATTCGGACCACAAATTGGACAAAGAACTACACATTCATTGAACATAATTCATGGGCTACACATTCTTCAAATTTTGGGTGGGTATCAGAACGATAATACCTGATGGAGAACGAGTAAAAATCACAAGATAACAAATAGTGAGAATGAGAACACTTGCCTCGACGTGCTCTACATTTTCTCCAACTAGCTCGAGCTCGGAATCGGACCCGAAGGCCTCCATTTTCCCCTTTTCTCCTTCGCAAGCTCCTCCTCTCACTGGGCTCCCACGAGCGCTGCCGCTTGTGACGGACCGAGTTATTTTCCTTAAATAACCCTCCGTCAATAATAACATGACAAATGCCCATAATTAGAATTATGAATTTCTGCAGAAAATTAGGCAGAATTTTCTCTGTAACTGGACGAAAAATCGAAATACAACCTGTTCAAATAGGTCCTGCACAAGCACACATCTATCAAAAGGCTTAATATCAAGCCTACAACACATCACACAGGATCACACACTGCCATATCATCCATGGCTCCAACACAGTACCTCTAACTACTATACTGGATCTAGAGAGATGCCATCTAGTATGAAACAAAATTCATAACATCAATACAGACGCGGAAGCATACTATCATCACAAACTGCGGAAGCATAACAAATCCATAAAACAACAACAATGAGCCACGCTCAACTCTGAGCAGCTATCTACAATACGATACAACACTGAGTCCAAATCCTTCGCACACTCGACGTCCAGCCAGTCCCTTCAAGCAAGCTTCTCCTTGCTCTAACTAATCAGGTGCCAACTTAATACTCTACCTGGGAGGAGAAAACAGCAAGAGTGAGCGTACAGCTCAGCAAGTATAATCATACGTCACTATCAACTATGAAGAAACATGAACATAATAATGAAAAGGGGCAACAACCATTCGAAATACAATGACTTGCGAGGAACGGAACATTTAGAAGTATCAATTTTCCATTTATCATGTCTTGGAACATTTAATTGTCGTTTGAACATGTTTTAGTGCATTTATCAATTTACTTTAATCTTTGCGGACCAGGGCCAGTAGGTCGTACTAGCAACGATGCGAGAGAACGAGGAAAGGATCATGATATTCCACATGATCTAAGGCCGTGAGGGCTTATCTTTTACGACCCAGCCGGGGGGTCGTGCACATCGTGCCATATCGTAATCGCCCCATTCCCCCGGGGTACCAGGGCAGTCCTCGTTCTTCCACAATAGTATCCTAAGGCGTGACACGGACACCACCCGCTTACACAAGCGACCAGAATACGTGGCCCAAGTATTCTTCGGGTTTCTACCGTGATGGACGTGTCAAGCCAGAGAATACTACCCATCTAAAAGTCCATGGTTCTAGTTTCATGATTCTATTTCCATTTCCATTTCCATTTGAGGGAGAGTCCACCATATCCAATTTATCATATCTCCAACCATTTGGGAGGTTCCATCATTCACATATCACATTGTGGACTTCCCTCCGATTACTTGCTCGGTTCTTACCTTTCTTTGGAACTTGACATTTTTCACAATTCAATTTATATGCATGATTATCAAAATTCATGAGAGGGATTGGGATTCCTTACCATCGATGAGCCAATCACATTGGGGTCCTCCGGAGCCCGTTTCTGAATCTTGCAATTTCAAATGCACGTTAGTTATAACTTTCATAACAATGGAACGAGGGTAAAATATGCAATTTATCCATTTATTTCGTATGAACAGTAACAGGGATCGCTTAATGCTTCCGGACGCCGTGAACGGGTCAATTCTTGTGAAAACGGACGTCCGGTCGTTATGTATACATATTAGGACGTGGTGATTCATATCTTGAGATCAATTTAAGATAATACAAAGGTGGAAGCATGCAAATTTATTTGTTCACCTCGGTTGAACAGTGTCAAGAGGCATTTAGAGGTCTCGGACGCCATGAACGGGTCGATTCTTGTGAATTCGGACGTCCGGTCGATATGTATACATATTTGGGACGTGGTGATTCATATTTTGAGGTCAAATTAACATAATTTGAGGGGAAAAACAGTGAACCCGAATATGGCGTGGGGTTAGGGTTTGGTGGTACCAAACCGATCGATTCGGAGCTTGTTTCGGTCAATAAATTATAGATTCCATGATATTGAAGCATGGGTTACAAACTTTCCACAATTTGGGCGGGTATCAAGATAATAATACCCGATGGAGAACGAATAAAAATCACAAGAGAGCAAATAGTGAGTATGAGAACACTTGCCTCGACGCGCTCTACATTTTCTCCAACTAGCTCGAGCTCGGAATCCGACCCGAAGGCCTCCATTTTCCCCTTTTCCCCTTCGCGAGCTCTTCCTCTCACCGGGCTCCCACGGGTGCTGCCGCCGCTCCACCGCGACGCCCAGCCGGCCACGGCCTTGCACGGCCGTCTCCAGCCACCGCCGACGCCGGCGCTGCCTCCACCAGCGCCGCTCGTCCCCGCTCTCTCTCTTTCTCTCCCTCGCCGAAACCCTCGCCCTCACGCTGCTCTCTCTCCCGTTTTCTGCCTTCTGCTTCTTCATTTAATTCATTTCCATTTCATTATTATTATTATTATTATATTATACACACACACACCCACACACACACACACACACGTGTTACACACACACATACATTATATATATATATATATATATATATATATACACACACACACATTATATATATATATATATATATACATCTATTTTTCCCTTAAATCACAAAAACCCAAAATCAATATTCGGGCGGCCGAACAGGCTCACTTCGGACGCCGGCCCATCAGATTCAAATATTCTTCAAAATTTTCATAATATTTAATTTTTCTCAAACCCGATTTGCCCAAAATTACCGAAAATAATAATTAATCTCAATTTAATGGGATAAAATATTTCGGGATGTTAGATTCTCCCCACTAATAGAAATTTTGTCCTTGAAAATTTAACGAACCTCAAATTTCCATAATCGGATGGAAACTTCTAGGTTATCTAGCAATCCCGAGTCACTTCCTTAATTATACGATACGATTACCTCAAGGAACCTCAAACATTTTAAATCCTCTTGATTCTTACTACCCAGAGTGTTATATCAAAAATCTAGTTCGACCAAATTTGAAACAACCCAAATTCAATAACTTACTTAATGAACTTAGCTCGAGACCTCAAACGATTGAAAATTATTGCTTCAACCTACTCTAAGCCTCGAAAGGGACTATTCCTTCTAAAACCCAGATTAAACTTTATCTTATATGGGTTCACCTCATTTCCGCGGTGCTACTCTGATGATTTATCTAACCATTAATCATCTTATTGAAATTTCACAGCCACATCAAATTCAACTTGACGTCCCAAAGATTATTTGATCAAATTTTACTAAAGTTTCGATGCAAACCTTAAATCACAATCAAACTTTAAGGTCCGAACGATTTACATTCACACCAGTTTGTTAGTAATCGGCAAACCAACATTTTCTCTAAAATACATAGCCCGCATCATAGACCCAGAATATACGGAAACCTTGATTAAAATGATCGTAGGATAGTCACACCGAGAAGACAAATCCCACAATCGTCTAACTACAGCCACCTTCAAGGCTACAATCATAACTATCACCCAAAAATCGACATAACTTTAAATCACTACCCAGAATCTTAAAATTCCAATTATTTAGTAACCTTAAGATCCTGTTAGTATACTAATGAGTCAACTGATCTAATCTGAACAAGTCTTCTATCATTACGATAAATGGGTCGCTCTAATTGTCTTGAGACAAAACCCTAAGGACTTCATATTGTATAGATTCATAGCTCCCATACATTGCATACGATTTTGTCTCCCAAACTACGGATATAAATCCTATCACCCAATCATTTGGATTTACTCGCAATTTACCTTTCACATTTCCTATGAAACTTCGGGGACATACAAGTCTAAGGATTCACGGCATCAATTGCCAGCATTGATGCCTACTTTCTAAATGAAATACCGAGGTTCACCTTCTCAACCTTTAAACAGATCTACCCATAGGCAACATCATCAGATCATCTTCCTCAATGGCACAATTATTCTGGCTCTTAAAATTTTTGATAAGGGCTATCTTCAAAGACAACATCATAAGTTCTCTAAATGGAAATTTCATTGGCTAAATCCAACTTACACGTGGAGCAACTCTAATTGTGAACTCCTCCCCCACTTAGTTCGAAGGTAGCCATCTATCATGACGTAAGAGTAGCATAATCTTAACCTTTCTCAAAAGCATTACATTCCACTATACCTTACAGAACCCATTAGGGGTCAACCCAAATGACATGAACGTCTCTTAATACCTTTTTATTCCCCGGAAATTACCTTTTATCTTTCGACCTAACAATTACAAATCTCTCCCACGCTGATCGTCTCACTAACACTGCAATCCTTTAGGAATAATCGTCAGGTCATTGAATAATTTCAATTAGACCCAAGGTGACCATATGCTTTCATGATATTAATCGGTTTTCCCAATTAGCCATCACTTAAAATCTTATTGACTTTAAAATCATGCTACCAAAGAGCCACAAGCTTAGCACGGCATTTCCCTAACTAAACTCACATTCCCTTCACAATGGGACATACGGATTATTAGCCATTCACAACTTATGGCATAATCCTCAACAATTACATGCATCCCATGTTTTTTGAATTCATCGATAAAATCATCTCAACATGGACCCGAATATGGTCAAAAGACTCAACCCATAAAATTCATGAAATGCCAACAAACCTATAAAACTCAAACGACGTTTTAGAACTTTGCAGTGGTTATATCCTTAAACTGAATACCGTTGGGACTACAACTTCCATTTATCCACATTTTACACGCTATGGACCCAACTCGATCTTAGAAATCATCAAGCCTTTACAACAATTCTCGAACTACGCCTATCCATTTACAAGGTCTGCTTATCAAATCTTCAACCTCCTAGGCAACCCCATTTTTGAAATTCATGAATAACCTTATCGGTCCATCTATTTACCTCAAAGGTTCTGGAGTATTTAACCACGATACCCAAGCCGATACTTCCACGGCCCTGCTTAAGATCCTCAACGATTGGCATTGATTCGACACGACCTCGAATTACCGATCAAACAATAAATTAGCCAAATCTTCCTTCTAATAACATCCTCGATCAAATAGTCACACGACCACAATCCCTCAACGACCATAATAACCTCTGGGTGTGGCCACATATACGAATTGGACTTAGCGCAGATCCTTCATTAAACAAATTTAGGAATCACAATATTAAACCCAAGAGCCTTACTACCTGTCACAACATGTGACATTTTATACCTTAAACTAATGCCTTAGAGCCTTTATTCAAAATATCGAACCTTTTCACCATCCGTCCATGGATAAGAACATCCCTAAATCTTGTGTTTAAACCAACCATATGGAAACATGCTCCCGAGAGTCTCACCGACATAAGGCATTCATCTCTAAAGCTTCCACGAGCACACAGGACACTATCTCTTAATCCTTGAGACTCATGATGTTTTCCGCGCCAACCAACCAAGGTCGACTTCACTTCCCCATCTAACTTGGGTAACACGCCATATCTTCTACTAGACATGGGGGTCACCGCAGAGCAATCTCAAGTCTCGAAATTCAAGTCTTCAACCTCAATATGACTTGGGGCTACCCAAATGCCCATACACTTAGGCATTTTCAAAACAATTTATGAATTGTTATCCTAGGACTTGATATACCCAAAATTAATTCCCGTCATACCAATCTCGAGCCGATGGCTCCACCCTATTCCTTACACTCTCAAGGTTGACCGGCAACCCTTCGAAGCAAAAATACCAATCCAAGGACTTCAACCAAGAACCGATCAAACTTAAACCTCAAACCGAGATTAATTACCCTTGGTCTCGAATCAACACTGATCAGTTCAAGGACCCAATCAATACTAATCAAATTCCAACATTAAGGTGTCTCAACACACCATCTTTCTCTTGACCCTACAACCAACCACCAATATTAGTAGTTTCCATTTAGGAGCCACTACTACTAATTCCTTGAAACCGAAGCAATTCGGATCAAGCCACTCCGAGACACAAGCTAGGACGAATGAGCTAGCCAATCAAACTAAGTCACCAATTCAAACTTTGCGCTAGCCTAAGTTCTGGGATTGGGGTAACCAAAACTACCCAGACTTTACTTAAACTCACGTGCCTTTGATTACTTATTTAATCAATCTTAATCAAACCTAAGCTTCCGCATACGATTTAAATCAAACCTAAGGCATCTCTCTTTCTCTCTGATACGAACTGTGACGGACCGAGTTATTTTCCTTAAATAACCCTCCGTCAATAATAACATGACTAATGCCCATAATTAGAATTATGAATTTCTACAGAAAATTGGGCAGAGTTTCCTCTGTAACTGGACGAAAAACCGAAATACAACTTGTTCAAATAGCTCCTGCGCAAGCACACATCTATCAAAAGGCTTAATATCAAGCCTACAACACATCACACAGGATCACACACTGCCATATCATCAATGGCTCCAATACAGTACCTCTAACTACTATACTGGATCTAGAGAGATGTCATCTAGCATGAAACAAAATTCATAACATCAATACAGACGCGGAAGCATACTATCATCATAAACTGCGGAAGCATAACAAATCCATAAAACAACAACAATGAGTCACGCTCAACTCTGAGCGGTTGTCTACAATACGATACAACACTGAGTCCAAATCCTTCGCACACTCGACATTCAGCCAGTCCCTTCAAGCAAGCTTCTCCTTGCTCTAACTAATTAGGTGCCAACTTAATACTCTACCTGGGAGGAGAAAACAACAAGAGTGAGCGTACAGCTCAACAAGTATAATCATATGTCACTATCAACTATGAAGAAACATGAACATAATAATGAAAAGGGGCAACAAGCATTCAAAATACAATGACTTGCGAGGAAAGGAACATTTAGAAGTATCAATTTGCCATTTATCATGTCTTAGAACATTTAATTGCCGTTTGAACATGTTTTAGTGCATTTATCAATTTACTTTAATCTTTGCAGACCAGGGCCAATAGGTCGTACTAGCAACGATGCGAGAGAACGAGGAAAGGATCATAATACTCCACATGATCTAAGGCCGTGAGGGCTTATCTTTTACGACCAAGCCGGGGGGCCGTGCACATCGTGCCATATCGTAATTGCCCCATTCCCCCGGGGTACCAGGGCAGTCCTCGTTCTTCCACAATAGTATCCTAAGGCGTGACACGGACACCACCCGCTTACACAAGCGACCAGAATACGTGGCCCAAGTATTCTTCGGGTTTCTACCGTGATGGACGTGTCAAGCCAGAGAATACTGCCCATCTAAAAGTCCATGGTCCTAGTTTCATGATTCTATTTCCATTTCCATTTCCATTTGAGGGAGAGTCCACCATATCCAATTTATCATATCTCCCGCCATTTGGGAGGTTCCATCATTCACATATCACATTGTGGACTTCCCTCTGATTACTTGCTCAGTTCTTACCTTTCTTTGGAACTTGACATTTTTCACAATTCAATTTATTTGTATGATTATCAAAATTCATGAGAGGGATTAGGATTCCTTACCATCGATGAGCCAATCACATTGGGGTCCTCCGGAGCCCGTTTCTGAATCTTACAATTTCAAATGCACGTTAGTTATAACTTTCATAACAATGGAACGAGGGTAAAATATGCAATTTATCCATTTATTTCGTATGAACAGTAACAGGGATCGCTTAATGCTTCCGGACGCCGTGAACGGGTCGATTCTTGTGAAAACGGACGCCCGGTCGTTATGTATACATATTAGGGACGTGGTGATTCATATCTTGAGATCAATTTAAGATAATACAAAGGTGGAAGCATGCAAATTTATTTGTTCACCTCGGGTGAACAGTGTCAGGAGGCATTTAGAGGTCTCGGATGCCATGAACGGGTCGATTCTTGTGAATTCAGACGTCCGGTCGATATGTATACATATTTGGGATGTGGTGATTCATATTTTGAGGTCAAATTAACACAATTTGAGGGGGAAAACAGTGAACCCGAATCTGGCGTGGGGTTAGGGTTTGGTGGTACCAAACCGATCGATTCGGAGCTTGTTTCGGTCAATAAATTATAGATTCCATGATATTAAAGCATGGGTTACAAACTTTCCATAATTTGGGCGGATATCGAGATAATAATACCCGATGGAGAACGAATAAAAATCACAAGAGAGCAAATAGTGAATATGAGAACACTTGCCTCGACGCGCTCTACATTTTCTCCAACTAGCTCGAGCTCGGAATCCGACCCGAAGGCCTCCATTTTCCCCTTTTCTCCTTCGCGAGCTCTTCCTCTCACCGGGCTCCCACGGGTGCTGCCGCAGCTCCATCGCGACGCCCAGCCGGCCGCGGCCTTGCACGGCCGTCTCCAGCCACCGCCGACGCCGGCACTGCCTCCACCGGCGCCGCTCGTCCCGCTCTCTCTTTTCTCCCTCGCCAAAACCCTCGCCCTCACGCTGCTCTCTCTCCCGTTTTCTGCCTTCTGCTTCTTCATTTAATTCATTTCCATTTCATTATTATTATTATTATATTATACACACACACACCCACACACACACACACGTGTTACACACACACACATACATTATATATATATATATATATACACACACACATTATATATATATATATATACATCTATTTTTTCTTTAAATCACAAAAACCCAAAATCGATATTCGGGCGGCCAAACGGGCTCACTTCGGACGCCGGCCCATCAGATTCAAATATTCTTCAAAATTTTTATAATATTTAATTAATTTTTCTCAAACTCGATTCACCCAAAATTACCGAAAATAATAATTAATCTCAATTTAAACGGATAAAATATTTCGGGATGTTACACCGCTGCTCCACCGCGACGCTCGGCCGGCCACCACCTCGCACGGCCGTCGCCGACCGTTTCCGACCCATGCGCCACCGGCGCCGGTGCCGTCCTCCTCCTCTTTCGCCACTGAACCCTAACCCTCGTCCCTCTCTCTCTCTTCGAATTCCCTCTCCCCGATTCTGCCTCCCCCCTCCCTTATAACTTATTATTATTATTATTATTATTATTATTATTATTATTATTATTATTATTATTATTATTATTATATATATATATATATAATATTATATATTACATTTTCTTTTAATCCCAATTTAATTCGACACCCGAACGATCGAATGGGCACACTCCGGCACCGACCCAACAATTCCGAATATTCTTCCAAAATTTCATAATGTTAAATTAATTTTTCACACTCCCGAATTACCCAAAATTATCGAAAATAATAAATAATTCCAATTTAGTCCGATAAAAATATTTCAGGATTTCAGGATATTACAATAAGACTCATTTGAAGATTGTTCTCCAAGTGCTTCGTGAGGAGAAACTATATGCCAAATTGAATAAATGTGAGTTTTGGCCAAAAGAGGTGATATTTTTAAGACATGTGATTTCGAACGGAGGCATTGCTATAGACCCAAAGAAGGTAATGGTGGTTACTAGTTGGACTAGACCTACCTCGATGACTGAAGTTAGGAGTTTTCTCAGCATGACAGGATATTATAGGAGATTTGTAGAGAATTTGTCTCAGATAGCAATGCCCTTGACTCGATTAGTAAGGAAGGAGGTAAAGTTTGATTGGACAGAAGAATGTGATCAGAGTTTTCAGGAGTTGAAGGATTGCCTAACAACTGTACTGGTGTTGACTATTCCGAAGGGATCAGATGGTTTTGAGGTATATTGTGACGCTTTCAAAGCAGGTTTTTGTTGCATGTTAATGCAGAATGGCAAGGTAGTTGCTTATGGGTCCAAATAACTTAATGTGCATGAGAAGAACTATCCAACTCATAATCTGGAGTTAGATGCGGTGGTATTTATCCTAAAGATTTGGAGACATTATCTTTATGGTAAGAAATTTGTTGTTTATTCTTACCATAAAAATTTAAAGTATTTGTTCTTACAGAAGGAGCTCAATATGAGGCAAAAGAGGTGGCTTGATTTTCTAAAGGATTAAGACTGTGAGATTCAGTACAAACCCGGGAAAGGTAATGGAGTTGCTGATGCTTTGAGTCGTCGATTAAGTTTTGTGGCAAGTCTTCAGATAAAATAGATGGAGATGTTAGATTATCTGAAGCAATGTGAAATTCAGCGGTACATTTGAGGTGATCGGTTGATTTTATCGTATCTTTAAATTCAGCTAGAGGTGGTAAATGAGGTTAAGGAAAAGCAGGTAAATGACTCTTTCCTTATGGATATTGTGGGGGATTTAAATAAGGACTCCAATATTGATTTTAATGTCTTAGCTAATGGAGTATTGAGATTTAGAGATCATTTGTGTGTGCTGAACGATAAGGAGTTGAAGGAGAAAATCTTGAATGAAGTTCGCCGATCTTGATATACAATTCACCAGGGGACGAATAAAATGTATCAGGACTTGAGAAAAACATTTTGGTGAAGAAATATGAAATGGGATATTATGGCTTATGTAGAGAAATGTCTTATATGCCAACAATTAAAAGCTGAAAGGAGAAAACTATCTGGATTATTGTAGCTGATGCCGATTTCGAGTTGGAAATAGGAAGATAATGTGATGGATTTTGTGTCTGGTTTGCTAAGGACTCCCAAGAACCATGAAACCATTTGGGTTATTATTGATCAGCTAACTAAATCAACCCATTTCTTCGCAATTAGGACGACATATTCCCATGACAAGTTGGCTCAGTTATATGTGAATGAAATTGTTAGACTCCATGAAGTGCCTACAACAATTGTATCGAATCGAGACCCGTGCTTTGTCTCCAAATTTTGGGAGAGTATGCATAAAGAATTTGGGACAGTATTAAAATTTAGCACGACCTATCACCCTCAAACTGACGATCAATCAAAATATATAATTCAGATTCTCGAGGATATGTTAAGGGTTTCGGTATTGGAGATGAACGAAAATTGAGATAATTATTTATCCTTGGCAAAGTTCACCTACAATAATAATTATTAGGCAAGTATAGGCATGGCACCATTTGAGGCATTATATTGAAGGAAATGTAGATCACTGATTCATTGGGAGGAAATAGGAGATAAGTGAATTTTTGGCCCTGAAATTATTAAAGAGATAGCGGAGAAGATTAAACTGATTCATGATAATTTTGAAGTGGCTCAGAGTAGGCAGAAAAGCTACATAGATAGACGAAGATCAGCTAAAATTTGAGGTGGGTGAATATGTCTTCTTAAGAGTATCACCATCTAATGGGACGTTCAGATTTGGGGTGAAATGAAAACTAAAACTGTGTTTCATTGGCCCATTTGAGATTTTAGAGAGGATTGAGGAGGTGGCTTACAGATTGGTGTTGCCACCTAATTTGGCAAATGTTCACGATGTATTTCATGTATTGATACTTCAGAAGTATGTCCACGATCCCACACATGTTATTGAGTTCGAGCCCTTAATAATTGACAATGATTTATCTTATATTGAGGAGCCGGTATGGATTCTAGATCAAAATGATCAGAGGATGCATACGAAGACCATTTCCTTGGTGAATATTTTGTGAAGGAATCATTTACTTAAGGAAGCAACATGGCAGCACAAAGAGGAGATCCGGAGCAAATACCTATTTACATTCACTATTATCAAACTCCCAAAAGTTCTTCAAAAGGCTTTAGATCTTCTCAAGGCTTCTTTAGCTAAACCCTTTCTTTACTCTTTCTCATCGGGTAGTGGCTCTACAGTCTCATCTAGAGGAGAAAAATAGAATAGTGAGCCGAAATCCAACGAGGTACCATAAAAATATGCAAATGAAATTCCTTATACAAAACATAACTACAACAGAGGCAAATCCATGTGAATATCAAAGAACAAAAGGTATATGAAAAAAGTAAGAAAATCATTAATCATCATGAAAGCATGTCAGAAGTCATAAACCAATTTCAAACTTCACTTATTCTTCAAATTCAACTTTATTATCTAAAGAGACCCAAACTAGTAAATCCTACTAGCTGAGAGAGCAAATAATCGATGATAGATTATGTTCACTGCACACAATCCAATGCCAAAATCCAAATAATCTCATTTTTCAAATTTCAAGTTCCAAAATTTCTATCCTCCCAATTTAACGCCCCGAGAAGAGGCCGACCATGGATTACTCCATGGACGGAGTTATCCGCGATTACCACTGTAATATTCTAGGGCATGCCGAAGAACCTTACTTGACTGTACGACAATCCTAGGTCCAATTTCTTATTAATTTACTTAATTGAAGGTATCCTTGTTTTTAATTCCTTAATCTTAAGTCATCATGCCTCAAAGGCCAAATCAAACTCTTACAAATAATCCTCCAAATGGTTCTAAATACTCTCAAAAATTTTAACAGTATAACTCTTTTTCAAAACACTAAATAAAACATCTAACAAGCTTAACAATAGGTCAATTAACGTTTCTATCACATTTCTCGAAAGTTTAGAACCAAACATCCTGAAATTTTTGAGCTAGGGTTTGCAACAAACCGTCCAGGCATAAAACGAATACAAAATATGAGACAAACAATGAAATCGAAGCCACAATTCATAATAATCATATATAAACACAAAATCTAATTGAGAAATTATGAGAAACATGCATTATTTGTGACAAAGTTTAGGGGAACATAAATATCAAAATAGAGATGTCAAAAAGCAATAAAAATGGAAAACCCAGTTGGAGATACACTTGCCTTCACCCGATCTACCATTTTTCTTACTCTGATTGGACCGAAATTGGTAAAGAAATCCTTCACTTTTTCTTTCTCCTCCTTCCTCCTCTGTCACTCTTCATGGTCGTGCTCCAAATCTTCTCCCCCTTCCCTTTTATAATAAAAACAAAGTCAGATCAGTGGAAAAAATTGCGCTCGCGCTCGAGTGCCTAGCGAGCGCACGGCGAGCGAACATATATTGGAATTGGCACCCTCCTACTCGCTCGAGCGAGCAGTGTGCGAAAGCCTTTTCAAAGCAATCTATTTTTTTTTTTGCGCTTGCTGCTGGGCTCGAGCTAGCAATGAACCCGATTCTACTACTTGCTACACTAAGGCAAAATTTTCACTTTTCTCAATTTTGCTTATCCCAAACTTAATTATACCAATTTGAGTACTAGAATTACTATATTTTAGATATCCGTACCTTACAATCCTCCTCCACTTGTAAAATTTCATTCTCAAAATTTGACAAAGCTGCAAACCTCAATAAAATAAATGGGGGTCGTGCACAGCTTCTTCCTCACTATCTACTTATTTTTTAAACAATCGATATGCTAACTAATTTTATCAATTTATTAAAAATTTATCTCTAAATAGATTTTTCAATTTAATTCCAAAAATAAACCTCACGGCTAAAATTTCTTATGTAAGGCCCACAAAGTAATTTAAACCCAAATTTGAAGCCTAATTACAAAATTTTATACCCAAAACAGTTACTAAAATAGATAGATAATTATCATAACTAGTTTGATAATTTATTCATATAAAATAATAGAATTAGAAATATTCGGGATGTCACAATCTACCTGCCTTAAAAGATTTTCATCCTCAAAAATTTACCACAGCCCTTGAAAACATTTTATATAATGCTACCGTTATCAAATTGGTTTTGCTACTTAACTTTTAATCCATTCAAAAATAAAGAATCATAATTCCTAACATCTAGATATGAATTATCATCATATCAAAATGCATTGGACAACATCTAATATTAATCAGATCCATAATTTTTATGATCTCCAATAATCGCACAGTCCACCAATATCTTTATTATCATATGTACAACCAAAACTTTAATTTTTAATGTAATTCTAACAGAATTTTGATACAAAACTTGAATACTCATCGAGCATTATTGAAATCTGAGGCATCTTATTATTTAGATGTGATATTTATTATGAGCCCATCAATAAATATTCAAACTTAAATATTAGTTTCAAACCCAAGTTGTGATATGACTCATGTAAACACTCAATTTTTTTGTATGAGTCGGTCTTCTTAATTGTTAGCTTTAACTTTTTAAAGTTATAAAATACTTCTCTTAAGTAGGATAGTTTTAAAATGTTATCATCTCTAATAAACAATACTAAAACATTAAAACTTATCAAAAATATACTTCTTCAAATTTTATAGAATGACTCTCCAATTTTGATATTTTTCCTACAATCCATCAAATTTCTTAACCCAAATTATAATAAATTCCAAGAATGAATTCTATATGTAATGTTTACACTTTGCTTTGAACAATTTTCTATAAAATATTACTGCTCTATCTTAGTGACTTAGGATAATTGATTCTATGCCAATCCTCAACACATTGTATTTCCTACTGTTTATTTTCAAATCATTATCAATAGATGCTTAATACTAATTACTGCTCCTCCTTTATTTTTACATAAAGGTGCCATGATAATTTTATATATTCATAGGGTAGAAGTTGGTTCTTGTAGTTATAAGAATTAATGGGCAAATAAGTGATACTGGAGACAATTTATCCCAATATCTAAGGAAACAAATTTTAACAAGAGTTGAGGTAATGTACTCAAAATTAAACGGAATGTCACATAAAGAATTATCAGTAGAT
This sequence comes from Nepenthes gracilis, assembly GCA_033239525.1. Lineage (NCBI taxonomy): Eukaryota > Viridiplantae > Streptophyta > Magnoliopsida > Caryophyllales > Nepenthaceae > Nepenthes > Nepenthes gracilis. Next base: position 19,653,472 of record BSYO01000003.1, on the reverse strand, counting down.
ACTACAATAAGTGCAATAGAAGGTTGAATGATGCTGAAAGAAGAAGGTCAAAATTTAATATTTTTAGCCTAGTGCATGAAGCACCAAGACAATTTATCGAGAAATCTTAGAACAATAACTACTTATGATAACAAGTTTAATAGCACATATACAACAATAATAACCAAAAACATAAAGTTTATGGAAGACCCACCAAAAAGAAGAAATCTGAGGCAACAATGGTAAGGGTAAATAGAAAATAAGATCCAAGGAATCCCAACCTCAATTTCTAATCTTTTAACCATAAAATATGAAGGGGAGGATACTTTCCATAAAATACTTAGCCATCAGATTTTCAATATCAGCTATATTTTAGATTTGCAACTATCATCTATTAGATTTCTAATATAGGCTATATTTTAAGCATATAACTCTCGACTATCGGATTTTCAATATCAGCTATATTTTAGGCCTGTAACATTTAGCCATCAGATTTTAACCCACTAGAGCCTCGAACCAACACAGTCCCACACATGCACTAACCCATCGGGTCTCAGACTCTGCCCATTATCCGTACAACATGTTGATATAAAATCTTTATGTTAAACATGTCAGATGTGGAAATAAATCAGAGATTGGATAAGAGGATACTTACTTCGACCTTATACTAGGTAGATTGGAAGAAATGATGCTTTAAGGTATCCAAACGGTACTTCTCTCTCTCCTACTGAGCGCGCCACTTGTGCCATTGTTCCTTCTCACGATTGCTTGCTCCTCTTCCCACACCACACCACATTCCACGCAACCCACCAACACACTGCTTGGCCCACTCCTCTTACTCTCTCTCCTTCTCCCTCTCACTCTCTCTCCTCCTCCTTCTTCTCCTTCCTCTTCCTTCTCCTCTTTACTTTGTCTTTGTGCCAGCTCCAAATACCCATCAACCAAAACTTCAACTGATTCCCTTAAAATTGATACATGTAAGTAAGGAATCGACATCAACAAAGAGATAGGAAGGATTTGCTTAACTTAATTTCTTGTTTCTCTATAGCGATGGCGATGATGACGATGTAGCTTCACTTTTGCTCATGCGCACCTCCCTTTCCTTTGCATCACAACACTCCTTAAATAATAGAGGAAAAATTGTGACTAGGGTTTTCTTTGGCTTTCATTTTGACGCTGATCTCACCGGCCTTAGCTCCGCCAACGTCCCCTTCCCTCTTCACCCGCTGCTCTCCCGTCTTTTTCCTTTTTCTTTTCTTTATTTCTTTTCCTTTTCTTTTTTCCTACGCTACATGTGGCCTCCCTCTTTATTTATAACAACAACAACAATAATAATAATAATATTATTATTATATTTTTATTTTTTTCTTTTATAATCCAATTAAACCCAAACCAAATAAAAATTTGGAATATTACATTCTCCTCCCCTTATAAAATTTCATCCTCAAAATTTACACACCCTAAACTTCAAAACAACCAGGGATTTCTCCAAAGCTTCATCTTCACGCTTGCAACTTACTTCTTCAATGTGCCTTCAAAAACAACTGACCATCCATATGGAATCTTGAATTGGATTGCTAGTTTGATCTTTTGTTTGATCTTCTACTTCAAATGTCAAATCAAATCTTCTAATTATTGGTCGTGTGCCCACACGCTTCCACTACACAACTCTAATCGATCATGTCTTAGATCATAGTCAGAAGCCTCAAAATTGGAACACCTTGTAATCTTCTTATCTCTATGATATGCTGATGGTCAATCTCAGAAATAGCATTCTAATTAGCAAGTCATGAGCTGACTTCATTAGCTAATCCATCATTTTCCTCAAATCTCGGTAGGCAATAAGCTGTCTTTATCAGTTAAACCATCCTCATCTAGATGGCAACTAGATCATTTGATTTTTGTGGCAGATCCTAAATTAAATTTCAAAGGATTCTTCTTCTTCCCAGCTTCTTCCTTTAAGCACAAGAAACATGATCAACTAGCCACTCCACTAGATGGAGAATCGTCAATGTCTCCTTCAAACTAAGACCACTCTAGCTCCACTATAGCGGCTGATGATTTCACTTGCTTCCGAGCTTTCATCCAATCAGTTGAGGCTTTGCTTGATCGCATCTAGTTTAATAATGACTCAACCAAAAAGGCCTTTATCTCTTATCTTCAAAAGAGCTTCTTCCACAGATAGAAGCTTGATTCAGAATCCAATCGTTGCAAAGAGAACTAGTTAACTTAGCATGAGCTTCTTCATCTTTGTCTACGGTTTCCAATGTTGATAAATCTTCTTCCCATTACTTAGACCCAATGACTAATCCCAACTTGTCATTTGAAGAAACCACTAAGGTTTGTCAAGCAAGAAAATACTTTCACCAAATTATGGGCTTACACTTCATCGTCTTCACTCTACCACTTACTTCTCTGTTGGCCAAAACCTCCATCTATCCCATGAGGTTTTGGACTGACTCATTTCATCACTTACATCTCTACTACCAAAAATCTCCTTCTACCCCATAAGGTTTCAGACCAACCCATTCCATCACCTACTTCTTTGCCGACCAAAACCTCCTTTTACCCGATGAGGTTTCAAATCGGTCAAACAAAACTTCCACCTAACCACAGAAACCAAACAAATTCCTCCTTACAAGTTTTCTCTAATACCATTTTTGCCAAAAACTCAAACCAAGCAGGTTAATTAAATTCTTAATTAAATTCTAAATATTATTCTTACAAATTTCAAACCCAGGAGTGACAAACCAAATATATAGGAATTGACAAATTAAAACCCGTACAAGATCTTATCGGACAACTGTCTGAACAAAATAACCATGACCTGCTCCAAAACAGTTATATGGATAAAATGATCACCAAGAGAATGCGATGTTGCATCGAATCCTACCCATCTCCTACAGTATATCCAAGTCTTCAACTCTAAAGGAGATAAAAATATAAAAATATGAGTCAAAGGTTCAGTAAATATCATTGTAAATACATATAAAATAGCGCATGAAAGATCAGAAAGAGAGCTCATATAAAATCTAATAAACTCCACCATATATACCAAAACCACTGCACACCCACATCAGATGAAAATCAAAAATCCAATCTGAATATCATACGGTTGCGTTTTGGGCCAGCAGCTCTAGGCCATCTGTAATATCTCGAATATTTTTATTTGATTTAATTGAGTTTATTTATTTATTTTTGGATAATTTGGGGGTGATAGAAAATTAATTAAATATTATAAAAATTTTGGAGAATATTTGAAATTATTAGGCCGGTACCCGTAGTGCACGCATTCGATTGCTTGGGTATCAATTTGAATTTTGGTATTAAAAGAAAATGCAATATATATCTATATATCTATATATAATAACATATAATACATATATAATAATAATAATAATAATAATAATAATAATAATAATAATAATAACGATGGATGCATAGAAGCAGAATGAAAGCAGGGGGCTTTGGCAAGGTTTTGTGGGGAAGGAAACATAGAAGCAGAATGAAAGTAGGGAGAGAGAGGGAGCTGATGGCACAACCCCCTCACATGACCCCTTTTTCTTTGTGTTAATGGGGGCTTTCAGTGTTTTAGGAGGAAAAGAGAGAGCTGAGCCCGATGGTGAGTAGTGAGAGAGGACAAAACCACGCGAAGAGGAAAAGGGAAGAAAGGGAGAAATCTACCCGTTTCGATTAGATTCAGGTAAAAATAATTATAAATCGGGTTTAGGCAAGTGTACCTCACATGTTATTTTCTATTTTTACCATTTTATTTATCTCCATTTTCATTATTTAAGCTTCAAAACCCTCACCCCTTCCTATTTGTTGCGAATATTGTATGCTTCGTATGATTTTACTGCTAAAATTTAAGTATGGTCATGACTATCATGGATTTTTGCTTCAAAATTGCTGTTTGGATCATGTTGTGTGCCCAGCTTCATGTCTAACTAATTACCCCAAAACTGAGAACGAAATTTGAGGGTTTTATGTTTGAAAATCTTAAACTTTTGCATTAAAATTGATATTTGGTGCCTTGTTAATGTTAATTAGACAAATTGTAACAAGTAGGTTTGCATAGAACTGTATTATGAAATTTCGACAGCCCTTCAAAATTAGTCGAAAGACTGAACTTATGAATTTTTGGACTGGCCTTTGGATATGTTAGATTCCGATTATGAAATAGGAAATTTTGACTGAGAAATATGAACTTTTGGCCCTAAGTTAAGCAAAGTCTGTAAGGAAAGTGGACCTAGTACTGATGTTCAGTCAGGTAAGGTTCTCCGACATACCTTAGAACGTTACTGTTGTGGTACTCGAGGATAACTATCGAACCTTGGACTATCGAAGCATCAAATGATTGAATTGAAATATATACTATTGAACCATCGGCCTTTAATTGTGTGGATTGAACACAATATATCCTCGATTATTTGCCCCTCGTCTAATAGAGTATCCTAGATGGGTCCCTAGAATATCGAACTATAATTTCTAAAGAATAAGTAAGATTTGGAATTGTTTTATGAGCTCCAACTTATGTTTAAACATCATTATGTTTTATCTCTATTTCCATGAATGTTTTTGTTCTTCTAATATTATCGTAGTTTTCTATTCAAATGAATATATGTTTTGCATAAAAGCATGAATTATGATTATCGGGACTAGTTCATGTCAAATTTTACTTTTCTTATGCTTTTTGTATATATTCCTGTTCTTTAACAATTTCCATGACCTTCTACAATTATGTTTTGCATTAAAGCATATTATTTGAATGTTTTATGGTACACTGCTAGGCTTCGGCTGACTCTTTTATTTTTCTCGCCTGAAGATAAAACTATAGGGTTGATTCCGAATGAACAGGAATAGTTAGAGCCTAGCAAGGAGCTCGATGGACTTCTGAAGTCTTTTGAAGGATATTTTGGGAATTTGCTAAGAGTGGATGTAAATATCCAAATTGTAAATGAGAAAAATGTATTAATGGTTGTGATACGTTTTATATTTTGATAGAATAGTACTTATGCTTCCACAGGCCTATGTTATAGAAATTAGTTTTGCTTCCGCTATTCTATTTTGGATGTGTATAGGTTCTAGACGGCATCTCTTATATGTTTTTGATTTTGTGGAAAGGATTATTGTTAGAGCCATGGATGAAATGGCGTTTTGTTGATCCTGTGATTATGAAATGATTGAATGTGGAAGTTAAATATTTGTATGTTGTCCAGGTTGTGTTAGTACAGGTTGTTTGTATTGGATTTTTTGTCTAATTTTAGAGAAAACTCTATCATAATTTCTGTAAGAAATTAATGTTTTAAATTTCAAGGGCATTTATTTGTATGAGTTTGATGGAGGTCTTTAATTGAATTGAGTCTGTTACGTCACAATTGGTATCAAAGAAAATGAGTTGCCTTAGAAATGATTTGAATCGTATGCGGAATCTTAGAAAATGATTATGAATGATCGAATAAGTAGGGATAGACATGGCATGATTGGGTCCTGGGTATCCTAGCTAGCCTAAGTAGGTCAAAAATAGACTGGGACTTAATAATTAAGTAGAATGATGCTGATTTTTGGCTTAGGCAGATCGAATTGAAAATTGAAGGTTTAGATTGAATTGTTTCAAATTAAGGAATGATAGAAGTAATTAATCTATTTTAACCCCTTTCCCTAACTCAATTCCTCAAGGATTGTTAATGCTGTAATTACTTTTGATTATAGTATATAAGATGGTCAGTAGGAAAAAATAGAAGAAATAATTGTGGTAGTGCTAGTACTCCCCATGATTGAGAGGCTGCATATGTAGATTTATTGGAGAGGATGACAAATGTGGTCAGATCTGTGGAGCAGCATCACATGGCTTCGGTCCCTGCGCTCGAGCGAGCTCCGCCACATCTTGCTCTAATAACTTATGATAGATTCACGGCTTAGCAAGCACTAGGATTTTTAGGAAAACGTTTTTTGGTAAGTAAATAAAATGAATTAAAAAAATTAAAAATTTACAAAACGATGTTCTAAGTCCGAGTGTTTTGCCAACTAGGAATTAGAATAACGAGCTAGGGCATACCCCGAGCACCAAAAAAAACAACTCCTAGATAAAACATCTAAATCAGCCGCAAGCAGCGCAACCCACCAATAACACATAGCAAAAGAAAAAAACAGTTTATCAGGAAACTCCCATGGGGACAGGGAGCGTAGCTCTATCTTCTTCAACTTTAGACAGCCAGCAGTAGATACTGATTGAAGGTATTTCATAGCGCCAATCCACTGCATCATCAATTCCCATAAGGAGAGGTCAGATACATGTCCAAAAACCATTCTTTCTACTCAGGAAAATGGAGTCGACATCGTTTACTGCAATTTCAGAAAGCAGGGTAGAAATTGGCCAGTGAACACTTCCCTGCACCAACTCTAGACCAACTGATTTCCAGCATCATCTAGCCACCAAGAACCAAAATCAGCATTTCCAGCCTCTTCACCTAGCAACTGGCTACACCAATTCCACCCACACAAAATCTGCAATAGCAATGCATGATCAGTTTCACGAACATCCATCTTCAGGAGGAGAACTCGGCAGCAAACAAAATCAAACCAGCACTTTTCAGCAGCAGCATCCAGCTTCGGTCCAATAGAGACCAACAAACGATCAGTTCAGGATAGATACTAGATCAACCAAAGAAAAGCAAGGTCGAGCAAAATCCACAGCACTATCCACAGTTGCCGCAATTAGCATGACTGAATCATGGCAACCAGCGTTCCACGCCAAAAACCAACTGCAGCATTCACAACCTCAGAGAACCAACTCAGCAAAGCATCATAAGCAAAGCATAGGCTGCGTCAGAAACGGTAGTAGAAAGCATAAGCAGGGGCTGCAGCTCATTCACACTGCCTGCACCTCCACGCCCCATAGACCATGCCTATCATCAGATTATAGTACGACGCCATCCACAACAAATTATAGCATTAGTGGCATCAGCATTTTTCAGAGAAGAATCCACCAGATGTTACATATACCGGTAGGCCATCACCAACCCATCCCCTTCATAAACACCATCAGGCAGAAACACCTAACTCAGCAGGAGGAAAACAACTCCATAGGCAATTTCCAACTGCAAGCCATACACACACAAAAAGCAAGAACCGGCCAATAACCAAATCCACCAGCTGCTGCAGTTCAGCACGGCATTTAAAAGCCATATAGCATATATGAGGGACTGTAGCTACAGCAAACAGCACACACAAGAGATCAGCTATGAATCTACGGCAGCAAGGTCCAGCCGCCCGGCAGTACCAAAGAAAACAGCAGAAAAACCAGGGAATGCTCTTGGGGCGCCAACATCAGATATCATATCGCCCAATGGAAAATGCATCAGCATCATCAAGGAGAAGATACCATACACCACTGCAAGAAACCCAATGCATATTTCAAATATCGCAAAGCTACATCCATTCAGCACAGGACATTACTGAGCCACAACTGTAAAGAGAGACAGAACTCTCACTCTCCAATCTTCTTTTTTTTTTTTTTTTGAGAAATGGGAAGAAAAGATAGAAAAAAAATCTCCCAGAGAAGAGGAGACGGTGAGAAAATAATATAATGGCTAGAAAACAAAAATAACAACGCTGAGACAAAAGAAACTGCCTAAGGTGGAACAGACCCCAGCAAGGGAAAGAAAAAAGGCCAAAGAACGACCGGATCAAAAAAAGAACGTGATCCGGTAGAAGTGAATGTTTGGTTTAAAAGGATGATGAAGATTTTTGCTGTGATCCGGTACACCGATTAGGAGAAAGTTACCTTCGTGGTGTACAAGCTTGAGGGCGAGGCTGATAGTTGGTGAAGTAAAAAGAAGAGAGCAGTAAGTGTGACGAACCAGGTTATTTTCCTTTAATAACCCTTCGTCAATAAAACTTCATTAGTGTCTAGAGTTTTCTCTATAACTGGACAAAAGACCGATATACAACTAGGTTAAATAGGCTAAGCATACTTTTTCACAGGATCTTACAATTTGCCATCTTATTCGTGGCTTCAATACCGTATTCTGACCGTACTGTATTAGAGCTAGAGAGATGCCAGCTAATAACCTCAACCACGAAACATCAAAACAAAGTGCGGAAGCATACTATAATGCCATGAACTGCGGAAGCATAATAAAACCATAAAGACAACCACAAACCATACCAATATCCCGAGTGGCTGTCCATGTCAAATCCTATGTCCAAGTCCTTGCTGTACTTGTCTGTCTGGTCCTGTCGAGCAAGCCTTTCGTTCTTCTATCTAAATGCTTTCATCTGGAGGAAAAATAACAGATAGCAAGAGTGAGCTGATCGCTCAGCAAGTATAATCATACGTCACTGTTAAACTGTGAACATGATAATAGCAAGGGTCAATATGCGTTTGAGACAGGTAAGGGGAGGAACATTTGGAATATTGATTTGTCGTTTAACATGTCTTAGCACATTTAATTGCCGTTTCCCATGCTTTCCAATTTTACTTTGATCTTTGTGGACCTGGGCTAGTAGGTCGTACTAGCAAACGATGCGAGAGAACGAGGAAAGGATCATGATACACCTCATGATCTAAGGCCGTGAGGGATTATCTTTAACGACCCATCCGGGGGGTCGTGTACATCTCATCGTACCATATCGTCGTGCACATCGTGCCATATCGTATCACCCCATTCCCCCGGGGTACCAGGGCAGTCCTCGTTCTTTCACAATAGTATCCTAAGGCGTGACACGGACATCACTCGCTCACACAAGCGACCAGAATACGCGGCCAAAGTATTCTTCGGGTTTCCACCGAGATGGACGTGTCAAACCAGAGAATACTACCCGTCCAAGAGTCCATGGTCCTAGTTTCATCATTCTCTTTCCATACTTTCTTTGAAGGAAAGTCCACCGTATCTCATATATCATATCTCCCATCACACGGGAGGTTTCATCATCTCTCCCATCACACGGGAGGTCTCATCAATCACATATCCATTGTGGACTTCCTTCCGTTTCATTTTCTCATTTGTTCTTATCTTCTCGTATTATATCCCTCATCACATGGGAGATTTCATCATTTCTCCCACCACATGGGAGGTTTCATTAATCACATATCCATTGTGGATTTCCTTCCGTTTCATTTTCCCATTCGTTCTTATCTTCCTTTGGGGACTTTTATCATTTTTCATAAGTCACTTTATAAACATGATCAACAATCTTTAAAGGAATTGGATTTCCTTACCGTTGATGAGCCAATCATATTGAGGTCCTCCGGAGCCCGTTCTTAAATCGTACAATTTCAAATATTCATTAATCATAGTTTTCATAGCAAGGAATGCATATTCTCCATTTTCTTCTCATGAACAGTAAAAGCATTTTGTTAAAGGATCCGGTCATTGTGGACGGATCGAATTTCATGAGATCGATTGCGTAGTCGGGATGTAGTGATTCATTTCTTAGCATTAATTTAGAATATTCTTTCATCATTAATCATGGTGATATAAATTTCATAGTTTGGGAGGGTATCGGAACGACGAAATCATAGTATAACAAATAGTGAGTATGAGAATACTTGCCTCGATGTGCTCCATATTTTCTCCAACTGGCTTGAGCTCGGAATCGGACCCGGAAGCCTTTATTTCCTTTCTTCCTCTCTCTTTCCCTTTCTCTTTCTCTCTCTCTCTCTTTCTCCCTCTCTTCCTCTCCCCTCGCTGCTCTCGCAACGCTGGCTGCCTATTTATAGCCGTCGGGCCGCTCGAGCGCCCGTCGAGCGAGCAGCGAGCGGTGGAAGCTTCTGGAGGGTTCAGGAAAATCCGCCCAGGCGGATGGCGAGCGGGAGCATTCCAGAAGGTTCTGGAATGTCCGCTCGAGCGGGCGTCGAGCATACAACGAGCGGCTAGGCTTCTGGTTCTTCGGCTCGAGCTAGAATCGAGCATGCATCAGGCGGCGGGGCTACTTGAGCGTGTGGTGAGCGAAGGAGCTTTAGGTGGTGTTTTAAACATCAAAAGGTTCCAAAATACATATGTTTAATCATCCAATATTCTAATATTATGTAGAGAAATATGCCTAGCCTCATGGTAATTCTATTTTTGGTTTGGGAACCTCACAGTAAGAGTGCCCGATGATGTGTTTACATGGGAAATGTTCGTGGATGCTTTCATGGAAAAATATTTTCCGTCCAGTCTCTAAGATTAGAAAGAGTAAGAGTTCATGCAACTGAGGTAGGAAAGTATGACGGTGACTGAGTATGATGCAAAGTTCACAGAGCTATCTCGATTCTCACCATACTTCACAAAGGATGAAGTAAGAAAAGTGAAGAAATTTTAGCAAGGTCCACTGGACAATATTAGGAAGCAATTATCAACCTTAAAGCTCCAAACCTATGTTGATGTTCTGGATCGGACAACGATTTATGAGAAGGAGGTGGAAACGCAGAGATTCATTACAAAAAGTGTGAAGTCTTGAACCCGAAACATGATAAATTAAAAGTAATTAAAATAATAACAATCAATATGAGACTAAATAAGCATGGGAGAATGAGTTTCGGAAGTGAAAAGAATGAAAAATTGGTTGCTGTGTACTTATTTGCCACACAGCAGCCGAGTGCCTACCGTGCGCTTGAGCACAGAAGCAGACGCCAAAATCCAGTAAGGGCCTGCTCGCTGGGCACCTACCGTGCTCAAGCAATGGCCGGGTAGTGACCTTGCGCATGCCGTACGCCTACTGCGTGCTTGAGCGCAGGCACGAATTTAATTCAGTGACCTGCTTTCATTTTGTTTAAAAAGGGGAAGGGGAGAGAATTTTGGGCCACGAAGCAACAGAGCTCGAAGAAGGAGAGGAAGGAAAAGATAAAGAAAGGCTCTCTTTACCAATTTTCATCCTATTAAAGTGGGAAAAACGGTAAATCAAATGAAGGCAGGTGTATCTCCAACTTTGTTCTTCGTTTTTACGGCGTTTTGATATCTCCATTTTAGTGTTCATGTTCTGAAAACCCTCGCTCCTAAGCTTTATCAAGAATAACGCATGTTTCCTATGAGTTCTTAGTTAGATTTTGTGCACACATATGATTATTACAAATTTTAGCTTCGATTTCATGAATTGTTGCATGTTCACGTTCGTTTTGTGTCCGGCAGTGTTACGGCAAACCCTAACCCAAAATTTTGGGGTTTTTGTTCTAAATGCATGGCTATATATACATATATTGGTTTATGGTCTTGATTTTTGTGAATTGGTTTAAGAATTTTGTGAAATTTCATCCGAAACCTTCACGTGAAAACCCTAGAACAAAATTTTGGAAATTTGTGTTTGGAAACATGAAATCCTGAGATTTAGTTATTTATTCATGCTTTGATAAAGTTTGTGGGATGATTTTCATCTGAAGTTTTTGAAAAAGATTATGTTCTTAGTCTCTCCGAAAGAATTCCAAACCATTTGAAGAGTTATTTGTAAGTGTTTGGTTTGGCATTTGAGGTATGATAAGTAGAGATTGAGCAATTAAGGATATGGATTCCTTCAGTTTAGTTCGTTAATATGAAATTTGGAAATGTGGACTTAGGACTGTTATTTAGTCAGGTAAAGTTCTCTGGCATGTCTTAGGACGTTACAGTGGTAATCAAGGATAACTCTGTCTACGGAGTAATACGTGGTCTGTCTCTCCTTGGGGTATTAAATTTGGAGGATAGACTCAGTTCAGTTTTAAGCCTACTTTCGGGAGGTATTTCAGAACATAAATCCCATTGGAAGGGAAATTTCAATTGAGACCTTGGATTGTGTGGAGTAAATACAATCTATCCTCGATTATTCACTTCCTTAACTAGTAGGGCCTACTAGCTAGGTCACTTTGGAATAAAGATAAATTTCGAAAATAAGTAAAGCTCAAAGTTTTGTCTAGTTTTGGAATGCTTTCATGCTAAATTATGATATTCCATTTTTTTGTATGAATCCTAGTTCTTTGATGTTTGCATGTATCTTCACTCTTTGATTTTGTATAAGAAATTTCATTTGCATGCTTCTATGATACGTTGCTAGGCCTTGGCTCACTCTTTTATTTTTTCCCCTTCAAAAAAGACCGTAGAGCTGATGCCTGATGAGTAGGAGTAAGAAGGGATCTTGTAACGACCCAGATTTTTGAACATAGGAAATTTCTAGTCATTAAATCCTTATAATTCGATCAACGCTAGTTGACCGAAAAATATAATAAGAAAAGTAAATCGGTCTTAAGATGAAATCAAGTTCAGCCCTTACTTGATGAAAATCTAGTCCGGATTTTCTTGATAAAAAGAAGTCCGGATTTCCTTGATGAAAAGAAGTCTAGATTTTCTTGATGAAAAGAAGTCCGGATTTCCTTTGATGAAAAACAAGTCTGGCTTCATTCTTGAGAATCAAGTCCAGCCACTTTAAGAAAGAAAATCGAAACCGGCTTTGAACATGTTCTGAAGTCCGGTTTTGTTCCATTGAAGGCCGGAGTACATTTTATGAATGTAAGGCCGAAGTGACTTGAAAGCCAGAGTAGCTAAGTTCAGTTAATCAAGAATTTAATGTGTTTACATGAGAAAGCTAAATCCTGTTAAGTTCAATTAACTAGGAATTAATGAACTCTTTGGAAATGTAAAACCATTAATGACCTAATTAATAAGGGAACTTTTAGGAAATGTAGAAGCCAAAATAAGAAACATTCCCCTTGGATTTGCCAATCATTAATGAAGAAACATTCCCCTTGGATTTGCCAATCATTAATGATGAAACATTCCCCTTAGATTTGTCAATCATTAATGATGAAACATTCCCCCTGTATTGCCAATCATTAATAGTTATCAAACCCAACGCCTATAAATAGGGACTAGAGGTGTAAGAAAAAAAAAACATGCAATAGAATCTCTAGTAATGAGAGGCCAAAAGATCAAGGCAAAGTAGAAGAAATCTAGACAAGGATAAAGATCAAGGTAAAGTAGAAGAAACCCAGGCAAGATACTCACCCTTGTTTTTTTTTAAAATTCATGTTTATGCATGTTTGCTACGTAAGTATATGATACTCTTATGAAATTATGTATGTATGATGTTTATTCTGTTCTTTTCATATCTGATACTTAAAGTATGATTATTTGTCGATAATTGCATATTTAAGGAAAAGACTTCATGATGTTTGGTTTCGTATGATTATCTGTCGATTTATATGAACTTTGATAATTGTATGTTTTTGAAGAAAAAGCACTTCGTCCGTTTTAATAAAAGAGCACTTCGTCCGTTTGGAGAAAAAGCACTCCGGCAGTTTAAGAAAAAGAGTTTCGGACTTTTGAAGAAAAAGTACTCCGTCCTTTTACGAAAAAGAGCTCCGTCCTTTTGAAGAAAAAGCACTCCGTCCATTTTAAGAAAGAGCACTTCGTCCGTTTGAAGAAAAAGCACTCCGGCAGTTTAAGAAAAAGAGCTCCGGACTTTTGATGAAAAAGCACTCCGTCCTTTTAATGAAAAATCACTCTGGTTTTAGAGCTCCAGATTTTAAAAGAAAAGTCACTCCGGTTTTAAGAACTTTGGATTTCAAAAAAGAACTCCGACTTTTTATGTAAAAGAACTCCGGCTTTATAAAGAACTCCGGTTTTTATGTAAAAGAACTCCGGCTTTGTAAAGAACTCCGGTTTTTATGTAAAAGGACTCTGGTTTTGTAAAGAACTCCGACTTTGACAAAGAACTCTGGCTTTTGGAACTTCGGCCCTCTGTATGAAAAAGAACTCCAACCTATTTATATATGAACATAGAAAATGCATGTAATACGGACAACAAGTGGAATTCTATGACTTACGACTTCTGAACTATGATGTATGGCCATTAAAGGACAAGAACCATGAACCGAGTCTCCATTAAACTTGCTGTTAAAGATGGATGAAGGATATTGGAGTAACACTCGAGGATGCCTCCTGGGCCATGGGAGGAAACCTTTTGGTGGCATAAGACTTTTGGACTACGGCCCCGTATGCCGGGTTAAAGGCATTACCTCCCACCCCGGGGAGCATAATGAGGGGATACGGCTTTAGGTTGTGGGGTTACACACAACCCGTCCTCGATGTTGTCCGCTTCCGTCCGGTCCCTAAAGATGATAAGAATTTTCAATGGTTTTGATGAGTTTTCCAAAGACAAGTTAAGAAGAAAAAGACTAAGGAAATTCTGAACTAAAGACACGATGATTTTCATATGCTAAGTATGTTCGCTTATATATATATGTTTATGTTCTCTGTTTTCTACATGTGAGTATTTTGCTGGGCTTTGTAGCTCATTCTTGCCACTTTTCAGATGATGAAAGGCTTACAGAGGACGAAGTTGAGTAGAACCATATGATATAGCTAGCGGGCTGGAGCTAATCAACGAAGAGCTTAATTTTATTCCTTTTGATGTTTTGAGAAGACTTGTAAAATGATTCCTGTGACGGACCGGATTATTCTCCATCGAATAACCTCCGTTAATGGTAACACAAACCGAAATCCATAATTAATACCTATGGATTCTACAGAAAATCCGGCAGAGTTTCCTCTGCAACTGGACGAAAACCAAAAATACAACCTGTTTAAAAATCCTGTACAAGCACACAACAAATCAAAAGGCTTAACTCAAAGCCTACAACACGCCACACAGGATCACACATCTGTCATATCATCTATGGCTCCAATACAGTACACTACCTACTATACTGGATCTAGAGAGATGCCATCTAAATGAAACCAAACTCAAAACATATATATACAGACGCGGAAGCATAACTAAATCATCATACATGTGGAAACATAACAAAACCTTAAAACAATAATAATAATGAGCCACGCCCAACTCTAAGTGGCTGCTCAAAATCCGATCCAACTCTGAGTCCAAAGCTTTCGCGCACTCGCCGTCCAGGCAGTCCCATCAAGCAAGTCTCTTCTTGCTCTATCTATCCGGCGTCGGCCAAGTGTTCTCATCTGAAAGGAAAAACATCAACTGCAAGAGTGAGCTAACAGCTCAGCAAATGTAATCATAAACAATTCTCCAAGGCATGTACAAGAACAGGAACAGGAAAAGGAAACACATACTCTCCATAATCAAGAAACAGGAGAGAGAACAGGAAACAACATGAATCACTTGATTCCTAGATTACATCTTGAATCACTGGTTTCACACAGTTCTTGCGGTTCATATCTTGAGTCACTGGATTCATTCGGTTCTCATTCTGGTCTACTGGATTCACACCGTTCATCAATTGGATATTATTCATTTTCATTATTACATCGTTTTTGCGGACCCCGGCTAGTAGACCGTACTAACCAATGGTACGAGAGAACGAGGACAGGAATGTGTTCGCTACACATTCTAAAGCCACGGCTACTATTTTAGGTCGGTAGCACACGACCCTCGGTTGCATCCATGCAACAATCATCACATTTACTACATCTCAATATGTAGCGTCGATGCACACACCCCACACCCCGGGGTCCGTGGCAATCCTCGTTCTTCCACAGTAGTTTCCTAAAGCGTACCACAGACATCACCCACTCGCATGAGCGGCCGGAATACGTGGCCAGGTATTCCTCGGGTTCACACCGCGATGGACATGGTATACTAAAGAATACTACCCATATGACTCAGGGTCCTAGTTTCAAGGTTAGGTTCAACACTTGGAGAGGGAAATCCACATTTGCCACACAATCACATCTCGGAAAATCTCATTCCCATCACAATCATCTCCAACTGGGAGGTTTCATCATCAAACACATCTCCATCCAGGAGATTATATCATCACAAGCACAATGTGGACTCCCTTCCATTCACATCACGGTTCACGATATCCAATGGGACTCAATTCCCTTAATCACAACAAATCATCCCAAGTTCACGATAGAGATTAGATTTCATACCTCAAACGATCACGAGTCACTTTGGAACCTCCGAGACTCATTCCCCTGCCTTCAGCACACGGATTCACATTCGGGGCTCACATTTAAGTTTAATCAGTTAAACGTTACTTTCACAACTATTTTGAAGGCATATCACATACGTTTCTCATTTTATTTCAAGTAAACATTATCGGATTTCCTTTTGAACACCCGGACGCCGTACATGGTTCGATACTTGGAGATCGGACGTCCGGTGGATTCGTACGTACACTTTGTACACGAGATTACACATTTGGGTTCGATTTAACTCATCACGAGGGTGGAAGTATGCAACTTCCCATCCATTTTCGGATTATCCACAACGGGGAACTTTTAAGGCTTCCGAATGCCACGAACGGGTCAGATCTTACGGGATTTGGCATCCGGTCGATATATACACACAATTGGGACATAGGGATTCATATTCTAGGATCATTTCATCATTTTACGAAGGTGACAACGCGCAATTATCACCTCCGGTCTCGGGTGAACAGTAACAGCGCCCGTTTAGAGGGCCCGGACGCCACAAACGGGTCCAAACGTGCAAGATCGGACCCGCGGCCGACATATATACATCATTGGGACGTGGGGATTCCAATTTTGGGGTCAATTTAATGATACAAGGCCGGAAAACGGAAAACACCCAAAATCCCGTGGGTTAGGGTTTCGGTAAAACCCACCCGGCGAATCGGACACGATTCGGACAAACAACCACATTTTCTTGGACCTCAAGACATGGGTTTCATGATTCTAACGTTCCCCGTGGGTATCGACACAAAATACCCAACAAAAATACACAAAACATCGAAAGAGAACGAGAAGTGGATATGAGAACACTTGCCTCAACGCGTGCTTTCACCTTTATACCTGGCTCTCGGGCGGAATCGGACTCCCGGGCTCAATCTCCTTCCTTCTCTCTCCAGTCGCGCCCCTCTCTCTCTCTCTAAAACCCTCGACCGATCGTGAAATGAGGGAAAATGAAGGCGCGGTGCGAATTTATACTGCGCCGGCCGCTCGAGCGGCCATGCCACGACTGTCCGCCGCTCACTTCTGGTTTTTTCGCTCGAGCCATGGCTCGAGCGCCTAGCAGGCGCAAGCCTGCTGGCAGGGCTTCAACAGCCCGGACCCGAATAATTTTTCTGATTTTTCTTCCGGTACCAAACCTTAATCATCTCATAGGATTAGTATTGATCATTTGCATACTAATCACCTCATAATTGTCGGGTTCACAAATCCGGAACCTCACAATTCTGCTGTTTAAGACTCTATGAATGTTGTTAGTATGTTTCCGTGATTTCTTATTGTTAATGCTATTGAAAGGTTAGTAAGCATCTCAAACTTTCAAGTTCGGCTAAATCTTGGCCGGCCTGGTGTGGAATTATTGGAAAGCCAACTCATGCAGGTCGGCCTTAGTCAATCCTGTGTAAAAGAAAAGAAAAATTTTTATGTCCATTAATATTATTTATCTTTTTAAGACCTGACGGCGACTTTATTTGTGTAATTAAGTATGGGCCGTCACTAGATAAGAAAGATTAGTGAAGACTCAAAGTCTGTGGAGAGCTTCTGGAAATCTGAAGATAGTGCATGTAAATAGCGATCTTTTGTGGATGAAATTTATGTATTAATGATATAGGTACAGCATATTATATATTATGGTTGTTTATTATTTTGGCTTCCGCGGGATGTCCTTGTAGATTTAGTTTCTGCTTTCACATTTTATTTTTGGAATTTTGTAGGTCCTGGTTGGCATCTTCCTTTTTGAAATGGATATAGTGAATAGGATGCGTTGTTTTGGAGGCATAGTTATGATGGCATTTTTTGTTGATCCTGTGTTGTGAAATGAATGATTATGGAGGATATGTTGTTTGTATGTTTTTCAGGCTGGGAAATTACATGTTGTTTGTATTGGATTTTCGTCTAATTTTAGAGAAAACTTTGCCCAATTTTTTGCGTGATTATTATATTATTTTAAATCAGGCATTTGTTTATTTGTTAATGATAGAGAAAAAAATCCATGCCATCACAGTTGGTATCAGAGAAAGAAGATTCCTTAGGATGGATGGATCTTAAAGCGGAAGCTTAGGTTTAGGTTTAAATAGGAATAGGTTGAGAGTAGTTAGGAATCAAATAGGATGTGTAGGTGATAATCTTTAGGCTAAGCTTAATCTATATTAAATTATTTCTAACCCATTTCTTCTAACCTAATTTCAGGAGCTATGTTAATGCTATACTTGTTTTGGTTATAGGATCTGAGATGGCTAGTAGAATAGCTAGGAGAAATAACCGTGGAGGTGCTAATACTCCCCACAAACGAGAGGCTATGTATGTGGATTTGTTGGAGAGAATGACAAATGTGGTGGAATCGGTGGAGCAGCGTCGTATGGCTTCGATCCCTGCACCTGAGCCAACTCTAGTAAATCCTGCTCCGACCATATATGAGAGGTTCACGGCAGAGAGAGCACCGATGTTTTTGGGTGAGCTTGATCCGATAAAGGCGGATACCTGGATCCAGAGGATGAAGAAAATTTTTGAGGTGATTCAATGTATTGATCGAGAAAATGTCATGTTTGTTGTGTATAAGCTCTAGGGCGAGGCTGATAGTTGGTGGGCAATGAAAAAGAGGGCGTTGGGTGTGCCTAACGAGGAGATTATTTGGGAGATGTTCGAGGAGGCTTTTATGGAGAAGTATTTCCTATCCACTCTTCAGGATAAGGAGCGAGAATTTGTGACTCCGGCAAGGAAATTGGACTGTAGCGCAGTATGATGCAAGATTTACCGAATTATCCTGCTACTCACCATATTTTGTGGAGAATGAGCTAAGAAAGGCGAAGAAATTTCAGTAAGAACCGAGGGACGATATTAGAAGATAGTTGTCAACTCATAAACTTACCACGTATGTTGATATTTTAGATCAGGCTTTGATTTATGAGGAAGAATTGGAGACGCAAAAGTTCTTCACTAAGATAGCTACTAGTCGGACAAGTCTTACTATGGGATCTAGTGCGGGGCCCTCCGGGCCCTCTAAAAGGGCAAGAACGGTGGCAAAGGGAAAGAGTATCGTTGAAGTTCAGTCAGTGACTAGCTTTCAGGCATCAGTGGCCGACTGTGTTTATTGTGGAAGGCAGTTGTGACGGAATGGATTTTTTTTCCCTCAAAAGCTTCCATCAAGACAGGAATATGATTAACGGTACTAAAATATAAGGCAAGACTTCTACAGAAATTTCGGTAGAGTCTCCTTTGTAACAGGATGAATGATCCAAAATACAACCTGTATGATCATCCATTACAAGCATACAACTATAATCATTCACAATCCTTCCTACAGCAAGCATACATAGGATCACATGTGCCATCCATAGCACAAATCCATAAAAATATTAGCTACACTAACAGTTCAATAACGAGATGTCATCTAGGACCTGTACGGTAATTCCAGAGTTTAGAGCGGAAGTAAACTAATAATCTGCAGAAGCATAGCTTTTCTTTTACAGTCATACATAGCATATGATTTCATTTACAAAATCCACATGTTCTAAAACATCAATAACCATAAGATCAGTATACAAAAATCACATTTCTAGCTAAGCCTTTACATCGACAGGCTCTTCCAAAATAGCTCCAATGCTACGGTCCTCAAAAAGTCTTCAAACAACTCCTCTCGGTTTACTCTTTCTCATCAGGCAGTAACTCTACTGTCTTATCTGAAGGGAAAAAATAACAAAACAGTGAGCCGAGGTCCAGCAAGGTACATGCACAAGAGCAGTAAAACAATGATGCAGAACGGTCATGTAACTACACATAAACAGAACGGTTAATCAGAATGCAGTCCAAGAAAATAGAGAAAAACATACCTTGACAGTACTATACCTCAGAATCAGAAATCAATACTCGGTGTACAGTGTTCAATAAACAGCAAACAGAAATAAATACTCGGCAAACGATAAACAATACTTCAAAATCGGTAATCGGTACGGTAAACGGTAAACAGTACATATCATATCGGTAAATAGTATTTCATATTCGATAGTCGGTACTTCATATTCGGTAATCGGTACGGTAAGTTGACATATCAGGAAAACAATAAACGGTACTTCATAACATATCGGTACAGACCCTGCTAGTATACCCTACTAGCTGAGGGGGTGAATAATCGAGGATAGATTGTGTTCACTCCACACAATCTAAGGCCAGTAACTGTCATATGGGTATCCCATCTCACGGGATCGGTACGGTATGCTACCCGAAGGTAGGCTGGTAACGGTAATTCCTCCTGACCGTAACGCTCCAAGGGCAGGGCGGACCACAAATAACTCCATGGACAAAGTTATCCTCGATTACCACCGAAAAGTCCTAAGGCATGCCGGAGAACCTATCCGGACTGTACTCAGTCCAGGGTCCTAAAATAATTGTAACGGAAACCATCCCTTTATAGAAAACCCCTTTTACAAAATCAGACTTTCACAATATACTTTCAGCTTACTTTAAGTACACATGAAAATTTCTTCGGTATGTGTCACGAACCCGAACCAAGTAGGTCAATTTAAATAATTAATTATAATTTCTATAAAATAAATTCCCAATAAAATTTTAAAGCCAATAATACCAAGTCCCAAAATTCGGGTGTGACAAACCAAAATATAAACTCAACAAATTTAAAATCATCACAGGACCTCATCGAACAATAGTCCGAGCAAAATAAATACGACCTGCTCTACAATCATCGTAAGGGAGATAATAATCCAACCCAAAAATCATAATCAAGCATAACAAAATATTCAACTATTCCCAACATATAGCAAAAAGCCTATATCCGGCCAATTCCATCATCCAAATCCATCAAATATCAATGCAAACCATAATAAACAGAAACTCACCAACTCGGACGAATATCTGACCGATCATGTCTGTACTCCTGTACTGCATCCGAACCTTCTACTCTGAAGGGACAAAACAGAAAAATGAGCCTAATGCCCAGCAAGTATCATATTTAGTCAAAAGACGTCCAATAAATCAGAGAGAATGTCAAATGGGTGAAAAATCCAATCAAATTCCAAGATAAATCCAAATCGCCGATAAAACGAATCCAACCGAAATCCAAGATCCAAATTTCAAAATCCAATGGTAGTCTCGTACCCAAAATCAAATATCCAAATCCAAACAAATGTCCAAATTTCCAAAATAGTCCTCGTCGGGACGTATATATATATATAAATATATATATATAACAAAAACATAGGTGATCCGAACCAATTCCAAAACCGATGTCGATCGGAGTCCGAATCCAAGTCCAAATCCAAATCCAAATCCAATGCCCGATCAGCATGTGATCTGAGGCAGAATCCGATAGCCGGATGCCGAGTCCAAGTCCAAATCCGAGTCCAAATCCAAATCCAAGTCCAATGCCCGATCAGATTGTGATCTGGGGCAGAATCCGATAGCCTGATGATCCAATAGCGTGCGCAGATACCGAAGCAGCACCGCGACAGATGTTCCAAAGGTTCGGATCAAAACATATATTCAAAATCGTTGTACGAGACATACCAAGCCCAATTATAGGCAAAATCGGCGAATCTTAAATCCAAGTCCAAAATCCATATCCAAATCAAAATCCAATACCAATTAATGCAAAAATACAAATTATGCACCAAAGTTGGGTTCTCATTATTTAAAGACTAGCTTGAGGAAGGGTTACACATAATCCCGGTAACCTTAGGCCAAAATCCATGTATTGTATACCCATAGATAAGGTTGCTCACTATGTTTTGCCACCCGCGGCTTTGGGTGCATTCTTCAAGTTTATCAGATATATTAGGACGTCCGAATATATTCTAAGGTCAAATCAAATCATCCAAATGGGAAGGGTCACTACTCAAAGCCTTTCCTGCCGGCGGAAAGGGATTTCCAAATAACAAATAATCTCCCCGTCGGAAAGGGATTTCCAAATAACAAATAATCTCCCCGTCGGGAGCTGGCCAGAATCAAATAATCCAAATCCAAATGTAGTGACCACAACCCGGCACGTGCATGTGAAAATGCACGGCAATGCAAATTTCGTGGTATATTTTCATTCTGAATATCGATATAAATATACATCGAGTCCAATAAATTATTCGGACTTTCTAAAAATATCAAATTCTCTAAAATCATAAAACCTACTAACAATCGCCAAAACATCCAATGAATTACACATGCATGTCCGAATAAATAATTCAGGCATATAAAAATACATGCATGTTAGTAAAAATCCAAACAAAGATCCAAAATATATCGGAATTGAAATTAGACCAAAGAGGGGGTTTACAGATACTTGCCTGACTTCATACTTTGCAGATCTCAAGAAAGGATGTCCCAAATGCCTCAATCGGCACTCTCTTTTTCCCCGCCAAAACCTCGCCCACCGCTCTCTCTCTCCTGCACGGCCAACTGCGCACTCCATGGCATCGCCGGTCACCGGCGACCACCACTGCCACCGCCGACCTCCATCATGACAAAGACTGCACGCCGCTCGCCGCCGCACAGCCCTCCTCTCCAAGCGCCGTTTTCTTTCTCTCTCACTACGCGGCTTCGCCCACGGCTTCAACCCACCGCCGCCGACCCGGCCACCACCAGCCATCACCGACCACCATCGCAGCGCCACCTCCACGCAACACCGTTAAGAACGCCGCCGACAAAAGCCGCCGGCCTCCTCGACGATTTTCTCTTCGCAAACCACCACCGGGCAAATTTCCACCCGCCGACAACCACCGCCACTCCTAGCCGCCGACGACCACCAACATCACGATGACATGCCGCGCACGCCGCCGTCAACCAACCTCTGATTTCCCCTTCTTCATCCTTGCACAGGGCGAAAATGGTGCCCGATTTCCCACTCTCTCTCTCCTCTTCGATCGTCCTTATCTCCTGCTGCAAGTCCTTTTTTTCTTCTTTTATTTTCTTTTTTTTTTCCAATTATATATATATATAATAATAATATTATTATATATATATATATAATATATATATATATTATATATATATATTCCATTTTGATTTTCTTTTGATCCAAAATCCAAAACGATATTTGGGCAACACCGGCGCACCCCGGGCGCCAACCCAACCGATCCAAATATCCTCCAAAGATTTTTCAATATTTAATAAATTTTATCACGTCCAATTTGCCCAAAATTATAATTAATATTAAATTAATCTGAACAAAGATCCGGGATATTACATTCTCACCTCCTTACAAAAATTTCGGCCTCGAAATTTACGAATCTGAATCTTAACCTCAAATATCATATAATGAGGATATTCTTTCAACGTCATCTTCGCTTTTCTCAAACCACTTCCTCGATTGAGTGATTCATCCAAAATCTGATTCTCAATAGTAGATCATTTCTATTCCAAAGTCCAAATTGAAACTTTAGCACAACACAAATTCTCGTCGATCGATGACGATTCCGATCCAAGCACATTCGAATGATCATTCACTTATTTCTCATACAAATCACATATGACAAATCATATCCAAAGATCAAATTCAGAGATAAGGTCAATATGCAGACCACCTCTCTAATCTACCAAACACTTGGAAGATTTCGATGAATCTTATCTTCAAACAACCTGACGACCTCCAAATCAAAATTCTTCTCTTCAAGGTGCTTCTATAAACATCTGACCATCCACATCGAACTTCAAATCGGACTGCAAATTCAATCTCCTACTTGAAGCGTCAAATCATATCTTGTGACAAATAGCCAAAAGTCTACACACTTCCGCTGCGCTACTCTGATTGATCATCTATCTTCAATCAAAATCAAAAGCTTCAGAATCAAAATATTTTATAATCTTCTCATCTCGACAATATGCCGACAGCGAATCTCGGGAACGACATCCCAATCGGCAATAAAAGAGCTGACTCCATCAACTGATCCATCATTGTCCAAATTGCTACCAATCTTCTAGTCATCCGAGGCAGACCTAAAACACAAATCTCGAGACTTCTTCTGCTTGCTCGACTTCATCTTTAGGCACGGATATACC
This sequence comes from Nepenthes gracilis, assembly GCA_033239525.1. Lineage (NCBI taxonomy): Eukaryota > Viridiplantae > Streptophyta > Magnoliopsida > Caryophyllales > Nepenthaceae > Nepenthes > Nepenthes gracilis. The sequence continues at coordinate 19,629,596 of BSYO01000003.1, read as the reverse complement.
TTGCCACATAGGCCACAACCTCACGCTTTATATTTTGCCTGCAAACCTTGACACATAATCAACTTGCCATCAAATCTCCCTCCACTCTGCAAGGTGGAAAATCTTCGACGTTCCCATCGAACTTAGACAAATCCAGACTCAATCACAATTACAGATGACCTCATTTGCTCTTTAGCTCCTATTCAATCAGCTTCTGAGCTTTCATCAAATCAACTGAGACTCAGACGAGAGAATTCTTGCAAACATGCTTCCTCTAAAACGTGTAATGGAGAAAACACTTGTACATAAGGCCCGAGATTGCCTGTTCAATCACTTCCAACTTTAATGTAGCTCATCCAAAAAAAAGGCTTCATTCTGATCTTCTCAAAAGCTTCTTTCACAGATAAAAATTTCGTTTAGAATCCAATCATAGCAGCAAAGAGGAAATTCTTCTGGATAAGTCTTTCCATTGGCATCTTTGACATAACACATCACACAAAAATCCTCTAAACAGTGTCGCATTCTGGACTTTCAACGGCTTGTCCGAAAAGAACATCACCATAGATCATCATAAAAACTTCTCCCATAAAAAGAAGTTCAGTTCGAAATCTAATCCTGACAACAAAGAGAAACATCCATCTGGCCCAAATCCTTATGATGGCATTCTTGCCACGACACCTTCATGCAAAACCCTCTAGATTGCGCCGCATCCCCAAACTTTTCTTGGATTAAGCGCCCGACCATACAAAATCCAAACATATCTAAATCTTTCTCAGAAGCATTACTGAGCACTACCAATTCTTCTGATCCATCAGGAATCGACAGAACTGACACCGAAGATAATCTATTCTTCAATTACTGAAAACTTTCTCACAAGCATTACTTTAATTGAATACTAATCACTTCTATTCCAAGGGTGCCACAACACTGAAATTCTCGAGAAACCTTTAACAAATCTCCCATCACAATCAACTAAAGCCAAGAAACTCCACACTCCTGCGACCTCAAATGGTCTTTTCAAATTCGCCACTATTTCTGTCTTCTTCGAATCTCCAAATGTCACATTAAGAACCATATGCGCCAAAATGACACATTCTCGAAATCTATAGCAGACTTTCCAATCAGATTATCATATTTCTCAATATTCTTCAAACAAATTAGAAGATCAGTGACACAGCCATCAAAACTAATCCAAACACGATCAGAAGTCCAATCGACCAAATCCATAAAAGACATTAAAATATTTGATAGCCCAAAAGCACAATCAAAATTTATAATGGCCACACATTGACCTGAAAGATGTCTTATACACATACTCCCACTGAAACCTCGATTAAGAACACATCGAGCACATATCAATCTTAGAGAAAACCCAAATTTCTTCAAATATATCCAACAAATCTTCGATCCATGAAAATTGATACATATCCAATTTCCAAATAATCCAAACATAGATGTATCAATCCAATTTCATTCGCCAGAGAACATTAAAGCATTCCACGCCAAGACACTTGGCCGAACAAAACCCTTCTCAAAACAAATTCTACAATTGCGGTCTCAATTTCTTCAACTCAGATAAGGCTACCCCATATGGAGCCTTCGAAATAGATGCAGATCCAAGCACAACACCCAGCACAAACTTGATCTTCGATCCAAGAGCAAACAGTTGAATCTTCTGAAAAATATCTTCAAACTTGCAGATGATCAACATATCTTCAAGGGTCACGAAATAGCCCCCAAATGTGACCATATGCCAGATAAACGCAGCTCCCATCTCTCAACAGATGATTCGCTTGCAGTGCCAAAATAACCTTTAGGCCTTCTTACTGACTCTTCCTTGGAACTCTGAGGATTCATAACCCAAAATGCAAAATGGGACGGACTTGCCAAAATAGTCTTCTACGACTGAGGATCCAGCTCTATCTTCATGGGCCATAACTGCAAATGCTTCGCCTAGAGCCATCCATCTTCTATCAGGAAATCGGGAAACCGGATGCCAAAAATTTGAATGATCCTTGACAAATAGCCTATCTGGCCGCAATTGAAGCAGACTTCATTTCAGACGAAGCAACCACGTCTTGCAAACTTCTTCTCGCTAAACTTGCAGGCTGATCTTGCAAACTCAAACTTCAGGAAGAAGACTTTACTTCACCTGAATTTCTTTTAGCTTGTCATCTGAATGTTGAACAAATCCACCCTTCGAGTCTTGACTCCAATGCTCTGATTTCTTCTGGAAACGCTTCTCTTGAAGCTGCTCTAACTTGATCAACAGAATATGATCCAGCTCTTCGTCATAAGTGCGTCTGAATGACACCAATAACTTCCAAATTGAATCTTGAAGTCCTCATCTACTATCATGCTTCAACAAATCTTTCAAATTCTTCAACATCTTCTTGAGCATTGCTGTAAGAGATCGAACCATGAACTCTATCCTTCGATTCTTCAGCGATGAAAGATTTGCAGGGACGACTATCCACCTGATCACAGCGACGAGTGGAAATAGACAATCTTCAGTCTTTCTCTTGCTCCAATAATGAATTTAGACTTCTACACGATCAGCATCATCGCTGCCAACGAGATCAGACTTGCACTTCATCGTCATGTCTTCTAGAAAGGAGAAACAAGTTGATTTGACTTGAACTTCTTCATCTTTATCTGCGGCATCCAATCTTGAAGAATCTTCATTCATCTCCGCTTTCACCGCTAATCTCTCTGTCAATCAAAAATCTCCTTCTACTCCGCGAGATTTCGGACCAACTCCAATTTCAGACCACTATTCATCCAAAATTGCAAAATCCAACAAAATCTCTACATATTTGTAGAAACCAAACAAAATTCTAATTCAACTGCTATATCAAATCATACATTACGTCGCTTGTGCGACTCATCATAATCAGATGATCATCATTCCAATCCAAACTAAAATCCCTACGATTTGACCAAACCCAAATCTTCACAACTCAAATTTTCTATTATCAACCAAAGGTGATACTTATTATATCCAAATATTCTGCCAATTATTTATCCAAAATAACCCAAAATATCTCTCCTTACGACTTTTCTCTGATACCACTTCTGTCACGAACCCGAACCAAGCAGGTCAATTTAAATAATTAATTATAATTTCTATAAAATAAATTCCCAATAAAATTTTAAAGCCAATAATACCAAGTCCCAAAATTCGGGTGTGACAAACCAAAATATAAACTCAACAAATTTAAAATCATCACAGGACCTCATCGAACAATAGTCCGAGCAAAATAAATACGACCTGCTCTACAATCATCGTAAGGGAGATAATAATCCAACCCAAAAATCATAATCAAGCATAACAAAATATTCAACTATTCCCAACATATAGCAATAAGCCTATATCCGGCCAATTCCATCATCCAAATCCATCAAATATCAATGCAAACCATAATAAACAGAAACTCACCAACTCGGACGAATATCTGACCGATCATGTCTCTGTACTCAGACTGTACTGCATCCGAACCTTCTACTCTGAAGGGACAAAACAGAAAAATGAGCCTAATGCCCAGCAAGTATCATATTTAGTCAAAAGACGTCCAATAAATCAGAGAGAATGTCAAATGGGTGAAAAATCCAATCAAATTCCAAGATAAATCCAAATCGCCGATAAAACGAATCCAACCGAAATCCAAGATCCAAATTTCAAAATCCAATGGTAGTCTCGTACCCAAATCAAATATCCAAATCCAAACAAATGTCCAAATTTCCAAAATAGTCCTCGTCGGGACGTATATATATATATAAATATATATATATAACAAAAACATAGGTGATCCGAACCAATTCCAAAACCGATGTCGATCGGAGTCCGAATCCAAGTCCAAATCCAAATCCAAATCCAATGCCCAATCAGCATGTGATCTGAGGCAGAATCCGAGAGCCGGATGCCGAGTCCAAGTCCAAATCCGAGTCCAAATCCAAATCCAAGTCCAATGCCCGATCAGATTGTGATCTGGGGCAGAATCCGATAGCCTGATGATCCAATAGCGTGCGCAGATACCGAAGCAGCACCGCGACAGATGTTCCAAAGGTTCGGATCAAAACATATATTCAAAATCGTTGTACGAGACATACCAAGCCCAATTATAGGCAAAATCGGCGAATCTTAAATCCAAGTCCAAAATCCATATCCAAATCAAAATCCAATACCAATTAATGCAAAAATACAAATTATGCACCAAAGTTGGGTTCTCATTATTTAAAGACTAGCTTGAGGAAGGGTTACACATAATCCCGGTAACCTTAGGCCAAAATCCATGTATTGTATACCCATAGATAAGGTTGCTCACTATGTTTTGCCACCCACGGCTTTGGGTGCATTCTTCAAGTTTATCAGATATATTAGGACGTCCGAATATATTCTAAGGTCAAATCAAATCATCCAAATGGGAAGGGTCACTACTCAAAGCCTTTCCTGCCGGCGGAAAGGGATTTCCAAATAACAAATAATCTCCCCGTCGAGCCGCCGTAATCAAATAATCCAAATCCAAATGTAGTGACCACAACCCGGCACGTGCATGTGAAAATGCACGGCCAATGCAAATTTCGTGTATATTTTCGTTACAGATACTGATATAAATATACATCGAGTCCAATAAATTATTCGGACTTTCAGAAAAATATCAAATTCTCTAAAATCATAAAACCCAGTCTAACAATCGCCAAAACATCCAATGAATTACACATGCATGTCCAGAATAAATAATTCAGGCATATAAAAATACATGCATGTTAGTAAAAATCCAAACAGTATCCAAAATATATCGGAATTGAAATTAGACCAAAGAGGGGGTTTACAGATACTTGCCTGGACTTCATACTTTGCAGATCTGAAGAAAGGATGTCCCGAAATGCCTCAATCGGCACTCTCTCTTTCCTGCCGCGCGAAACCCTCGCCCAGCTGCTCTCTCTCTCCTCTGCACGGCTGCTGCTGCGCACCCATGGCATCGCCGGTCACCGGCGACCACCACTGGCCACCGCCGACCTCCATCATGACAAAGACCGCACGCTGCCGTCGCCGCCGCACAGCCCTCCTCTCTCCAAGCGCCGTTTTCTCTCTCTCTCACTACGCGGCTTCCGTCCACGGCTTCAACCCACCGCCGTCGACCCGCCACCACCAGCCATCACCGACCACCATCGCAGCGCCACCTCCGCGCAACACCGTTAAGAACGCTGCCGACAAAAGCCGTCGGCCTCCTCGACGATTTTCTCTTCGCAAACCACCACCGGGCAAATTTCCACCCGCCGACAACCACCGGCCACTCCTAGCTGCCGACGACCACCAACATCACAGCGCTGACATTCGCCGCACGCCGCCGTCGTCAACCTCTGATTTCCCCTTCTTCATCCTTGCACAGGCGAAAATGGTGCCCGATTTCCCACTCTCTCTCTCCTCTTCGATCGTCCTTATCTCCCCGCCGCAAGTCCTTTTTTCTTCTTTTATTTTCTTTTTTTTTTCCAATTATATATATATATAATAATATTATTATTATATATATATATATAATATATATATATATTATATATATATATATTCCATTTTGATTTTCTTTTGATCCAAAATCCAAAACGATATTTGGGCAACACCGGCGCACCCCGGGCGCCAACCCAACCGATCCAAATATCCTCCAAAGATTTTTCAATATTTAATAAATTTTATCACGTCCAATTTGCCCAAAATTATAATTAATATTAAATTAATCTGAACAAAGATCCGGGATATTACAGTGTGGGTCGGTACATATTTTCGGAAACAAATTATACTAGAAGCCACATTTCGATGTCAATTAACTTTCATATAACAGAAGCTACGGTTAAAACTCATCAAAACCTCTTCATTTTCGTACATAGGGCTTTGCTAAAATCTTCGGACTCAAATCGATCTCTTACATGTACATATTTCATGAAATTAATGTCATAGATGCCATGCATATACATTAAATCATGTAATTTACTCAAACTACACCACATTTTCGAGCTAGGGTTTCATCACATACTTTTCAAGACAAATTGAACACTATTTTCATATTTATTCACGAAATCGAAGCCAAAACTTGCAATAAACATGGATAATTATGAAATCTAACCGATTAATCGAAGGAAATATACTTCATGTACTTCTATCATGCAACATCAACATTTTAGAGCATTTTCAACGGTTTTAAAGCATGAGAAATTAGTACAAGAAAAAATGGGGCGTCCAAGTACACTTGCCGAGCTCGTTCTACCATTATTTTACCTGTGATCGGATCGAACGGTGGTCTCTCCCCTTTCTTCCTCTTCATGCTTGCTGTTGTGCCTCAACTTCCTCTCTCTACAAACACATATCCTTTAATCGGCATTTAAACAACGAAGTATTACACAATATCGTCCGAAGTTTTCGGAAGAGTAGTACCCACGTACAGTGCACAGGAATAGTGCACGTGAACGGTGCACAGGTGCACGAATCGGTTGATTCTCGGAATTTTGGACATCCAATAGGTAATTTATCAAACCCAAGGCATGGGTAACTATAATCCTAAGTCAATTTGCACATTAAACCCCAAATCGAAGACCAAACGGTGTCCGGGCGTGGGTTAAGAGCTTTGTGAACGAATTTCCTTACATAACCACAATTTTGGACACCCAACAAATAAATTAACTTACCCAAGTCATGCATAATCATAATCTAGTCTTAAATAAATCAAAAGCCCCAAAAATCAGAGCCCGAAACCACCCGGGCGTGGGGTTAAGGCTTTGCGAACGGGAATTCACATAATTTCACCAAATCGGGTACCCAATTGACAAATTAACTTACCTAGGGCATGGGTATTGGTATTCTAGTCTCAATTTATACAAAAGCCCCAAATATCGAGGGCCGAAATCCACCTGATTGCACATGAACAGTACACGTGCGTGGGTGAGGGTTTTTGTCCAAAATCCGGTATAATTCCTCAAAGTTGGACATAAAATTCGTATATATGCACGGTAGAGTCATGGGCTTTACAAATACATACACTAGGTCGGATATCGAAACGAAATACCCGAAGAGGATGGAACGAAAATCAAAGAAATGGAAGAAAAACGGTATAGATTGACTTGCCTCGACGTGCTCTACGATTTCTCTGACTAGCTCGAGCTCGAAATCGAATTTGAAGGCCTCCATTTTCCCCTCTTCTCCTTCGCGAAACCCTCGCGTACGCTGCTTTCCTCCTGCTACTGCCGTCGGCTGCTCCCCTTCCTTTTCTTTAAACAACACAATTTCCCTAATTTTAAAAGGGGAAGGGAAGTGTCACGTGAGAGGGAGGGCAGCATTTTCCCCCCTTTCCTGCTTTCTTCCTATTTTGCTTCTACGCTTTCATTACTTTTCTTATCATTATATATATATATATTATATATATATATACGTTTTCTTTTAACCCTGAATTTAATTCGATACCCAAACGATCGAATGGGCGTACTCCGGGTATCGACCCAACAATTCCAAATATTTTCTAAAATTTTATAATATTTAATTAGTTTTTCTCGCGTTTGAATTACTTAAAATTACCCAAAATAATAAATAATCCCAATTTAATGGGATAAAAATATTTTGGGATATTATATTCTCCCCCACTTATAAAAATTTCGTCCTCGAAATGTAATGAATATCGAATTTCCATAAACAGAGGTAAGCTTCTAGATTCTCTAACAATCCTAAGTCACTTCCTTAATTATACGATACGATTACCTCAAGGAACCTCAGGCATTTTAAATTCTCTTGATTCTTACCACCCAAAGTGTTAGATCAAAAATCTAATTCGACCAAGTTTGAAACAACCTAAATTCAATAACTTACTTAATAAACTTAGCTCGAGACCTCAAATGATTGAAAATTCTTGCTTCAACCTACCCGAAGCCTCAAAAGGGGCTATTCCTTCTAAAACCCATATTAAACTTTATCTTATAGGGGTTCACCTCATTTCCGCTGCGCTACTCTGATTATTTATCTAACTATGAATCATCCCAATGAAATTTCACCACCACATCAAATTCAACTTGACGTCCCAAAGATTATTCAATCAAGTTTTACTAAGGTTTCGATGCAAACCTTAAATCACAATCAAACTTTAAAGTCGGAACGATTTACATTCATGCTATTTTATTGGTAATCGGCAAACCAACATTTTCTCCAAAATACATAGCCCGCATCATAGACCCAGAATATACGGAAACCTTGATTAAAATAATCGTAGGATAGTCACACCGAGAAGACAAATCCCACAATCTTCCCACTACAGCCACATTCAAGGCTACAATCATAACGATCACCCAAAGAGTCGACATAACTTTAAATCATTACCCCAAATCTTAAAATTCCAATTACTTAGTAACCTTAAGATTCCATTGGCATGCCAACAAGCCAACTGATTCCAGCCGAACACGTCTACTATAATTACGATAAGTGGGTAGCCCTAATTGTCTTAAACCAAACCATAATGACTTCATATTTCATGAACTCCTAACTCCCAAATATCAAATACGGTTTTGTCTCCCAATTCAAGAACATGGCATCCTATTATCCAATCATTTTGACTTACTCGCGATTTATCTTTCACTTTTCCTATGAAACTTCAAAGACATAGAAGTCTAAAGACTCACAGCATCAACTGCCAGTATTGATACTTGCTTTCCCAAAGAGAACACCGAGGTTCACTTCCTCAACCTTTTAAACAGGCCTGTCCACAAGCGAAATCATATGGTCTTCCTTCTTAACGATACAATCATTCTGGCTCTTAAAATTTAAATAATGGCTATCTTCAAAACGATATCCATAAGTTCTCAAGGTGGAAACTTCAATGGCTGATTCTGACTTACATATGGGGTAACACTAATCCTGAACTTCTCCCCCACTTAAATCAAAGGTATTCACCCATCATGACATGAGGGTAACATAATCTTAACCTTCCTCAAAAGTATTACATTCTACGATGTCTCACCAGACCCATCAGGGGCCAACCTAAATGACATGAATGTCAATTACCCCTATTCGGTCTTGGGAAACTACCTTGTATCTTCTATTCTAACGATTACAAATCTCACCCATGCCGAACGTCTCACTGACACTAAACTCCTCAAGGAATACTTGTCAGGTCACTTAACAACCTCAGTTAGACTCAAAATGACCATACACTTTCATGGCACTAATCGGTCTCCCTAATTAGTCATCACTTAAAATCTTATGGATCCCAAAACCATGCTACCCAAGAGCTACAAGCTTAACAAGGCATGTGCTAAACTAAACTCACATTCCTTTCTCAATGGGATATACGAATTATCGGCCATCCACAATCCAGGACTTAATCCGTAAACAAAGTGCATACACCCCTTGATCCTTTGAATTCATCCATGAAGTCACCTCAACATGGAGTCGAAAATGGCCGAAAATTTCAACTCATAAAATTTCATGAAATGCCAATGGACCTACAAAACCCAAAAGGCGATTTCTGAACTTCATAGTGGCCATAGCCTCATCCTGAACACCGCTAGGGCTATAACCCCTAATTCTCCACAATTAACACGCTATGGACCCAAATCGATCATGGAGATTATCAAGCCTTTATAACCGCCCATATAATTCACCGAACCATTCATAATGTCCACTTGACAAATCATTGATCTCCTAGGCAATCCCCATCTTTGAAATTCACGAACAACCTTGAATTCTTGACCAATAGATACGTCAACCTAATCTTTCTTTTGATAATCTCCTCAGACAGCCACACAGCCAAAATCCCTCGATGACCACAAAATAACTTCTAGATGTGGTCGCACATTTCTTTCATACATCATCACCACCAAATTCTGATCCCAAGGCATTGGATTTCTTCACTGCAAGATCAGAGGATACGAACTATCCTTAATTCAACTACCATGCTGTCTACAACTTAGATCATAGTTCTAAATCCCTTCGGGAAGACATTTATCCAAAATTTGTACATAAACATCCACTTTGATATGACCTCTGTCCTTTCGAATACTAGATCACCTTTGCCGCTATTACAAAGCCTAGGTCTCCCAATCACACATAACTTAAAACACAACACAACCATGGGTTTGGAATCCCCCAAAACGACACCAGGCTACAATATCAGACGTAAGAGCCATACCTCTTATCACAACCGGTGACACTTAACATCTTGAGTTAATACCTTAGAGTCCTAGATTAAAACACTGGACCTTTTTACCATCCGTCTATGAATAAGACATCCCTCAATCTTACGATCAACCAACCACTATTGAATCATACTCCCGAGAGTCTCACCGAAACAAAGCATTCACCCAAGGAGATTTCAAAACACATAAGACAATAACTCTTAATCCTCGAGACCCATGATCCTTCTCATGTCAACCAACCGAGGTCGAAACCACCTCCTATCTAGTATGGGGCAACATGCCATATCTTCTACAAGACATGGGATCACCATAACGTCATCTTAAGTTTAAGAATCCACATTTCAACCTCAATAGGATTTGGGCTGCCCAAAAGTCCAAACACTTAGGCATTTCCAAAATGATTTATGTATTGTCATCCTAGGACTTGATATACCCAAAATTAAATCCAGTCATACTAACCTCGAGCCGACGGCGCAACTCCATTCATTCCGCTGGCTAGGTTGACCGGCACCCTTCTTAGCAAACCCAAACCTCAAACCGAGATAAATTAACCGAGGCCTCGAGTCAATCACTGATCAATTCAAGAACCCAATTGATATCAATCAAATCCAAACACTAAGGTGTCTCTACACACCATCATCCTTTCAACCCTACAACCAGTGTGAGGTTCCGGATTTAAGAACTTGATAATAATGAGGTGATTAGTATGTTAATGATCAATACTAATCCTATAGAAAGATTAAGGTTTAGTGTCAGAAGAAAAATCAGAAAAATTATTCGGGTCCGGGCTGTTGAAGCCCTGCCAGCAGGCTTGCGCCTGCTGGGCGCTCAAGCCGTGGCTCGAGCGTGGGTGCCAGAGGCACCCCTCACCTTTTGGCCGGTCGAGCAGAGCTCGAGCCGAAAAATTAGAAGCGAGGCTGCTCGCTAGCTGCTCGAGCCGTGCTCGAGCGGCGGACAGCCCGTGGCGCGGCCGCCCGCTGGCCGCTCAAGCTGTGCTCGAGCGGTGCGCGTAGTATAAATACGCGTCGTGCCTTCTCTCCTCTCATTTTTGCATGGGGCTAGGGTTTTAGAGAGAGAGAGGGGCGTCGGTTTTAGAGAGAGAAGAAGGGAGATCGAGGCCCGGGAGTCTAAATTCGTCCGAGAGCTAGGTATAAAGGTGAAAGCACGTGTTGAGGCAAGTGTTCTCATACTCACTTCTCATTCTTTTTCGATGTTTTATGTATTTTAGTTGGGTATTTTGTGTCGATACCCACCGTGGGTGCTAGAATCTTGAAACCCATGACTTGAGGTCCAAGAATATGTAGTTGTTTGTCCGAATCGTGTTCGATTCGCCCGGTTTAGTTTCACCGAAACCCTAACCCACGAAACAATTCGGGATTTCCCGTTTCCTGCCCCTGTATCATGAAATTGACCCCAAAATGTGAATCCCCACGTCCCATTGATGAACATATGTCGGCCGCGGGTTCGATTTTGCATGTTTCGACCCGTTCGCGGCGTCCAAGCCCTCTAAACGGGCGCTGTTACTGTTCACCCGAGACCGGAGGTCATAATTGCGCATTGTCACCTTCGTAAAATGATGGAATGACCCTAGAATGTGAATCCTCGTGTTCCAATTGTGTGTATATATCGACCGGATGCCGAATCCCGCAAGATTTGACCTGTTCGTGGCATCCGGGAGCCTTAAAAGTTCCCCGTTGTGGATAATCCGAAAATGAATGGGAAGTTGCATAATTCCACCCTCTTGATAAGTTAAATCGAACCCAAATGTGAAATCTCATGTACAAAGAGTGTGTACGAATCCACCGGACGTCCGATTTCCAAGTATCGAACTGTGTACGGCGTCCGGGTGTTCAAAATGAGATCCGATCATGATCACCCAAAACGAAATGAGAAATATAAGTGTTATGCTTCCATAATTGTTATTGATATAACATTTGACTGATTAAACGTAAATGTAAGCCCCGAATGTGAATCTGTGTGCTAGAGACAAGGGAATGAGTCTCAGAGGTTCCAAAGTGACTTGTGATCATCTCAGGTATGAAATCTAATCTCTATTGCAAACTTGGAATGATTTGTTGTGGATTTAGGGAATTGAGTCCCACCGATTGTGATTAAGGGAATTGAGTCCCACCGATTGTGAATAAGGGAATTGAGTCCCGTTGGATATTGAGAATCATGACGTGAATGGAAGGGAGTCCACATTGTGCTTGTGATGATATAATCTCCTGGATGGAAATGTGTTTGATGAGATGATCTCCCGGTTGGAGATCTTGTGATGGGAATGAGATTTCCCGAGATGTGATTGTGTGTGGCAAATGTGGGTTTCTCTCTCCAAGTGTTGAACCTAATCTTGACACTAGGACCCTGAGTCGTATGGGTAGTATTCTTTAGTATACCATGTCCATCGCGGTATGAACCCGAGGAATACTTGGCCACATATTCCGACCGCTCGTGGGAGTGGGTGATGTATGTGGTACGCTTTAGGAAACTATTGTGGAAGAACGAGGATTGCCCTGGTCCCCGGGGATGTGGGGCGTGTCGATCAACGCTACATATTGAGATGTAGTCGTCTTGGTGATTGTTGCATGGATGCAACCGAGGGTCATGTGCTACCGACCTAAAATAGTAGCCGTGGCTTTAGAATGTGTAGCGAACACATTCTTGTCCTTGTTCTCTCGCATCATTGGTTAGTACGATCTACTAGCCGGGGTCTGCAAAGATGATGTAATAATGAAAATGAATAATGCTCAAGATATGAACCGCGAGAATCTGAAAACCAGGGATTCAAGATGTAGTCCTGAGAACAGCGTGAATCTAGTGGTTCGAGATGAACCGTGTGACCTGTGGGAAGCTAGTGATTCCAAATGATGACCAATCAGTGTAACCGTGTGAATCGTGAGAATCAAGTGATTCCAGTTGTTTCCTGTTCCCTCTCCTCTTTCTTGATTATGGAGAGTATGTGTTTCCTTCCCCTGTTTCAGTTCTTGTATACGCCTTGGAGAATTGTTTATGATTACATTTGCTGAGCTACTAGCTCACTCTTGTAGTTGTTATTTTTCCTTTCAGATGAGAACACTTAGCTGACGCCGGATAGATAGAGCATGGAGAGAGGCTTGCTTGATGAGATTGGCTGGACGGCGGGTGCACAAAAGCTCTGGACTTAGAGTTGGATCGGATTGCGGACGGCCACTCGGGGTTGAGTGTGGCTTGTTATAGTTATTGTTTTATGGTTTTGTTATATTTCCGCATTTATGATGATTTAGTGTGTTTTCGCGTCTATTTTGATGTTTGGAGTTTTGTTTCATTTAGATGGCATCTCTTTAGATCCAGTATAGTAGCTAGGGGTACTGTATTGGAGCCATGATGATATGACAGATTGTGATCCTGTGTGGCGTGTTGTAGGCTTTGTGTGTAAGCCTTTTGATAGATGTGTGCTTGTAGAGGATGATATTTAACAGGTTGTACCGTTTGGTTTTCGTCTGGTTGTAGAGGAAACTCTGCCGGATTTTCTGTAGAGTCCATAGTTTAATTATGGACTTAGGGCTGTGTTGCCATTGACGGAGGTTATTCGATGGAGAATAATCCGATCCGTCACAGTAGGCTTAGATACAAGAGCCTTCTTCGGATGAGGACACTCTTTGATTTTGTTCCCCAATTGTCCGCAATTAAAGCATACGCCCATCAACTTGTAGCAAGGTTTATCTCCATGCAATCTCCCACAGTGTTGGCATGGACCAACTAAAGCTTGCGAGGACAGCTTGGTCTGATTGCCTTTCTTCCCTAAATTGAACTGCCCTACCCTCTTTGGCTGTCTCCCAGAACTCACACTAGAACTAGCACCAACACCACTTTTACCCGGCGACCTCTTCTTAAAGAATTCCTCATTCGCAAGTTCTTTCTCATGGATCAAGGCACGATCCAATACATTAACATAAGTCATCAACTTCAAAGTTGCCAACTGCTTGTGGATGTCATCTCTTAAGCCTTGGAGGAATTTTCTCGCTTTTCTTTCTTCATCATTCACCATATAGGATGCATATCGAGACAATTCAGTGAATTTCGTGTCATACTCAGCCATCGACCGACTACTTTGTCTTAACCGAATGAACTCCTCCTCCTTCAACTCAGGGAGGCTAAATGAAAAATACTTTTTCATAAAATCTTCTTCAAATATGGGCTAGGTAATCTCATTTTCTGGCACCCCCAAAGCCCTCTTATTCATCTTCTACCAATGATGTGCTTCACCCTCCAGGCGATAGGAAGCAAATAACACTTTGTCCTTCTTGGGACAATGAATGACAGCAAACACTTTCTTCAACCTCTGAAACCATGTGTCAACTTTAACTGGGTCTAGCTCACCCATGAATTCAGGAACTCTCTCCTAGACAAACTAGTTATAAGCAGATGGTCCAAGATTGACAGGAGCATGAACCAGAGCTAAAACAGGTATGGGAGAAATATTTCTCTGCTCCATATTCTCAATGATGTTTGCCATCCTATCTAACAGATTCAGATACTCTGCTTCTCTATCACGCGGTTGGCCACCTCCACACGATGACCTCCTTCTAGGTGGCATTGTTAGCTACTGATGTATTTTCTGAAACAAGAACAATATGGGTTAGTTCACATGTCGGACACTAACCAAGATATAACAATCTATGCAATTAAATGTAACCAACAGTCTAAATAGGGCAAGTAGGACAACTAGAACTATCCAATCTAGCCTAACCATCCTATGCCTACATCTACTTATTCAATCTGGCCTATCCTATCCTAGGCTTCTGCATAAATTTCATATCAAACCTAAGGCATCCCATTCTCTAATACCAACTGTGATGACCCCACTTATTCTAATTGGAATCCGGTAAGGTTTTTACTATAAATAGCCATCAAACTATATATAAACCTGTACAATATACAAAAGTCTGTAAAATTATCACAACATAGGATCCACATTGTCATAAGATATTCGTGGTTCCAACATTGCATCTTCAGACAAAATGTCAGATCAAAGAGATGCCACTACGTACCTGAATCAAACAATGAAATCTTATGGAAGCATAAACATCCATCATACACAGTAAGAACTAAACTATCTATGCATCATCAATATATAAGTACACATCCATAAAAAATATACAAAAGTACTCCATAAGGTACAACATCACAAAATCTGAGCCCACAAAATAAGTCCTTCATGTCCACAGCCTAGCCAACAGCTTATCCTTACTCCACCTCATTGGGCATAAGCTCATGCTTATATGGATGCAAGAAAAATAGCAAGGAGTGAGCCAAATGCTCAATAAGGTACAATATAATCAAGCACAATAAGCAATATACTAAAAAAAATTAGTAAAGGAAAATAGGAGTATAATATAGATGCATGAATGTAAGGTATCGATTTTTAGAATCTAGTAAATATGAGCAATTAAGTTAAAATAAGTTGATCGAGGTCTAAGGACACGGAAGGAAGTGGATCTAAGGTATCAATTTCACAATTTGTTATATGATTGATTTGTTCCCCCGGATGCAGAAAATTGTAAAAGAAGTTTTGTGGACCTCCCCTCAAAGATTAAGAAATTATGAAAATAGGACCACGGATTTATGTTACGGAAGATTATACCCCTTGGATGCCATTGGTATGACATTAGAGACTTAAGAATTGTCTTGGCCGCGTATTGTAGCCGGTGGTACTCTTTGCAAGCCTTTGGATATTACTGTGGAAGGACGAGGATTGCATCTAGGCCCCGGGGGACATAGAGGCATATGTGTATGGCCTGTCTATAGGTATGATATGTAGATAGCCCATCATTGAGTCAATAATAGGAGCTTATGCCCTTAGGTCATGTGGATGACATGACCTTTTCTTCATTGTCCCGCACCTTTAGCTAATAAGGTTTACTGGCTTTGATCCACAAAGATGAGTAATTATGTATAATTTATATCCCAAAGTGAAGAAGGATAAAGTATGAAAAGTTACTTATATTCCATAAATGCATTTGCTCACATTTGATGTTGTGCATTCTATATCATATTCCTATTTTATTCCTTATCCCATTTGTTTATATTGTGTCTTATCTTTATTTATATTACACTTATTGAGCTTTTTGGTTTACCATTATTTTTCCTTTTCTCAAGATTAGCACAGTCTGTTATACCCTATGGGACAACGAGGAGATTCAAAGTGGACTAGGATCTGAATTTGGGAGATCATATCAAAGACTTATAATTTGTAACTTTATATATGTCATGGTAAAATTATATATATTTATATTTTTTTTGGGAATCTTAATGCGTATTGTACATATAATGGATGATTAAATAGCTTAGTTTCCACTGTATTTGAATTTATTAAGCTTCCGCAGGTTATTGTGGTTTGTAATAGGTACCTAGTGGCATCTCTCTTTGGCTAATATTGTGTTTAGATACATAGTGTTGAAACCATGAATAATATGTGCCATCATGGATCCTGTGAGGAGTTGTTATTGTGCTATGTGGTTTGTGAGTTATTATTATACATTGTTGAGATGAGGAATTATTTGGACATATTTGTTTTGTATAGGAGATTATACAGGTTTTTGTACCAGCTTGACGGGCGTATTACATACGAAACTCTGCCAATTTTTTAACAGAAAATACGGTCTATCACAGTTGGTATCAGAGAAAAAAAGATGCCTTAGGCTTATTTGAATCCTATGCAAAAGTTTAGGATAGATTAAGATTGATTGGATAAGTGGATGCAGGCATAAGACAGATTAAGTCAGACTGGATAGTTCTAGTTATCCTAATTGACTAGCTTAGGCTTGAACTAAGTTAGAGTTAGAGAATGAATTTGGTTGTCTTGCTTATGCAGCTTAATTAGTGTCTTAAGAGTGACCTAACCCGTGTTGTTTCTATTTCAGAAAGGGTATTAGCATTGGCTTTTGGACAAGGGTTTACTCATGGTAATGATCACCGTGAGGTCTAGAGGAACTATAGGGAGGCACCTTAAGGCTTAAATTTGATTGGTGCCGATTTGGTGCTTGAATTGATCAGTATTGATTTGAGGCCTAGGTTAATCGGTTTTAGTTTGAAGTTTAGATTTGATTGGCTCTGGGCTGAGGCCCTCAGGGTAGTAATTTACTAAGAATGGATGTTTGAATAGAATGATCAAGCATAATGGATAGGGTGGAATAGATGGCTTGAGGTTAGAATAACTTAGAGTTAATTTTGGTGTAACAGGTCCTAGGATGTTGATTCATAATCATTTTGGAGATGCTTAAATGTCTAAACTTTTGGGTAGCTCAGATCATATAAAAGTTGAGACGTGGATCCTAAGAATTAAGATGATGTTGCGGTGATCCAATGTTCAGAAGAATATAAGGTAATGTCAACCCAGTCTAATAGGAGGTGAAGTCGACCTTAGGTGGTTGATGTGAAAAATGGTCATGGGTCTCAAGGATAAAGAGAAATCATCGGATATATTCATAAATGCTTTATGGATGAATGTCTTGTTTCGGTGGGATTTTTGGGAGCATACTTCTAGTGTGGATAGTTCGACTATATGATTAGGGATTGCCCTTGTTCCTTGGGTTGGACAATATAGGAGCCCAATACCGTGGATCAAGACTTTGCGATGATGGCATGAAGTATAGAAGTGTCATCCATCGTAGCAGGAGATGAGGTTCCCAGATCTTAATGTGTTACTTTAGGATCCAAACTCTATATTTTATTGGCATTTCCGAAGTTTATTCATTTATCTAAGGATCATAGGCCTTATACTAGTTGTGAGGTCCCAATCCAAAAAATATAATAATTCCTAGTTATTAAATTGTTATAAATATGTTTGAGGTGAATGGATTAAGGAAAAATATGGAAGAAATTTGATTTAGAGGCGAAAAAAGGCCCCAGGGCATCGGCGCCCGAGTGGTGCTTGAGGTGCCACCCGAGCAGATTTAGTAGAACCGGGCGCTCGAACATGGCCGTCAATTTACATGGGGTGCCTACTTGGCGCTTGACCGGTGCTCGAGTGCCAATCACAGGCTCCCTCACATGACTTCTTCCCTTCATATTTTAAAGGGGAAGTTGGGGATTTTTCTTTGTAGCAGCCCTTGACAGCAATGAGAAGAGAAGTGAAGAGGGAGAGGGAAGAGAAAGAAAAGGGAAAAATCTTCTGATCCACTCTGATCAGAGTCACGGTAACTGTAAACCGAGCTCAGGCAAGTATACCTCGGACACTATTTTCTATTTTTACTAGTTTTCTGTATCTTAAAAATTGTATTTATACTCTAAAAGTATGTTTCACCATGTTCTATATAAATAAAGCCTATTTCTGCAAATTGTTTGAACAGATTTTATGTTTATATATATATATATATATATATATATATATATATATATTGAAATATTTGACTTCGATTTTATGAAAATGCATGTATTTGGTGTTCATTTATCATCCAAAAATTTTGGGGAAACCCTAAGCACTAAATTGAAGGAGTTTAACTGTTTTTGTCAAAAATCTCTGTTATATAAAAGTTATTCTGTACTAAGATAAAACTCCTACTGTAATCTGTTTCTGAAAATTTTTTACAGACTTATACTGATAAATTACTGTGGACTTCTGAAGCAAAATTAAAGGATTTTAGACCGATACTATATATTTTGAAACAAATCTAAAGGGTTTCTAACTATTTTTGTATATTCTGAAGCGAAATTGAAAGGTTTTAGACTGTTACTGTATATTCTGAAACTGACTGAAGAGTTATTGTGAAATTCTGACTGTTTTCTGAAACTGAAAAGGGTTTTCAATTATTAAATAAAAAGAAAATACATATATATTTTTGATATTGTTAATTAGGACCCATGACTGAGATACAGTCAGGTTAAGTTCTCCGACATGTCTTAGAATGTTATGGTGGTAATCAAGGATAACTCTGTCCATGAAATTATATGTGGTCCGCCCTTCCTCAGGACATTAACCTAGAGGGTAGTTTATTGTTACCGGCTGGTTTACTGTACTGAATCCCGCAAGAAGGGATGTTCTACGAGACGGGATGACTGTTATTGGCTTTGATTGTGTGCAAACACAATCTATTCTCAATTATTCGCTCCCTCCGCTAGTAAGGTCTACTGGTTGGGTCCTTTACTAATAGGAAAGGGATTTTCTATAATCTATAGAATTGAAACCAATTTCTACTTTCTAAAGCCTACCTTATCAATTTAGTATTAACGAAGTATGATTACATTGACTTCTACTTTCTGAAACTTGAGTGTTTCTGTTTCCCGATAGTTCTATAATCTTCTGCAACATATTCTGCTATAGTTTCTATAAATCATGCTTTGTAGCATTAATGCTTCAACGTGCATCTGTATCCATTTTACTGCATTCTGTTCTGCATAAAAGTTTTATTGCATGCCTACATGTATTATGCTGGGACTCAGCTCACTATTTTACTATTTTTTCTCCCTCCAGATTAGACTATAGAGCTAGTATCTGACGAAAAAGAGTGATTTAGCGCTCAATCTAAAGACTTCTGAAGATCTGAAATATTTTGAAGTTATCTTGAAGAAACAGTTTGATGTAAAGATCTGATTCTGATATATGATTTTGTATAGGGATTTTACGCCTATGGATTTTTGTATATAGAACATATGTGATGTATGTGATGAAACATGAAATTGTGCTACCGCAGGTTTATAGTTCTGCTTCCACTATATATTTTCTTGTTTCTATA
This sequence comes from Nepenthes gracilis, assembly GCA_033239525.1. Classification (NCBI taxonomy): domain Eukaryota; kingdom Viridiplantae; phylum Streptophyta; class Magnoliopsida; order Caryophyllales; family Nepenthaceae; genus Nepenthes; species Nepenthes gracilis. Next base: position 19,609,734 of record BSYO01000003.1, on the reverse strand, counting down.
TAGGTCATAGTTGGCATCTCTCGTCTGAATTCTGATATAGTAGATAGGATTGTTAAATTAATGCTATGGATGGCATCTGTGGTCCTATGAACGCGTGCTGTAGGAAAATTGTGGTATAAATAGATAGTTGTGTGCATATACTGGTTTGTTATGTTGGTTTTAAACAGGTTTATATTTTTGTTTAGCCCAGTTTTAGGGAAAACTCTGTCCATTTTTTCCTAGAACCTTATGTGAGATTTGGGCTTTTGTTCCTGTTCTAAATAACAAAAATTAATTGAAGAAAAAAAATTCGTTCCGTTATAGTTGGTATTAGAGAAATGGGATGAGTTAGGATAAAAAAAAAGGAAGCATAGGCTTGAATTTCTATACTGAATTTCTATGGGAATAGGTCGGTATGGCTAAGGCAACTAGGACTTTTAGGAATTGGTCCCTCGGATAGGTTTAAATTTCATCAAGTTATTGAATATCTCTTCCTTTAATTGGTTTCTTGAGGTTACAATGCTATATTTACTTTGATTATAGGATGGCTAGTAGAAGGAATAGAAGAAATAGCTATGGTGGTGCCAATACTCCCCATGATCGGGAGGCTGCATATGTGGACTTGTTGGAAAGAAAGACGAATGTAGTGGTATCTATCAAGCCGAGGCATATGGCTCCAGTCCCTACACCCGAGCCAGCCCTAGCATTTCTTGCTCCTACGACTTATGATAGATTTACAGCGGAGCGAGCACCAGGATTCTTGGGTAAGCCTGATCCGACAGAAGTGGATATTTGGCTAAAGAGAACGAAGAAGATTTTTGCTGTGATCCGGTATACTGATCAAAAGAAGGTCACCTTTGCGGTGTACAAGCTGGAAGGTAAAGTCGATAGCTGGTGGAGTATGAGAAAGAGGGCATTAGGAGTGCCCGATGCTGAGATCACATAGAAGATATTTGAGGACGCATTTATGGAGAAATATTTTTTATCTAGCCTCCAAGATCAGAAGGAGAAGGAGTTTATGACGTTGAGATAGGGGAATATGACAGTAACGGAATATGATGCAAAATTTACTAAGTTGTCCTGATTTTTGCCCTATTATGTGGAGGATGAGTTAAGGAAAGCAAAAAAGTTCCAACAAGGGCTGCGGGACATTAGGAAATTACTGTCAATCTTGAAACTCTAGACTTATGCTGAAATTTTGGGTAGGGTGGTGATTTACGAGAAGGAAGCAGAGACAAAGAGATTTTATGCAAAGAGTTCTGCTAGCCGAGCGGGATTTAGTATTAGATCTAATGTCAGATCTTTTGGACCGTTCAAGAAGGTTAGGACAGCTGATAAGGAGAAGAGTATCGTTCCGGCTCAATCAGTGACTTGTTTTAGAGTATCAGCTGCTGAGTGTACTTTTTTTGGGAGAAAACATCTGGGGTAAGCATGTCGCAAGGTATCAGGAGCATGTTTTAGAGGTGGATAGTAAAGCCACATGGTAAAAGACTGTCCATTACCTTTAAGGCTAGAAGGAAAGAAGCCTACCGTTTCTGCTAAGGCCTTCGCGGTGACTGTTCAGGACCTGGAGGCATCTCCAAACATTGTGGAAGGTACCCTCTTTATTTGTGGAGTTCCTGCTTCTATATTATTTGATTCAAGGTCTACCCACTTCTTTATTTCTTCACAATTTGCATGCTGCATTTTGTCTGCCTAATGTGTTTTGGATTATGAATTGTCTGTGTTAACGTCCGCTGGATCCCCTATGATTACTGATGTTGTTTATCCTGGATGTGTGGTTGAGGTGAATGGAAAGTGTTTGGTTGTTGATTTGGTGTTGTTGAATATGGGTGATTTTGATATGATTCTAGGGATGGACTAACTAACTAAATACTAAATACCCACTCCATTTGCTTGACTTGCATCCTTTCCAAAATACCTGGTTGCCAACTTAGTGCATCGGCAACTACATTGGCCTTACCAGGCTCGTACCGGATTTCACAGTCATATTCCTTCAGAAATTCAATCCACCTTCGTTGCCTCATGTTCAGTTCCTTTTAAGAGAATAAATACTTTAAACTTTTATGATCGAAATAGACCAAGAATTTCTTATCATACAGGTAATGTCTCCAGATTTTTAGTGCAAACACTACAGCAGCTAATTCTAGATCGTGAGTTGGGTAATTTCTTTCGTGATCCTTCAACTGTCGTGACCCATAGGCAACTACCCTTCCATGTTGTATTAACACACAGTCCAATCCAATCTTTGAGGCATCACAATATACAAATCAGTCCTCCTGATTCATTTGGAATGGTCAGGACAAGTGCAGAAGTTAGCCGGTCTTTAAGTGCCTGAAAGCTCCCTTCACGATCATCGGTCCACTCAAACTTAGCCTCTTTCTTTGTTAGTTGTGTGAGTGGTAAGGCGATTTCAGAGAAGTTTTCCACAAACCGTCTGTAATATTCGGCCAAGCCTAGGAACCTCCGTACTTCGGTCACAGAGGTTGGCTGGTTCCATTTCACCGCTGCCTCCACCTTCTTAGGGTCAACGAAAATCCCTTCTTTGGAAATGACGTGCCCAAGGAATCCCACTTCCTCTATCCAAAATTCTCACTTATTCAATTTGGCGAACAGCTGGTGTTCCCTAAGGATCAGGAGTGTGGTTCTTAAATGCTCCTCATGTTCCTTATAGCTCTTCGAATAAACAAGGATGTCATCAATAAAGACTATCACAAACTTGTCCAAGTCGGGTTGAAAAACTTGATTCATCAAGTCCATAAATATGGCTGGCACGTTAGTCAACCCAAAAGGCATCAACTAAAAACTCATAGTGCCCATATCTAGTCCGAAAAGCAGTATTTGCTATATCATCCCTCCTGATTCGAAGCTGATGGTATCCGGATCTAAGGTTGATCTTTGAGAATACACAAGCTCCTTGTAACTGATCAAGGAGGTCGTCGATCCTTGGCAAAGGATATTTATTCTTGGTGGTAATTTTGTTCAGTTTCCGATAATCCACGCATAACCTCAAGGTCCCGTCCTTCTTTCTTACAAACAGGACAGGTGCACCCCATGGCGACACAATTGGCCGAATGAAACCCTTATCTAACAACTCCTGGAGTTGTTGTTTTAACTCCTTAAGTTCAACCGGCGCCATCCTATATGGCACTTTGGATATTGGTGCTGATCCTGACACCAATTCTATTCCAAATTCCAACTCTCGCTTGGACGACAGCCTAAGTAACTCATCAGGGAACAGGTCTTCGAATTCCCATACCGCAAGAATCTCTTTGGCCAGAGTTCCTTGACCCTCAGTCACACTAGCCAAGGCTAAGTAAGCTTGGCACCCATCACCAATCAAGTGCCAGGCATGGAGGGCCGAAATGAAGCAAGATGCTTCCTTACGCCTAACTCCCTGTATATAGAAGGGCTTATTTCTAAGGATGGCGAAATCCACTCTTTTTCGGAAACAATCAATACTGGCATGATACATTGCTAACCAATACATTCCCAAGATTGCATTAAAGTCCTTCATTTCTAGCAAAACCAGATTAACAGGCATCACACATCCATTTGATTCTATCGGACACTCTGAATATACCACATTTAAAATTACAGATGACCCTGTGGGTGAGGCGACCATCAATGGGTAGCAATGAACTTGAGGGAGGGTCGTAAGATGCTTCGCAAATTCATGGGAGACAAATGAGTGGGTAGATCCTAAGTCAAAGAGCACATGACTAGAAGTGCCACAGATAGAAAGTGTACCTTCCACAACCTCCGTAGAAGTTTCGGCCTCCTTTGTAGAAACGGCAAACATCTTAGCTGGAATGGGAGACTTAAATTCTGGGGCTTGTTTGGCAAGTGGACAATTCTTGATCGTGTGTCCAGCCTGGCCACAGTTATAGCAGACTCCCAGCTTCTTATAGCACGGCTTCCCTTCATGCGACTTTCTGCAATGATCACATGCATTGCTAGATGCTCAGGATGTCTATATAGTTTTGTCCTGCTCCACATGAGACCTCAACGGTCTCACTTTCTTAGAAGGGCCACCACTAGCACTGGCCCTTGAAGCCTGACTAAAAGTCCTTTGCCTGAGAAATGCTCCTCTCTCCAACTCCTTCTCATAGATGACAGCCCTTTCTAGCACCTCTCCGTACGTGGCCAACTTCAAAGTTAAAAGGTGCCTCCAAATATCGTCTCTTAATCCTTGAAAGAACCTCCTATCCTTCCTCTCCTAGTCTTCCACCATATAAGGAGCATAACGAGATAGCTCTGCAAACTTTGCATCGTACTCAGCCACAGAGCGAGTACCTTGCCTTAAGCAAAGGAATTCATCCTCTTTCTGTCCGCGAAGGTTAGCTGGGAAGTATTTTTCCAAGAATGCTGCTTCAAACATTTCACAAGTAATATCCCTGTCTGATACTTCGAAAACTTTCTTCTGCAATTCCCACCAGTGGTGGGCCTCACCCGCCAGCTTATGGGTGGCAAATAGAACCATATCTCCAGCAGGGCACTTAATCACTGCAAACACCTTCTTTAGTCGTTGGATCCAGGTATCAGCCTTCAATGGGTTGGCTTCTCCTAAGAATTCAGGGATTCGCTCATTGGTAAAGCGATCGTAGACCGACCTCTCCTATTGAACAGGAATTGGGGTAGTCACCGGAGTCGGTGGAGCCAAGGCTTCTATAACATCAGCCATCTTGTTTAGCAAGTTCAAGTACCTTGCCTCCGGATTCGGAGAGTTGTTAATTCGGGCGATTCGCCTTCCTCTATTAGACATGACTTCAGTGACAATTTTTTTTTCTGAAAAGAACATTTTTGTCAGTCTACTAGCCAAGGGTGGCTATCACAAATTACTTCGTCCAAAGCATAAGTAAAGCTAAACCCCTTCTTGCCTTAACGAATCCTATCCTAAGTTTCTGTATTGATTTAAATTGACCTAAATCATCTCAGTTCTTTATCTGATAATAACTGTGACGGACCGGCCTTATTCCAACGCATAAAGCCGCCGTCAAACCTAAAATCTTGCACCAAAATAGATAACAATTAGGTGGACATAAAAATTTTCTTTTCTTTCATGTGAATAAACTTTTCTTTTATACACAGGATTTCTTGAGGCCAAACTACATGAGCTGACCTTCCGATTTTAATTTCATACTTGGCCGGCCAACACTAAGGTTAGTCGGACATGAATGCCTTGATATAACCTGAGATGCTACTAGAAATATGGATTTCATTTATCAATAAAGTAATCACGGAAACATGCTACCATCCATAAATTCTTATACAGTGTAATTGTTCTACAAGTCCTTCTCAAAACATCAAAAGAAATAAATCAAGTTCTTCATTGATCAGCTCCGGCCAGCTATGCTGTCTAGTTACTTCATATGGTTCTACTCAATTTCGTCCTCCATAAGCCTCTCGTCATCTGAAAATTGGCAAGAGTGAGCTACAAAGCCCAGCAAGATACTCACATGTAGAAAACATAAACATATATATAATCAGATCAAGGTAAGGATTTATATCATAACTTTAACATATAAAATCACCATATAATTTCTTCTTTAGTTCAGAATTTCCTTATTCTTATTCTTATTATCTTGTCTTCAGAAGATTCATAAAAACCATTCAAAATTCTTATCATCTTTAGGGACAAAATGGGAGCGGACAACATCGAGGAAAGGTTGTGTGTTACCCCACAACCTAAAGCCATATCCTCTCATTATGCTCCCCGAGGTGGGAAGTAATGCCTTTAACCCTATATACGGGGCCGTAGTCTAAAAGTTTTATGCCACCAAAAGTCTCCCTCTGTAGCCCAGGAGGCAGTCCTCGAGTGTCACTCCAATATCCTTCATCCATCTTTAACAGCAAGTTTAATGGAAACTCGGTTCTTAGTTCATGTCTTTTGATGGCCATCCATCATAGTTCAAAAGTCGAAAGTCGTAGAGTTCCACTTGCTGTCTGGATTACATACATTTTCCTTGTTCTTATAGCCTTTGTTCTTTAACTTCAACAATTGAAGTCCGTATCATCTTACAGTTGAAGATTCTTTGATCAAAAGTCAGAGGTCCTTTTTTGTCAAAGTAGGAAATCTTTTTCTTAAAAAAAACCGGAGTGCTTTTCTAGCAAGGGCGGAGTTCTTCTTCTAAAAAGGCCAGAGTTCTTTTTCTAAAAAGGCCAGAGTTCTTTTCTCAAAAAGGCGGAGTTCTTTTTCTCGAAAGGTCGGAGTTCTTTTCTGAAAAGTCGGAGCTCTTTTTTCAAGAAGGCGGAGTTCTTTTCTAAAAAGGCCAGAGTTCTTTTCTAAAAAAGGCGGAGTTCTTTTCTCAAGAAGGCGGAGTTCTTTTCTCAAAAGGCTGGAGTTCTTTTCTAAAAAGGACGGAGTGCTTTTTCTTAAAAAGGACGGAGTACTTTTTCTCAACGGCAGGAGTTCTTTTTCATGGAACAAGTTCCGATTTGGAAACATATGTTCTTAAAGCTGATTTCAATTTTCATGGGACAATTACCGAATACCTTTCTTTTAACAAAACCGAAAGTCTTTTCTCAAGGGTTGGAAGTCTTTTCTTTAAACATGCAATTATCAAAGTTCATATAAATCGATAAATAATCATACTTCAAGCAGAACAAAACCGAACATCATGAATATCGGGGTTTCTTTTTCTAAAATGCGATTAAGAACAATGCTTCCTTAAATCAAAGGAGCAGAACAAACATCATGCATACTGAAACATAAGTTCATAAAAGTATCAAATATACTAGCGTTGTAAACATGCATAATCATGAACTTAAAACTAGGGTGAGTACTCTTGCCTGGATTTCTTTTACTTCGCCTTGAACTTTTGGTCTCCCTTTGCTAGAAAACTCTATTGCGTGCCTCTTTCTCATGCCCTCTAGTTCTTATTTATAGGCCTTGGGTCTGGCGGCCGTCGTTAGGGTTTGGCCACACTAGAGGAGATGTTTCAGAATATGTTATTTATGGCTTTACATTCCCAAAGAGTTTTCTCATTAAATTTCTAGGTTACTTATGGTTCTACATTTCCAAAGAGTTTCCTTATTAATTTCCAGGTTATTTATGGTTCTACATTTCCAAAGAGTTTTCTTATTAATTTTCGGTCAACTGACCTTGACCGGATTTATGTTTCTCATTTAAATACATTTCGGTCAACTAACTGGCATTGACCGGATTACTTTCCTCTTTCCCGTCCATCCTTTCATTCACGTTTTTCGGTCAACATTTTATGTTGACCGAATTACTCCATCATGCCTTCTGGTCAACACTCATTGACCGGATTACTCCTTCACGCCTTTCGGTCAACACTCATTGACCGGATTACTATCCTTAACTCGTCTTCCTAGGTAATTTTAACTTGACATCGGGGATTTTCTATATTCTAGGATCTGGGCCATTACAGTCCTACTAGTTGGGTCCTTTACTGATAACAAAAGGAATTTTCTAGAGTTTATAGAATTGGTACCATTTTTCGATTTCTGAAACATATTTTATCGATTTATGATTATCAAAGTATGATTATACCGATTCAAGATTTCTGATGCATGTTTAAGTAGAATCATAATTTATTCATGTTTCCATGAATTGCTTCTGTTCTTCTGATCTGATATTAACGTGATTTTCTATCCTAACATATTTATGTTATAGCTTGAAAGCATGATTTATAGTTTTTGAGACCTATTTAAATAGAACTATGCTTTTCTCATGATTATAGTACGTATTTCTATTCATCTGTACTTATGTTCTATATGAAAGCATAAATAATTATTTTCGAGACCTGTTTATGTTGAATCATGCTTTCTCATTCTTTTTGTATATGTTTCTTATTCTTTGATAGTTTTTAAAACTTTCTGTATTTATGTTCAGTTTGAGATCCTTATATTCTGCTAGTTTTAGTACCTTGCTGGGTTTCGACTCACTGTTTACTATTTTCACCTCACCAGATAAGGCTATAGAGATGATATTTGATGATCAGGCCTAGTTAGAGCTAGTAAGGAAGATTTGGAGCCTTGGAGTTTCTGAAGACTTGGGACTGTGATGATGTTATTATAAATATCTAGATCTTGAAGGTGGATTATGTATAAATGGTTATGATATGTATTATATTATGTTAGAACTGTATTTATACTTTTGTAGGTTTCTGTTAAAGATATAGATACTTTCGCTATATGTTTTCTAGTTTTGGTACAGGTTCTAGATGGCATCTCTCCTATGATTCTTGTATAGTAGTTAAGAATGTTGAATTGAAGTCATAAATGGATATGGCAGTTTGTGGTCCTGTGAACGTATGTTGTAGGAGAACTTGTGATATTCGATTAGTTGTGTGCTTGTACAGGTTATATATATTCAGGTTGTACATCTTGTTCTAATATGGATATAGAGAAAACTCTTTCTAAATTTTTATAGGCACTGTAAAAATTTTTGTATAAGTTAAATGATTTAAATAATGAATTCTGTTTTGTATCTGTCTGATAGAGGGTCCTACAAGGATTAGGATTCGTTCCATCATAATTGGTATTAAGAAAAATGAGATACCTTAGGAATGATCTGAATCATATACGAAAGTTTAGGAAATGATTTTGACTGACCAAATAGGTAGGGGAAGATATAGATTGATTAAGTTAGGTTAGGAAATCCTTGGTGTTCTTGCTTGCATAAGTTAAGATTAACCTAAACTTGGGCATAGTGATTAGTTGATTGATATTGATCTCAGATCTAGGTTGATTTGGTTTAGATTTTAGGTTCAGATTTAAGATAATGTTATCTAAGACTAAGATGAGTAAGGATAGGAGTGTTGAGTTATTCAACCTCAGGATGAGCGATAAGTAAAGCTCGATGTATTGAGGAAAGTGACCAAGATCTTTGATGGCCCAGACATAGTCTAACTAGTTAAGGTAAGACAAGCCGATAGTGGGCTTTTAGTATTGTGTTCTATCTGTAGGGAGCTTTGAAGGAACATTTTTGAAGAACTTCACCTCCATGTGACATTGGGATGTTTAAAAGTTAAAATTAGACAGTAAGTTCATGCATAAAGAATATGTGCAAATTTGTATGAGCTCTGATGGTATCAACCCTTGATGGGTAAATCCTTGTCTAGTAGAATTATGTGTACCGGTGTCCGGTTTGGGTCAGTGGATGAATTAGTTGATTTATTTTAAGCACCGGACTTTGATGGTGTACCAAGATGATTAGCAAAATGCCACTTTAGTGTAGATGATCTTGAAGAAGGTATTCTGATTTGCAATTGGAATCACAGGTTTTAAAGTATTAGATGAGTAGTAAAAAAAAGGAATGATGAAATAAATATCGCTGTGCTTGTAAGTTACATAATGAAGATGTGTACCAAGTTTAAATGGCATGTTAGGCCATACCTGGACAGTTATTAAGCGAATGAGAAAATTTGATGAAACTGTTAAAGAAAAGATTTGCCTATCTAGTTTATGAATAAAGTTGTTGTCGAGGTTGTGTTGAAACCAAAAATGATCTTGAGGATTCAAGTACAATTGATGAGGATATTTGATGAACTTTAAAATAATCAGAAGTTAATGGCTTGATATTGGGAGTCCTTAAGATTAATATATTTGTAAGATAGGTGAATGATCACTATGAACCGGTTTCGCTATTGGAACAAGTATGGTTATGAAAATATGAAAAGAGAACCCATATGATTTTGTTTGAGGTTGATCAAACAATAGGATCTTTGAGTTTTAGTTAGATGATTGAGAAAACTGAGTGGTCTAATTCGAGATAAATAAATTAACTTGACGATGGGACTTCAGATTGTTAAGTGTGGAAGGTTTAATGGTAATTGGGGACTGTGCTGAAATTTTAGAGTGATTGTCTCAGCAATGTTTTTATGCCAGTTGAAATTTAAAATTTGTGGATATTGCATTTGCAATATTAATCTCTTCAGGATCATTTTGGGTTATGCAGATCCTCTCAAGAATTAAGTTGTACTCGAGGATATTTGTGTAATTTACAATGAAATGATATGATGCCCTGCAATTGGGCTATGCATTCTGAATGAGACGCAAGGTTAATCGAACTAGGAAATAGACATTGAGTCTAACTAGAAAATGAGACTGCCCCATTTGAAGTCAATGGGTGGCCATTTAAGAATCTGACTATCGAAGTTTTGATGATATATGTATCTAGAGAAAAAAAAAGAGACCAAGCAAATTTATTTTAATGGGTGATTTGGAATGAGAGGGAATCAGCGTTGTCTCTATGGAGTTTGTATGAGATTGAAGGAGCATCAGTCAGACACAGATAAAGATACTTTGGAACTTCTGAAAAGTAGGATTTAACCAGTGGACTAAGAAGTTGGCATAGATGGTAATGCTTTTAAGAAAGATTTGGATTTCATCATCCTGCATCAATAAATAATCACCCACAAGTAAAGTGGGGGAGATGTTCATGAGGTAAAATTGCTCTACCTATAATAAAAAGTTCGTGGTGAGATTTTTGAGGATTTAGAGATAATTCCTTAGAAGAAATTAAGGGCTTGTGAACCTAAAAGTTGAAGGCTATAATAGGTGGATCTCGGTATGATTCGGGGAGAGTGAATATTTAGATCGATAGTCGATATCAAAAATTTCCATTTGGGAATATGTGGAATTGTTTTGGAGATAATTCTAAATCTAATAATCTCAAGGATTAAAAGTAGTCATGTTATGATGGAAAGGTAACATTAGGAGATCACGAGCAAAGCAATCTGTTTAAGGATTATAATGATAGACTCTGATATTGTTAAGGAAACTCTGGGATTATGCTTTCCCGCATCACTTGTAGATCGATGTCCTTGGGTTAAGTGGGAAAAGAAATCCCTGGTTAGAGTTACCCTTCCATGGTTCGAATTTAGCCGTTGGAAGTTTTTATTTAGAAAATTGTGGATTTTGTCTTAGGAGATAGTTTTGTCTGGGAAATTAAGGATTAGAATGGTTATGTTATAACCGAAGTCGACCTTGGGATTTTGTAAGCGTATAAACCAATCTAAGGGTTATGTAAATGAACTTCAATATTTTGAGGAAGAACGAAGAAGGAAATTATGGGTAGACTAGTTTGCTTGGGGAAAATGGAATGTCACGTTTCCAAGTTGTGGAAAGCAAAATCGTATCTGAAATGTGGGAGATATGAAGTTAGAAATAGGAAGCCCTTGTGGTTCCATATTAGAATAAGCCGCTAATCATGATTATGGAGGATGTGTTAAGGTTTAATCAATGGGCTTATCAATATGCCAACAAGATTTGAAATTGCTCAGTATAGAAGTTTTGAGATTTTGAGGCTGCAAGTTGTTAAGGCCTTGAAATTTTAGGTAATGATTTAAAACTGTATCGAATTATGGTGACTATTATAGTTAGGACTTCTTGTTCTGTGGTGAATTGAGGATCTGTAAGAGTTATTTTCGTAATGTGGCTATCTTGAGGGCAATTTTAATCATGGTTACCACATGATTTGGGTGTTCAGAAAGGAATATGTGTCTTATAAAAATGTCAATGTGAGGACATACCAACGAAATGGTGAGAATGTAGAGTATCTTGCTTATGAAGTCTAATTGTGGCCGGAAATTTATGTTGGTATTTTAGCCAAGCTTGGTAAAAGAATTGGAATGTTAGGTCGTGATAGTGATGGTAAATTGTAATCGGATGACTTGGAGTTAAACAATTCAATCAGAGTGCGCAGCGGAAGAGTGATAAACCTGTGCACATAATAAGGTCTAAGTTAATGTTCAGAAGAGATACTCAATTTTGAGGCTTAATATAAGGTGTGGTAAGGCATTCTGCTCATTTAAGATTTAGAGCCAAATCGAGAAAATAGTTAATGAACTGGTTTTACCTTTGAGCTCAGTAAATTTAGATCTAGAATAAGGCACATTAGATTATGAGGACTAAGGCAATTATGATATTTAAGCTTCTTTAGAATAGCCACCTGAATATGGAAATGAATTAGAGATATTAAGAAGATTCCTTGATTCTAAAAATTTAAGAATCGTTAAAATTTCAAAGATGAAATTTCTGTAAGTGGGGGAGAGTGTGAGATCCCGATCCCAAAATGTGATAATTATGAAACAGTTATGTGAATGAAAATATTGGGTTTAAGAACAAGGGAAAAATGGGTACCGAAGTAAAAATGAGCAAAACTGGTCAAAGGGGTGGATCGGCGCTCACCGTGCGCTCGAGCATCGGTGATGCACAATTTTGCGCAAGGGCCCACTCGAAGGGCGCCCTAGGCAGAGTGAAGGTGCGGCAAGCCTACGATGCTGGAACTGAGGCCCCAATTTGTGAGAGGGGTTGCTCAGGGACCACTCAAGCGCTGGCCCTTGGGTGAGTCACATGCCTATTTTCCTTCAGTTTTAAAAGAGAGAAATTGGGGGAAGGGGAGGCAGAACGTGACCGACAGCAACAAAGGAAGAGGAAAGGAGAAGAAGGAAGAGGGGAAAAGAGGAGAGGAAGGAAACATCCGCTGTTCCGATCCGATTCGGGTAAAAATAACGGTAAATTAGGCTTAGACAAGTGTACTTTGGATGTTATATACTGTTTTCATAGTGTTTTAATACCTCAAATATTGTATTTATGCTTTAAATCTGTGGTTCTGCATGTTTACTGTAAATAATGCCTGTTTCTCCTGATTAATCAGACAGATTTCATGCTTACTTGTATATACTGGTAAATATACCTCCGATTTTATGGAAATATATGTGCTTGGTGTTCGCTTATCGTTCGAAAGTTTTGTCAAAACCCTAGGTACGAAAATTGAAGATTTGGTACTTTAAATCCCTAATTTCTGATATGAAAAAGTTATCTTGAAAAATAATACTGCCCATGTTATGATTTGTAACTGAAAAATTTACATGGAATTGCACTGTTGAGGTACTGAGGATTTCTAAAGTAAACTGAAGAGTTAACTGTGAAAGTTTCAATGATTTTTTGAAGAATGATGGATTATAAGCTTTTCGATGTTGTAAATTAGGACCCGCGACTGATATATAGTCAGGTAAGGTTGTCCGGCATACCTTAGAATGTTATGGTAGTAATCAAAGATAACTCTATCCATGGAGTCAAATGTGGTCCACCCTTCCTCAGGGTGTTTATTTCAGATGGTAGAATTCAAATGATCCACCATCCTTCGGGAGGTATTAGTACATAATTTACCGACCTTCGGGAGGTACTAGTATATAATCCCATGAGAAGGGATATCTGTTACTGGCCTTGGATTGTGTAGAGTGAACACAATCTATCCTCGATTATTCGTTCTCTCTACTAGTAGGGTATACTAGTTGGGTCATTTACTGATAGAACAAGGAATTTTCTAGAGTTTATAAAATTGGTACTGTTTTCTAATTTTTGAAGCATGTTTTACCGATTTATGATTATCGAAGTATGATTATACCGATTCATGATTTTCAATGCATGTTTAAGCAGAATCATACTTTTTTCTTATTTTCATGGACTGTTTCTGTTCTTTTGATCTTATATTAACGTGGTTTTCTACCTTAACGTATTTATGTTATAGCTTGAAAACATGATTTATGGTTTCTGAGACCTGTTTAAATGGAACTATACTTTCCTCAAGATTATTGTACATGTTTCTGTTCATCTACAGTTTTGTTCTACAAGAAAGCATAAATAATGATTTTTGAGACATGTTCATGCTGAATCATCCTTTCTCATGCTTTTTGTATATGTTTCATGTTCTTTGACAATTTCTAGAACCTTCTGTATTTATGTTCTACATGAGATCACTATATTCTACATATTTTAGTACCTTGCTAGGCTTCAACTCACTGTTTACTATTTTTTTCCCTCCAAATAAGGCTATAGAGATGATATTTGATGATCAGGTCTAATTAGAACTAGCGAGGAAGATCTGCAGCCTTGGAGTTTCTGAAGACTTGGGACTATGATGATGTTATTATAAATATTTGAATCTTGAAGGAGGATTATGTATAAATGGTTATTATATGTATTATATTATGTCAGAACTGTATTTATACTTTCGCAGGTTTCTGTTAAAGATATAGATGCTTCCGCTATATGTTTTCTAGTTTTGGTATAGGTCCTAGATAGCATCTCTCCTATGATTCTCGTATAGTAGTTAAGAATGTTAAATTGAAGCAATAAATGGATATGGCAGTTTGTGGTCTTGTGAAAGTATGTTGTAGGAGAACTTGTGGTATTTGATTAGTTGTGTACTTGTAGAGGTTATATATATCAGGTTGTACATCTGATTCTAGTCTGGATATAGAGGAAACTCTGCCCAAATATTTATAGGCTCTGCTGAAATTTCTACAAATGTTAAATGATTTAAATAATGAATTATGCTCTATATCTATCTAACAAAGGGTCCTATAATGATTAGGATCCGTTCCATCACAAAATCCCTAATTTCTGATATGAAAAAGTTATCTTGTAAAATAATACTGCCCATGTTATGATTTAAAACTGAAAAATTTATATGGAACTGCACTGTTGAGTTACCGTGGATTTTTGAAGTATACTGAAGAGTTAACCGTGAGATTCTAACCAATTTTCTATAGAACGATAGATTATAAGCTTTCTGATGTTGTAAATTAGGACCTTGGACTGATATACAACCAGGTAAGGTTCTCCGACATGCCTTAAAACGTTATGGTGGTAATCTAGGATAACTCTGTCCATGGAGTTATATGTGGTCTGCACTTCCTCAGGGCGACAACCTAGAGGGTAGTTACTGTTACCAGCAGAATCACCGTCACGAATCCCACGAGAAGGGATATATCCCACGAGAAGGGATAACCGTTACTAGCCTTGGATTGTGTGGAGTGAACATAATCTATCCTTGATTACTCGCCCCCTTTGTTAGTAGGCTCTACTAGTCGATCCTCCTGATGATTAAAAAATAATTTTCTGGAATTTATAGAACTGGTACAGTTTTTCGACTTCTAAAGTATGTTTTATTGATTTATGATTATCAAAGCATCATTATACCGATTCATGATTTCTAACGCATGTTTAATAACATTATGCCTTATTTATATTTCCAAGAATGCTACTACTCTTCTGATCTTACTGTAGTCCATGAATACTTCTATTTTTCTAATGTTATCGTAGTTTTTTGTTCTAATGAATATATGTTTTACATGAAAGTATAAATAATGATTATCGAAACTTGTTCATGTTGAATTATACTTTTCTGATGCTTTTCGTATATGTTCCTATTCTTTGACAATTTTTAGGACCTTCGCATTTATGTTCTTGCTAATGTTTTCATAATCATTATCTTAATGCATTTATGCTTTATATGCCATGATACCCATTTTACTGTATTATGTTCTATAGAAAAGCATTATATTCTGTATGTTTGGTACCTTGCTAGATTTTGGTTCACTGTTTTGTTTTCCTCCCTCCAGACAAGGATATAGAGAAGATACTAGATGATTAGGCTAACTAGAGCTAGCAAGGAAGATTCTAGAGCCTCGATAAAGCCTCAAAGATTATCATGAAGTATTTTGGAAAATTTGTTAGTTCTGCATGTTTCATAAAGTTTTGTAAAGGAAATTATGTATAAATACTTGTAGAACATTCTGTAAACTGTTAGAACTATATTTATGCTTTTGCAGGTTTCTGTTAAGGATATAGATGCTTCCACTATATATTTTAGGATTCTGTACAAGTCTTAGATGACATCTCTTATATGTTTTTTGTGACGGAATGGATCCAAATTCTCATAAAATCCTCAATCAGATTGATTCAAAATAGAAATTATAAATTTAAATCATTAAATTCTGTAAAAATTTTGGGAGAGTCTTGTCGGCAACTAGACCAAAACCAATATACAACCTGTGCATTATAACCTGTATAAGCACACAACTAATCCAAAGTACCACAATCCATCCTACAACACACATATACAGGATCACAAGGCCATATCCATCCATAGCTTTAACATAATCCTATTCACTAAATTAAAAACATATAAGAGATGCCGTCTAGGACTTATACATATCCAGAACAGAATAGTGGAAGCAACTCTATAAACCTGTGGAAGCATAATTACTAATCTAACAGATTTCAAAACGTGTAATAATCATCAATATATAATTACATCCATAATTGAGATATTTACAAGTGAAACTATAAGATTCCTCAAAATCTTCAGGATGACTTCAAGATTCCAAATCTTCCTTGTTAGCTCTATCTAAGCCTGTATGTCCAGTGTCTTCTCTATGTTCTTATATGGAGAGAAAAAAATAGAAAATAATGAGCCGAAACCCAACAAGATACCAAAACATACAGAACATAAATTCATTAAGACCGAAAACCACAACGATATCAAAAGAACAGATACACTCATGTGAACGGGTCTTTATAATCGTAATTCATGCTTTCATACATAACATAAATGTAGTAAAACAAATATCAAGGCATATAAAGCATAAATGTAATGAAGCAGTAACTTCATAAATCAACAGTAGGAAATAAATGCAAAAGGTCATAGAATGCCATAGAATAGAAACATATATATAAATCACGAAAAAGTGCCAGTTTGATAACACTCAGGCTTCAAAATCATAAATCCAGTAAACATAAATTAGAAATCAAAAACTGATACAAAATATATGAAATATAGAAAATCTCATTTTTAGTATTAGGAAGACCGCACTAGTAGACCCTACTAGTTGAGGGAACGAATAATCGAGGATAGATTGTATTCATTTCATACAATTCAAGGCCAGAAATAGGAACAGGAGATCCCTTCTCGCAGGATCTATCCCCTCTTGTGGGATTCAGAACAGGGGTGCCGCCCTGGAATAAGAACTACCCTCTAGGTTATCTCTTTGAGGAAGAGTGGACCATGAACAACTCCAGGGACAAAGTTATCCTCGATTACCACCATAATATTTTAAGGCATGTCAGAGAACCTAACCTGACTTTATTTCAGTCCTGGGTTCTAATTATAAAATAAAAATTATTTTTCCTCTTATTTCTAAATGGATAATTCATCAAGCTTCAGAAACTAGTTAGGATTTCATAATTAATCCTTCAGAATGCTTCAGAATCCACAAAAAACTTAACAGCACAGTTCCGGGTAAATTTTTCGGGCATAAATTACATCAGGGACATTATCTCATTATAGATCAACTTATGTATATTAGAAATTTTGGATTAAAACCATTAAATCTGTTCATTTTTGTGTTTAGGGTTTCGCTAAAACTTCCAGACGATAAACGAATACCAAACACGTGTATTTTCATAAAATCAAAGGTATTAGCAGTATATACTAGTAAACATGAAATTTGTCCAATTAATCAAGAGAAACAGGTATTATTTACAGTAAACATGCAGAACTATGGATTTAAAGTATAAATACCATTTTTGATATATTACAACACTGTAAAAACAGTAAATATTGTCTGAAGTATACTTGTCCGAACCCGATCTACCGTCATTTTTGCCCGAATCGGAGTGGAACACATGGATTTCTCCCTCTCCTTCTCTTTTCACTCTTTTCTCCTTCTGTTCTTCAGTGGATCGGCCCAATGCCGAGGGAAAAACGCGCACGTCGTTTATATACTAGTCGGGGCACTCAAGCGCGCCACTAGCACTCTTTGAGCACGCCACGAGCGCTCTTCGAGCGCTCCTTTTTGCAAATCTACACTGGATGGGCACTCAAGCACCTATCGAGCACCCTCCTCGCACCCACAAGCCACTCTCGCTTTTGTCTCGGGCACACCCTCGAGCGGTGCATTCGCATTTTTGCGCTCGAGGGGCACTCGAGCGGTGGTCGAGTGCCCTACGCTCCTTAGCCCATTTCGCATCATTTTGCTTCAGTATCAAATATTCCCACTATGATTTTCATCTATATTATTATTTCATAATAATCATATTTTGGGATCGGGATCTCACATTCACCCCATCATAAAGAAATTTCGTCCTCAAAATTTAACGATCCTTGAATTTTTAGAACCAATGATCCTTCTTAATATCTCCATTTCATTTCTAAATCCGGTAGGTTATCCTAGAAAACTATAAATATCATAATTGCCTTGATCCTCATTGCTTGACTCGTCCTTTCCATATCCGAATTCATTATGTTCGAAGGCAAAATTATTTCATTAACCACACTATTGATTTAATTTTAGACCTTAAACAAGCAAAATGCCTCATTCATCTCATACTACACCTCGAAATTAAGTATTTCCTCTGAACATTACCTTTAATCTTATTACATACAAAGATTTATCACTTTTCTGCTGCACGCTCTGATCATTCATCAAGTTCAATTCATCTAATTACAATTTGCTATTACGCCAATTCAACTTAGCTTCTAAATTCCTTCATCAAGCCAGGTTTAAGTTCTAATGTAAGTTCCAAGTCACGATTAGACTTCAAAAGCCGGATACCTTACTCTTATTCATTTTGTTGGCATGCCCTCAAATCGATATTTCCATAAGACACATATTTCATTCCGAACAACCAAATCATGCGATAACCGTCATTAAAATTTCCCTCAAGATGTCCATATTATGAGAATAATTCTCACAGATTCTCAATTTATCACAAAACAAGAAGTCTTAACTATAATAGTCACCATATCTTCAATACAATTTCAGATCATTACCCAAAATCTTAAGTCCTTAACAATTAACAACCCCAAAATCTCAAAGTTCCATACCAAGGAAACAACTCTCACAAATCCTCAAACCGTAGCCTGATGGGAGACTACAATTTATACAGTCACCACAGATTCGAGACAGTCTCTGACCATTGCTCAAGACCCTAATACTTAACAACCCCGAGATTCTCATACTCCAAGCAACTAAACCTACCCATAGGTTTACTACTAGTACTGAAGCTATCAACACTTAACATTTACGATCAGTACTAATGTTCATTTCCTTCTAGATATAGAATTTCATTTACGTATTCCTGAGACAGGCCTATTCATTTACATTTCTCACGGTCAATTTCTATCATAACATAACCATTTTGATCCTTAATTTACTAGCCGAAACTAACTCCGAAAGCAATACTCACAATCCTCAAATTAAGACTCCTAATGGCTGATTCTGGCTAATGGAAAAGTAGCTTTAAATTGGAGTTTCTCTCCGACTTATCCCAAGAGTATCAATCCACAAGTGATACAGGAGAACATAATCTCTAAATAGATTAATCCATTTGAGATCTCCTAAGGATACCTTTCCGTCATGACATAATTACTTTAGCCCTTAAGATTATCAGATCAAAATTATCTCCAAAGGAATTATACAATTCCTCAAATGGAGGCTTCCGATATTAACAATCGATCCTAATATTCGCCTCCTTTGAATCACACTAAGATCCACTTGTTACAACCTCCAACTCTTAGATTCATAAGTCTTTAATGTCTTCCAATGGATTATCCCTAAATCCTCAAAATCTCATCACAGAATTTCAATTGCGGGCAAAGCAATCTCAAATCATAAACTTCTCTCCCACTTTGCTCGTGGGTAGTTACCTATTAATGTATAAGTAATCAAACTTTTACCTTCTTAAGAGCATAACAGTCTGCTATAATTTACCAAACCGTAGGGATCAACTAGGACAAAACAATTAATAACTTTTCCTTAAGTCCTTGAATCCACCTTTTTGCGTAACCCATTCTAACAATTACAGATCTTTCCCCCGCTAAACAATTCTCGAACACTGTAATCGTCAAAGAACATTTATTGGGTCACTTAACAAGTCCGGGTAAACCTCAAGAACTGCCTAAAGTTCTACTGACTCAAAATCAAAACACCACATGTCCAACAGGGCATTCCTCTAACTAATTAAACATTTCTTCTACAATAATTCACTGTCATCAAGATAGTCTTACACCTATCGACTTCAAAAAGGGGCGGTCCCATTTTCTAATTGAACTTGACACCCATCCTTACTTCAATCAACTTTCCCTATCGTTCAAAATGCATAACCTAATTACTAGACACCATATCCTATTGCTATGATTCACACAAATATCCTTAAGCTCCATTTCAATTTTCAAAAGAGTCCGTATCACCCAAGAATCGATTCCAGGTCATCAGTTCCACTTAGTCACCATACTAACCAATTAAATTAAATATTCATTCTTCCAACGATACACAATCGATTACTTTTCTCAGTTAGGCACTCGGCTAACAGTTATTTACAATCCATAAAGTCCACAAAGAACACATAGATACAATCATTGGACAAATTTTAGAATTCTCAAGGTGATTACGGCATATCATGTAAATCATGGGAAAATTGTAGAATACATAATTCCAAAATTAATTAAAACAAAAATCAAATTCCATAATCAAGAAATTACCTCCATCCACCTTTTGAGGTGCTTCAGTGTCTCGATCTGTCACTGCAAGTGCTTCAGTCGGGACAGTGGACACTTTGGCTTCTAACCTCCGAGGATATGGACAGTCTTTAACCTATGGTCCTACTGTCCACACCTAAACCAAGCTCCCGTCACTTTATAACAAGGTTTTCCGATGTGCTTCCTCCAGCAAAAAGGACAGTCAGCTGCTGATTCATGAAAACAAGTCATTGACTAAACTTGAGTGACATTCTTTCCTTTGTTTGCTATTCTAGCTTTCTTAGATAGCCCCCAGGGTTCTACATTCGATCCTAAGTCGCAACTTATGTGACTAGCCACCCTTTTACCTAAAGACTTATGAATTTCATGCTCTTTCTCATGTATCAAATCCCTATCCGGGACCCCAGCATAAGTCTGAAACTCCTTAGTCACTAACTGACTCCTGATTTCATCCTTTAACCCTTGCCAAAATTTCTGGGCCATCCTCAATTCATCTCTCTGAGTAAAAAGCGTATAGCTAGATAATTCAATAAATCTTACACCATACTCCGCTATGGTGTGGTTCCCTTGCCTAAGTTCCATGAAAGCTCTTTCCTTCCAATCCTGAAGGCCAGAAGGAATATACTTCTCCCAGAAAGCCTCCTCAAATGTCTCGTAAGAAATCTCCTCATCAAGCAAACCTATTGCCCTCTTCTTTTTCACCCACCAGTCGCCGGCTTCTTCTTCTAATTTATAAGTTGCAAAAGCAACCTTTTCGCTATCAGAATATCGGATAACTATAAATATTATCTTCAACCTCCTAATTCAATTCTCCGCTCTCATTGGATCTGTTTTTCCTAAAAATTCAGGCACCTTCTCTACCTTAAACCTATCATACATCGTTGGAATCGGCTGTGATGCAAGAACCAAGGCCATGTGATGCTGCTCCATCTTTTCTACAATGTTCGTCATTCTTTCTAACAAATTCATATACTCAGCTTCTCGATCATGGGGAGTACTAGCACTTCCACTATCATTACTTCCACCCATCTTACTTACCATTAATAACCTATAACCAAACACACGGCAATGTTAATAAACCTACTAACATTGACCAAGACATTTTAACAAAAACCCTAAGTTTAGCCATTAAACATCTCATTTGATCCTACCAAGTCCTTATCTTTCCTTAATCCTTAGACGGAATATAACCAGAACCTAGAACCCAAGTCGATCAGCAAAAGCCTAAGATCAATATCGATCAACTAATCACTATGTCCCAGTTCAGGTTAATTCTAACTCATATAAGCTAGGACACCTAAGATTTCCTAAACTAACTTAATCAGTCCATATCTATTCCTACCTATTTGGTCAGTCAGGATCATTTTCTAAGCCTTCGCATATGATTCAGATCATTCCTAAGGCATCTTGTTTTCTTTGATAGCAATTGTGATGGAACAAATCCCAATTCCCATAGGATCCTCCATCAGACAGATTCAGAAAAGAAATCATAAATTTAAATCATTAAATTCTGTAAAAATTTTGGCGAGTCCTGTCTTGCAACTAGAATAAAACCAAATATACAACCTGTGCGTTATAACTTGTCACAGAAATGCAAGGGAACAGAAACATATATATAAATCACATAAAAAGTGTAGTTCGATAATGCTTAGGTTTTGGAAATCATAAATCAGTAAACATAAATCAACAATCAAAAACCGATACAAAATCAATGAATTATAAAAAATCTTATTTTTATTATCAGAAGGACCACACTAGTAGACCCTACTAGCCAAGGAGGTGAATAATCGAGGATAGAATATGTTCACTCCACACAATCCAAGGCCAAAAACAGTAACAAGTGATCCCTTCTCGCGGGATCTATCCCCTCTTGTGGGATTCAGGATAGGGGTGCCTACCAGGAACAAGAACTACCCTCTAGGTTATTGCCCTGAGGAAGGGTGAACCACGTATAACTCCACGGACAGAGTTATCCTCGATTACCACCATAATACTCTATGGTATGCCGGAGAACCTAACCTAACTTTATTTCGGTCTTGGGTCCTAATTATAAAATCAAAAATATTTTTCCTCTTATTTCTTAATGGATAATTCATCAAGCTTTAGAAACTAGTTAGGATTTCGCAATTAATCCTTTAGAATGCTTCAGAATCCATAGAAAACTTAATAGTGCAGTTCCATGTAAATTTTCCAGGCATAAATTACATCAGGGACATTATCTCAATATAGATCAACTTATATATATCAAAAATTTCAGATTAAAACCATTAAATCCATTCATGTTCATGCTTAGGGTTTCGCCAAAACTTTTGGACGATAAACAGACACCAAACACGTGTATTTCTATGAAATTAGAGGTACATTTAGCAGTATATACTAGTAAACATTGAATCTGTCTGATTAATTAGGAGAAACAGGTATTATTTACAGTAAATATGCAAAACCATGGATTTAAAGCATAAATACCATTTTTAAAATAATAAAACACTATAAAAATATTAAATAACGTCTGAAATACACTTGCCTAAGCCCGATCTACCATTATTTTTGTTGGGATTGGAGTGAAATGCTTGGATTTCTCCCTCTCCTTCTCTTTTCCATCTTTTCTCCTTCTGCTCTTTGGTGGATCGGCCAAATGTCGAGGGTAAAATGCACACGGTGTTTATATACAAGTCGGGGCAGTCAAGTGCGCCTCGAGCACTCTTCGAGCACTCCTTTTTGCAAATTCGCGCTCGATGGGCACTCGAACGCTCATCCAGCACCCTCCTCGCACCCACATGCCACTCACACCTTTGCCTCAGGCACACCCTCGAGCAGTACATTCGCATTTTTACGCTTGAGAGGCGCTCAAGCAGTGGTCGAGCGCCCAGTGCTCCTTAGCCCATTTCGCCTTATTTTGCTTCGATATCAAATGTTCCCACTATATTTAAGCCTAAATATGATTTTCATCCATATTATTATTCCATAATAATCATATTTTGGGATCAGGATCTCACATTTTTGATTTAGTGGATAGGATTATATTTGAGCCATGGATAAAAATGGTAAATTTGTGATCTTGTGTATGTGTGTTGTAGGTTGAAATGTGGTATTTGAATAGTTGTGTGCTTGTACAGATTATAATATATAGGTTGTATATTTTGGTTTTCGTCCAGTTTTAGATAGAACTCAGCCAAAATTTTTATAAAATTTAATGATTTAAATTTATGATTTCTTTTTTGTATCTTTCTGACAAAGGGTCCAATAGGGATCAGGATCATTCCGTCACAATTGGTATCAGAGAAAACAAGAAGCCTTAAGAATAATCTAAATTGTATGCATAAGTTTAGGAAATGATTCTGACTAATCAAATCAGTTGATATAGACATAGGATGATTAAATTAGATTGAATAAGTCCTAGAAAATCCTAGGTGTTCTAACTTGTATAAGTTAGAATTTACTAGAACTGGGATGTAGTGATTAATTGATTGATATTGATCTCAGATCTAGGTTGATTGCTTTTAATTTTAGACATAAGTTTAAGGTAATCTGACCAAAGGTCGAAATGATTTAGGATAGAAATGGATCGAGGCTTAGTGATTATGCTGAATTGAAACAAGTTAAAGTATTGGATGGAACTGTTTTGAATTGAGTAAGGATAAGAGTGGTTGAGTTAATCAACCTTAGAATTAACAATAAGCAGAGCTTGATGTATTGAAGAAAGTAACTAAGGTTCTTGATTATCCAAGTCAAGTTCAGCCAGCTAAGGAAGGGCAAGACTGATAGTGGGTTTTTAAGTGTCACACCTCATTTCTTGGGATGTTTCTGAGAGTAATTTGTTTTAAAAAGGACCATTCTATTTATGTAATGTTTTTTGGTGGCTAAAAGGTGAAGCCAGTTAATGATGACTAGGAAATAAGTTTACATATATTCCGAATTTCAAAATAAAATATAATGGTGTCAATCCCTGAGGGGGAACACTTGTTTGAAGGAATTATGAATTTTGATGTTCGGTTTGGGTTTGTGAATAAATTAGCTTTGATGGGCTATTGAGATGATCTAGTAGGCAAATTGTCCCACTAGAATCGATAATTTGAAAAGAATGATCTGAGTTGTAATTGGGATTGTAGGTTTTAAATTATCAGATGAATTACAAAATAAGTAATGGAATCAATGAGGTGTGTGCTAAGTATAGATGGCATATTAGGCCATACCTAGAAAGTCATTAGGTGGATAAGAAAATTTGAGAAAATTGTTAAAGAGAAGATTTGCTAATTTGATTGACAAATAAAGTTGCTATTGAGGTTATGCCGAGATCAGAAATGATCTTGAGGATTCAAATATAATAGATAAGGATATTTGGTGGACTTTAAAATAATCAGAAGTTAATGATCTGATGATTGGGAGTCTCTGAGATTAAGATATTCATAGGACAGGCGAGGGATCACTATGAACCGGTCCCGTTATCGAAACAAGTATGGTTATGAAAATATGAAATGAAAACCCTTGTGATTTTGTTTGAGGTTGATCGAACAGTAATGCCCCTGGGTTTTAGCAAGATTATTTTGAAAAATAGATTAGTCTAATTTGGGAAGAATAAATTTACTTGATGATGGAACATTAAGTTACTAAATGTTAAGATTTCAATGGTAATTGGGGACTGTGTTGAAATTTTGAAATGATTATCTCTGTAGTGTTTTTGCGCCAGATAAATATCTAAAATTTGTGGATTTTTGCCTTTATGATGTTAACCCCCTTCGGAATCTTTTTGGGTTATGCAAATCCTTTTATAAATTGAGATGGTATTCGAGGATACTTGTGTAAATTATCCCAAGAGAATATGATACCCTGTAGAGACGCACTTCGGATTAATCAAGTTAATTCGAATCAAGAATTCTGAGTAAGAGATAAGGTTTATTGAATTAAGAATAGACGTTGAGTCTAATTGGAAAATGAGACTGCCCCTTTTGAAGTCGATAGGTGACTATTTGAGACTCTAGTTATGAGAATCTTGAGAATGTATATATTTGGAGGAATAGATCAAGTTAGTCTGTCTTAATGGGAGGTTTAGAGGCAAATGGAATTGGCATTAGTCTCTCAAGATTTGTGCAAAAATCGAAAGAGCATTGGTTAGAAGCTGTTGAAGGAGCTTCAAGGCTTTTAGAAAGTAGGAATTAACTAATGGGCCAAGTAAGTTGCTAAGTAAGTTAGCACAGGTGATAATATTCCTAAAGAAGACTCGGATCATGTCATTCTGCATCAATAAGTATCTACCCATGAGCAAAGTGGGGGAGGAACCCGTAGTTTGAACTTATTTCGCTCGTGATTGAAAATTTTGTAATAAGGTCCTTGTCTTGAGAAATTATGAATGATGTCTTGGGAGGAAATTGATATCTTCTGAATCTAAAAGTTGAGAACTTTAATAGGTGGATCTCAGTGTATTTGAGGAAGGTGAATGTTAAGATTGCTAGATGATGTCAAAAGTCTCCATTCGGGAATATATAGAATTGCCTTAGAGATAACTCTGATCTGATAATTTTAAGAATTATGAAGATGATCCCTGATAATCGTTAAGGAAACTCTAGGATTATGCTTTCTTGCATCGCTTGTGGATTGATGTCCTTGGGTTAAGTAGGAAAAGAAATCCTTGGTTAGAGTTACCCTTCCATGGTTCGAATTTAGCCATTGGAAGTTTCTGTTTAGGAAATTGTGGATTTTGTCTTAGGAGATAGTTTTGTCTAATAAATTAAGGATTAGAATGGTTATGTTACTATTGAAGATGATCTTGGGATTTTCTAAGCAGATAGATATGTCTGAGGATTATGTAGATGAACTTTGGTATATCAAGAGAAACGAGCATTAGTACTGAAAGTGGATGTCAAGGGCTTATAAACTTGATTTGCTTTTAGTGCTTCATAGGAAACGAGAAAGGAAATTTATGGGTAGGCCTATTTCTTTGGGAGAACGGAACGTTGCATTCCTAAGTTGGGAAATCGAATCATGTTTGAAATGTAGGAAATTTCCTTCGGAAAAGTTATGATCAAACTAACCCACCTTTGGCGCTTATAGATGATGTGTTTGGGTTAAATCAGCTAACTCATTAATATGCTGATGAGATCTCAAAGTTTCTAAGTGTATAGGTATTGAAAATTGGGCGATGAATCTGAAGCCACATTGAAACCGTGGTGCCTGTATAATTGTAGTCTCAAGTCCTGTTACGGTTTGAGGATTCATGTAGAGTTGTTTCCTTGGTATGGAACTTTGAGATTTTGAGCTTGTTAATTGTAAAGGGCTTGAGATTTTGGGTAGCGATCCGAAATTATATTGAACCTATGGTGATTGTTATAGTTAGAACTTCTTGTTCTGTTGTGAATTGAAAATCTGTGAGAATTATTCTCATAATATGGATATCTTGAGGGCAATTTTGATCATGGTTATCGCATGATTTGGGTGTTCAGCATGGAATATGTATCTTATAGAAATGTCGAATTGAAGACATACCAACAAAATAAAGAAGATGTAAGGTATCCCACTTTTGATGTTTAATTGTGACTTGAAATTTATGTTGTGATTTTGACTAAGCTTAGTAAAGGAATCGTGACGCTAGGTTGTGATAGTGACGGTAAACTGAAATCAAACAAATTTGAAACTAAATGACTGATCAGAGTGGTGAAACAGAAATAATCAAATGATTAGTCTCTATATATTAAAATCTAAATTTTGAAATTCGGGGGAGAATGCTCCAAATTTGAGGCATTTTGCTTGTGTAAGGTTTGAAACTAAGTCAGAAAAGTGGCTAATGAAATAGTTTTGCCTTTGAACTTAGTAAATTTGGGATAGGAAAGGATGCATCAAATAATGAGGATTAAGACAATTCTGATGTTAATGGTTTTCTAGGATAACCACTTGAATCTGAAAATGAATTGCAGACATTAAGAAGGTTCCTTGATTCTGAAAAAATTTTAAGGATTGTTAAATTTTGAGGATAAAATTTCTATAAGTGGGGGAGAATGTGAGATCCCGATCCCTGAACATGATAATTATAGAATAATTATGTAGATTAAAATCATACTAAGGTTTAAGTATAGTAGAAAATTTGGTACCGAAGCAAAATGAGCAAAATATGCTAAGGAGCGCAAGGTGGTCGATCACCGCTCGAGCACTCCGTGAGCGCAAAAATGTGAAAGTTGTGCTCGACGGTGCATCCGAGGCAAGGTAGGAGCGATCCTGGCTATGAGCAATACGCTCGAGCGCACATCTACGAGAGTGGGCGCTCAAGTGCCGGTCGTGTGTTGTGCACGTGACCCCGTTTCTCCTTCATTTTAAATGGTTTGAGGCTTCTTTTCCCTTAGCAATCGACAGACGACGAAGAAGAGAAAAGAGGAAGGAGAGGGAAGAGAAAAGGAAGGGAAGAAATCTTCCATCCAATCCTGATCAGAGTAAGGATAACTGTAAACCGAACTCAGGCAAGTGTACTTCGAATGTTATATATCGTTTTTACATTGTTTTAATACCTCAAATATTGTATTTATGCTTTAAATCCATGATTTTGCATATTTACTATAAATAATGCATGTTTCTCCTAATTATTCAGACAGATTTCATACTTGTATATATAGCTAAATTTACCTCCGATTTCGTGAAAATACATGTGTTTGGTGTTCATTTATCGCTCGGAAGTTTTGGCGAAACCCTAGGTACGAAAATTGAAATTTTGGTGCTTTAAATCCCTAATTTTTTATATGAAAAATTTGTCTTGTAAAATAATACTGCCCATGTTATAATTTGTAACTGAAAAATTTACATGGAACTACACTGTTGAATTATCATAGATTTTTGAAATATACTGAAGAGTTAACCGTGAGATTCTAACCGATTTTCTAACAAACTAATGTACAGTCAGGTCAGGTTCTCTAACATACCTTATAATGTTATGGTGGTAATCGAGGATAACTTTATCCATGGAGTTATACGTGATTCGCCCTTCCTCAAAACGACAACCTAGAGGGTAGTTACTATTACAGGCTGGCATCACCGTCATGAATCCCACAAGAAGGGATAACCGTTACTGGCCTTGGATTGTGTAAAGTGAATATAATCTATCCTCGATTACTCGCCCCCTCTACTACTAGGATTTACTAGTTAGTCCTCCTAATGATTAAAAAGAAATTTTCTAGAATTTATAGAATTGATACTGTTTTCCGATCTTTGAAACATGTTTTACCAATTTATGATTATCGAAGCATGATTATACCGATTCATGATTTTCGACGCATATTTGGATAACATTATGCTTTATTTCTATTTCCAAGAATGCTTCTATTCTTCTGATCATAGCATAGTCCATGAATACTTCGGTTTTCGTGATGTTATCGTAGTTTTCTGTTCTAATGAATATATGTCTTGCATGAAAGCATAAATAATAATTATGGAGACCTGTTTCTGTTAAATTATTCTTTTCTCATGATTTTCGTATATGTTCCTGTTCTTTGACAGTTTCTAGGACCTTCTGTATTTATATTCTGCTAATATTTTTATAATCACTGTCTTAATAAATTTATACTTTATATGCCATGATACCCATTTTACTGTATTATGTTATATAGAAAGGTTTTACATTCTACATGTTTGGTACCTTATTGGGTTTCGGCTCACTATTTTATTTTTTTCCCTCTAGATAAGGATATAGATAAGATACTAGATGATCAAGCCTAGCTAGAGCTAGTGAGAAAGATTTTGGAGCCTCAATGAAGCCTTAAAGATTATCTTGAAGTATTTTAAATAATCTGATAGTTCGGCATGTTCCATTGAGTTTTGTAAAGAAATTATGTATAAATAATTTGATAGTTCTATTAGAACTGTATTTATGCTTCCGCAGGTTTCTGTTAAGGATATAGGTGCTTCCACTATATGTTTTTTGGATTCTGTACAGGTCTTAGATGGCATCTCTTATATGTATCTGATTTAGCAGATAGGATTATACTTAAGTCATTGATGAAAATGGCAAATTGGTGGTCCTGTGTATGTGTTTATAGGTTGAAATGTGGTATTCTAATAGTTGTATGCTTGTACAAGTTGTAACATCCTAAAATCCCGAAATATTTTTATCGGATTAAATTGAAATTATTTATTATTTTTGGTAATTTTTGGTAATTCAGGCATGAGAAAAATTAAATAAATATTATGAAATTTTGGGAGAATATTTAGAATTGTTGGGCCGGTGCCCAGAGTGTACCCACTCGATCGTTTTGGTATCAAATTAAATTTGAGAAAAAATAACATAATATATATAATATTATATATATATATATAATAATAATAACAATAATAATAATAATAATAATAATAACAAAGTTAAAAGCAGGGGAAGCAGAATCGGGGGAAAGGGGATTTGCAAAGAGAGGGAGAAGGGGGGAGGGTTAGGGTTCATCGGTGAGAGAGAGAGAGGTGGACGGCGCCGGTGGCGCACGGGTCGGTTGCGGCCGGCGACGGCCGTGTGAGGTGGTGGCCGGCTGGGCGTCACAGTGGAGCAGTGGCAGCACCCGTGGGAGCCCGATGAGAGGAGGAGCTCGTGAAGGAGAAAAGGAAAAAATGGTGGCCTTCGGGTCCGATTCCGAGCTCGAGCTAGTTGGAAAAAATGTAGAGCACGTCGAGGCAAGTGTTCTCATACTCACTATTTGTTATCTTGTGATTTTTACTCGTTCTCCATCGGGTATTATCGTTCCGATACCCACCCAAAATCTGAAAAATGTGTAGCCCATGAATTATGTTCAATGAATATGTAGTTCTTTGTCCAAATTGTAGTCCGAATCGACCGATTTGGTATTGTAAAACCCTAACCCATGCCCAGATTCGGGTTCACTATTTTTCCCTCCGAATTATGTTATTTTGACCTCAAAATACGAATCCCCACGTCCTAAATGCATATATATGTCAGCCGCGGGTTCGATTTCGCACGTCTCGACCCATTCGTGGTGTCTGAGCCCTCTAAACGGGCGTTGACACTGTTCACCCGAGACCCTAGGGGGAAATTGCATGCTTTTACCTTCATAAAATGTTGAAATGACTCTAGAATATGAATTCCCGCATCCCAATTGTATGTATATACTGACCGGATGTCTGATTCCGCAAGATTTGACCCGTTTGCGGCAACCGGCAACTTTAAAAGTCTGTTGTTACTGTTCATCCGAAAATGAAATGGGAAAATTGCATGCTTCTATCATCTTATTATGTTAAATCGAGTTCAAAATATGAAATGTTGTGTCCCAATTGTGCGTACATATCCACCGGACGTCCGATCTCACAAGTATCGAACCGTTTGTGGCGTCCAGATGCTCTAAAGGAAGCCTGACACTGTTCACTCGAAATGAAATGGGAAATGTACATGTTTTGCCCTCCTTTAACTGTTATGAAAGTGATGTCTAAATGTTGTGTTAAAGTGTATGCTCCAAAATGTGTATCCATGTGCCGGAGGCAAGGGAATGAGTCCCAAAGGCTTCTAAATGATATGTGATTATCAGAGATAAGAAATCCTAATCTCCCTCGTAAACTTGGAATGATTTGTCAAGAATAAGGGGATTTGAGTCCCTTAGAAAGTTGTGAACCAAGCAAGTAAATGGAAGGGAATCCACATTGTGTATGTGATGGAATGATCTCCCGGATGGAGATGTCTGTGATGGGGATGGGATTTCCTGAGTTGTGAATGTGTATGGCAAATGTGGATTTTCCTCTCCAAGTGCGGAAACTAATCTTGAAACTAGGACCATGATTCATAGGGATAGTATTCTTTAGCTTACCATGTCCATCGCGGTGTGAACCCGAGAAATACTTGGCCACGTATTCTGGCCGCTCGTGGGAGCGGGTGATGTTTGTGGTACACTTTAGAAAACTACTGTGGAAGAATGAGGATTGCCCTGGTCCCCGGGGGATATGGGGCATGTTGAGATGGCCGAGTGCTGTAGGCCTAAAATGTAGCCGTTGGTTAAATGTTGTACAGTGGAGATGCAACCGATGGTCGAGTGCTGCAGACCTAAAATATAGTCGTGGCTTTAGAATGTGTAGCAAACACATTCCTTTCCTCGTTCTCTCGCATCGTTAGTTAGTACGACCTATTAGCCCGAGTCTGAAAAGATGATATAATGACGAAAATGAATAATGCCTAATCGATGTAACCGTGAGAATTTAATGTTCCAAGATGTTCCCTGTTTCCTCTCATGATTCCTGATTATTGATATCTTGTGCTTTCCCCTCCCAGTTGTTGCTTTCATCGTTATCATGATTGTTAGTGAGTTATGATTACATTTGTTGAGCTGTACGCTCACCCTTACTGTTTTTCTTTCAGATGAGAACACTTAACCGGCGCCAGATTAGTTAGAGCAAGGAGAGAGACTCGCTTGAAGATATTAGCTGGATGTCAGAGCTTGAAGATTGGGTTATGTTCATAATTTTAGAATATAAACAGCCACTCATGGATGGATATGGCTTGTTGTAGTATGGTTTTGTTATGCTTCCGCAGGTTTTGATGATTTAGTCGTACTTCCGCATTTATGTTATGTTAATGTTCTTAGATTTTGAGTTTTGTTAGATGGCATCTCTCTAGACCTAGTATAGTAGATAGGGTTACTGTACTTGAGCCATGGATGATATGGCAGTTATATGATCATGTGTTGTTTGTTGTAGGCCAAACATTCAACAATAATTAGTTGTGTGCTTATACAGGGTGTTTTTAAACAGGTTGTATTTTTAGTTTTCATCTAGTTGCAGAGAAAATTCTATCAAAATTTTTATAGAATCCACAATTTCTAATTATGGACTTTAGTTTATGTTACCATTGACGGAGGTTATTCGATGGAGAATAATTCAGTCCGTCACAGTTGGTATCAGAGAAAAAGAGATGCCTTAGGTTTGATCTGAATCATATGCAGAAGTTTAGGCTAGATTAAGTTGATCGAATAAGTAAATAAAGGTTTTTTGTGACTAAGCTAGTCCGGGTAGTTTTGGTTACCCCAATCCCAATGACTTAGGCTTGTACTAAGTTAAGAGTGATGATTTAGTTTAATTGGCTAGCTTATACGTCCTAACTTGTGTTCTAGGAGTGGCTTAATTCAAATTATTCTGTCTCAAAGAAGTATTAGTAGTGGCTCCTTGATGGGGACTACTAGTATTAGGCGGCTGACTGTAGGCTCGAGGGGAAGATGGTGTGTAGAGACACCTTAGTGTTGGAATTTGATTGGTATCAATTGGGTTTTTGAATTGATCAGTGTTGATATGAGGCCTAGATTAATTAATCTCAACTTGAGGTTTAAGTTCGATCGGCTGTGGATTGAAGTCCTTAGGCTAGTAATTCGTTTAGGAGGGTTGCATGGTCAACCTAGCAAGTGTAATAAATAGGGTGGAGCCATCGGCTCGGGATTGGTATGACTGGAGTAAATTTTGGGTATATCAAGTCCTAGGATGACAATTTATGATCGTTTTGGAAAAATGCTTAAGTGTTTGGACTTTTAGCCTCGGGTTATATTGAGGTTGATGATGTAGATTTTTAGACTTAAGATGGCATTGCGATGACCCCATGTCTCGTAGAAGATATGGCGTGTTGCCCCCATATTAGATAGGAAGAAAAGTTGACCTCGGTCAGTTGACGTGAAGAAGATCATGGGTCTTGAGGATTAAGAGGTATTGTCCTATGTGTTTATGGAAGCTTTAAGGATGAATACTTTGTTTTGATGAGACTCTCGGGAGCAGGTCTTAATAATGGTTGGTTTGATTACAAGATTTAGGGATGTCCTTATCCATGGACAGGCGGTGAAAAGGTTCAGTGTTTTAAATCAGAGTCCTAAGGTATTAACTCAATGTGTTAATGTCACCTGTCGTGATAGGAGATAAGGCTCTTGGGTTTAATATTGTGATCTGGTGTCGTTTTGGGGATTCCGAGCCCATGTTGCATTGTGTTTTGAGTTATGTGTGATTGGAGGACATAGGCTTTGTAGTAGCAGCAAAGGTAACCTAGTATTCAAAAAGGTAAAAGGATGTATCAAAGTGGATGTTCAAGTCAGAATTTTGGATAAATGCCTTCCCAAAGAGACTTTGGGACTATGACCTAAGTGTAGATAGCATGGTCGCTGGATTAAGGATAGTTCGTATCCTCTGCCCTGGCAGTGAAGAAATCCAGTGCCATGGAATCAGAGTTGGGTGGTGGTGGTGCATGAGGAAATATTTGGATCGCCGAGATTGAAGATGAGATTTCACTATTTTGATGTCACAACCCATGTATCGTTGGGATCCTGATTATAGATAATTTTGTGATTCCTAAGATTGTTTCATTAAGGATCTAAGTTTCATACAGATGGTATTAAGGTTGTGACGTTTTTCTTGAGTTTGTAGATGCGATTGGTTGGGTCGACCGGAATTGTATTAGTAAGCGTATTATGCCTCGTAATTGGACTATGCAGTTTTGGGTGTGAACTTGTGTTCGCCACGGTACCAAGTCTTAATATGATCTCAATAGTAGTTCAGTGGGCAAACTGTAGTGTTCATTTGGTTGGATTGGTAAAGGATAACATAAGGCAATCAGGTCGTAGGATTTAAAGCGTAAGTCTAAATTCATTGAGGTACCAAGAAATTGATGTTGTCTTTCCTGTAGATCAATTAATGAGGATCTATGCTAAGCCCAATTCGTAGATGCGGCCACATCGGGAGGTCTTTTTGGGGTCATTGAAGGGCTTCTACCATTTGACTATTTGAGGATGTTATCAAAAGGAAGATTAGGTTGATGTATCTGTTGGTCAAGAATTTGAGGTTATGTCGAAATCGATGCCGATTGTTGAGGATTCCATGTAGAGCTGAGGAGATATCAGTTTTGCATCGTGTGAAATACTCCAGAACCTTCAGGATAAATGAGATGGACCAATAAGGTTGTTCATGAAATTTAAAAATTGGGTTGCCTAGGAGATTAACGATTTGATAAGCGGACCTTGTGATTTGATAGGTGAATTATGTGGACTGTTATAAAGGCTTGGTGAATTCTAAAATCGAATTAGGTCCATAGCGTGTTTATTGTGGATCAATCGAAGTGGTAGCCCCAACGGTATTCAGGATGAGGCTATGGCCACTATATAGTCCAAAAAACGCCATTTGGGTTTTGTAGGATCATTGGCGTTTCATAAAATTTTATGGGTTGAGTCTTTCGACCATATCTGGATCCCTGTTGAGGTGACTTCATTAAGGAATTCAAAGGAATAAATGATGTGTACAATTTGTTTAAGGATTAAGCCATGGATTATGGATGGCTGATAATTTGCATGTCCCATTAAGAAAGGAATGCAAATTTAGTTGAGAAAATGCCTTGCTAAGCTTGTGGCTTTGTCATTGCATGATTTTGAGGACATAGGATTTTAAGCAGTGGCTGATTGGGGAGGCAGATTTGTGTCATGAAAATGTATAGTCATCTTGGGTCTATCCGAAGCTGTTAAGTGACTTGACAAGTCTTCCTTGGGAGATTTCAGTGCCTGTGAGGTGTTTGGCGTGGGAAAGATTTGTAATCATTAGAACGAAAGATGATTGGTAGTTCCAGAGACTAAAAAGGGGTCAGGTGACGTCCCTGTCATTTGGGTTTGTAGAATGTGATACTTTAAGAAAGGTTAAGGTTATGTTACTCTCACGTCATGATAGGTGGATACCTTTGATATAAGTGGGGAAGAAGTTCATTACTAGAGTTACCCCATGTGTAAGTTGGAATTAGCCATTGAAGTTTTCACTTTGAGAACCTATGGGTATCGTTTTGAAGATAGTCGTTATCTAAAAAGTTTTAAGAGCCCGAATAGTTGTATCATAAAGGAAAGATGATCATATGGTGTTGCACGTGGTCAGATCTGTATAGAGGATGGGAAGGTGAACCTCGGTGCTTTTAAGGAAAGCAGACATCAATGTTGACAATTGATACTTTGAGTTGTTAGACTTTCATGTCTTTGAATTTTCATAGGAGATGTAAAAGGTGAATCGCTAGTAAGTCCAAATGATTAAGTGATAGAATGTCGTGTTCTCAGTTGGGAGATAAAAGTGTATGCATTTATGGGAGGTACGGGTTTATGGAATGTGAAGTCCTTGTGGTTCTGTTCCAAGACAATTAGAATGACCCACTTATCGTAGCCATGGAAGACGTATTCGGATTTGGTTCAGTTGGCTCATTGATATGCCAACGGAATTTTGAGGTTACTAAGTAATCAAAATTTTAAGAATTCTGGGTAATGATTTAAAGTTATGTCAACTCTTTGGGTGATCATTATGATTATAGTTTTAAATCTGGCGTAATTGGATGGTTGGGGGATTTGTCTTCATGGTATGGCTATCTTAGGATCGTATTAATCAGAGTAGCGCAGCATAAGCGTTGTGAACCCATGGCTTAGAGATCTAAGAATAAGGTTGAAGTCCCTGTGATCAAATTCTTTAGGAGCTTGGAATGAACTGAAGTGGAAGTTCATTGGATTCATTTGAAGTATTGGATTGAATTGGAAGAACGCCTGGCATTATTGTAGGTCGCTTTTGAAATTCGGAGGATCGTTATGAGGTCTTCCTTGTATCGATGGTTGAGAAAATCAGTAAGTGTTTGGGTTGAGCCGTTCCGAGAGGCTAAGGATTTGTTTTGTGATGAGGATTAGAATGATTCAATGCTTGAGGTTCCTAGAATAATCGTTGTCTGAGGGGATGATTTCTGGATGCGAGAAAGATTACCTGTGATTATGAAAATTTGAGATTCGTTAAATTTTGAGGACGAAATTTCTATAAGTGGGGAAGAATGTAACATCCCGAAATCCCGAAATATTTTTATCGGATTAAATTGAAATTATTTATTATTTTCGGTAATTTTGGATAATTTGGACATGAGAAAAATTAAATAAATATTATGAAATTTTGGGAGAATATTTGGAATTGTTGGGCCGATGCCCGGAGTGTACCCACTCGATAGTTTGGGTATCAAATTAAATTTGGGAAAAAAAACGTAATATACATATAATATTATATATATATATATATATAATAATAATAATAATAATAATAACAAAGTTAAAAGCAGGGGAAGCAGACTCGGGGGAAAGGGGATTTGCAAAGAGAGAGAGAAGGGGGGAGGGTTAGGGTTCATCGGTGAGAGAGAGAGAGGCGGACAGCGCCGGCCCCGGTGGCGGCCGTGCGAGGTGGTGGCCGGCTGGGCGTCGCGGAGGAGCAGCGGCAGCACCTGTGGGAGCTCGGTGAGAGGAGGAGCTCGCAAAGGAGAAAAGGGAAACATGGAGGCCTTCGGGTCCGATTCTGAGCTCGAGCTAGTTGGAGAAAATGTAGAGCACGTCGAGGCAAGTGTTCTCATACTCACTATTTGTTATCTTGTGATTTTTACTCGTTCTCCATCGGGTATTATCGTTCCGATACCCACCCAAAATCTGAAAATGTGTAGCCCATGAATTATGTTCAATGAATATGTAGTTCTTTGTCCAAATTGTGGTCCGAATCGACCGATTTGGTATTGTAAAACCCTAACCCATGCCCAGATTCGGGTTCACTGTTTTTCCCTCCGAATTATGTTATTTTGACCTCAAAATACAAATCCCCACGTCCTAAATGCATACATATGTCAGCCGCGGGTTCGATTTCGCATGTCTTAACCCGTTCGCGACGTCCGAGCCCTCTAAACGGGCGCTGACACTATTCACCCGAGACCCAAGGCGGAAATTGCATGCTTTTACCTTCATAAAATGTTGAAATGACTCTAGAATATGAATTCTCGCATCCCAATTGTATGTATATACCGACCGGATGTGACGACCCAGATTCTAAAACATGAAGTCCCAGTCATCGAGTCAAAATATTCAAAGGATCGATGAAAATTGAAGGTTATTCGGAAAATGTATTAAGAAAATCCAGACCAGCTTTAGAGCATATTTTGAAATTAGAAATTGTTTCCTGAATTTGAAGACCGGAGTAAATTGTGTGAAGAGAGGCCGAAATGGCCTTGAAGTCCAAAGTGGCTTTGTGTGTTGGTGAGGCCGGAGTAGAATTATGGGTGCAAGGAGAAGAAATCCGAAGTTTATGAAAAGGTGATGGACGGAGTGAATAATAAGAAAAAGTTGACCGGAATAAATTAATGGCAACTAAAGAGAAAGGCAAACTTTATTATTTAGTTAGAATCCAACTAGGACTCGACCAAATGGGGTGGGTAAAAACTACCTCATTACACTCTGAGAAAAAGTACCATAGTAAGTAGCCTAACCCACTTGCTCCCACCTACTCTCTGAAAAGAGGTACCGAAGCGGATGACTTACCCCACTTGCCTCACCCAACCCC
Source organism: Nepenthes gracilis (assembly GCA_033239525.1). Classification (NCBI taxonomy): domain Eukaryota; kingdom Viridiplantae; phylum Streptophyta; class Magnoliopsida; order Caryophyllales; family Nepenthaceae; genus Nepenthes; species Nepenthes gracilis. Next base: position 19,572,149 of record BSYO01000003.1, on the reverse strand, counting down.
TCCTCTATATATACCCAGCTTCGATCAAGGAGGCTGGCACAAGCAATCTACAAGAAGAACAGTGAGAGTAGAGAAGGAGAGAAAGCTTCCAGTCTGTAAGGGTGGGCGAACCATAGTCATCCAAGTGTACTTCAGACGCTGTTTTTAAGTTCATGTTTTAAGAATATTACAAGTGTACTCTGTTTTGAAGTTCATGCTTTACTGCACGTGTACTCTGTTTTAAAGTTCATGCTTCTGTATTGAATATCAACCATCTACATTGTAAAATGAACTTGGCCACATGAAAATTAAACTCAATTTCCTATATGTAAAATGAACACGGTTCCCTACATATTAAAATGAACTCCGGACCTAATGTGAAATGAACTCCGGCTTTAATGTACTCTGGCTTTTAATGAACTCCGGCCTTAAAATGAACTCCGACCTTAATGTAAAATGAACTCTGGCTTTTAATGAACTCCGGCCTTAATGTGAAATGAACTCTGGCTTTTAATGAACTCCGTCCTTTTGTTGGAAAAAGAACTCCGGCCTTAAAATGAACTCCGGCCTTAATGTAAAATGAACTCCGGCATTTAATGAACTCTATCCTTTTGTTGGAAAAAGAACTCTGGCCTTAAAATGAACTCCGGCCTTAATGTAAAATGAACTCCGGCTTTTAATGAACTCCGTCCCTTGAGGAAAATGAATTTTGGCTTTTAAAAGTACTCCGGCTTTCAATAAAAAGCACTCATGATTTATGAAACTTCGACTTTTAAAAGTACTCTGTCCTTTGAGTAAAAAGCACTCCGTCCCGTTAGTGAAAAGCACTCTGTTCCTTTGAGAAAAAGCACTCCGGCTTTTGTCAATGAAGAACTCCGGCTTTTGAACTCCGGTTTTTGTTAAAAAGAACTCCGGCTTTTGTCGATAAAGAACTTCGGCTTTGAACTCCGGCATTTGTTAAAAGAGAACTCTAGTTTCTGTAAAAAAAAAAAAAGAAACTCCGGCTTGTATTGAAAATAAACTCCGGCTGGTATTAAAAATGAAATCCGACTTCGTACTGAAAATGAATTCCGGCTTGTATTGAAAATGAACTCCGACTTCGTATAGAAAATGAACTCCGGCTTTACTAAAAATGGCTTTCAAGAAGAAAGTATTTCTGTTTCTATTATTTTAAGACCCGGGACTGACTACAGTCCAGATAGGTTCTCCGGCATGCCTTAGAACTTTTCGGTGGTAATCAAGGATAACTCTGTCCATGGAATTATTTATGGTCCGCCCTGCCCTCGGGGCGTTACGGACAAGGGGAATTACTGTTACCGGCCTACCTTCGGTGGCATACCGTACCGATCCCGTAAGATGGGATACCCATATGACAGTTACCGGCCTTATATTATGTGGAGTGAACACAATCTATCCTCGATTATTCGCCCCCTCAGCTAGTAGGGTATACTGGCAGGGTCTGTACTGATATTATATGAAGTACCGTTTACCGTTTTACAAATATATTATGTTACCTATCAATTACCGATTACCGATATGTTATATTACTATTTACCGTTTACTGTACTAATTACCGATTCTGAAGTATAGTACTGTCAAGATATGTTGTCTCTATATCTTGGACTGCATTCTGATTAACCGTTCTTTTTATGCATAGTTACACGACCATTCTGCATCATCGTTTTACTACTCATGTGCATGTACCTTGCTGGGCCTTGGCTCACTGTTTTATGTTTTTCCCCCTACAGATAAAGCTTTAGAGCTTATGCCTGATGAGTTGGAGTGATTAGAGCTTGTCTGAAGGATTATTAAAGACCACGGAAGCTTATTTTGGAGAAATATTATTGTAATGACTTGATGGACTTCTATGGTTAAACATTTTTGGCTATGTACTCGGAAATGAATATTTTGGAATAAATATGAATGCTTCCGCAAGTGTTAGAATAACTTCCGCTATACTTATTATGATTAAAAGTATATGGGTCCTAGATGGCATCTATGATCCTGTTTTGCACCTAATTGGTTTAGTTTGGGTTTTCAATTGTGTTATGAATGACGGAATCAAAAAAAAAATCCTTTCCGTCACAATTGGTATCAAAGAGTTGAGATGCCTTAGGAATTGATTGATCGAAAAGCGGAAGCTTAGGATAGGTTTAGTTGAATCAAAGGATGATTATAATTAGCCATCTGTTCCAACTTAAGGTGTTTGCACTAATTAAGTTTGGGGTAGGTTATGAATGATCGAATAAATAAATAGAGGTGTTTGGTAATTAAGCTAGCCCAATCCCAATGACTTAGGCCTGTACCATGTCAAGAGTGATGATTTAATCCAATTAGCTAGCTTAAGGCAAAATGTCTTAAAACTATTAGTAGCGGCTTTTAGACGGGAACTACTAATATTAGTGATAGGTTGTGGGGTCGAAAGGAAGATGGTACGTAGAAACTCCTTAATATTAGAATTTGATTTGTATCAATTGTGTTCTTAAATTGATCAGTGTTGATCTAAGGCCTAGGTTAATTAATCTCGGTTTAAGGTCGATCAACTGTGGATTGAAGCTAGTAATTCGTTAAGAATGGTTGCCTTATCAACCTAGCAAGTGTAATGATTAGGGTGGAGCCATTGGCTCGAGGTTGGTATGACTGGAGTAAATTTTAGGTATATCAAGTCTTAGGATGACAATTCATGACTGTTTTGGCAAAAAAAAAAAATGCTTAAGTGTTTGGATTTTTGGGTAGCCTTGGGTTATAATGAGGTTGACAATGTGGATTTTTAGACTTAAGATGGCATTGCGATGACCCCATGTCTGGTAGAAGGTATGGCATGTTGCCCCATGATAGATAGGAAGTGAAGTTGACCTCGATTAGTTGACGTAGAGTAGATCATGGGTCTTGAGGATTAAGAGGTATTGTCTTATGTGCTATTAAAGCTTTAAGGATTAATACTTTGTTTTGATGAGACTTTCGAAAAATGTTTCAATAATGGTTGGATTGACAAAGGATGATGTATGGCAATAGAGTTGTGGGGTCTAAGGCATAAGTTTAAAGAGATTGATGGCATCTTACTATAGAACATTCAATGAGAATCTAAGTTAAGCCTAATTAATATACGCGGCCACATCTTGAAGTTATTTTGTTGTCATTGAGGGGCTTCGGCTGTGTGACTATTCGAGGATGATTATAGAAGGAAGATTAGGTTTACTTATCTGTTGACCGATAATTTAAGGTTGTGTCAAAATCTATGGAGATTGTTGAGAGTTCCATTCAGAGCCGTGGAAGCATAGACTTTGGTATTATTATAAAATATCCCAGGACTCAAGGTAGATAAGATGGACCGATAGGGTTTATGAATTTCAAAAAAAAAACTGAGGAATTAAGTTTTGTGGAGGAAATGCCCTGTTAGGCTTATAACACTTTGGTAGTGTGACCTTGGGATCTATAAAGATTTTAAGTGATGACTATTGAAAAGACCGATTAATGTCCTGAAAGTGTATGGTCATCTTGGGTCTAACTAAAGTTATTAAGTGATCCAACAAGTATTCTTCGAGGATTACAATTCAAGTGAGACGTTTGGCTTGGAGAGATTTGTAATTTTCAGAACGAAAGATAAACGCTAGTTTTCAGAGATCGGATAGGGGTAAATGATGATTATGTCATTGGATTGAACCCTGAAAGTTATTGTGGGATGGAATCCCTTTGAGAAACGACAAGGTTACGTTACTCTCACCATGTGATAGGTGGATACCTTTGATTTAAGTGGGGGAGAAGTCCATGATTAAAAGTGATGTTGACTCTTCGGGTGATCGTTATGACTGTGACTCGGAATGTGGCAGTAGTCTGAGGATTTTAGGGTTGTCTTCATAATATGACTATCCTAGAACTGTTTAAATCAGGGTAGCCCAGCATGAACCCATGGCTCAGGAATTTAAGAGTAAGGTTAAGGTCCCCGTGATCAAATTCTTTTGAAGCATGGAATGAACTAAAGTGGAAGATCATTGGATCCATTTGAAGTATCAAATTAAATTGGAGAAATGGCCAGCATTTTGGTAGGTCGCTTTTGAAATTCTGAGAATCGTTATAAGGTCTTTCTTATATCAATGGTTGAGAAAATCAGTAAGTATCTGGATTTAGTCATTATGAGAGACAAAGAATTTATTTTGTGATAAGAATTAGGATGATTCAATGCTTGAGGTTCCTAGAGTAATCCTTGTCTGAGGGAACAACTTCAGGATGAAAGAATACGTGTGATTATGAGACCGTGAGGATCATAAAATTTCGAGGAAGAAATTTTTTATAAAGTGGGGAGATTGTGACGACCCAGATTCTAAAATATGAAGTCCCAGTCATCGAGTCAAAATAATCAAAGGATCGAGGAAAATTGAAGGTTATTCGAAAAATGTATTAAGAAAATCCAAGCCAGCTTTAGAGCATATTTTGAAATCAGAAATTGTCTCCTAAATTTGAAGACCGGAGTAAATTGTGTGAAGAGAGGCCGAAATGGCCTTGAAGTCCGGAGTGGCTTTGTATGTTGGTGAGGCCGGAGTAGAATTGTGGGTGCAAGGACAAGAAATCTGAAGTTTATAAAAAGGTGATGGACGGAGTGAATAATAAGAAAACGTTGACCGGAATAAATTAATGGCAACTAAAGCGAAAGGCAAACTTTATTATTTAGTTAGAATCCAACTAGGTCTCGACCAAATAGGGTGGGTAAAAACTACCTCATTACACTCTGAAAAAAAGTACCATGGTAAGTAGCCTAACCCACATGCTCCTACCTACCCATTGAAAAGAGGTACCGAAGTGGGTGACTTACCCCACTTGCCTTACCCAACCCCTTCTCTATATATACTCAGCTTCGATCAAGGAGGCTGGCACGAGCAATCTACAAGAAGAACAGTGAGGAGTAGAGAAGGAGTGAAAGCTTCCAGTCTGTAAGGGTGGGCGAACCATAGTCAGCCAAGTGTACTTCGGATGCTGTTTTTAATTTCATGTTTTAAGAATATTGCAAGTGTGAAGTTTCGAATTTAAGAACTTGATAATAATGAGGTGATTAGTATGTTAATGATCAATACTAATCCTATAGAAAGATTAAGGTTTTGTGTCTGAAGAAAAATCGGGAAAATTATTCGGGTCCGGGCTGCTGAAGCCCTGCCAGCAGGCTTGCGCCTGCTGGGCGCTCAAGCCGTGGCTCGAGCATGGGTGCCAAAGGCACCCCTCGCCTTCTGGCCGCTCGAGCTCTACTCGAGCGAAAAAACCAGAAGCGAGGTCGCTCGCTGGCCGCTCAAGCTGTGCTCGAGCGGCGGACAGCCCGTGGCGCGGCCGCCCTCTGGCAGCTCGAGCTGCCCTCGAGCGGTGCGCGTAGCATAAATACGCGTTGTGCCTTCTCTCCTCTCATTTTTGCACGGGGCTAGGGTTTTAGAGAGTGAGAGGGGCGCCAGTTTTAGAGAGAGAAGAAGGGAGATCGAGGCCTGGGAGTCCAAATCCGTCCGAGAGCCCGGTATAAAGGTGAAAGCACGTGTCGAGGTAAGTGTTCTCATACTCACTTCTCATTCTCTTTCGATGTTTTACGTATTTTCGTTGGGTATTTTGTGTCGATACCCACCGTGGATGCTAGAATCTTGAAACCCATGACTTGAGGTCCAAGAATATGTAGTTGTTTGTCCGAATCGTGTCTGATTCCCCTTGTTTGGTTTCACCGAAACCCTAACCCACAAAACAAATTGGGGATTTCCTGTTTTCTGCCCGTGTATCATGAAATTGACCCCAAAATGTGAATCCCCACATCCCATTGATGAACATATGTCGGCTGCGGGTTTGATTTCACACGTTTCGACCCCTTCGCGGCGTCTGAGCCCTCTAAACAGGCGCTGTTACTATTCACTCGAGACCGGAGGTGATAATTGCACATTGTCACCTTTGTAAAATGATGGAATGACCCGAGAATGTGAATCCCCGTGTTTCAATTGTGTGTATATATCGACCGGATGTCGAATCCTGCAAGATTTAACCCATTCGTGGCATCCGGGAGCCTTAAAAGTTCCCCGTTGTGGATAATCCGAAAATGAATGGGAAGTTGCATACTTCCACCCTCGTGATTAGTTAAATTGAACCCAAATGTGAAATCTCGTGTACAAAGAGTGTGTACGAATCCACCAGACGTCCGATTTCTAAGTATCGAACCGTGTACGGTGTCCGGGTGTTCAAAATGAGATCCGATCATGTATCACCCAAAATGAAATGAGAAATATAAGTGTTATGCTTCCATAATTGTTATTGATATAACATTTGACTGATTAAACGTAAATGTAAGCCCCGAATGTGAATCCGTGTGCTGGAGGCAAGGAAATGAGTCTCAGAGGTTCCAAAGTGACTTGTGATCGTCTGAGGTATGAAATCTAATCTCTATTGCGAACTTGGAATGATTTGTTGTGGATTTAGGGAATTGAGTCCCACCGATTGTGATTAAGGAAATTGAGTCCCATCGATTGTGATTAAGGGAATTGAGTCCCACCGATTGTGAATAAGGGAATTGTGTCCCATTGGATATTGAGAATCGTGACGTGAATGGAAGGAAGTCCACATTGTGCTTGTGATGATATAATCTCCTGGATGGAAATGTGTGTGATGAGATGAGCTCCCGGTTGGAGATCTTGTGATGGGAATGAGATTTCCCGAGATGTGATTGTGTGTGGCAAATGTGGGTTTCCCTCTCCAAGTGTTGAACCTAATATTGAAACTAGGACCCTGAGTCGTATGGGTAGTATTCTTTAGTATACCATGTCCATCGCGGTGTAAACTCGAGGAATACTTGGCCACGTATTTCGGCCCCTCGTGGGAGTGGGTGATGTATGTTGTACGCTTTAGGAAACTACTGCGGAAGAATGAGGATTGCCCTGGTCCCCGGGGGTGTGGGGCGTGTCGATCGACGCTACATATTGAGATGTAGTCGTCTTGGTGATTGTTGCATGGATGCAACCGAGGGTCGTGTGCTACCGACCTAAAATAGTAGCCGTGGCTTTAGAATGTGTAGCGAACACATTCCTGTCCTCGTTCTCTCGTATCGTTGGTTAGTACGGTCTACTAGCCGGGGTCCGCAAAGATGATATAATAATGAAAATGAATAATGCTCAAGATATGAACCGCGAGAACTGTGTGAAACCAGTGATTCAAGATGTAGTCCTGAGAATTGCGTGAATCTAGTGGTTCGAGATGAACCGTGTGACCTGTGGAAAGCTAGTGATTCCAAATGATGACCAATCAGTGTAACCGTGTGAACCGTGAGAATCAAGTGATTCCAGTTGTTTCCTATTCCCTCTCCTGTTTCTTGATTATGGAGAGTATGTGTTTCCTTCCCCTGTTTCAGTTCTTGTACACGCCTTGGAGAATTGTTTATGATTACATTTGCTGAGCTGTTAGCTTACTCTTGCAGTTGTTGTTTTTCCTTTCAGATGTGAACACTTAGCTGACACCGGATAGATAGAGCATGGAGAGAGGCTTGCTTGATAAGATTGGCTGGACGGCGGGTGCGCGAAAGCTCTGGACTTAGCGTTGGATCGGATTGCGGACGGCCACTCGGGGTTGAGCGTGGCTCGTTATAGTTATTGTTTTATGGTTTTGTTATGTTTCCGCATTTATGATGATTTAGTATGCTTCCGCATCTGTATTGATGTTTGGAGTTTTGTTTCATTTAGATGGCATCTCTCTAGATCTAGTATAGTAGCTAGGAGTACTGTATTGGACCATGATGATATGGCAGATTGTGATCCTGTGTGGCGTGTTGTAGGCTTTGTGTGTAAGCCTTTTGATAGATGTGTGCTTGTACAGGATGATATTTAACAGGTTGTACCGTTTGGTTTTCGTCCGGTTGCAGAGGAAACTCTGCCGGATTTTCTGTAGAGTCCATAGTTTAATTATGGACTTAGGGCTATGTTGCCATTGATGGAGGTTATTCAGTGGAGAATAATTCGATCCGTCACAGCAAGTGTACTCCGTTTTGAAGTTCATGCTTTACTGCACGTGTACTCTGTTTTAAAGTTCATGCTTCTGTATTGAATATCAACCATCTGCATTGTAAAATGAATTGGCCACATGAAAATTAAACTCGATTTCCTATATGTAAAATAAACTCCGTTCCCTACATATTAAAATGAACTCCGGACCTAATGTGAAATAAACTCCGGCTTTAATGTACACCGGCTTTTAATGAACTCCGGACTTAATGTAAAATGAACTCCGGCTTTTAATGAACTCCGGCCTTGAAATGAACTCCGGCCTTAATGTGAAATGAACTCCGGCTTTTAATGAACTTCGTCCTTTTGTTGGAAAAAGAACTCTAGCCTTAAAATGAACTCTGGCCTTAATGTAAAATGAACTCTGGCTTTGAATGAACTCTGTCCTTTTGTTGGAAAAAGAACTCTGGTCTTAAAATGAACTCCGGCCTTAATGTAAAATGAACTCCGGCTTTTAATGAACTCCATCCCCTGAGGAAAATGAACTTCGGCTTTTAAAAGTACTCTGCCTTTCAGTAAAAAGCACTCTGAATTTTTGAAACTTCGTCTTTTAAAAGTACTCCGTCCTTTGAGTAAAAAGCACTCCGTCCCGTTAGTAAAAAGCACTCTGTTCCTTTGAGAAAAAGCACTCCGGCTTTTGTCAATGAAGAACTCCGGCTTTTGAACTCCGGTTTTTGTTAAAAAGAACTCCGGCTTTTGTCGATAAAGAACTTCGGCTTTGAACTCCGGCATTTGTTAAAAGAGAACTCTAGTTTCTGTCAAGAAAAAAAAGAAACTCCAGCTTGTATTGAAAATAAACTCCGGCTGGTATTAAAAATGAAATCCGACTTCGTACTGAAAATGAATTCCGGCTTGTATTGAAAATGAACTCCGACTTCGTATAGAAAATGAACTCCGGCTTTACTAAAAATGCCTTTCAAGAAGAAAGTATTTCTGTTTCTGTTATTTTAAGACCCGGGACTGACTACAGTCCAGATAGGTTCTCCGACATGCCTTAGAACTTTTCGGTGGTAATCAAGGATAACTCTGTCCATGGAATTATTTATGGTCCGCCCTGCCCTCGGGGCGTTACGGACAAGGGGAATTACTGTTACCGGCCTACCTTCGGGTGGCATACCGTACCGATCCCGTAAGATGGGATACCCATATGACAGTTATCGGCCTTATATTATGTGGAGTGAACACAATCTATCCTCGATTATTCGCCCCCTCAGCTAGTAGGGTATACTGGCAGGGTCTGTACTGATATTATATGAAGTACCGTTTACCGTTTTACAAATATATTATGTTACCGTATCAATTACCGATTACCGATATGTTATATTACTATTTACCGTTTACTGTACCGATTACCGATTCTGAAGTATAGTACTGTCAAGATATGTTGTCTCTATATCTTGGACTGCATTCTGATTAACCGTTCTTTTTATGCATAGTTACACGACCATTCTGCATCATCGTTTTACTACTCATGTGCATATACCTTGCTGGGCCTTGGCTCACTGTTTTATGTTTTTCCCCTACAGATAAAGCTTTAGAGCTTATGCCTGATGAGTTGGAGTGATTAGAGCTTGTCTGAAGGATTATTAAAGACCTCGGAAGCTTATTTTGGAGAAATATTATTGTAATGACTTGATGGACTTCTATGGTTAAACATTTTTGGCTATGTACTCGGAAATGAATATTTTGGAATAAATATGAATGCTTCCGCAAGTGTTAGAATAACTTCCGCTATACTTATTATGATTAAAAGTATTTGGGTCCTAGATGGCATCTGTGATCCTATGTTGCACCTAATTGGTTTAGTTTGGATTTTCAATTGTGTTATGAATGACGGAATCAAAAAAATCCATTCCGTCACACCGGATGTCCGATTCTGCAAGATTCGACCCGTTCACGGCATCCGGGAGCTTTAAAAGTCCGCTATTACTATTCATCCGAAAATAAAATGGGAAAATTGCATGCTTCTATCAACGTATTATGTTAAATCGAGTTCAAAATATGAAACGTCGTGTATCAATTGTGCATACGTATCCACCGGACATCCGATCTCACAAGTATCGAACAGTTTGTGGCGTCCGGATTCTCTAAAGGAAGCCTGACACTGTTCACTCGAAATGAAATGGGAAATGTACATGTTTTTCCCTCATTTAACTGTTATAAAAGTGATGTCTAAATGTTGTGTTAAAGTGTATGCTCCAAAATGTGTATCCATGTGCCGGAAGCAAGGGAATGAGTCCCGGAGGCTTCTAAATGATATGTGATTATCAGAGATAAGAAATCCTAATCTCCCTCTTAAACTTGGAATGATTTGTCAAGAATAAGGGGATTTGAGTCCCTTAGAAAGTTGTGAACCAAGTAAGTAAATAGAAGGGAATCCACATTGTGTATGTGATGGAATGATCTCCCGGATGGAGATGTATGTGATGGGAATGGGATTTCCCGAGTTGTGAATGTGTATGGCAAATGTGGATTTTCCTCTCCAAGTGCGGAAACTAATCTTGAAACTAGGACCATGATTCATAGGGATAGTATTCTTTAGCTTACCATGTCCATCGCGGTGTGAACCCGATGAATACTTGGCCACGTATTCTGGCCGCTCGCGGGAGCGGGTGATATTTGTGGTACGCTTTAAGAAACTACTATGGAAGAACGAGGATTGCCCTGATCCCCAGGGGATATGGGGCGTGTTGAGATGGCCGAGTGCTGTAGGCCTAATATGTAGCTGTTTGGTTAAATGTTGTATAGTGGAGATGCTGTGACGGACCGGATTATTCTCCATTAAATAACCTCCGTTAACTGCTACACACACACTAAAGCCCATAATTAACCTATGGACTCTACAGAAAATCCGGCAGAGTTTCCTCTGCAACTGGACGAAAATCGAAATACAACCTGTTTAAATATCATCCTGTACAAGCACAAATCTATCAAAGGCTTAACTCAAAGCCTACAACACGCCACACAGGATCACAACACTGCCATATCATCCATGGCTCCAATACAGTACACAACCTACTATACTGGATCTAGAGAGATGCCATCTAAATGAAACAAAACTCCAAACATCAATACAGACGCGGAAGCATACTAAATCATCAAATATGCGGAAACATAACAAAACCATAAAACAATAACTATAATGAGCCACGCCCAACTCTAAGTGGCCGTCCGCAATCCGATCCAACTCTAAGTCCAGAGCTTTCGCGCACCCGCCGTCCCGCCAATCTGATCAACCAAGCCTCTCTCCTTGCTCTATCTATCCGGTGTCAGCTAAGTGTTCTCATCTGAGAGGAAACAACAACAGCAAGAGTAAGCCAACAGCTCAGCAAGTATAATCATAAACAATTCTCCAGGGCATATACAAGAACTTAAACGGGAGGGAATACAAGCACTCTCCATACTCAAGAAACAGGAGAGGGAACAGGAAGCAACTGGAAATCACTCGATTCCTACGGTTCACATGGTTACATCTTGAATCACTGGTTTCACACAGTTCTCGCGGTTCATATCTTGAGCGTTATTCATTTTCATTATTACATCGTCTTTGCGGACCCCGGCTAGTAGACCGTACTAACCAACGATGCGAGAGAACGAGGACAGGAATGTGTTCGCTACACATTCTAAAGCCACGGCTACTATTTTAGGTCGGTAGCACACGACCCTCGGTTGCACCCATGCAACAATCATCACAGACGACTACATCTCAATATGTAGCGTCGACAGACACACCCCACACCCCCGGGGTCCAGGGCAATCCTCGTTCTTCCACAGTAGTTTCCTAAAGCGTACCACAGACATCACCCGCTCCCATGAGCCGCCGGAATACGTGGCCAAGTATTCCTCGGGTTCACACCGCGATGGCGTGGTATACTAAAGAATACTACTCACAACTCAAGGTCCTAGTTTCAAGATTAGGTTCAACACTTGGAGAGGGAAACCCACATTTGCCACACACAATCACATCTCGGGAAATCTCATTCCCATCACAAGATCTCTAACCAGGAGATCATCTCATCACACACATCTCCATCCAGGAGATTATATCATCACAAGCACAATGTGGATTCCCTTCCATTCACGTCACGGTTGACAATATCCAATGGGACTCAGTTCCCTTAATCCACAACAAATCACTTCAAGTTCACAACATAGATTAGATTTCATACCTCAGACGATCGCAAGTCACTTTGAAACCTCAGAGACTCATCCCCTTGCTTCCAGCACACGGATTCACATTCGGGCTTACATTTACGTTTAAACATTTAAACGTTATTTTCAATACAATTATGGGGTCATATTACTTTGCATTTCTCATTTCATTTCGGGTGAACAATAATAGATTTCCTTTTGAACACCCGGACGGCGTACACGGTTCAATACTTGGAAATCGGACGTCCGGTGGATTCGTACACACACTTGATACACGGGATTTCACATTTGGGTTCGATTTAACTTAACACGAGGGTGGAAGTATGCAACTTCCCATTCATTTTCGGATTATCCACAACGGGGAACTTTTAAGGCTCCTGGATGCCACGAACGGGTCAAATCTTGCGAGATTCGGCATCCGGTCGATATATACACACAATTGGAACACGAGGATTCACATTCTAGGGTCATTCCATCATTTTACGAAGGTGACAATGCGCAATAATCACCTTCGGTCTTGGGTGAATAGTAACAGTGCCCATTTAACGGCTCGGACACCGTGAACGGGTCCAAACGTGCAAGATCGGACCCGCGGCCGACATATATACATCATTGGGACGTGGGGATTCCAATTTTGAGGTCAATTTCATGATACACGGCCGAGAAATGGAAAACCCCCAAAATCCCGTGGGTTAGGGTTTCGGTAAAACCCACCCGGACGAATCGGACACGATTCGGATAAACAACTACATTTTCTTGGACCTCAAGGCATGGGTTTCAAGATTCTAACGTTCCCCATGGGTATCAACACAAAATATCCAATGAAAATACACAAAACATAGAAAGAGAACGAGAAGTGGATATGAGAACACTTGCCTCGACGCATGCTTTCACCTTTATACCTGGCTCTCGGACGGAATCGGACTCCCAGGCTCAATCTCCCTTCTTCTCTCTCTCGGCACGCCCCTCTCTCTCTCTAAAACCCTCGGCCGATCGCAAAATGAGGGAGAAGAGAAACTCGGCGCGTATTTATACTACGCGTGCCGCTCGAGCGGAGATCGAGCAGCCAGCGAGCCGCCACGCCACGGGCAGGCCACCGCTCGAGCTCAGCTCGAGCGGCCTCAATTCTGGTTTTCCTACTCGAGCCACGGCTCGAGCGCCCAGAGGGCGCTGGTCTGGCCTGCGGCAAGCCTGCCGCAAGCCTACGTCGTGTTTTTGCTGTTTGGTATCCGTTTTGACCATTCTAACCCAATCTTCCACATCCTTGGACTTTGTCCTTGATTATATAACCTTAATAAGCCATGATTATCATGCTTTAAAAACCCAAAATCGTATTTACAAAGTTACATAACTCGGTTTACAGTTTTCGTTCCCGATTTACCGATTTTGGCTCTTTGAGCTGTTCATCCGATTCCTCTCATACCTTTTTACCATGATACACCCATATTAACTTAATTTCCTTCTAATTATTATCTCCTTAACTCGGAACCTCACAGATGCAACCGATGGTCGAGGGCTGCAGACCTAAAATGTAGTCGTGGCTTTAGAATGTGTAGCAAACATATTCCTTTCCTCGTTCTCTCGTATCGTTGGTTAGTACGACCTACTAGCCCGGGTCTGCAATGATAATATAATGACGAAAATGAATAATGCCTAATTGATGTAACCGTGAGAATTTAATGTTCCAAGATGTTCCCTGTTTCCTCTCATGATTCCTGATTATTGATATCTTGTGCTTTCCCCTCCCAGTTATTGCTTTCATCGTTATCATGATTGTTAGTGAGTTATGTTTACATTTACTGAGTTGTACGCTCACCCTTGCTGTTTTCCTTTCGGATGAGAATACTTAGCTGGCGCCAGATTAGTTAGAGCAAAGAGAGAGACTCACTTGAAAATATTAGCTGGATGTCGGAGCTTGAAGATTGGGTTATGTTTATAATTTTAGAATATAAACAGCCACTCATGGATGGATATGGCTTGTTGTAGTATGGTTTTGCTATGCTTCCGCAGGTTTTGATGATTTAGTTGTACTTCCGCCTTTATGTTATGTTAATGTTCTTAGATTTTGAGTTTTGTTATATGGCATCTCTCTAGACCTAGTATAGTAGATAGGGTTACTGTACTTGAGCCATGGATGATATGGCAGTTATATGATCCTGTGTTGTGTGTTGTAGGCCAAACATTCAACAATGATTAGTTGTGTGCTTTTACAGGGTGTTTTTAAACAGGTTGTATTTTTGGTTTTCATCCAGTTGCAAAGAAAATTCTGTCAAAATTTTTGTAGAATCCATAATTTCTAATTATGGACTTTAGTTTATGTTACCATTGACGGAGGTTATTCGATGGAGAATAATTCGGTCCGTCACAGTTGGTATCAGAGAAAAAGAGATGCCTTAGGTTTGATCTGAATCGTATGCAGAAGTTTAGGCTAGATTAAGTTGATCGAATAAATAAATAAAGGTTTTTGGTGACTAAGCTAGTCCGGGTAGTTTTGGTTACCCCAATCCCAATGACTTAGGCTTGCAGTAAGTTAAGAGTGATGATTTAGTTTAATTGGCTAGCTTATACGTCCTAACTTGTGTTCTAGGAGTGGCTTAATTCAAATTGTTCTGTCTCAAAGAAGTATTAGTAGTGGCTCCTTGATGGGGACTACTAGTATTGGGCGGCTGACTGTAGGCTCCAGATAAAGATGGTCTGTAGAGACACCTTAGTATTGGAATTTGATTGGTATCAATTGGGTTTTTGAATTGATCAGTGTTGATTCGAGGCCTAGATTAATTAATCTCAACTTGAGGTTTAAGTTCAATCGGCTGTGGATTGAAGTCCTTAGAGCAAGGAGAGAGACTCGCTTGAAGATATTAGCTGGATGTCAGAGCTTGAAGATTTGGTTATGTTTATAATATTAGAATATAAACTGCCACTCATGGATGGATATGGCTTGTTGTATTATGGTTTTGTTATGCTTCCACAGGTTTTGATGATTTAGTTGTACTTCCGCATTTATGTTATGTTACTGTTCTTAGATTTTGTGTTTTGTTAGATGGCATCTCTCTAGACCTAGTATAGTAGATAGGGTTGCTGTACTGGTGCCATGGATGATATGGCAGTTATATGATCCTGTGTTGTGTGTTGTAGGCCAAACATTCAATAATGATTAGTTGTGTGCTTATACAGGGTGTTTTGTAAACAGGTTGTATTTTTTATTTTCGTCCAGTTGCAGAGAAAATTCTGCCGAAATTTCTATAGAATCCATAATTGCTAATTGTGGACTTTAATTTATGTTACCATTGACGGAGGTTATTCAATGGAGAATAATTTGGTCCATCACACAGGTCATAATATATAGGTTGTATATGTAGATTTTTGTTCAATTTTAAATAGAACTCTGCCAAAATTTCTGCATAATTTAATGATTTAAATTTATGATTTTTGTTCGGTATCTATCTGACGAAGAGTCCTATAGGGATTAGAATTCGTTCTGTCACATATTGGAGCCCAAACTTTCGTTTATAGTTTTATAGAGAATTAGATTTTATTTAAAATTCTGTGGTGTCTAACTTAAATAATTGTATTATATATTGGACTCCGAAGTAATAAGTTAAAGGAATGACCAAGATTTGCAAATTTGGGTACGAGTTCTGAATATAAAAAAAGAAATAATGCAGGCATTTAACTATAAGATAGGTAGTTAGGATGTTTGATCTAACCAAAATTTAGAATATTTATAAGATGAAGTTAAACTTAAGGTTTGAACTTTAGTGGGCAAATTTGAGTTTTAAGCCCATATTATGGATAATTTCATGTAATGAAGCTGTGTTATAAGAAATTAGCGGAACATAGATATGAAAATTTTGAGGACTTACATTATATGCAGACTAGATCTATAATTTTGGGAAATTAAGAAATTATGGGAATGAAAATTTTGGGGACGAAATTTCTAAAAGAAGGGAAGAATTGTAAGGACCACAATCATCAGAATCAAGGTTATATACCTCAGGGCGGTCGGGCAAGGAATAGAGTCTGGTTAACAACCTATTGATCGACAGGCTGATGGGGTAAATGTCCGGTAAACACACATTGACTGGCTAAGATTAAATGAAAAGGAAGGGTTCGGTCAACCCTTCATTGACCAGCTAGGATATGCTAAGGGGAAAATTATCAGTCAATGGTCAACCCTTTGTTGACCGACTATGATATGCTAAGGGAAAAATTATCGGTCAACACTCTATTGACCAGCTAAAATAGATTGAGGAAATATTGTTGACCGGCTATAACCGCGAAATGACTGGTATGCTTTGAGGGAAAATACAAATATGCTCTTAAGGGTAAAAATGACCAGTTGCAGTTTCTAGTCAACAAGTTGACCGGCTAAAAATGCGTGGCCAGCTGAAGGCGCGCAGAAGCTCTTGAGACAAAGTGACTGATCAATGAGTTGACAAGCTAAAACAGCAAAATGACTGGTATGCTTTTAGGTAAAATACCGGTATGCTTTTACTAGTAAAAGTGACTGGTTGTAGTTTCCGATCAATGAGTTGATCGGCTAATAAGCAAAGATGACTGACTGCCAGTATTGGAAAATGTCATGTAGACAAAATGATAGGCTGCCACAGATGTGCAAAATAGCCAGTTACTTAAGGCACAAAAAGACTGGTTGCAATTTGGGAAATTTTCCAGTTGCCTTAATGCAAAAATGACTGGCTACCTTGTGGCAAAAGTGTCCAGTTGCCTTAAATGCAAAAATGACTGGCTGCCTTGTGGAAGCAAAATGACAGGTCAACTGGTTGACCGGCCAAGGAAGAAAAATAGCTAATGAAGGCACCCAAAATTTACCAGGTGCAGTTGGTCGAGGACTCTCTGCATAGTAATGGCGGAGGATGGTGTAAAGGCTGTGGACAAGTACCCAGTTAATATTACTCTAAGGTCTCAACACTTAGAATTTTTGTGGATAAACTGCAGCAAGTAGCTAAACCAGCAAGCCGCCAGCTGCAGCAGCCATTAAGCACGGGCAGCTGGTTTGGCTCAAAAGCTGGAAGCTGTGAAGCTGCCAGCTACATTAGCCATTGAGCACGGGCAGTTGGTTTAGCTCAAAAGCTGGAAGCTGTGAAGCCGCCAGCTACAGCAGCCATTAAGCACGAGCAGCTATTTGAAGCTGGAAGCGGTGTGAAGCCACTGAATTGAGTAATAGCTAGAATGTTACAGAAAGCATTTGCTAATTTTTGACCAAGGTTAACCAATAATTAAGTGACATGAGGAAGCATATCTAGAAGACAAGAATGACGGTGATTCAGCCAAATTTAGGGACACTCGGCTGATAATAGAGAAAGGAAGATATGAGGTGTAAAAATGAAAGGTGAGTCAGCCTTGAGGTGTCAAAACATGAGTAATGACTCGGCACCCCATCCCGGTGCCTATATAAGGATGGGAAAGGGAGCAGGAGAGCCAAGCGTGAGATTGGGAGGAAAATAAGAAAGTAGAGGGAAAATAAGATAGGAATTGAGGAAGCAAGGGAAAATAAAATAGGAAGCAGAATAAAAGAAAAACATAAGCAGAAGAAAAGTAAGAGAAAAGCAGAGGAGGTACGAAGATAGTAAGAGAAAGTCGGCTGAAACTTGGCAAGTGTACCTGATTCCCTCTTTCTGTTGGTGCTGTTTATTGATTATTCTTCAAGCATTATTGATTTGATGGTTGTCTATATTATCATAAAAATCATAAATTGACTAGTAGGGAATATGTTCAAAGATGCCCTGTAATTGAGGTAAGAAGTCCTGCTAAAATGGCACCCTATAACTTAATCTTCACGGTCAAGAATTAGCACCAAGTAGCCTAATAACCGGTCAAGAAGTGTTGCCCAGACAAACTAAGTCAATCATCAGGAGTGGATACTTGTTAACCGGGAACCCTAAACTTAACCGAGGAGTGTAATAGTAACACATCAACGATTTGAAAACGTGATTGAAAAAAGTGACAACAAGTCCATAATTGTGACGGACCGGATTATTTTCCTTAAATAACCCTCCGTCAATAAACACATCATCAATACCCAAAACTAATATTGTACAATTTCTATAGAAAATTGGGCAGAATTTCGTTTGTAAATTGGACGTTTGCTAAAATACAAACACCTGTAAGTAATCCTGTACAATAATCCACAATATTTATCAACAAACCACAGGATCTCATAGCCACCACACCACCACCGGTGGCACCGACGTCATAACGACGTCGGCCTAGAAAGGATGCCAACTAAAGAAACCCAAATAATAACTACAATAAGTAACCTGCGGAAGCATGAAACCATAATACATGAGAAACCAAACTGTTCATCCACATCCACATACACATACATAACATAATATATAAATGGGATTCACCAAATATAATACAAATCCCTGTTCCATACATAATCAAACTAAGTCTTCAAGCTTCGCATAGGAAATCAGGTCGCCTATCTCGCTCCTACAGCTTACTCAGTCTCGTCGAGCATCTCATCATTCTCATCTGAAATGAGAGACAACAAGCGTGAGCTAAAAAGTCCAACAAGTGTAAACATACATCACTATCAGAGGACAGATAAACAATAGAAATAATGGTGGGCTGGGAAAAACTATATAACTTCAACTAAAAGGGAGCATAAGAGGAAGGGGACCTTTAGGATCACATGGGTTGCATATTAACATTAGATATGCTTTTATACACTTTTATTATTTTCATTAATCTTTGCGGACCAGGGCCAGTAGGTCGTACTAGCAACGATGCGAGAGAACGAGGAAAGGATCATGATACTCCTCATGATCTAAGGCCGTGAGGGCTTATTCTTAGACCCAGCCGGGGGGTCGTCTGCATATCATGCCAATACATCATGTCAATAATCGCCCCATTCCCCCGGGGTACCAGGGCAGTCCTCGTTCTTCCACAATAGTATCCTAAGGCGTGACACAGACATCACTCGCTCACACAAGCGACCAGAATACGCGGCCAAAGTATTCTTCGGGTTTCCACCGAGATGGACGTATCAAACCAGAGAATACTACCCAATGAATATAAGTCCATGGTCCTAGTTTCATGATTCCATTTCTATTTCCATTTCCATTTGAGGGAGAGTCCACCATATCCAATTTATCATATCTCTCGCCATTTGGGAGGTTCCATCATTCACATATCACATTGTGGACTTCCCTCTGATTACTTGCTCGGTTCTTACCTTTCTTTGGAACTTGATATTTTTCACAGTTCAATTTATATGCATGATTATCAAAATTCATGAGAGGGATTGGGATTCCTTACCATCGATGAGCCAATCACATTGGGGTCCTCCGGATCCCATTTCTGAATCTTACAATTTCAAATACACATTAGTCATAACTTTCATAACAACGGAACGAGGGTAACATATGCAATTTATCCATTTATTTCGTATGAACAGTAACAGGGATCGCTTAATGCTTCCAGACGCCGTGAACGGGTCAATTCTTGTGAATTCGGACGCCCGGTCGATATGTACACATATTTGGGACGTGGTGATTCATATTTTGAGATCAATTTAAGATAATACAAAGTTGAAAGCATGCAAATTTATTTGATTACCTCGGGTGAACAGTGTCAGGAGCCATTTAGAGGTCTCGGACGCCATGTACGGGTCGATTCTTATGAAGTCGGACACCCGGCCGATATGTATGCATATTTGGGACGTGGTGATTCATATTTTGAGGTCAAATTAATATAATTTGAGGGGAAAAAACAGTAAACCCGAATCTGGCGTGGGGTTAGGGTTCGGTGGTACCAAACCGATCGATTCGGAGCTTGTTTCGGTTAATAAATCATAGATTCCTTGATCTTAAAACATGGGTTACAAACTTTTCACAATTTGGGTGGGTATCAAGACGATAATACCCGATGGAGATCGAGTAAAAATCACAAGATAACAAATAGTGAGTATGAGAACACTTGCCTCGACGTGCTCTACATTTTCTCCAACTAGCTCCAGCTCGGAATCGGACCCGAAGGCCTCCATTTTCCCCTTTTCTCCTTCGCGAGCTCCTCCTCTCACCGGGCTCCCACGAGCGCTGCCGCTGCTCCATCGCGACGCCTGGCCGGCAACCACCTCACACGGCCGTCGCCGGCCGCTGCCGACCCGTGCGCCACCGGCGCCGGCGCCGTCCTCCTCTCTCGCCGCTGAACCCTAGCCCTCCCCCATTTCTCTCTCTTCGCGAATTTCCCCTTCCCCCCTGATTCTGCCTCCCCCATTTGCTTTATATTATTATTATTATTATTATTATTATTATTATTATTATTATTATTATTATTATTATTATTATTATTCACACTGCTCTCTCTCCCGAATCTTCTTGAAATTTCCCCTCCTTTTTCTTTTTCTTTTTTTTAATTCTTTTTGTTATATAATATTATATATATTATATACACACACTATATATATATATATATATATCTATTTTTATTATTATTATTTTTTTAAATCACAAAAACCCAAAATCGATATTCGGGCGGCCGAACGGGCTCACTTCGGATGCCGGCCCATCATATCCAAATATTCTTCAAAATTTTCATAATATTTAATTAATTTTTCTCAAACCCGATTTACCCAAAATTACCGAAAATAATAATTAATCTCAATTTAATCGGATAAAATATTTCGGGATGTTACAATAATGAATCTGAATTCTAAACACATGCAAAAGTGAAGGCTATGTCACTCAATTGAACAATGCATTTGTTTTTGTTATAGTTTTCTGATCATATATTTGATATTACAGAAAATGATGTGAAAGTTTTCATGTAAAATGACAAGCATAAGCAACAAGACTATAGAATGACTTGGGTAATATTCCCCAAGCATGCCACTGATATTATAGTGGAAACTCAAGGATTACTCTGGCCGTGTATCCTTACTACGTATTGGAGCAGATGATTTCTTTAGCACACTTTGCGATATTACAGTAGAAACTTTGGGATTGCCCCCTACATCCACGAGGGGGAAGCTTTTGGTGGCAATTGAACATTGGCCCCGTATACTCGGTTATAAGTATACAACAAATTGGACATTAGCCTTAGATTGTGTGGTATATCACAATCCTTTCCTCGAGTAACTTCTCCGTTGGCTGGTAAGACCTACTAGTTCTGGTCCCTAAAGATGAATAATAAGTAAGAACTCAATGAGTAAAGAATTAAAGAATCATGCATTGTATTCTTATGATATTTGTATGTATCTATTTTGAGTATGAAATATGCATGTCGTTGATTATTTGTACATTGCTGAGAATTTGGCTCACTCACTGTTTTTCCTAACCCATCAGATGGAAAGAACAAGATGGTATTTGGTGATCAGAGTGGCATAGCGGAAGGTGATTAGGATAGAACAATGATGAATTATAATTTTTGATGTAAGAAATGTACTTGGACTCTTAATGAATAAATATGTATTTTTATCATTTGATGTTGGTCATTTAGTTATACTTTCATAAATTTTTATGGATATTATTACTGTTTTCACAGATTTTATAGTGATAAATTTTTGTTCCTAGTAACATCTCTAAAGAATCCGACACCGTATTCAAGTCATACAGGGTTGGATAGATCCTGTGAATAATAAATGATATATATATGGACTTATATAAAATATGTAGTATTCATGGATGTCCTATTAAGGGTAAATGGGGACGCAATCTATGATAGTAATTGCTGAGGAAGCTAAGGTATCAAACAACATAGCGGGAGGTAAGATCTTTCAACTTTAATGTTCCAGAATATGTGTTGTTGGAATTCTGAATCTATATTCTCATATTGCATTTCCTCAGTTTATTTGTTTATTGAGGGCCATAGACTTGTGTTAGTTATATCAATGTTTACAATATTTTTTCTCGGTCCGTAGATATAATTGGTTGGGTTGATTTGACTTATTTTGTGGTATCGAGCTTTAATCTGTTCTTGGTGGTAAGTTGGTTGGTGAGTTTCCATGCTAGTATGAATTGTGTTGGTAAGAATATTATACTTTGCAATCGGGTTGTGAAATTTTGGATATGAGGGAGAGTTGGTCAAGGTGTCCAAAAATTATTATTGTTTTGCCTACAGGTCATTTAATGAGGATCTGTGCCAAGTTTATTTAGTATATAAGACTACATCTGAAAGTCATCTTGTAGTCATTAAAAAGTTTTGGCTATGTTAGTATTTGAGGATGTTTCTCAGAGAAAAAGATTAAGCTGATTTATCTTTTGATCGGTAATTCAAGGTTTTGTCAAAATTGACATCAATTTTTAAGGATTCCATGTAGAATTGAGGAAGTATCGGTTAGGTACCACTGTGGGATGCTTTAGAACTTTTGGGGTGAGTAAGATAAACTGATGAGGTTACTTGTGGATGACTAAATTTAGAGTGCTCGAGAAATTAATAGTTTAATAAGCCGGCACTGTGAATGAATAGGTAAATTGTTTGATCTTTTGCAAGGGCTTGGTGTCCTCTAAAATCAATCTATATCAAGAGTGTTGTTATTTGTATATCATTGAGAGTTGTGCCCATGACAACATTCAGGACAAAGATACGGTTATTACAAGTTCCGGTAATGCCACTTGGGTTTGTAGGTTCGTTGGCATTTTTGTGGATTTTATGGGTTGGACCTTTCAGCCATATTTAAGTCAATATTGTGAAAGGCAGTTAGCTGTGTGCTAAATTGAGAAAAGAATATGAGTTTGGTTAGGGGAAATTTTATGTTGGGCATGTGATTTTTTCGATAGTATCAATGCGGTTCTGTAGAGATTTGAGCGATGGATAATTTGGAAAAGACGGATTGATGTTGTAAAGGTGTGCGATTTTCTTGGGTCTAGCTGAATCTGGTAAGATATCCATTAAATGTTTCCTAAGGACTGCAGCGTTCGTGGGGCATTTGGCCTAGAAGAGATCGGTATTTTTCGGAATGAGGTACATGAGGATAGTTTTCGAGGAATGAAGGGTAAATTGTCGATCATGTGTCTGGGTAGATCCATAATAGATCAAGTGAATTGCAATAGAATGTGATATTTTTAAGGAAGATTTAGGATTGTGTTTTCCCACAACGTGTATCGGTGGTTTTCCTTGGGTTAAGTCGTTGAGAACTCTATGACTAGAGTACCTCCAAATCATGAGTCAGCGGTCGGGATATTTGCTTTGAGGATTTATAGACTTTGCTTATGGAGATAGTTATTGTCTAATTGACCCTAAAGATTTGGGGAGTTATGTTATAAAGAGGACATGATCATGCGACAGTGCAAATGGGTAAATCTGCTTAAGGACTGTGGAGGTGAATCTCGGTGTCTTTCAAGGAAAACAAATACTATTACTGATAATTTCGTGTCAGAAATCTTCAGATTGGGTATATCTTCAGTGCTCCATATGAGATGTGGAAGGATGAGTCATGGGCAGGTCCTAATGTCTGAATTAATGGGGTGCCTTACTTTTGGTTTTTTGGAAAAGGAGTTGTATTTGAAGTATTGAAATCATGAAATTATGAGATGAGAAGTCCTTGTGGTTTTACTTTGGGGTTACTGGAATGGCAATGATTTTGGATATTTGAATAATTGTGTATTAGCTAACGAGGACGGCCCATTTATTGTGAATTTAAAGGATATGATCGAATTGAAAAAGTTTGCTTGTCGGCATCTAATGAGATGATAAGTTTGCTAAGTATTCGAATTTCAAGGCTTTGGTGATGATCTGATGTTGTACCGAAGTTTTTAGGATAATTGCTTCAGTGGTGTATCTTAAGTTAATTGTAATTTGAGGATAATGGGTTTTGCCTTCAATATATTGATATCTTTATGATTTTCTTAGGTTTATAACTGCTATGTAACCTAAGTGTTCGATATGAAACAATAGACGGAAGTGGCAAAGGATTTTAGTATGCAAGTAAATGATTAATCAGAATAGCGCAATAGGAGCATATGGACCCATGGCCCAGTGATTTCAAAATAAGTCTAAGGTTCCAAGTGAATGATCATTTTTGAGGCTTAGGATGAATCGAAGTAGAAGTTCATTAGTTCATTTGAGCTTTTGAATTAAGTCAGGGAAGTAGTCAATAAATTTGGGTTGCCTTCAAATTTGGTAGATCATCATAAAGTCCCTCATGTATCAATGATTGAGGAAATAAGTTTGTGATCGGACTAAGCCGTTGTTGGAAATTGAGAATTTGTCTTATTATAAGGTTCCAACTTAGACTTAGATAGGGAGCATTAGGTATTGGGAATTAGGATAATTCAATTACTTGAGGTCTTCTAGGAAAGATTATTTCATCAAGGATGTGACATAGGAACGTGAAGAAGAAATCTGAAAGGATTTTCTCTTATTGTTGAATTTTTATGTTCGTTAAAATTTTGAGAGCGAAATTTCTATAAGTGGCGGGGGGGAGTTGTAAGGTACAAATTTTCAAAATATGGTAATTAGGAGTAATTAAGATAATATAATCAAGATTAGGCTTAATGCATGTGGAAAATCAAGTTTCGGAGGGGAGTGGGAAATGGCAGGGGACGCCTGCCGAGCACCCATTTGAACAAACCCGTGCCTGCTGAGCGCTTGAGCACCAGTTGTAGGCGCTAGATCCAACATGGGCATGCCTACCGCATGCCAGGAAAGCGCTCTAGCGCTAGCTCGCGATATAAACGCGCATCACGGTTTCTTTTGTGTCATTTTTTGGCCAACTGAGAGAGAAGAGAGAGAGAGAGCACAAAGGAGAAGAGAGAAAAGGAGAAGACCGAAGCTCTCAGGTTTGATTCCGACTTGGAACAAGTTAAAGAAGTGATAGATCAGGTCGAGGCAAGTGCACCCATATACTTTTCTTTCTCTCTTTGCACTTTTTATTCCGTTCTCTTTGAATATTTTAGTTCCGATACCCATCCAAATTTATATTTTGTAGAACCCATGTGTGACGGCCCCAGACGTATTCTACCACATACAGCCGCCGTCAAGCCTAACCTTTACAACATATACGGTATAAATACTAACTAGGTGGACATAAAAATTTTTCTTTTCTTTTATATATATACTTTATATCGCGTACACAGGATCGCTTAAGGTCGAACTCCTTGAGTTGGCCATCAAAGTTTAACCTCATACCTGACCGGCCAACATTACAGTTGGTCAAACATAAAGCCCTTGACATGAAATGAGATGCTACTAGGAAAGTCAACTTCATTTTCTTTTTACAAGTCCTTCCAAAAACATCAAAAGAAAATACATCAATTCCTTCACTCCTTCACTGATCAGCTCCGGCCAGCTATGCCGTCTAGCTACACCACATGACTCTATTTAATTTCATCCTCCATAAGCTGCTCATTATCTGAAAAATAGCAAGAGTGAGCTACAAAGCCCAGCAAGGTACCCACATGCGGAAAACATTAACATACATATCATCGGATCAGAGTAACATAAACCTAGCATACGAAAATCACCATATCATTTCTTCTTAAGTTCAGAAATCTTTATTCTTATTCTTATTATCTTGTCTTCAGAAAATTCATAAAACTGTACGAAATTCTTATCATCTTTAAGGACCGGGCGGGAGCAGACAACATCGAGGAAGGGTTGTCTGCTACCCCACAACCTAAGGCCGTATCCTCCTATTGTACTCCCAGAGGCGGGCAGTAATGCCTTTTACCAGGCATACGGGGCCATAGTCCATAAGCCTTGTGCCACCGGAAATTTTCCCGTGGCCCAGGGTTAGTCCTCGAGTGTCACTCCAATATCCTTCATCAAATTTTAATAGCAAGCTTAATAGAAACTCGGTTCTTAGTTCATATCGTTCGATAGCCATCTATCATAATTCAAAAGTCAGAAGTCATAGAGTTTCACTTGCTGTCCGGATTACATACATTTTTCCTTGTTCTTGTAGCCTTTGTTCCTAACTTCAACATTTGAAGTCCATATAGCCTTTCCTTTAACATTTTAAAATCGAAGATCTTGTATCAAAGTGTCAGAGGTCTCATTTATCAAAAATTGGAGGTCTTATGTCAAAAGCCAGAGGTCATTGATCAAAAGCTGAATACCTTTTCTTTAACAAGCCGGAGGTCTATAACAAGCCGGAGGTCATATATCAAAAGCCAAAGGTCATATATCAAAAGCCGGAGGTCATATATCAAAAGCGAAAGGTCATATATCAAAAATCGAAGGTCTTTTCTCAAAAGTCGGAGGTTTTTTATCAGAACCAGAGGTCTTTTACGCATATTCAAATCAGATATCTTAAAAACTTGTTCGTGGCCAGAATTCATGCAAACAAGTAAGGTTAAACGAAGATCTTTATGAAAACACATAACAAAGCTTCCTTTAAACATGGCATTAACAGAAATTCAGATGATCAGAACAAATATCATGTATACCATAACATAAGTTCATCAAAAAGCAGACATACTTACATTGCAAACATGAACTACAGAAAGGTGAGTACGCTTATAGTAAATCAAGAATTTCAGGGGGATATACTTGCCTAAATCTCTTTACTTTGTCCGAGAATTCTGGGTTCATATCGTAACATAAATTCCCCCGTGGCCCAGGGGCAGTCCTCAAGTGTCACTCCAATATCCTTCATCAAATTTTAACAGCAAGCTTAATGGAAACGCGATTCTTAGTTCATATCATTCGATGGCCATCTATCATAGTTCAAAAGTCAGAAGTCATAGAGTTTCACTTGCTGTCCTGATTACATACATTTTTCCTTGTTCTTGTAGCCTTTGTTCCTAACTTCAACATTTGAAGTCCATATAGCCTTTTCTTTAACGTCTTAAAACTGAAGATCTTTTATCAAAGTGTCAGAGGTCTCATTTATCAAAAATCAGAGGTCTTATGTCAAAAGCCGGAGGTCATTGATCAAAAGCTGAATACCTTTTCTTTAACAAGCCGAAGGTCTATAACAAGCCTGAGGTCATATATCAAAAGTCAAAGGTCATATATCAAAAGCCGGAGGTCATAAATCAAAAGGCAAAGGTCATATATCAAAAATCGAAAGTCTTTTCTCAAAAGTCGGAGGTCTTTTATCAGAGCCGGAGGCCTTTTACGCATATTCAAATCAGATATCTTAAAAACTTGTTCGTGGCCAGAATTCATGCAAGTAAGTAAGGTTAAATGAAGATCTTTATGAAAACACGTAACAGAGCTTCCTTTAAACATGGCATTAACAGAAATTCAGATGATCAGAACAAATATCATGTATACCATAACATAAGTTCATCAAAAAGCAGACATACTTACATTGCAAACATGAACTACAGAAAGGTGAGTACGCTTATAGTAAATCAAGAATTTCAGGGGGATATACTTGCCTAAATCTCTTTACTTTGTCCGAGAATTCTGGGTTCATATCGTAACATAAATTCCCCCGTGGCCCAGGGGCAGTCCTCAAGTGTCACTCCAATATCCTTCATCAAATTTTAACAGCAAGCTTAATGGAAACGCGATTCTTAGTTCATATCATTCGATGGCCATCTATCATAGTTCAAAAGTCAGAAGTCATAGAGTTACACTTGCTGTCCAGATTACATACATTTTTCCTTGTTCTTGTAGTCGTTTTCTTAACTTTCACATTTGAAGTCCGTAAAGCCTTTTCTTTAACGTCTTAAAACTGAAGATCTTTTATCAAAGTGTCAGAGGTCTCATTTATCAAAAATCAGAGGTCTTATGTCAAAAGCCGGAGGTCATTGATCAAAAGCTGAATACCTTTTCTTTAACAAGCCGAAGGTCTATAACAAGCCTGAGGTCATATATCAAAAGTCAAAGGTCATATATCAAAAGCCGGAGGTCATAAATCAAAAGGCAAAGGTCATATATCAAAAATCGAAAGTCTTTTCTCAAAAGTCGGAGGTCTTTTATCGTGAGCCGAGGCCTTTTACGCATATTCAAATCAGATATCTTAAAAACTTGTTCGTGGCCAGAATTCATGCAAGTAAGTAAGGTTAAATGAAGATCTTTATGAAAACACGTAACAGAGCTTCCTTTAAACATGGCATTAACAGAAATTCAGATGATCAGAACAAAT
Source organism: Nepenthes gracilis (assembly GCA_033239525.1). Taxonomy (NCBI): domain Eukaryota; kingdom Viridiplantae; phylum Streptophyta; class Magnoliopsida; order Caryophyllales; family Nepenthaceae; genus Nepenthes; species Nepenthes gracilis. The sequence continues at coordinate 19,544,006 of BSYO01000003.1, read as the reverse complement.
ATCATGTATACTGTAACATAAGTTCATCAAAAAGCAGACATACTTACATTGCAAACATGAACTACAGAAAGATGAGTACACTTATAGTAAATCATGAATTTAAAGGAGGTACACTTGCCTGAATCTCTTTATTTCATCCTGGAATTCTGGGTTCCTTCACTAAGATACTCGGCCGAGAGTCTCTTCCTAGCTTTTTTTCCTTGCACTCTCTAGTTCTTATTTATGGGCCTTTGGTCTGATGGTAGTACGTAGGGCAGGTCAACCACTCTGGGGGTAGTTGAAAGTCGGTTACCTACTTAGGTATGGTCTTCCTAACTTTACATTTTGTAAGGGGTTCGTTATTTTCGGTCAACTGGGCGTTGATGAATGAGTTTCGTCTTACGTTTATCGTCTCCAAAAATGGTTTTCTGAAAAGGTCTCCGGATGGTTTTCATTCTCTCCAAAAATCCCCTCCTTTTACGTTTCCGATCAACTGGCATTGGACCGTTTAATTTCCCCTTTTTCCATCACAGATCTTCTCTGGAATTTGCGTTCATCGTTTTTGGCTTCGTCTCCTGAAGCCTCCTCGATGGCCTCCGGAAATGGTCTCCGGAATGGCCTCCGAACTGGAAAACTCCTTAGTTTTTCCCTGGAAATTGTCTCCGAAGAACTCATCAATCTTCTCCAAAATTTGTCTCCAGAGAGCTCCTCAATCGGCTCTGGAAGTTGTCTTCATCTTCTCCTGAACTTAAGTCTCCAAATTCAACTTCTCCGAAGATCAAGGTCTCCGGTACTTAAGTCTTCAATTCTCACTCAATCCTGCCCGAATAACGTCTCCAGAAGAATTGTCCCAAATTCATTTCCCGAATTCGCATAATCGTCTTCGGAAATTGAGTTCATTGTTTCCGGAAGCCTCCTTAATGTTCTCCTGAAAGCACTCATCAATCATCTCCGGAACTTAAGCCTCCCAATTCAACATCTCCGAAGATCAAGGTCTCCGGAATGAAAGTCTCCAAATTCAGCGTCTAAGATTTTCGAAATTATAGTCTCCGGAAGCAAGGCCTCCGGAAAGGTCTCCGGGAAAAACTCCTTAATCGTCTCCGGAATGGTCTCCGGAAAAAAGGCCTCCGAAATCGTGGTCTTTGGAAGAACGTCTCCAAGCTTCAATCATCTTCGGAGATCAAGGTCTCCGGAAGCTTCATTCTCCAAACGTCTCCGGAATTTACTGTTCATGGTCTCCGAAATTATGCCTATTTAGAATTTGGTCAAGGCTGCGTTGACCATAAGTTGGGTTACACGGCCGGCCTTCATGGCTCGCTCTTGTCTCGACACTTCCGGCCTCCTTTTTTCCTTCCGGTCAACAGGTGTTGACCGAAGAAGCTTTCCTTCACGTTTTCGATCAACTAGCGTTGACCGGTTACGTTTTCCCCTCACGTGTCCCGGTCAACAGGCGTTGACCGGATTAATTCTCTCATCACCTCTTTGCCATTCTCTCACTACAAAAGAATTTGGTCCCTTTTTTTTTATAACAGAAGATCCCAAAAATTTGATACATTATAATTCTCTCCTACTTACAGAAATTTCATCCTCAAAAGTTTAAATTAAGTTACTAACCTCAAGAAAACATGTGGGGGTACTTGTTCTGAATCTTTTCCTCTCATTCCCAAGTTGCTTCTTCAGGCGAGTGATTCTTCCGGAGTACCTTTATTAAGGAGATTGATTTTGTACGTAGCCTTTGTTCCTTTCGATCCAAAATCTGTATTGGTTTCTCTACGTTGGATAAGTCCTTGTCAATTGTCAAAGGCTCGAACTCAATCACATGTGCAGAATCATGGACATATTTCCTAAGCATTGATACATGAAACATGTCATGTACTTCCGCCAAGCTTGGTGGTAGCGCTAGTTTGTAGGCCACCTCTCCAATCCTTTCTGAAACCTCGAAGGGGCCAATAAATCGTGGCTTCAGCATTCCTTTTACCACGAATCTGGATGTCTCTTTAGATGGCGACACTTTTAGGAATACAAAGTCGCCTGCGCCAAACTTCAATGCAGATCTTCTCTAGTCTGCATAGCTCTTTTGTCTACTCCGGGCAACCCTCAAATTCTCATGTACTAGCTTTATCTTTTTCGTCGTCTCTTTAACAATTTTTGGACCCAAAATTCTTCTATCTCCGGGCTCCTCCCAGTGGATCAGTGATCTATATCTCCTTCCATACAACGCTTCAAAAGGAGCCATGTCTATGCTGGTCTGATAACTGTTATTACATGCAAATTCTGCCAAGGCCAAGAAATTATCCCAAGTCCCTTTCATTTCCAAGACCGAGGCTCTCAACATATCCTCAAGGATCTGAATTGTCCGTTCTGACTGGCCGTCGATTTGCGGATGATAAGCAGTACTGAATTTTAACTCTATTCCCAATTCTTTATGCAAACTCTACCAAAACCTTGAAACAAAGCGAGGGTCCCTATCAGACCAATAGAGGCAGGCACACCATGAAGCCTGACGACTTCGTTCACATACAGTTGGCCCAGTTTATCACTGGAGTAAGTTGTCCAGATTGCTAGAAAATAGGCTGACTTTGTCAACCGGTCAACTATAACCCAAACAGCATCAGGTTTTCATGGCATCCTTGGTAGACCATCACAAAGTCCATGGCAATATCCTCCCATTTCCAGCCTGGAAGCGGCATTGGTTGTAACAGCCTAGATGGCTTTCTCCTTTCTGCTTTCACTTGCTGGCACATAAGACATCTTCCTACATGAGCCATGATGTCCCTCTTCATATTCCTCCACCAAAATATTTTTTTTAAGTCCTGATACATCTTATTGACTCCTGGATGGATTGTATACCGTGATTGATGGGCTTCCTTCAAAATTTTCTCTTTTAATTTCTTGTCGTCTGGAACATATAATCGATCCCTAAACCTCAATGCTCCATCCGGCCTAACATAAAAATCACTTTGGGAATCTCTATTCAGATCACTCATGATATTCATAAGAAAGGGATCATTCACCTGCCCTTCCTTAACCTCATTTATCACCTCTGGCTGGACTTAAAGGTATGCAAAAATCATTCGCTTTACTTGAACATATCGTTTGATGTCATAGTGCATTAGACAGTCCAACATCTCCATTTGCTTGACCTGCATCCTTTCCAAGACACTCGATTGTCGACTTAGCGCATTGGCTACTACACTGGCTTTACCCGGCTCGTACTGAATCTCACAGTCATAATCCTTCAGAAACTCAATCCACCTTCACTGCCGCATGTTCAGTTCTTTTTGAGATAATAAATACTTTAAACTTTTATGATCAGAATAGACCAAGAATCTCTCACCTTACAGGTAATGTCTCCAGATTTTTAGGGCGAATACTACTGCGGCCAATTCTAGACGTGAGTTGGGTAATTCCTTTCATGATCATTTAACTGACGCGATCCATAGGCAACTACCCTTCCATGCTGCATTAAAACACAGCCCAATCCAAACTTTGAGGCATCACAATAGACAATTAGTCCTCCTAATTCATCCAGAATGGTCAGGACCAGTGTAGAAATTAGCCGATCTTTTAGTACCTGAAAGCTCCCTTCACAGTCATCGGTCCAATCGAATTTGACCTCTTTCCTTGTTAGTTGAGTAAGTGGCAAGGCAATTCGGCAGAAGTTCTCCACAAATCGTCGATAATATCCGGCCATGCCTAAAAAGCTCCGTACCTTGGTCACAGAGGTTGGCCGGTTCCATTTCACCACCGCCTCCACCTTCTTAGGGTCAACAGAAATCCCCTCCTTGGAAATGATATGACCAGGGAATCCTACTTCTTTTAACTAGAATTTACATTTATTTAATTTGGCGAACAACTGGTGTTCCTTAAGAATCAAAAGTGTATTCCATAAATGTTCCTTATGATCTTCGTGACTTTTCAAATAAACAAGAATGTCATCAATAAAGATTATCACAAATTTGTCCAAATAGGGCTAAAAAACTCAGTTCATCAAGTCCATAAATGCGGCTAGAGCATTAGTTAATCCAAATGGCATCACTACAAACTCATAGTGCCCATATCTAGTTCGGAAAGTAGTCTTTGCTACATCATCCTTTCTGATTCGAAGCTGATGATAACCGGATCTAAGGTCAATTTTTGAGAATACGCAAGCTCCCTACAACTGATCAAGGAGGTCGTCCATCCTCGGCAAGGGGTATTTATTCTTAGTGGTGATTTTGTTCAACTCCCGATAATCCACACACAACCTTATGGTTCCATCCTTCTTTCTTACAAACAGGACCGGTGCACCCCATAGAGATACACTTGGCCGGATGAAATCCTTATCAAATAACTCCTGCAATTGCTGTTTTAATTCCTTAAGTTCAGCCGGTGCCATCCTATATGGTGCTTTAGATATTGGTGCTGATCCTGGCGCCAATTCTATTTTAAATTCTATCTCCCGTCTAGGTGGCAGCCCAGGTAATTCATCAGGGAATAGGTCTTCAAACTCACATACCACAGGAATCTCTTTGGCCAGAGTTCCTTGACCCTCAGTCACATTAGCGAAGGCTAGGTAGGCTTGGCACCCATTACCAATCAAGTGTCGGGCATGGAGGGCCGAAATGAAGCAGGATGCTTCCTTCCATCGGACTCCCTGAATATAGAAGGGTCTGTTTCCAGGGATAGTGAATTCCACTCTTTTTCGGAAACAATCGATGCTAGCATGACACTTTGCCAATCAATCCATTCCTAAGATTGCATCAAAGTCCATCATCTCTAGCAAAACTAAGTTAACGGGCATTATAAATCCATTCAACTTGACCGGGCGCTCTGGATACATAACATCTAAAATTACTGATGACCCTGTGGACGAGTCGACTATCAATGGACAGCTAAGAACTTGGGGGAGTGTCATAAGACATTTTGCAAAATCATGGGAGACAAATGAGTGGGTGAATCCTGAGTCAAAGAGCACATAACTAAAATTGCCACAGATAGAAAGTGTACCTTCCACCATTTCAATAGAGGCTTTGGCCTCCTTTGTAGAAACAGCGAACACCTTAGCTGGGATGGGAGACTTGAATTCTGGGGCTAGCTTGGTGAGTGGGCAGTCCTTGATCATGTGTCCACCTTGGCCACAGTTATAGCAGACTCCCAGCTTCTTATAGCACGGCTTCCCTTTATGTGACCTTCTGCAATGAGCACATGGATTGTTGGATGCTCGCGAAGTCTGTATGAATTGGTCCTGCTCTCTACTGGACCTTAACGGTTTTACCTTCTTTGAAGGTCCTCCACTAGCACTGGCTCTTGATGCCTGATTGAAAGTCCTCTCTCTAAAGAATTCCCCTCTTTTCAGCTCCTTCTCATAAATAACGGCCCTTTCTAACACCTCTCCATATGTAGCCAACTTCAAGGTTGAGAGATGTCTCCTAATATCATCTCTTAATCCTTGAAAGAACCTTCTAACCTTTCTCTTCTGATCTACCACCATATAAGGAGTATAGCAGGATAGTTTCGCAAATTTTGCATCATACTCGACCACGGTGCGAGTGCCTTACCTTAAGCGAAGGAATTCATCTTCCTTTTGTCCGCGAAGGTTAGCGGGAAAGTATTTCTCCAAGAATGCTACTTCGATCATTCCCGAAGTAATTTCCCTCTCTGCAACTTCGAAGACTCTCTTCTGCATCTCCCACCAGTGGTGGGCCTAACCCACCAACTTATGGGTGGCAAATAGGACCTTATCTCCAGCAAGACACTTAATCACTGCGAACACCTTCTTTAATCATTGGATCCAGGTGTTGGCCTTCAACGGGTCGGGTTCTCTGGAGAATTCAGAAATTTGCTCATTGGTAAAGCAATTTCCCAAATAACGTCTCCAATTCTCACTCAATCCTGCCCGAATAACGTCTCCAGAAGAATTGTCCCAAATTCATTTCCCAAATTCGCATAATCGTCATCGGAAATTGCGTTCATCGTTTCCGGAAGCCTCCTTAATGGTCTCCGAAAAGCACTCATTAATCATCTCCAGAACTTAAGCCTCCCAATTCAACATCTCCGGAGATCAAGGTCTCCGAAACAAAAGTCTCCAAATTCAGCATCTAAGATTTCCGGAATTATAGTCTTCGGAAGCAAGGCCTCTGGAAAGGACTACGGGGAAAAACTCCTTAATCGTCTCTGGATTGGTCTCCGGAAACAAGGCCTCCGAAATCGTGGTCTTCGGAAGAACGTCTTCAAGCTTCAATCGTCTTCAGAGATCAAGGTCTCCGAAAGCTTCATTCTCCAAACGTCTCCAGAATTTACTGTTCATGGTCTCCGAAATTTTGCCTACTTAGAATTTGGTCAACGCTGTGTTGACCGTAAGTTGGGTTACACAGCCGGCCTTCATGGCTCGCTCTCGTCTCGACACTTCCGGCCTCCTTTTTCCCTTCCAGTCAACAAGTGTTGACCGAAGAAGCTTTCCTTCACATTTTTGGTCAACTAGCTTGACCGGTTACGTTTTCCCCTAACGTGTCCCGATCAACAGGCGTTGACCAGATTAATTTTCTCATCACCTCTTGGCCATTCTCTCGCCACAAAAGAATTTGGTCCTTTTTTTTATGACAGAAGATCCCAAAATTTTGATAATTACACCATATATCAAACATGTATATATGTCGATTTCATGTCTGATTTCTAAGATTTGTGCGATATATTGTTCAACAAAACCCCTAACTCGTGCTCCCTTTGGATTTACCCAATTTATCTGAGATTCATATATGATTTGACTTTAGAAACTTAAAACCTTAACTTCATAGACGTTGGTACTTTGATTTTTTGGTATTTATTCACATATATTTTGTATATATTATTTTGTGTTTTGAAAATATTATTGGATGTGAATAGTGATATTTATTCACAACCGAAACCTTGCCGGTTTCCAGTTAGGATTTTGGGGTCATGACATCAACAATAATATTCGTCCTCTTGGCTGATGATACATCTCATAAGCATAATCTTTTAGCAACCTCAACAACCTATGCTACTACTTGGTCGACTTCTCCGACTTGACATTGAAACTCACTATTACAATCCTTAGGTAAATCTACCCACTTACACTATAGTTTAATCAACTCCCCTTTTACGAAATAATTTTGTCAAACCTTTATGATCAAATTGAACCACTATCTCCATACAATTAACGTTTCTAAATTCTCAAAATAAAGACCTCAACTGCTAACTCCAAATCATTGGTGGAGTAATTTTGATCATAGACTTTCAACCGACTTAACCCATAAGCAACCACCCCAATATGCTACATCATAATACAACCTCAAATCTTCCTCAGCATCATCACAACCTACAATAGATTAACTTGACCCATTAGATATTGACCAAATCGACATTATAGACAATCTGACCTTCATTTCTTTTTGAAGGCTCTCCTCCAAATTCCAACGAACATCAATCGCTTCTGAGCCAAATGGCCCATGGATACTGCAATTATTGAGGAATTCTCAACAAATTACTTATAAAATTCAATTGGACTCAAGACACTGCGCACTCCATGACATTTGCCAACCTTTCCAAATCGACCACCGAAGAAACAACATGCCCAAAACAAAATAACACTTCAACCAACTTGCATCTTCTCAAATAGGCAAACAACTGACTATCCTTCAAAATCTACGATGCAGTCCTCAATAGATCTCATGCCCCTCATAATTATTTGAGCAAATCAAAATACCATTAATGAAGCCATCACAAAATTAATCAAAATACTGCAAAAAGATCCGAATCCTAATATCCACAAAAGACACCAATAAAATTGCTATCCCAAAAGGTATCACCGAAACTCACAACGGTTGTACCTTTGTAGATCGGTTATCTTCGGCACAATCTTCGGCACAATCTCCCAATCATCATTAATTGACAATACTCCGAATGTAGATCGGTTTCCAAAAACGTCGAACCCTCGCAATAGATCAAACGAATCACCTATCAACTCTCGTTACTCACTCATCTAATGATTCATTTTTCAAACAAATTGACTTTTCAATAATCCATAGATAACCTCATCTATTCATCTTACTCATCCCAGAGGCACCAAAGTGCCCCATGGCAAAACACTCAACCAATGCCTTATCATTTCTGTGCGGGATCCCTAAAATCAATGCCGATTCCGACACAACCTCAACATCAGCCTCAATTTAACGATCAAAAGATAATCCAGGCTAATCCTTTCCTCTAAGAAGCATCCTCAAATTTCTATATGATCAAAAAATCTTTAATGACCACAGAATGACTCTGAAATGTGACCATATATGCCAACGAAACTCGGCACACATTCTCATCAAATAACTTGCAGACGAAACAACATTAATTCCATCACCTCTTGATCAGCTCTTACTCTGAAATGTGGCCACACATGCCAACGAAACTCGGCACACATTCTCATCAAATAACTTGCAGACGAAATGACATTAATTCCATCACTTCTTAATCAGCTCTTCTTCATATTCAAAATTCATACCCCAAATTGCAAATAAGAATATTCTTACCAAAATCATTTACACTAATATGGCGATTTGCCAACCAAATCACTTCTAATATCACATCAAAGTTTAGCAACCCAAATAAAATCATATCAGTAGGTCATTTATGTCTATAAACCAAGACTGGACACCAATGTCCATAATTTTTAGCAGACCAAGGTATCCCATCAAGGGTAGATGTCATCAAAACTCGTTCTAGAAATTAAAAAAAATATACAAAATATACACATAATTTCAAAGGCCACTGGCTTATTCCCCTGCCTCAGTTAGAATTCACCTTCCTTACTATCCCGAATGCCAAATGGAGAGATATGTTTCCAAAAATTGACTCCACAAAATATCACAAGAAGTGAAATATGGCACTGAGAAGCCTACAACCAATTTACCTCACTCTCCAACTTATAGGCAGTAGACCAAACTTTATCTAAACAACAAAAAATTTTAAACACATCCTCCACTTTTAGAATCCTAATTTAAGCCTTAATTGGATCAAACATTCCAAAAATTTTACAAATTGGCTCACTCCTAATCGTTTGAAGGGCACTCTATCTTGCCTATAACCAACCATCCTTCACATAACAACCAGATTCTCATCTGGCTGCTAGATTGAATCACCCATTATGTCACTCGCGTGGCTCATCATAACTAATTAATTGACTTCTTGATTCGAATTCAAACCTTTACGACCCAAACTTTCATTCTTTACCATAGGCAGCACTTATCGTGCCAAATATTTGATCAATTTCTTACCCAAGATGACCCAAAAATACCTCTCATTATGACCTTTTCTCTGATGCCACATCTATCATGACCAAAGATCTCAAATGTAGGTCGATAATAATATTAATCCCCAAGAATATAAAATCATTACATCAATAATGACAAACCCAACCATGGGATGACAATATATATACATATAGGACCCAACATAATAAAATCCACACAATACCTTACCGGATATAAATCCAAACAAACATAATATACGACCTACTATCCGAACATCCCAAAGGAGGTATCCAAATATACAACAACTCATCATCATAAAGCAACAACTCCAATATATCCCATGTAAGGATCAAGGCCCTCATTCGGCCAAAAATAATAATCTTAATACACCATCGAGATTAAAAACGTACCCAATATAAATATCTCCACTCACTGATAGAAATATGTTGTGACAGAACATGTCCAAACTCTTATAAATGTATCCATGGCACTAGTCTGAAAGGATAAAACATGAAAACGTAAGTAGAGGGTACAACAAGTATTATCATCATATAAAACAGTATACGACTAAGAGGAAGGGATATCACAGAATGACCATATAAAACAAAACAAAAAGTTCATGAAATTCCTAAAAACCAAGTAGGTGTCTCATACTAAATCAACATCCATATCAAACAGTCCATCTGGAACATAATTATAATAAATAATGATCCAATCAAATCTCATAGATGATATCATATCATATGATCCAAGGTCACGTCACATAATCATGATCGTCACCACATCCATATGGGACACATACTATTGTTCGGATTCAAATCTCATATCTCATATGCTAAAATCAAAGGAAACTAGAATCAAAACATATAAATATAAAACATGTTATGAGGCTTAACACATCAATGCGTATGAGACATTCCTATTGTCCATCTATGGGCCAAACCACATATTTCAAATTATAATCCACGTAAATATATGCAGAAATACAAAGCATGCATGAAATCGAATAACAAAAAATTAATAATACCAACTTGAGGAAGAGTTACCCTCATTTGGTAACCACGGCTATATCGGCTGCAACCTCAAGTTTTATTATATATATATTAGGACGTTTGAATGTATTAATTTTCCGTCAATTCCTTTTGATGGTTCTCATTAAAACATATGGAGCAGATCGACTACATCAAAGCTCACCTTTCTACTAGTGGAAGGGAGATCACACATCACATATGTCTCCGTTGGGAGAAGCGCCACAAATAGCCAATGCCTCAGATCACAAATCAACCCCTAGGATCTAGGCCTATTGTGGTCCCACAAAGTAGCGACCACGTCCCTTAGCAACATGCATGTGGACCAATGCAAGGCCTGATTCATGGTTCCACAACATACGAATACACAAATGTATATATACTGTTTGGGTGTCCAAAAATCCTCCAAATTATAAATTCTAATATAAAACCATTGAACGACTGATAAAACTTGCATGCATGTACAGATTAAATAGATGGGGTGTATACAAAAATAACATACATGTTAGTAAAATCTCTAAATAGTGGTCAAATATTATCAGAAATGAAATAAGACCAAGGATAGGGCTAGAAGATACTTGCCTCAGCCTCATACTTTACAAATCTAAAGAAAGGATGCTCCGAAATACCCAAATGGCACATTTCTCTCTCTTACTGTGCCTTCCTCTCTCTACCAAATTGCTTTTTCCCTCCTACTCCATTGCCACTAGTGCCACTTAGCTTCACGCATTACTACCGCATGCGGTTGCCTCCGCTTGCCACCATCGACCATCCACGCACCGATCTCCTCCTCTCCCTTCTCCTCCTTCTTCTCCCTCCCCTCTCCTCCTCCTTCTCAGCGCGCAGAAACCCTATTCTCTCTCTTCACCGTGGCTCAACCTATTTTCCCATGATTCAACTAATTACTTCCAAAATCGACACATGCAACTCCAAAATTGGCATCTACAAGGAGAATGGAAGGGTTTACTTACCTTGATTTCCCATTTCTCTTCCAACAACAATGATGATGGCTTCTCCTTTGACCCACGCGACCGCTCCTCTACTGCGCCACCCACTGACACATTGACTCTTCTCCTTCCCCTTCCCTCCTCTTCTCCTTCCACTTCTTCCTTCTCCTCCTTCTCCTTCTTCCCTCTGCGCACGAAACCCTTCTCACTCTCTTCTCTCCTTGTCTATCTGCCTTTCTCGCCACACTTCTTCCCTCCTTCTTTCTCTCCCCCTAATCCCCAATTTCTCTTCTTCTTTTCTTTTTCTTTTTATTATAATAAATATTATTAATATTGTTGTTATTATTATTATTATTATTATTATTATTATTGTTCTTATATATTTATATATTTTCTATTTTCTTTTCTTTTGTTCCAAAATCCAAAACGATACTCGGGTAATAGCATGGACATATCTCGGGTGCCAACCTAACTGATCTGAATATCATCTGAAATTTTACAATATTTAATATGTGAGATCCCGATCCAAAAACGTGATAATTATGGAAGGATTATGTAGATGAAAGTCATGTTTAGGTTTAAGTATAGTGATAAATTTGGTACCAGAGTAAAATGGAGCGAAATCATCCATAGGGAGCACTGGCGCTCACCGTGCGCTCGAGCGCACGGCGAGGTGCAAAATTGCGCGTGTGGCGCCCATGGGGTGCTTGAGGCGAAGGTGGGACCGTGGAAGCCTACGATGCTAGCGTGCCAACCGAGGCACCCATTTGCAAAAGGGAGCACTCGAGGCGCGCTCGAGCACCCCGACAAATATAAAAAGGGGGCACTTATGATTCTTCAGCAATTTTCGGCATTCCACGGGAGAGGAGGAGGAAAGAGGGAAAAGAGATGGAGAGGAAAAAATTTGCACGTTTCACTCCGACCCGGGTAAAAATAACAGTAGATCAGGCTCAGGCAAGTATACTTCGGACGTTATATACCATTTTTACAGCGTTTTAATATCTCCGTGTTATCATTTACACTTCGAAAACCTTGTTTTGTAATATTTGACATGAATATTTGATGAATCTCATGACTTTTGGACCAAAGTTCATGTTTATGTATATATACTGTGATCGATAGCTCCGATTTCATGATTTATCTCATGTTTTGTTTTCGTTTCAAATTCGGACCGTGTATCTCAAACTTTAGCTCAAAATTTGAGGATTTTTGGTTCAAATGCATGATTTTGTATATGTATTTGGATTTATGGTCTTGATTTTATGAATAAACACGTATTTAATGCTCGATTTAAGTTCGAAAGTTTTGTATCGAACCCTAGAACAAAAATTTGGAAAATCGTGTTGGAAACTTGGAACTTTGAGATTTAAATGTTAAATTGATACTTTGATAAAGTTTATTGAACAATTTGCATTTGAAAACTTGTCATGGAATTACATTATCGAACTATGGAAACCTTTGAAATTGTTTGAAAGAGTAACTGAATGAAACTTAGACTTGGCCTTGAAATATGATGATTTTGATTACGGAATTTTGAACAAATGCATTGAATTAAGCTAATCAGTAAGAAAATCAGACCTAGAACTACCGTGAAGTTAGATAAAGTTCTCCGACATGCCTTAGAACATTACAGTCATGATAATCGAGGATACTATCGAACCATCGAACTATCAAATCAAAATGTATACCATCGAACTATCAAACCATAATGTATACTGTGACGGACTAGATTATTCTCCATCGAATAACCTCCGTCAAAGGCAACTCAACCCTAAGCCCATAATTAAACTATGGATTTCTACAGAAAATCCGGCAGAGTTTCCTCTGCAACTGGATAAAAACTGAAATACAACCTGTTAAATATCATCCTGTACAAGCACACATCTATCAAAAGGCTTACACACAAAGCCTACAACACGCCACGCAGGATCACAATCTGTCATATCATCCATGGCTCCAATACAGTACACCTATCTATTATACTGGATCTAGAGATATGCCATCTAATATGAAACAAAATTCATAACTTCAATACAGATGCGGAAGCATACTAAATCATTAAAAATGCGAAAACATAACGAAACCACAGAACGATAACTATAACGGGCCACGCTCAACCCTGAGTGGCCGTCCGCAATCCGATCTAACTCTTAGTCCAAATCTTTCACGCACTCGCCGTCCAGCCAATCTAATCAAGCAAGCCTCTCTCCTTGCTCTATCTATCTGGCGTCAGCTAAGTGTTCTCATCTGAAAGGAAAACAACAACAGCAAGAGTGAGCTAACAGCTCAGCAAGTATAATCATAATCACATCTCCAAGACATATTCAAGAACTGAACAGGGGAGGGAATACAAGTACTCTCCATAATCAAGAAATAGGAGAGGGAACAGGAACAACTGGGATCACTTGATTTCTACCGTTCTCACGATTGCACTGATTAGTCACCATTCGAATTCATTTGATTCTCACGGTTTTCATGATTACATCTTGGATCACGGGATTCACATGGTTCACATCTTGAACATTATTCATTTTTGATATTACATCATCTTTGCGGACCCCGGCTAGTAGACCGTACTAGCCAACGATGCGAGAGAACGAGGACAGGAATGTGTTCGCTACACATTCTAAAGCCACGGCTACTATTTTAGGTCGGTAGCACACGACCCTCGGTTACATCCATGCAACAATCATCACAGACGACTACATCTCAATATGTAGCGTCGACAGACACACTCCACACCCTTGGGGTCCAGGGCAATCCTCGTTCTTCCACAGTAGTTTCCTAAAGCGTACCACATACATCACCCACTCCCATGAGCGGCCGGAATACGTGGCCAAGTATTCCTCGGGTTCACACCGTGATGGACATGGTATACTAAAGAATACTACCCATACGACTCAGGGTCCTAGTTTGAAGATTAGGTTCAATACTTGGAGAGGAAAATCCACATTTGCCACACACAATCAAATCTCGGGAAATCTCATTCCCATCACAATCATCTCCAACCGGGAGATTACATCATCAAACACATCTCCATCCAGGAGATCATATCATCACAAGCACAATGTGGACTCCCTTCCATTCACGTCACGGTTCACAATATCCAATGGGACTCAATTCCCTTAATCCACAACAAAACACTATAGGTTCAATTCAACTTTCTGCGGGATCCAATTCCCTTAATCACAAGAATCAATCCAAGTTCACGAGAGAGATTAGATTCATACCTTCAATGATCACATATCAATTTGGAACCTTCGGGACTCCTCCCTTGCCTCCAGGACACGGATACACGTTCGGAGCTTACACTTACGTTTAACATTTAAACGTTACGTTCAATACAATTATGGGGGCATATTACTTTGCATTTCTCATTTCATTTCGGGTGAACAATAATAGATTTCCTTTTAAACACCCGGACGCCGTACACGGTTCGATACTTGGAAATCAGACATCCGGTGGATTCGTACACACACTTGATACACGGGATTTCACATTTGGGTTCGATTTAACTTAACACGAGGGTGGAAGTATGCAACTTCCCATTCATTTTCAGATTATCCACAACGGGGAACTTTTAAGGCTCCCGGATGCCACGAACGGGTCAAATCTTGCGGGATTCGACATCCGGTCGATATATACACATAATTGGGACACAGGGATTCATATTCTAGAGTCATTCCACCATTTTACGATGGTGACAAGGCACAATTATCACCTCCGGTCTCGGGTGAACAGTAACAGCGCCCGTTTAGATGGCTCGGACACCGCGAACGGGTCGAAACGTGCAAAATCGAACCCGCGGCCGATATATATGCATCAATGGGAGGTGGGGATTCACATTTTAGGGTCAATTTCATGATACACGGCCGAAAAATAGGAAATCCCCAATTTTCGTGGGTTAGGGTTTCGGTGAAACCAAACCGGGCAAATCGGACATGATCCGAGCAACTAACTACATTTTCCTTAGCCCATACTCATGGGTTTCAAGATTCTAACATTCACCGTGGGTATCGACACAAAATACCCAACGGAAATATATAAAACATCGAAAGAGAACGAGAAGTGGGCATGAGAACACTTGCCTCGGCGCGTGCTTTCACTTTTATACCTGGCTCTCGGACGGAATCAAACTCCCGGGCTCGATCTCCCTTTTTCTCTCTCTAAACCTGCGCTCCCTCTCTCTCTAAAAAACCTTCGGCCGACTGAAAAATGAGGGAGAAAGACGCACGGCGCGTATTTATATTACGCGCACCGCTCGAGCGCGGCTAGAGCTGGCAGCGAGCGGCCGCGCCACGGGTTGTCCGCCGCTCGAGCGGAGCGGCCTCGCTTCTGGTTTTTCGGCTTGATAGGAGGGCTCGAGTGCCCAGAGGGCGCCGGTCTGAGCCGCGGCAAGCCCGCAACAAGCCTACGTCGCGTTTTCGCCGTTCGGGACCCGTTTTGACCATTCTAACTCAATCTTTCACATCCTTGGACCTTGTCCTTGATTATATAACCTTAATAAGCCATGATTATCATGCTTTAAAACCTAAAATCGTATTTACAAAGTTACATAACTCGGCTTACAGTTTTCATTCCTGATTTACCGATTTTTGGCTCTTTGAGCTGTTCATCCGATTCCTCTCATACCTTTTGACCATGATATACCTATATTAACTTAATTGCCTTCTAATTATTATTTCCTTAACTCGGAACCTCACATATACCATTGAAATATCGAATCAAAATGTATACCATCGAACTATCGGCCTTTGATTGTGTGGATTGAATACAATCTGTCCTCGATTATTTATCCCTCGACTAGTAGAATATACTAGATGGGTCTCTAGAATATCAAACATAGAATTTCTGAGAAACAAATGAGATTTGGAACTGTCTCATGGATTTTGACACGTGTTTAAAATAGAATTATGCTTTCTTCCTATTTTCCGTGAACGTTTCTGTTCTTCTGATTATCGCGATTTCTGCTCTAATATATTTATGTTTTATAGGTAAGCATGAATTATGATTTATTGAAACCTGTTCATATGAATGCTCCTATTCTTCTAATATTATCGTGTTTTTTTGTCTTAATGAATATATATTCTGCATAAAAGCATTACATTTTGCATGTTTTGATACCTTGCTAGGTTTCGATTCACTGTTTACTATTTTTCCTACAGATGAGACTGTAGAGCTAGTACTAGACGAGAGAGAGTAATTTAAAGTTTACCTAAAGACTTTTGGAGGCTTGAAGTATTTTGGAGACTTCGAAAAGAAGCAGTTCGAATGTAAATACTAGATTTTGTATATGGGTCTTGTGTATATAAATTTTGTATATGAAATGCATATCATGTGTGTGATGAAACAGGAAATATTACTTCCACAGGTTTATAGTTGCTTCTGTTATTCTGTTCTCTAGATTTTGTACAAGTCTTAGATGGCATTTCTTATATATTTCTGACTTAGTGGATAGGATTATGTTAAAACCATGGATAAATATGGCATTATGATCCTGTGTATGTGTGTTGTAGGATGAATTGTGGTACTTTAGATTAGTTTTGTGCTTGTACATGTTATAATACACAAGTTGTATATTTGGTTTTAGTCTAGTTGCGGATAGGATTCTACCAAAATTTCTATAGAATTTAATGATTTAAATTTATGATTTCTGTCACAATTGGTATCAGAGAAATGAGATACCTTAGAAAATGATCGGAATCATAAGGGGAAGCTCAGGAAATAATCCTGCCTTATTGAAATGGTTAGGAATAGGTCGGGGTAATTAAGGCAACTAAGATGTTTAGGAAGTGATCCTTAGGCTCGGTTTGAATTTTATTAAATGACAGATAACCCCTTCCCTAAATTTGATTTCTTGAGGTTATTTGGTTATAGGATTTAAAATGGCCAGTGGGGAAAGTCAAAGAAATAATCATGGTGGTGCAAGCACTCCCCATGATAGGGAGGCTACTTATGTGGACTTATTGGAAAGGATGACTAATGTAGTGGAATCTATGGAGTAGAGACATATGGCTCTGATACCTGCACCTGAGCCAGCTCCAGTAAACCTTGCTCTGACTACTTATGATAGATTTACAGCGGAGCGAACACCAGAATTTTTAGGAAAGCCTAATCTGGTAAAAGTGGATGTGTTGCTTAAGAGGATGAAGAAGATTTTTACTGTGATCTAATGTACACTGATCAGGAAAAAGTCACCTTCACAGTATACAAGCTGGAAGGTGAAGCTGATAGCTGGTGGAGCATGAAGAAGAGGGCATTTAGAGTACCCGATGATGCTATCACTTGGGAGATGTTTGAGGATGCTTTTATGGAAAAATATTTTCCATCCATCCTCTAAGATCAAAAGGAGCAGGAATTCATGAGGTTGAGACAGAGGAATATAACGATGATAGAGTATGAAGTTAAGCTTACTGAGTTGTCCCATTTTGTGCCCTTTTATGTGGATGATGAGATAAGGAAAGCAAAGAAGTTTTAGTAAGGGTTGCATGACGATATTTGGAAGTCATTAACAATCTTGAAGCTCAAGACTTATGCTGACATTCTAGATAGGGTGGTGATTTATGAGAAGCAAGTAGAGATGGAAAGGTTTTATGCAAAGAGGATGGCTAGCCGGGCGAATCTTAATACGGAATCAAATGTGGAACCCTCAGGGCCGTCTAAGAAAGCAAGAACGGTAGATGTAGGGAAGAGTGTTACTGAGGTTTTATTGGTGACTAGCACTTACGCATCCACTGCTGAGTGTGCATATTGTGGGAGGAAGCACGTGGGGAAACCCTGTTATAAAGCAATGGGAGCATGCTATAATTGTAGGAAGCTTGGTCACCTGATAAAAGATTGTCTGTTACAGAAAAGGTCGAAAGTAAAGAAGTTAGCAGTTGTAGCTAGAGTATTTGCGGTGACAGTACAGGACCCTGAGATACCCACGAGGGCAGATAGAGGTGTTTCCCTTACGTGTGGGATTTAGATTTCTTTCTTAATTGATTTGGGAATTATGTATTCTCTAAATTTTTCATGAAATGCATGATATGCCCCCATTATCTTGAGGATTCTTGATGGTTCTATGATTGCATTATGTGTTCTTTGTGAATTTTGTGGAGTATGGATAACTGGTAATCGAATGCCAAATTGGGGAGCTTATAGGTTGTGTATTAATGGAAGGAGAAAATATCTGGTCAATTGATCAATATAGTAGATAGGAGGAATGGGTGATTTGAAGATGTGATAAAATCGCATTATCTCTATGAAATATGTATGAAATTAAAGGAGCATTGTTTGGATGTTGTTAAGAGTACTATGAGACCTTTGGGAAGTAAGATTTACTGATGCTCTTGAGTAAGATTGGGATTCTATTAGTCCACATCAACAGGAAATCACCCACAAGCAAAGTAGGGAAGGAGTTTATGAGTTGGAATTGTTTCACCTGTAATTGAGACCTTGTGATGAGATCTTTGCCTTGAGGATTTATGGATAGTGCTTAGAGAGAAATAAATGTTTTGAGGAGCCAATAGTTAGAAGCTGAAATTGGTGGACCTCGAAAGATAAATGTTAAGATCGATAGTTGATATCGGAAGCCTCCATTTGAGAAATTGTAGAATTGTTTGGAGATAATTCTAATATGATAATCTTAAGGATTAAAGTAATTATGTTATGATGGAGAGGTAACCCTAGGAGACTAAAAGTGGATCAATCTGTTTAAGGTTTGTGAAGATAGGCCTTGATATTGTTAAGGAAGCAAACTTAGTATAGGCAATTCAAGTTATGAATCCTTGGACTTGATATGCCTACAGTGCTTTGTAAGGAATGTGGAAGAGTAGACTGTAAGTGGAATTGAATGTTTGGAAAATAGGATATCATACTCTTAGGTTAGGAAATAGAAAGCGTATTAAAAATGTTAGAACTATGAAATTTTGAAGTTAGAAATTCTTATAGTTTGTTTCAGGACAAAAGGTGATCCACTTATTATAACTCTGGAGGAGGTGTTCAAGTTTAATTCATTGGCTCATCGGTACGGTTAGCATTTAGACCTTGAGATTTGAGATAGTTAACTGTTAGGATCCTGAGATCTTGGGTAACAATCAAAAATTATGCCAAATTCTCAGTGGTAAAATAATTATGGTTTTTAGTTTTAATGTGGTATGTGGCTCTGTAGAAATTGTTTTCATGGTATGAATATCTTGAGATCAGAATAATTAAGGCTATCGCATTAATTGGGTGTCCTAGAATAGGGAATATGTGTTTCTTGAAAATGTCAGTTTGATGACATACCAACGAATGAGGAGAATGCTCCAAACTTGAGGCTTAGCATAGATAGAAGTGTGGAATTTGTAGCCTATTTGATGTTTAGAAACAAGTTGGAAAAATAGTTAATGAATTGGGTTTGCTTTTGGGTTTGATGAATTTTGATGAGTATAGAACAAGTCAACTACTAAAGATCAAAATAGTTTGGAAATTTGAGATTTTTCAATATAACTACCTTAATCTGATAATGATTTGGAGATGTTAGGAAGATTTTTCTGAATTATAAGACTTGAGGATTGTTAACTTTCATGGATGAAATTTCTGTAAGTGGCGGAGAATGTCAGATCCCGATCCCAAAACGTGACAATTATGGAACGATTATGTTGATGAAAGTTATGTTTGGGCTTAAGTACTGTGAAAAATTTGGTACCGAAGCAAAAAGGAGTGAAATCGGCCAAAGGGAGGACCGGTGCTCACCGTGCGCTCAGGTGCAAAGCGAGGCACAAAATTGCGCATGTGGTGCCTAGGGGGCGCCCGAGGCGATGGCAGGACCGCGGTAGCCTACGATGCTTGTGTGCCAACCGAGGCACCCATTCGCAAAAGGGAGCGCTTGAGGCACGCTCGAGCACCCTGACGGATATAAAAAGGGGGGCGCGCAATTCTTTAGCCATTTTCAGCGTTCCACAGGAGAGAAGGAGAAAAGAGGGAGAAGTGAAGGAGAGGAAGAAATCCGCGCATTCCACTCCGATCTAAGTAAAAATAACGGTAGATCTGGCTCAGTCAAGTGTACTTCGGACATTATATACCACTTTTATAGTGTTTTAATATCTCCGTGTTATCATTTACATTTCAAAAACCTTGTTCTGTAATATTTGACATGAATATCTGATGAATCTCATGACTTTTGGACTAAAGTTCATGTTTATGAATATATATACTGTGATCGATAGCTCCGATTTCATAATTTATCTCATGTTTTGTTTTCGTTTCATATCCGGACTGTGTATCACAAATCCTAGCTCGAAATTTGAGGATTTTTGGTTCAAATGCATGATTTTGTATATGTATTTGGCTTTATGGTCTTGATTTTATGAATAAACATGTATTTAATGCTCGATTTAAGTCCGAAATTTTTGTATCAAACCCTAGAATGAAAATTTGGAAAATCGTGTCGGAAACTTGAAACTTTAAAATTTGATTGTTAAATTGATACTTTCATAAAGTTTATTGAATGATTTGTATTTGAAAACTTGTCATGGAATCACATTATTGAACTATGGAAACCTTTAAAATCGTTTGAAAGAGTGACTGAATGAAACTTGGATTTGGCCTTGAAATATGATGATTTTGATTATAGAATTTCAAACAAATGCATTAAATTAAGCTAATCAGTAAGAAAATCAGACCTAGAACTGTCGTACAGTTAAATAAGGTCCTCCGACATGCCTTAAAACATTACGGTTACCGTAATCGAGGATACTATCAAACCATCAAACTATCAAATCGAAATGTCTACCATCGAACTATTGAACTATCGAATCAAAATATATACCATCGAACTATCGAACTATCGGCCATTGATTGTGTGGATTGAATACAATCACTTTCCTCAATTATTTGCCCCTTGGCTAGTAGAGTATACTAGATGGGTCCCTAGAATATCGAACATATAATTTCTGACAAACAAATGAGATTTGGAATTGTCACATGGATTTTGACACAAGTTTAAAATAAAATTATGCTTTCTTCTTGTTTTTCATGAACGTTTCTATTCTTCTGATTATCACGATTTTTACTCTAGTATATTTATGTTTTATAGGTAAGCATGAATTATGATTTATTGAAACCTGTTCATATGAATGCTCCTGTTCTTCTGATATCATCGTATTTTTCTATCATAATGAATATATGTTCTGCATAAAAGCATTACGTTATGTATGTTTTGGTACATTGTTAGATTTTGACTTACTGTTTACCCTTTTTTTCCTCCAAATGAGACCGTAGAGCTGGTACTAGACGAGAGAGAATAATTTGAAGTTTAGCCTGAAGACTTTTGGAGGGCTGAAGTATATTGGAGACTTCGAAAAGAAACAATTTGAATGTAAATACTGGATTTTGTATATGGGTTTTGTGTATATAGATTTCGTATATGAAATGCATATCATGTGTGTGATGAAAAAGGAAAGATTACTTCCACTTGTTTATAGTTGCTTCCGCTATTCTGTTCTCTGGATTTTGTATAGGTCCTAGACGACATCTCTTATATGTTTCTGATTTAGTGGATAGGATTATGTTAAAGCTATGGATGGATATGGCCTTATGATCCCATGTATGTGTGTTGTAGGATGGATTGTGGTACTTTGGATTAGTTGTGTGCTTATACAGGTTATAATATACAGGTTATATATTTGGTTTTGGCCTAGTTGTAGACAGGACTCTGCCAAAATGTTTACAAAATTTAATGATTTAAATTTATGATTTTTATTTTGAATTTGTCTGACAGAGGATCCTATGGGAATTAGGATTCGTTCCATCACATAATAAAATTTTTCCATACCAAAATTACCCAAAATTATAATTAATATTAAAATAATCCAAAAGGGATCCGGGATATTATATAACTTGTTCACTTCATATGGATTAGATATTGAATCAAGCTTCTATCTACGGAAGAAGCACTTGTGAAGATCAGAGAAGAAGGCCATTTTGGTTAAGCCGTCATAAAGTTGGACGTGATCAAGTAGAGCCTTGGCTGAATGGATGAAAGCTCAGGAGCAAGTGAAGTCATCAGTTGCTATAGTGGAGTTTGAGTAATCCATGTTTGAAGGTGACCTTGAAGATTCTCCACCTAGTGGAGTGGCGAGTTGATCATGTCTTGTACCTAAAGGAAGAAAGCCAAAAAGAAAAAGAAACCTTCGAGATTTTGTTTCATGTCTGTCTCAAATAGCAAACGATTTGGTGTCCATCTAGATGAGGATGGTTTAGCTAATGAAGACAACTCATTTCTTGCCAAGATTTGAGGTAGATGATAGATTAGCTGATGAAGTCGGCTCATGGCTTGCAGATCAGAATATCACTCCTAAGATTGACTATTGGCATATTATAGAGATGAGAAGATTACAAGGTATTCTAATTTCGAGGCTTTTGACTATGATCTAAGATATTTGATCGATTAGAGTTGCACAACGAAAGCGTGTGGGCACATATCGATAATCACAAGATTTGATTTGACATTTGGAGATCGAAAGTCAAACATGCAATCTGATTCGAGATTCGATATGGATGGTCAGATGTTTTTGAAGGCACATTGAAGAAGTGACTTGGAAGCGCGAATGTGAAGTTCAGGTGAATATCCCTAGTCATTTTGAAGTTTGGGGTGCATAAATTTCGAAGATAAAATTTTTATAATGAGAGGATAGTATAATATCCAAAATTTTTATTTGATTTGGGTTTAATTAGATTATAAAAAAATATAATAATAATAATAATAATATTGTTGTTGTTATTGTTGTTATTGTTATAAATAAAGGGAGAAGCCTATGTAGCGCAAGAAAAAGGAAAAAGAAAAGAAAGAAAGAAAAGAGAAAGGAAAGAGAAGAGAGAGAAGGGTAACGGCCAAAGAGGGAAGGGGACAGTGGCGCAGCTGCAGCTAGTGAGGTCGATGTCAAAATGGAAGCCAAAGAAAACCCTAGTCATAATTTTTCCTCTATTATTTAAGGAGTGCTTGGTGTGAAGGAAAAGGAGGTGCGCATGAGCAGAGCCGAAGCTAAATCATCACCTTTGCCATTGTCGAAAGATAAATAAGAAATTGAGGCAAGAAAATCCTTCCTATCTCCTTGTTGATGTCAATTCCTTACTTACGTTTACTGATTTGAAGGGAATTGGCCGAAGTTTTGGTTGATGGGTATTTGGAGCTTGCTTGAAGACAGAGCAAAGTGGAGAAGGAAGAGGAAGGAGAAGGAGGAGGAGGAGAGAGGGAGAGAAGGAGAAGGAGGAGAGAGAGAGAGGAGAGGGCCGAGTGGTGCACTGATGGGTTGCATGGAAGGCGATGCGGCGCAGGAAGAGAAGGCGGTGGCTTAGAGAAGAAACAGTGGCACAAGTGTAGCGCACAATAGGAGAGAGAGAAGTGTCATTTCGACACTTTAGAGCATCCTTTCTTCCAATCCGCTTGGTATAAGGTTGAGAAAAATATTATCTCATCCTATCTTTAATTTACTTTAGCATCTGATATATTCTGCATACATATTTTATATCAGTATATTGTATGGGTAATTAGTGGAGTCTACGACCCGGTGGGTCAGTGCATGTGTGAGACCATGGTGGTCCAAGGCCTTAGTAGGTCGAAATTTGTTGGCCAATAGTTATAGACCTAAAATGTAGCTGATATTGAAAATCGGATGGTCGATAGTTGTAGGCCTAAAATGTAGCTGATATTAGAAATTTGATGGCCAAGAGTTGCAGGCCTAAAATGTAGTTGATATAAAAATCTGATGGTGTGATGGAACGGATCCAATTCCATTAAGGACCTCCGTCAAACTCATGCAAACAAACACCCTTGAAATTTAAAACATTGATTTCTTACAGAAATTTGAGTAGAATTTCCTCTAAAATTAGACAAAAAACCCAATACAAACAACCTGTACTAACACAACCTGGAGAACATAGAAATATTTAACATCCACATTCAATCATTTCATAATCACAGGATCAACAAAACGCCATTTCATCCATGGCTCCAATAATAATCCTATCCACTAAATCAAAAATATATAAGAGATACCGTTTAGGACCTGTACATATCCAAAACAGAATAGCGAAAGCAAAACTAATTTCCATAACATAGGCCTGCAGAAGCATAAGTACTATTCTATCAAAATATAAAATATATCACAACCATTAATACATGATTCTCATTTACAATTTGGATATTTACATCCACTCTTAGGAAATTCCCAAAAGATCCTTCGAAAGACTTCAGAATCCCATCCAGCTCCTTGCTTGGCCCTAACTATTCCTATTCATCTGGAGTCAACTCTATAGTTTCATCCGGATGGGAGAAAAACAGAAGAGTGAGTCGAATCCCAGTAGTGTATCATAAAACATGCAAGTGATATGCTTTAATGCAAAACTTAATTGCAGAAGGTCATGAAAATTGTCAATGAACAGGAATATATACAAAAAGCATAAGAAAAATATAATTCGACATGAACTAGTCTCGATAATCATAATTTATACTTTCATGCAAAACATATATTCATTAGAATAGAAAACCACGATAATATTAGAAGAACATAAACATTCATGAAAATAGAGATAAAGCATAATGCTGTTTGAACATAAGTAGGAGTTCATAAAATAGTTCCAAATCTTACTTGTTCTTCAAAAATTCTAGTTCGATAGTCTAGGGACCCATCTAGTATACTCTACTAGTCGAGGGGCGAATGATCGATAATAGATTGTATTCAATCCATACAATCAAAGGCCGATAGTTCGATAGTATATATTTCAATTCGATGGTTCGATGCTTCGATAGTCCAAAGATTCGATAGTTATCCTCGATTACCCCAACCTTAACATTCTAAGGCATACCGAAAAATCTTACCTGACTGAACATCAGTACTTGATCCACTTTCCTTACAGAATTAGCTTAACTTGGGGCCAAAAGTTCGTATTTCATAGTCAAAATTTCCTATTTCATAATAAAAATCCAACATAACCAAAGGCAAGTCAAAAAATTCATATGTTCAGTCTTTTAAATAATTTCGAAGGGCTGTCAAAATTTCATAATACAGTTCCGTGCAAACCTATCAGTTACAATTTGTCTAATGAACATTAACAAGGCACCAAATATCAATTTTAATGCAAAAACTTAAGATTTTCAAGCATAAACCCTCAAATTTCATTCTCTGTTTTGGGGTAATCGGTTAGACACGAAGCTGGGCACACAACATGATCCAAACAGCAATTTCAAAGCCAAAATCCAAGATAGTCATGAACATACATAAATTTTAGCAGTTAAATCATACAAAACATACAATATTTGCAACAAATCGGAAGGGGTGAGGGTTTTGAAGGTTAAATAACGAAAATGAAGATAAACAAAACGGTAAAAATAGAAAATAACGTGTGCGGTACACTTGCCTGAGCTCGATTTACAGTTATTTTTATCCGGATCAAATCAAAACGGGTGGACTTCTCCTTTTCTTCCCTTTTCCTCTTCGCGTGGTTCTCTCCTCTCTTGCTGCTCACCGATAGGCTTAGCTCCCCCTTTTCCTCCTAAAACACTAAAAGCCCCCAATTAACACAAAGAAAAACAGGTCACGTGAGGGGGTTATGCCATTAGCTCCCTCTCTCTCCTTGCTTTTATTCTGCTTCTATGTTTTCTTCCCCACAAAACCTTGTCCCCCTGCTTTCATTCTGCTTCTATGCATCCATCATTGTTGTTGTTGATGTTATTATTATTATTATTATTATTATTATTATTATTATTATTATTATTATTATTATTATTATTATTATTATTATTATTATTATTATTATTATTATTATTATTGTTGTTGTTGTTATTATTATTATTATTATATGTTATTATATATATATGTATTATATTATATTTATATATATATATAGATATATATTACGTTTTCTTTTAATCTCAAAATTTGAATTGATACCCGAGCGATCGGATGGGTGCACTCCAGGTACCAGCCCAATAATTCTAAATATTTTCCAAAATTTTTATAATATTTAATTAATTTTCTATCACCCCCAAATTACCCAAAAATAAATAAATAAACCCAATTAAATCGAATAAAAATATTTGGGATATTATATTCTCCCCCACTTATAAAAATTTCATCCTCAAAATTTTACGAACCTCAAATCTCATAGCCAATGAGTCTTCCCAATATCTCCAATTCATTTCCGAATTAAAGTGGTTACCCTGGAAAACCTTAAACTTCCAAATTGTTCTAACCTTTGGTACCTGAGTTGTTCTAAACTCATCTAAATTCATCAAACCCAAAAACAAACCCAATTCATAAACTATTTTTTCGATTTGATTTTAAACATCAAACAAGTTATAAATCCCACACCTCTTCCTATGATAAGCCTCAAATTTGGAGCATTCTCTTCAAATTTTAAAATTAGATCTTAACATACAGGAGCTGATCATCCGATTACTTCTACTGCGCACTTTGATCAAATCATCCAACTTTCAATCATCCGATCATCATTTTCTACCACAACGAATTTAACCTAACACTCAGCCTCTTTCATCAAGCTCCACTAAGATTCCAATATGAACCTCGAATCATAATTAATTTTTCAAGGTAAGATATTTTACATTCTTCTCATTCATTGGTATGTCTCCAAACCGACATTTCCCATGACATACATATTTCCCATTCTAGGACATCCAATTAATGCAATAACCTTAATTATTCTAATCTTAAGATATTCATAACATGAAGACAATTTCTACAGAACCTCAAACCACGTTAAAACTGAAAACCATAATCATACTATCACTGAGGATTTGCCATAATGTTTGATCGTTACCCAAGATCTCAAGATCCTAACACTTAAGTATCTCAAATCTCAAAATCTAAATGCTAAGTAACCTTAGATCTTATTAACATACTGATGAGCCAATGAATTAAACTTGAACACCTCTTCCAAAGCTATAATGAGTGGATCGTCTTTTGTCCTGAAACAAACCATAAGGATTTCTTACTTCAAAATTTCATAGTTCTAATACTTTAAACATGTTTTCTGTTTCCTAGCTTAGGAGTACGATATCCTATTTCTCAAGCATTCAAATCCGCTCACAATATACCCTTTCACATTTCTTATGAAGCACCAAGGGCATATCAAGTCCGAGATTCCTAACTTCATTTGCCCATATTAAGTTCACCTCCCTAATAACATCAGGGCCTATCTTTATAATCCTTTAACATATTAATCTACTTGTAATTTCCTAAGGTTACCTCCTCATCATAACACAACTACTTTAATCCTTAAAATTATTAGATCAAGGTTATTTCTAGAGCAATTCTACAAATTCTCAACCAGGGACTTCCAATATCAACCATCGATCTTAACATTTATCTTTCGAGGTCCACCTATTTCAGCTCCTACTCTTAGCTCCTCAAAACATTAATTTCTCCCAAGACATCATATAAAGATTCTCAAGGCATTGACCTCATCATAAGACCCCGACTATAGTTGAAACAATTTCAAACGATGGACTCCTCCCCTACTTGCTCGTAGTTAATTACTTATTAATGTAGAACAACAAATTTCCAATCTTTCCCAGGAGCATTTCCACCTATGCTAGCCTACCTGACCCATCGGTAAACCTTTTCTTCTCAGAAGTTCAAAAAGATCCTCCATGCTTCTAGACGTCCTTCAATGTAAATATAATTAGTAAATCTAACACATATTTTCCACAAAATGCCATCAACTTACAAAACCCAAATGGCACTATCAAGACTCATTCCTCTTATCTACCGTATTGAGCAAGTTAACGGAATATTCCTTCCTCCAACATCACACAACCGATTACTTCCTCAATTTTTAACATTCGGTTCACAACTACTCACAATATACAAAATCCACAAAGAACACATAAATGCAATCATAAAACAATCAAGAATCTTCAAGATAATAGGGACATATCATGCATTTCATGGAGAAATTTAGAGAATACATAACTTCCAAATTAATTAAGACAAAAATCAAAATTCCACAAGGAAATACCTCCATTCATCTTCAATGGTGTCTCAGGGTCTCGAACCATCATCGCAAATGCTTTAGCAATAATAGCTGACTTCTTTACTTCCGACCGTTTTGGTAATGGGCAATCTTTCATCAGGTGACCCAACTTCTCACAATTATAGCATGCTCCCATTACTCTATAATAAGGTTTTCCCACGTGCTTTCTCTCACAGTATGCACACTCAATAGTTGATGCCTGAGTGCTAGTCACTGATAAAAGTTCAGTAACGCTCTTCCATGCATTCACTGTTCTTGCTTTCTTAGAAGGCCCAGATACCTCCATATTTGATTCTGTATTAAGACTCACCTGGCTAGCAGCCCTTTTTGTGATAGAATAGAATTTTTTTTCTTCGTCATTAACAAATAAACAAATGCCCGAATTAAAATAATATAATAATCCTGTAAAAAATCAGGCAAAGTTCCCTCTAAAATTTGACAAAAATCCAATACAAACAACCTGTAATTTCCCAGTCTGAACAACATACAAACAAAATATCCTCCATATTCATTCATTTGACAACACAAGATCAACAAAAAATGCCATCATAACTATGGCTCCAAAACAACGCATCCTATTCACTATATCCATTTCAAAAAGGGAGATGCCATCCAGGACCTACAAAATTCCAAAAATCAAAATGCGAAAGCAAAAACTAAATCCACAAGGACATCCCACAAAAGCCGAAACAATAAACAACCATAATACATAATATGTTGTAGCTATATCATTTATACATAAATTTCATCCACAAAAGATCGCTATTTACATGCACTATCTTCAGATTTCCAAAAGCACCCCAGGGACTTCAAGTCTTCACTAATATTTCTTATCAGGCATCAGCTCTATGGTCTTTTCTCAAGGGGGAAAAACAAAAGAGTAAGCCAAGGCCTAGCAAGGTATCACAAAAGTATGCAAATGAAATTTCTTATACAAAATCAAAGAGTGAAGATACATGCAAACATCAAAGAACTAGGATTCATACAAAACTAGACAAAACTCCGAGCTTTACTTATTTTCAAAATTTAGCTTTATTCCAAAGTGACCTAGCTAGTAGGCCATACTAGCTAAGGGAGCGAATAATCGAGGATAGATTGTGCTCACTCTACTCAATCCAAGATCTGAACTGAAATATCACCTCCAATGGGATTTATGTTCTGAAATACCTTGCGAAGGTAGGCCTGAAACTGAACTGAGTCTATCCTCCCAATTTAATGCCCCAAGGAGAGGCAGACCACGTATTACACCGTAGACGGAGTTATCCTCGATTACCACTGTAACGTCCTAAGGAATGCCGGAGAATCTTACCTAACTAAATAACAGTCCTAGGTCCACATTTCCAAATTTCATGTTAATGAACTAAATTGAACGAATACATATCCTTAATTGCTCAATCTCAACTTATCATGCCTCAAATGCCAAACTAACACTTACAAATAACTCTTCAAACGATTCGAAATTCTTTCGGAGAGACTAACAATGTAATCTTTTTCAAACACTTCAGATGAAAATCGTCCCACAAACTCTATCAAAGCATGAATAAATAACTAAATCTTAGGATTTCAAGTTTCCAAACACAAATTTCCAAAATTTCATTCTAGGGTTTTCATGCGAAGGTTCCGGACAAAATTTCACAAAATTCTTAAACCAAATCACAAAAATCAAGACCATAAACCAATATATATATATATAGCCATGCATTTACAACAAAAACCCCAAAATTGTGAGTTAGGGTTTGCCGTAACACTGCCGGACACAAAACGAACGTGAACATGCAACAATTCATGAAATCGAAGCTAAAATTTGTAATAATCATATGTGTGTACAAAATCTAACTAAGAAATCATAGGAAACATGCATTATTGGTGATAAAGCTTAGGGGTGAGGGTATTTAGAACATGAACACTAAAATGGAGATATCAAAATGCCGTAAAAACGGAGAACGAAATTGGAGATACACTTGCCTTCACTCGATTTACCGTTTTTCCACTTTAATCGAATGAAAATTGGTGAAGAGAGCCTTCCTTTATCTTTTCCTTCCTCTCCTCCTTCGAGCTCTGCTGCTTCGTGGCCCAAAATTCTCTCCCCTTTCCCTTTTTAAACAAAATGAAATCAGGTCACTGAATTAAATTCACGCTTGTGCTTGAGTGTGACAGGCGCCCAGCGAGCAGGCCCTTACTGGATTTTGGCACCTACTTCCACGCTCAAGCGTGCGGCAGGCGCCCGGCTGCTGTGTGGCAGATCCGTATACAGCAGTCAATTTTTCACTCTTTTCACTTTCGAAACTCATTCTCCCATGCTTACTTAGTCTCATCTTGATTATTATTATTTTAATTACTTTTAAGTTATCATGTTTCGGGTTTAGGACCTCACACTATCCCCCACTTAATGGAATTTCGTCTGCGAAATTAAATAAAGCTACATACCACGAGTGAATAAATGGGGATATTTGGCACAGATCTCTTCCTCGCGCTCCCACGTTGCTTCCTCAAGCGAATGATTCTTCCACAAAATTTTCACTAAGGGAATAGTCTTCATCCGCAGCATTTGATCGTTTCGATCCACAATTCGTATTGGCTCCTCAACGTAAGATAGGTCTTTGTCAACCACCAAGAGCTCGTATTCAATAACGTGTGCGGGGTCATAAACATACTTCCAAAGCATAGATACGTGAAATACATCGTGAATATCCGCTAAACTAGGTGGCAACACCAATCTATAAGCCACTTCCCCAATCCTCTCCATTATCTCAAAAGGGCCAATAAAACGTGGCTTCAATTTTCCTTTCACCCCAAATCTGGACATTCCCTTGGATGGTGACACTTTCAGAAAGACATAATCTCCTACCTCAAATCTCAATATTATCCTCCTCCTATTTGCATAGTTTTTCTGCCTGTTTTGAACAACTTTCAGTTCTCGTGAATCAATCTAATTTTCTCCACCGTTTCTTTAACAATTCAAGGTCAAAAATCCTTTTGTCTCTGGTTTCCTCCTAATGAATCAGCGATCTACACTTTCTTCCGTACGGTGCCTCAAATGATACCATGCCTATACTCACCTGCAAATCTACTAAGGCTAGATAATTGTCCCAAGTCCCCTTCATATCCAACACCGAGGCCCTCAACATATCCTCAAGAATTTGAGTTATACACTCTGATTGACCATCAGTTTGGGGGTAGTTTGCTTTGCTGAATTTCAATTCTGTTCTCAACTCCTTATGTAAACTTTCCCAAAATCTCGAAACAAAATAGGGATCCCTATCAGACACAATTGAAGCGGGCACACCATGAAGCTTAATAATTTCATTCACATACAGTTGAGTCAACTTATCATGGGAGTACGTTGTCTTGATTGCCAAGAAGTGGGCTGATTTAGTTAGCCGATCGATGATAATCCAAATGGCGTCATGGTTCTTGGGAGTTCTGGGCAAACCTGAGACAAAATCTACCACAATATCTTCCCACTTCCAACTCGGAATTGGCATCAGTTGTAATAACCCAGATGGTTTTCTCCTTTTGGCTTTCAATTGCTGGCACACGAGGCATTTCTCCATATAAACCGCAATATCTCATTTCATATTCCTCCATCAGGATGTCTTCTTTAGATCCTTATACATTTTATTTATTCCCGAGTGAATTGTATATCGAGATTGATGAGCTTCTTTCAAAATCTTCTCTTTCAATTCTCTATCGTCCGGTACACATTATCAATCTCTGAACCTCAATACTCTATTAGTCTGGACATTGAAATCAACTTGAGACTCCTTATTCAGATCACTTGCAATATCCACAAGGAACAGATGATTCACTTGTTTCTCCTTAACTTCATTTATCACCTCCGACTAAACCTATTGGTATGACAAAATCATCCGATCACCCCGGACATACCATTGAATATCACATTGCTTTAGGTAATCTAGCATCTCTATCTGCTTTATCTGAAGACTTGCTACAAAACTAGACCGGCGTCTAAAAGTATTAGCAACTACATTAGCTTTCCTAGGTTTATATTGAATTTCACAGTTATAATCTTTCAGAAAATTAAGCCACATCCTTTGCCTCATATTAAGTTCCTTCTATGAGAACACATACTTTAAATACTTGTGATCTAAATAGAAAAGGAACTTTTTCCCATAAAGGTAATGTCTCCAAATTTTCAAAGCGAACACAACAACAGCTAATTCAAGATCATGAGTTGAGTAGTTATTCTCATGCACCTTTAATTGTCTAGACCCATAAGTTACTACCTTGCCTTGCTGCATCAGTACACAACGCAAACCTACCTTAGAGGCATCACAATATACATCAAAACCACCCGATCCCTCCGAAATAGTTAACACCGGAGTAGTCGTTAGGCAATCTTTCAATTTTTGAAAACTCTCATCACATTCTTCAGACCATTCAAACTTTACATCCTTCTTCACTAATCAAGTCAAGGGCATGGCTATTCGGGAGAAATTCTCCACAAATCTCTTATAATACCTTGCCATGTCGAGAAAACTTCTAACTTCAATCACCAAAGTAGGTCTACTCCAACTAGTGACCACCTCTACCTTCTTCGGGTATACAAAAATGCCTCCATTTGAAATTACATGTCCCAAAAATATCACTTTCTGCAGCCAAAACTCACATTTATTTAACCTAGCATACAACTTTTTCTTGCGAAGCACTTGAAGAACAATTCACAGATGAGTCTCATGCTCTTCATGACTCTTAGAATATATTAAAATGTCATCAATAAATACCACCATAAATTTATCAAGATATGGATGAATACTTGATTCATCAGATCCATAAAAGCGGCAGGAGCATTTGTAAGACCAAATGGCATCACAAGAAATTCATAGTGGTTGTACCTCCTCTGAAAAGCAGTATTGGCCACATCTTCTGGCTTAATCCTCAATTGGTGATGAGCTTCTGCCTGATGAGGCAGAGTAGAGCCTAAGAGTTGGCTAGGCTGCAGATCTTCGAGAAAGAGTTTTGTGGACTTAGTTTTTGTAATTTTGTACCTTAAGGAGCATTTTTCATATTTTTGATGGATATGTATGTTGATGTATTTGTATATGGATGACGTATAGATAGTTTAGTTTTCGTTGTATTTTGATGATTGTATATGCTTCCGTAGGTTATTATGGTTTGATGTTAGGTACCTAGTGGCACCTTATCTGAGCTGATATGGTAACCGGAGTTATGGCGTTAGTGCCACAAATTTCTATTTGTGGCTTTTTAAATCATGTGTTGTAATTTGTGGATATATATGTGTGTGCTATACAGGAATTTTGTACAGGTTTGTGTTAGTGTGACGGTCATTTTACCACCGGAGCCATGCCGAATTCCGGTTAGAATTATGGGATCGTCATAGTTGATATCAGAGATGAGATGCCTTAAACTTGATTTCAATCTTAGGTGAAAGCCCAGGATAGTATAGGCTATATGGAATAAATAGATGTAGGCATAGAATTGTTAAGCTGGATTGGATTGTTTTATATATCCTAATTGCCATACTTAGACTGTTAGTTACTTTTAATTGCTTAGAACTACAATTTCCTAGTTATATGTAATCTAACCATATAATTCTTGTTTCAAAATAGACATCACTAGCCGACCATGCTGTCTAGATGAAGGACGACGCATGGTGGGGGCCAGCCGTGTGATAGAGAGGTTGAGTACTTGAATCTGCTTGGTAGGACGACCGACATCATAGAGAATATGGGGAAAGAAATCTTGCTCCTGTACCTATTCCAACTCCAGTTCAAGTTCCTATCAATCTTGGACCATATGCATATGACCGGTTTATCTAGGAAAGAGTTCCAGAATTCACCAGTGAACTAGACCCAATTAAGGCTGACACATGATTTTAGAGGCTGAAGAAGGTGATTGTTGTCATTCATTATCCCGAGGAGGACAGAGTGTTATTTGCTTCTTATCGCTTGGAGGGTGAGGCATACCATTGGTGGGAAATGAAGAGTAGGGCCATGGGTGTGCTAGAGAATGATATTACCTAGGCCATGTTTGAGGAAGCATTCATGAAGAAATATTTTCCGTCTAACTATCGTGGATAGGAGGAAGAGTTTATCCATTTGAGGCAAGGTACCCGGTCAGTGGCCGAGTACGATGCAAAGTTTACAGAGTTGTCTTGATTCACTCCGTACATGGTAGAAGATGAGGAGAGAAAGGCGAGAAAGTTTCTTCAAGGCTTGAGAGATGACATTCGCAAGCAATTGGCAACTTTAAAATTAGCTATTTATACGGATGTGTTGGATCGTACTTTGATCCATGAGAATGAGCTTGCAAAGAAAGAATTCTCCAAGAAGCGAACATCGAGTAAGAGTGGTATCGGTGGCAACTCTAGTGTGAGTTCTGGGAGACCACCTAAGAGGATAAGGCAGCCAGATTCAAAGAAGAAGGGCAGTCAGACCACACCATCATCACAAGCTTCAGTCAATTCATGCCAGCACTGTGGGAAGATGCATGGAAGTAAATCTTGTTATAAGTTAATGGGCGTATGCTTTAATAACAGCTAAGCAGGGCACAAAATCAAAGAGTGTCCTCATCCGACGAAGGCCCTCTCCTCTAAGCTTGTTATACAAGGAAAGGCTTTTACAGTGTCCGTGAGTGAAGCAAAGGCGTCTGATGATACGGTGGAAAGTATTCTTTCTATTTGTGGCACCTTTGTACTATACTTTTTGATTCTGGATCAATCCATTCTTTCGTTTCACCTCAATTTGCTTGTCATATTGTATCCTCTCCTGTGATTCTCATTTATTCGTTAGTTGTTTCGACACCCACATGATCTTCTATTGTTACTGATATTTTGTACCTTCGGTGTTCAGTAGAGGTAAATGAGTTGTCATTAGTTGTTGATTTGATTTTATTGAAAATGCATGATTTCAATGTGATCTTGTGTATGGACTAGTTGCCAACAAATCATGCAACTCTTGATTGTTTCTATAAGAGAGTTAATTTTGTAGTTCTGGAATGTGATCCCTTCCACGCTCAAGGAATACGATAAGTGGAGCCATCTAGCTTTATTTTGGCTCTGCCAGCTCGTCATCTATTAAGTAGTAGATGTGAAACTTATTTGGCCTATGCCAATATGGTGGAGAGCAGGAAATTATCAGCGAAGGAGATTCCAATGGTATGCGAGTTTGAGGATGTATTCTCGAAAAAATTATCTTCTTTGCTACCACATTGGGAGACCGAGTTTGGAATTAATCTCATGCTGGGATCAGTACCTATCTCAAAGACACTCTATCGTATGGCTCCTACTGAGTTGAAAGAATTAAAGCAACAATTGTAGAACCTTCTGGATTTCAATTTTATTAAACCCAGTGTTTTACCTTGGGGTGCTCCAGTCGTATTCATGAAGAAGAAAGATAGGATTTTGTAGTTATGTCTAGACTATCATGAGCTAAATAAAAACACCATCAAGAACAAGTACCTGTTGCCTAGAATTGACGATCTCTTCAATCAATTACAAGGGATCCATGTGTTCTCCAAGATCGATCTTCAGTCGGGATATCATTAACTTCAGAATAAGCAGGAGGATGTGGAACAAATGGCATTTCAGACGAAATATAGCCATTCTGAGTTTATCGTGATGCCCTTCAAATTAACGAATACTCCTGCGGTATTTATGGACTTGATGAATTGGGTTTTTTAACCCTATTTGGATAAATTTATTGCGATTTTCATCGATGACTTCCTGATCTATTTGAAGAGTTGTGTTGAGCGTGAGGAGCATTTGAGGACCGTGCTCTAGACACTTCGAGAGCATAAGTTATTTGTGAAGCTGAAGAAGTGTAAGTTTTGGCTCGATGAGATTGTGTTCTTAGGCCACGTCATTTCTAATGGAAGTGTCACGGTAGACCCGAAGAAGATTGAAGCCGTGATCAATTGGAGTTGACCGATGACGGTGACGGAGGTCCGTAGCTTCTTGGGTATGGCCGGATATTATCGCTGCTTTCTAGAGAATTTCTCTTAGATTTCTTTACTGCTTACCCAATTAATGAAGAAGGAAGTGAATTTTGAATGGATTGAAGAGTGTGATCAAAGCTTTCAAGAGTTGAAGGATCATTTGACTTCGGCATCGATTCTGACTATCCCTGAGGTTCCGGTGATTTTAAGGTTTATTGTGATGCTTCTAAGGTTGTCCTTGGATGTGTTTTGATGTAGAATGGAAAGGTGGTTACTTATGGGTCTCAGCAGTTGAAGGTTCATGAAAATAACTATCCAACCCACGATTTGGAGTTAGCCACCGTGGTATTTGCATTAAAGATCTAGAGGTATTATCTGTACAGCAAGAAACCTTTGGTGTATTCTAATCACAAGAGCCTAATGTATCTATTCTCTCAGAAAGAGCTGAATATGAGGTAGCGGATATGGATCGAGTTTCTTAAGGATTATGATTGTGAAATTCACTATCAGCCGGGGAAAGCAAATGTGGTCACGGATTCTTTAAGTTGAAAAACCAGTTTTGTGGCGAGGATGCAAATCAAGCAGATGAAGATGTTGGATTGTTTGAAGTTTTGTAATATTCAGCGATATGTTTGGAGTAATCGGATGATATTGTCTTTCTTGCAAGTTAGCCTGAGATCTTCTAGTGGATTAAAGAAGGGAAGGCAAGTGATCCATTCTTGATGGATATTGTTGGAGATCTTGGTCAAGACTCTCGGATAGATTTCAGTGTCCATGCTGATGGGGTCTTGAGATTCCGGGAGCAATTGTGTGTGCTTGATGATAAGGGTCTTAAGGAAGAAATCATGAAGGAGGTTCATCGGACCAGGTACACTATCCACCCTAAGATTAATAAGATGTACCAAGACCTAAAAAAATATTCCGGTGGAGGAATACGCAAAGGGAGATTGTAACGACCCAGCTTCTGAAGCATAGAAAGTTCCAGTCATCGAGTCAAAATAATCAAATGATCAAGGAAAAACTAAAGGTTATCCGGTCAACGCAGTTGACCGAAAAATGTAATAAGAAGTTCCAAACCGGCCTTAGAGCATATTTTGAAATCTGAAATTGTCTCCTGAACTTAAAGTCCGGCATGGTTTTGTGAGGCTGAAGTGGCCTTGAAGTCCGGAGTAGTTTTGTGTGAAGTAAGGCTGAAGTGGCCTGACGACCAGAGCAGCCTTTGTGTGAGGAAAAAGAAGTTTGTCTTCTCTTAGCGTAAAAGAAGTCTGTCCTCCCTTAGTGTAAAAGCAATCCGGCCTTTCACTTAAGCTGAAGTCAAGACTGGCCTTGTGTGTTGGTAAAGCCGGAGTAGAATTATGGGTACAAGGAGAGTAAAATCCGAAGTTGATGAGAAGGTAATGGACGGAGTGAATAATAAAAAGTTGACCGGAATTGGAGATGTTGACCAGATTTGAAGGAGTTGGCTGGATTTGAGGGAATTACGTTGACCGGATTTAAGGAGGTTGACCAGATTTTGAAGAAGTTGACCGGCGACTAAAAACAAAAGCAGCCTTGTTATTTGGTTAGGATCCAACTAGGGCTCGACCAAATGAGGTAGGTAAACTACCTCATCACACCCTGGGTAGAAGTACTGAGGCAAGTAAACTAACCTGCTACTTCCACCAAATCACTGACGGCAAGTACCGAGTAGGTAACTTACCTCAACTTACCCCACCTACTCCCTCCTCTTTATATAAGCTCAGGTTGAGAGATGAGTGTGAGTTTCTGGCACCAAGGAAGAATAAGAAGCGAAGAAAGAGGGAAGAACTTTAAGGTAGCTGGAGTGGGCAGTCAGGCAAGTGTACCTCGGACGCTGATTTTTAAGTCATGTTTTAAGAATATTGCAAGTGTACTCCCTGTTTTTAAAGCTTATGTTTGAAATGCAAGTTACTTCGGACGCTGTTTTTAAGTTCAGTTTTTAGTTCAATTGCAAATACACTGCACTCTGTTTTGCTGCAAGTATTCGGACGTTAACACGTTTTCGTTTGAATCTGTTCTAAAGTTCATGACGCCTGTTTTCCTACTTTCTGAACTTACATGAAATCCGGACCAAAGGTTACAACCGGCATTTGGCATGAAAATGGCATTTGCTTGAAATTGAACACGGCCTTAATGTAAAGGGAACTCCGGCCTTAATGAAAATGAACTCTGACTTTAAAATGAACTCCGGCTTTGAGAAAATAAGCTCCGTCCCTTGATGTGAAATGAACTCCGGCTTTAAAGTGAAATAAACTCCAGCTTTAAAAGGGAAATGAACTCTGGCCAGTGAACTCTGCCTTTTGTCAAAAAGTACTCCGTCCTTTGAGTAAAAAGCAGTCCGTCTGAAAAGTACTCCGTCCTTTGAGTAAAAAGCAGTCCGTCTAAAAAGTACTCCGTCCTTTGAGTAAAAAGCAGTCCGTCTGAAAAGTACTCTGTCCTTTGAGTAAAAAGTTGTCCGTCTGAAAAGTACTCCGTCCGAAAAGCGCTCCTTCCAAAAGTACTCCGTCCTTTGAGAAAACGAGCTCCGTCCCTTGAGAAAACGAGCTCCGTCCTTCGAGAAAATGAGCTCCGTCCTTTGAGAAAACGAGCTCCGTCCTTTGAGAAAACGAGCTTCATCCTTAAAGAAAACGAGCTCCGTCCCTTGAGAAAACGAGCTCCGTCCTTTCAGAAAACGAGCTCTGTCCTTTGAGAAAACGAGCTCCGTCCTTCGAGAAATCGAGATCCGTCCTTCGAGAAAACAAGCTCCATCCTTCGAGAAAACGAGCTCCGTCCTTCGAGAAAAAGAACTCCGTCCGAAAAGCACTCCGTCCCAAATGAACTCCGACAGTAATAAAGAAAAAGAGCTCCGGCTTGTATAAGAAAAAGAACTCCATCCTTTTTTTGGAAAAAGAACTCCGGCCTTAATATGAAAATGAACTCCGGCTTTGTATAAGAAAATGAGCACTCCGGCCTTGAGCACTCCGGCTTGTATTCTGACTTTGAACTAAAAATGAACTCCGGCTTGTATTCTGACTTTGAACTGAAAATGAACCCCGGCTTGTATTCTAACTTTAAACTGAAAATGAACTCCGGCTTGTATTCTGACTTTGAACTGAAAATGAACTCCGGCTTGTATTCTGACTTTAAACTGAAAATGAACTCCGGCTTGTATTCTGACTTTGAACTGAAAATGAACTCCGGCTTGTATTCTGACTTTGAACTGAAAATGAACTCTGGCTTGTATTCTGACCTTGAACTAAAAATGAACTCCGACTTGTATTCTGACTTTGAACTAAAAATAAACTCCGGCTTTTAAGTTAGTTCACTCCAGCCTTTATGAAAGAAAGAACTCCGGCTTTAAGAAGAAAACTAACTCCAGTTTTAGGAAGGAAATGAACTCCAATTTTAAGAAGGAAATGCACTCCGGTTTTTAAGAAGGAAAAGAACTTCGGTTTTAAGATATTAAAGGAATATGGCTATACGGACTTCAATTGTTTGAAGTTAAAAATAAACGCTATAAGAATAAGGAAAAATGCATGTAAAAGGGACAGCAGGTGGAACTCTATGACTTCCAGACTTTTATGATAGATGGTCATCAAAACGATAAGAACTCAGAACCGAGTCCCAATAAACTTGATGCAAAAGATGAATGATAGCCGTCCTCGGGGCTTGGTACAAGGAGGGAATGATAGCCGTCATCGGGGCTTGGTACAAGGTGGGAATGATAGCCGTCCTCGGGGCTTGGTACAAGGAGGGAATGATAGCCGTCCTCGGGGCTTGGTACAAGGAGGTAACGATAGCCATCCTCGGGGCTTGGTACAAGGAGGTAACGATAGCCGTCCTCGGGGCTTGGTACAAAGAGGTAATGATAGCCGTCCTCGGGGCTTGGTACAAGGAAGGAATGATAGCTGTCCTCGGGGCTTGGTACAAGGAAGGAATGATAGCCGTCCTCGGGGCTTGGTACAATGAGGTAATGATAGCCGTCCTCGTTTGGGCTTGGTACAATGAGATAATGATAGCCGTCCTCGGGGCTTGGTACAAGGAGGGAATGATAGCCGTCCTCGGGGCTTGGTACAAGGAGGAAATGATAGCCGTCCTCGGGGCTTTGTACAAGGAGGGAAATAATATGAAGTACCCTTTACCGTTTTACCGATATGTAAAATAATGTATGGTACAGTGAAAAGATGGTAATGAATCGTATACCGTGAAAAGTTGATAGAGTATCATCTGATGAAAAGATGATAATGAATCGTATACAGTGAAAAGATGGTAATGAATCGTATACAGTGAAAAGATGATAGAGTATCATCTGATGAAAAGATGATAATGAATCATATACAGTAATGAATCGTATACAGTGAAAAGATGATAATGAATCGTATACAATAATGAATCGTATACAATGAAAAGATGATAATGAAAAGATGACAGTGAATAGTATGGAGTATTGTTTTCAGTTTTACCATGCATCAGTAAAGTTTATAGCTATTGTTTTACAGTCTATAGTGTAACGATTTATGAAGCATGAGATTTAATGTCGTTATAGTATGTCTTTACTGTTTTTCCAGATAATGTTTTGATTAAACGTTCTGGTTCTGCATGATTATATGATCGTTTTGGCATAACCGTTTTACAGTTCATATGCATGTACCTTGTTGAGCCTCGGCTCACTGTTTTATATTTTACCCCTACAGATGAAGCTTTAGAGCTTGTGCCTGACGAGTTGGAGTGATTAGAGCTTGTCTGAAGGATTAAAGACCTCGGAATCTTATTCTGGAGAAATATTATTGTAATGACTTGATGGACTTCAATGGTTAAACATTTTGGCTATGTACTCGGAAATAAATATCTTGGAATGAATATGAATGCTTCCGCAAGTGTTAGAATAACTTCCGCTACACTTATTATGGTTAAAAGTATATGGATCCTAGATGGCATCTGTGATGCTGTGTTGCACCCAATTGGTTTAGTTGGGTTTTTCAATTGTGTTATAAATGACGGAATCAAAAAAAAAAATCTGTGTTCCGTCACAGAGATCATTGCTTTTGTTGGGAGATGCCTTATTTGTCAGCAATTGAAAGCTGAGAGGAGGAAGCCCTTGGGTTTATTGCAACCTTTGCCCATTCCAAGTCGGAAGTGGAAGGATATTTCTATGGATTTTGTCGTGGGCTTGCCTAGGATCCCAAAAAATCATGATGCAATTTGGGTCATTGTGGATTTGCTAACTAAATCAGCTCATTTCTTAACTATTCGGACAATTTATTCTCGTGATCTCCCGGCACAACTGTATATCAATGAAATTGTTAGATTGCATAGAGTGCTAGCATCTATTGTGTCTGATCATGGTCCATGTTTCATATCTAAATTTTGGGAGAGTTTGCACCGAGAATTAGGGACAAACTTAAAATTCAGTATAGTGTATCGGTCTCAGATAGATGGCCAGTTTGAGTGGACTATCCATGTGTCGGAACGGGTCCTTATCCTCTAAAGACCTCCGTCAATAAACATGCAAAACTAATACTCCAAATTTAAACACATTAATTTCTATAAAAAATAGGGCAAAGTTCCCTCTAAAAACGGGCCAAAACCATACAAACAACCTGAAGTACGACCCTACATACAACACATACATAAATATTCCTCATCGTTTTAACCCACAACACATACGCAACATATCCATAGGACCAACAGACTCCATGTCATCCATGGCTCCAACACAGTACTCCTAAACTACTGTATTGGATTTAAGAAAGATGCCATCTAGAACCAAAACAAATTCAAATATCAAAAACAATGCGGAAGCAACTATCATCATATATCAATTTGCGGAAGTAAAAACATTACATTCATCAAGGTACAAAAACATTCTATATCATCATAGTATATAACATTCCTTCAAAATACTAACTATATACATTTACAAGTCCTCAAACATTCAAAATCTTCAAAAGCTTTCAAGCTCCACAAGCTTCTTCTGGCCAATTCCTATCTTTGGTCCTTTCTATCAAGTTTCAGCTTATTTGGGAGAGAATTAAAAGTAAAGATGAGTAATTGCCCAACAAGGTACCCAAAATAGTAAGAAGATACAAATATTATATAAAATATGTAAAGCATAAGGAGAATGGAACTTAGAAGAAATTTGGAAAATCAAACATATATGTAGACGAGACAAAAGCATAATTCGATGCATAAACATAAAAGAGTTATGTTCAAAAGTTCTTGGTTCTTCATTGAAAGTTTTTGTCCAAAATCCTCATTCAAAGTTCTAATCCGAAGGTCCAAAGTTCTTATTCAAATTATCCGAAGATCTGATATTCTCATTCAAGGTTCTAATTCGAAGGTTCAAAGTTCTTATTCAAATGATTCAAAGATCTGATATTCTCATTCAGGGTTCTAATTCGAAAGTTCAAAGTTCTCATTCAAATGATCCGAAAATTTGATGTTCTAATTCAAACTTCTAATTCGAAGGTTCAAAGTTCCTATTCAAATGATCCGAAGATCTGATATTCTCATTCAAAGTTCTAATTTGAAGGTTCAAAGTTCTTATTCAAATGATCTGAATTATCGATATTCTCATTTAAAGTTCTAATTCAAAGGTTCAAAGTTCTTATTCAAATGATCCGAAGATCTGATATTCTCATTCAAATGATCCGAAGTTCTTATTCACAGCTCTATCCTCCAAAATTTACATCCCAAGGAAGGATGATCAAAGTTCTCTTATCCAAATTCTTAGTTCAAACATGAATTCCTCCTTATTTACATTTGAAGGACAAGATGTTCAATTAGGCCTAATCATTGTTTAACGCCCCACGAAAGGCGGTCCACACATCACTTGGTGGACGGGGTTATACCCCTGGCATGCCGGTGAGCTCTAGGCCGAAGCCATCAAATAGGCTTGGAGCTCTCAATTATATCGGACGGTGTAACATGTTACAATTTTTCAGAAGAAACTTGTCCGAATAGCCCATATAACTTATCAAATAGCTTTTCCTCTTCATAGCTCGAGATTTACAAATACCCTACTCTCCATTTTCGAGCTAGGGTTTGAAGTGAAGCCTCTGGACACAAATCGAACACATAATACATGCCAAACAACGAAATCGAAACCATACATTATTATATTTATGCATAAATATAAAATCTATCCAATAAATTATGAGAAACATGCAAAATTTTCGAGCTAGGGTTTGCGGCAAACTATCTGGACATAAATCGAACACAAAACATGAGCCAAACAACGAAATCAAAGCCACAATTCATAATAATCATGTATAAACACAAAATCTAGCCATAAAATCATGAGAAACATGCATTATTTGTAACATAACTTAGAGGACGAGGGTTTTACAGCATAAATGTCAAAGTGGGGATATTAAAAAGCGATAAAAATGGAAAACAAAGTTCAGGGTACACTTGCCTTAACCTAATCTACCATTTTTCTTACTCTGATCGGATCGAAAGCTGCCAAAATCTCCTTCTCCTTCCCTTTTCTCCTCTTTCTTCCTTTGCTACTGTAACGGAACAGGTCCTTATCCTTTAAAGATCCTCCGTTAATAACATATAAAACTAATGACGAAAAATTTTGAACCATTCAATGCATACACAGGATCACATCAACTACCACAAAACCTCAACTACTACATTGAGTCAAATGAGAGATGCCATCTAGGTACCTAAAATTAATTTGCGGAAGCATATTTATATCCTTACATAATCTTGTGGAAGCATTTTATGTCATATGGTTAACTTACCTACCATAACATGCATCTTCTTGTCTTCATAATCTAGCTACCTTCTAACTATCCTTTATCTCTATCAATCTCCTCAGACTTTTGCTTAACAATGCCATCTGGGAAGGGAAAATAAAAACAGCAAGCGTGAGCTTACTAGCTCAGCAAAGTACCACA
The DNA here is from genome assembly GCA_033239525.1 of Nepenthes gracilis. NCBI lineage: Eukaryota > Viridiplantae > Streptophyta > Magnoliopsida > Caryophyllales > Nepenthaceae > Nepenthes > Nepenthes gracilis. Next base: position 19,499,976 of record BSYO01000003.1, on the reverse strand, counting down.
AAATAAAACATACTAAAAACAAAAATATCTATACATATATTTTAACTAATCATAATGCAAGCATAAACACAAATTCGTTTCTGATAATTATGCTTAAAGAGGCAAAGCTTAATTATGAGCTCATGAACAATTCTTACTTTTATTTTGTTTTATATTTTCTTTTACTTGTTCCTCTTTCTTCTTCTTTGATTTATCTTAAGGGATCAAGGCTAATAGACCCTACTAGCGGAGGGAGTGGATAATTGAGGATAGATTGTATTCAGTCAACACAATCAAAGGCCTTAGTTCTTGTTCGTGCATGCATCTTTCATAATCACAATTCTTGGTTTTTTTCCTCCTTGTATAACGCCCCGAGGATGGAAATCTTGGTTCTTTTCCTTCTTGTACAATGGCCCAAGGACGGCAATCTTGGTTATTTTCCTCCTTGTATAACGCTCTGAAGACGGTGGACCACATATCACTCTATGGATAGAGTTATCCTCGATTACCACTGTAACTTCCTAGGACTTGCCAGGAATATCACCCACTTCACATAAGTAGCCAGGTACGTGGCCAGGGTGTCCCTTGGGTCTCCACTATGATTTTTATGGTAGGCCAAAGAAGATTACCTGCTGAACTATCCTTGATCCAATTTCTTATTATTTTTTCTTAACTTGGTGAATCTTGATTTCTTGCATTTTTCAGTGGCCATTTCATTGAAGTTCTTATCCTTGGAGATCTCAGCTCTTGCATTCTTATTCTTGTCTTTTATTAAGTCACAGTCACTTTAATTTCTTAGGAAGCCATTCAGATATTCTAGTCATCACTTGATGTTCTTCATAATCGTTTATCATATGACTTTTAATCATGTGTCAATTAATACTTCACAATATAACATGTGCAGATCATGACACAATGTTTCATCCTTACTTTTTCTACTTAATTGTTTATTTCTCCTCAGTCACTATCCTTCACATCTCCTAATTCATATTTCTTATCGGTTACTATTTTTCTCATCTATTATTTCATCAAACAATTGTAGATAGTAGTATTCATCAGACTTTAATATTTCGTAATAACATCTTTCCAATATCAGAATTTATTTATTTATCATAAAACATGAGTAATATAATCAAATTAATAATTTATAATACTTACATAAAATTCATGATATTTATTTATAATATTATGAAAAGTATGTAATATTTTACACAAATTTCATAGTTGGAGAATTATTAAAATATTAATAGAGAAAACAAGAGTTAGGTACACTTGCCTATGGTTGGATCCCCTTTTCCCTTTCTCTTATCTACTTCGCAGTTCTGCTGCGCTGCTTTGCTCGTCTGCTGCCTTGTTCTACTACCACACCGTCCCCCTCTTCTCTCCTCCTCATCCTATTTGTAAGCGCAACTTCTCCCTTCTAGAGGCTTCTAGTTTTTTTCTGAGCATTCACGCATCTGGAGTATTCTAAAAATTTCGGTAATCTTTTCCTGTGTCGATTGAATGGCATTTTTATCAATTCTTGGTTCCAATGCTTTCTCTTATGTTTGTTCCTGTGTTTCCTACCATTTCCTTCTGCCAACATCCAAGTAAATTTGTCAACCGATAATTCTGCCATATTCAGGCATTTACACTGGCCATTTTCCCTTTCATGCATTCTAGTTTATTTACCCATACAGGTTCTAATTATACCAGTCATTCTCTCCAAACCTAGACAAAATGTCACAATTCCTAGTCAATGCGTTGACCGGGATTTTTGGCAATAGGATTCTTTCTCCTTGAAATGCTTTCCTGGGCAATTTAAGTATTAGCCAGTCAATTTACACCTTGGACAATTTGTACCTTAATCAGTCAGGCAATTTGCTTCCCCAAGCGACTAGCCATTATCTACCTTAATCAACCAGCCAATCTAAGCTGTAAAAGCATTCCTGGTGTTTTGCATATTAGCCGGTCAACAGACGTTTGACTGGGAGTTTGCCCTTCATTTTGCATTTTGTCCGGTCAGCATGTTGACTAGACATTTCCTTACTTAACCCAGTCACTCAACTACTAAGGTGGCTTGTCTTTCTGCGGCGGCTAACGTGGCTCATGGCTACTTATTTTCCTTCGACTAAAGCAGCCATCTTCCCACGGCTGTAACTAGCGGCCAGTTTCCAAACTGATGCTCACATTTTTTTCGGTCAACGGACGTTTGACCTGGCAATCCCTCCTTCATTTTGAATTTTGTTCGGTCAACACGTTGACCGGACAATTTCCTCAACTTTTTTTTTGCCGATCGACGTATTTTTCTTCAGCCGAGCACTCTTCCTTAATTCATCTTAGCCAATCAAACAGGTGACCGGAATTCCTTCCTGATTTCTAACCTGGCCATTGTTTATTAATTAGCCATCGGCTTGCCCTTTTTCATTTTTCCAGTCAACGAATGCATTGACGGATCATCTTCTTTTTTTTTTCCTTCCATCCTGCCGGTCAACTCACAATTTTCAGTCAACATTTTCTTGCATATTTCCAATTACTCCAAAAATGCCGGTTACTCCAAAATGTCGGTCAACTTCCTAAATTTTTTGGTCAGCATAATTCTTGCGAACACTTTCTACCGGTTATGGCCAAACTTATTATATTACAATTATTATATATATTTAAAAATCAAAATATTACAGCTGCTCTATTTTTGTGCCCCTTGTTCTCACCCCTTCCCTTTTACAACAAAAACAAAATTAAGTCGCTGGAACAAAATCACACCCGCGCTCAAGTGTGCGGTGAGCACAAGTTTGGAACAATTGGCACCTCCCACGTGGCTCAAGCAAATAGCAATCCATGACCATTCTATTTTCAGCGCCTCCTTTGCGATCGATCGAGCAACGAGCGCAATACATTCTATTTTTAGTGCCTCCTTGGGCGCTCGAGCCAGCGGCGTACGCGGGCTTTTTTGAAGTAATCTGTTTTTGGTGCCCTCTTTGGGCTTGATCCTGCAGCGAGCCCAGCCCTACATCAACCAACAGAATGATAATTTTTCAAATTTTTCTAAAATTCACTTATTCCAAACTTAATTATATTAATTATATTAACTTAATAACTAGGATTTACTATATTCTAGAAACAAGGTCATCACAATCCAAATATTAGAGGACAAACTTAGAGCCTCTGTGATGGAGTTAAAGGAAAATTAGGATGATCACTTGGCATTCGCTAAATTTATAAATAATAGTAGTTTTTGTGACAGAACAGATTTTTTCTTTTTTTTTGTCCTCAAAGCTTCCGTCAAACAGAAACACAATTGAAAACCCAAACTAAACCAATTAGGTGAACCACAGGATCACAGATGCCATCTAAGACACATATACTTTTAACCATAATAAGTATAGCGAAAGTTGATCTAATACTTGCGGAAGCATTCATATTCATTCCAAGATATTCATTTCCGAATACATAGCCAAAAATATTTAACCATAGAAGTCCATCAAGTCATTGCAATGATATTTCTCTAAAATAAGCTTCCAAGGTCTTTAATAATCCTTCAGACAAGCTCTAATCACTCCAACTCGTCAGGTACAAGCTCTAAAGCTTCATCTGTAGGGGAAAAAATATAAAACAGTGAGCCGAGGCCCAGCAAGGTACATACATATGAACTGTAAAACGATTATGCCAAAACGATCATATAATCATGCAGAACCAGAATGTTTAATCAAATGATACCAAATCTCATGCTTCATAAATCATTACACTATAGACTGTAAAATGATAACTATAAACTTTACTGATGCAAGGTAAAACTGAAAACAATACTCTATACTGTTCATTCTATCATCTTTTCACTGTATACGATTTATTATCATCTTTTTATTGTACCATACATTATCATCATTTTACTGTAATATAACATATCGGTAAAACGGTAAACGGTACTTTATATTATTCCCCTCCTTGTACCAAGCCCCGAGGACGGCTATCATTAACTCCATGTACCAAGTCCCGAGGACGGCTATCATTACTTCAGTGTACCAAGCCCCGAGGACGGCTATCATTACCTCCGTGTACCAAGCCCCGAGGACGGCTATCATTACCTCCGTGTACCAAGCCCCGAGGACGGCTATCATTACCTCCGTATACCAAGCCCCGAGGACGGCTATCATTCATCTTTTATCAAAAATCCTTTATTGAAATCAGACTTGCATATTATATCTTTAGCTATTTTTAAGTATCCACATATTATACTTGGGACCGGTGCAGATTCTTATCAAGGAAAGGCCGAACATATTCTCAAAACATATTTTACTGGGGACCGGTGCAGATTTTTATCAAGGGCCGGAGCTCTTTCGAAGCCGGTTTCATTTTCAGTACAATCCGGAGCTCATTTTCAATTTGGAGTCGGAATTCATTTTTAGTGCAAAAGAAGGAGTTCTGGAGTGCTCAAAAAGCCGGAGATCTTGGTTTTAATCAGGCGGAGCTCTTTTTGGACGGCGTATTTTCAAAAAGGACGGAGCTCTTTTGGACGGAGTACTTTTCTTAAGGGACGGAGCTCTTTTCTTAAGGGACGGAGCTCTTTTGGACGGCGTATTTTTAAAAGGGACGGAGCTCTTTTGGAAGAAGCACTTTTCTTAAGGGACGGAGCTCTTTTCTCAAAGGACGGAGTACTTTTGGACGGAGTTCATTTAAGGGCGGAATTCATTTCACATTAAGGCCTGAGTTCTTTTTCAAAAACCGGAGTTCTTTTTCAAAAACCGGAGTTCCTTTTGACAGAGGCCGGAGCTCTTTTGACAGATGTAACGACCCAGATTTAAAACATAGAAAATTCCAGTCATTAGATCCGGTCAACGGCAGTTGACCAAAAAAATGTAATAAGAAAATAACTTGGCGTGAAGAAGGAATCACGTTCTGCCCTGCTTGATGAAAATAAGTCTGGAATGTTCTTGATAAAAGAAGTCTGGACTTCCTTAATAAAAATCCAGACCGGATTCCCTTGAAGAAAAGAAGTTCGGATTTCCTTGAAGAAGAGAAGTCCGGATTTCCTTGAAGAAAAGAAGTCCGGATTTTCATGAGAAAAAGAAGTTCGGATTTCCTTGAAAAGAAGTACTCCGGATTTTCGAAGTAAAAAGAAGTCCGGATTTGCTTGAAAGAAGCACTCCGGATTTCCGATGTAAAAAGAAGTCCGGATTTAATGAAAATGAAGTCCAGTCTGTAAGGACGGAATGCGGTGTGTGTGAAGTAAAGACGGAGTAGATTGGGTTCAATGAGATGAAAAGCGGAAGTCAATATTGAAGGAGTAATCCGGTCAACGTAAAATGTTGACCGGAAAAACGTAAACGAATGGATGGAAAGGAAAGAAGAGCGAAATCCAGTCAACACCAATAGTTGACCGGAAGGAATTAAGTCCGGTCAAAGAAAATTTATAAGGAAACACGTTGGGAAGGCACGGCCATAAATAATTTAGCTATTCCCAAAACTTGTTGGAAAATGTAAATCATAAATGAGCCTCTGTGGAAAATATAAAATCATAAATAACACCCTTGGGAAAATGTAAAGCCATAAATGATGGCCACCTAACCCACGGGCTATAAATAAGGACTTAAGAATATCAGAAAAAGGCACCCACTAGAAACTCCTAGTAAAGAAAGAGACCGAAGGCTAAGGCAAAGTAGAAAAGGAATTCAGGCAAGATACTCACCCCTATTTCTAAAACTCATGTTTATTTATGTTGCTATGAAAGTATATGATATTCCGTATGAAGTATGTCTTTGCTGTTTTATGACTTATCATTCTGAAATGCATGTTTAAAAAGAAATTATGTTACGCATGATGTTAGATTTATTCTGTTTATGATTAATTATCAATTGTTATGAATTTTGATAAATGCATGTTTACGGAAAAGAATTTAGGCCTTAAGATGGAACAAGAACTCCTGCTATTGATCTCTGGTTTCTGTCAAAAAGATCTCTGAATTTAAGATAAAAGACCTCTGCCATTTTTACAGAAAATGATTTAGAGCTCCGGCATTTTAGAGAATGACTTCCGATTTAGAGCTCCGGCATTTTGGAAAATGAACTTCGGATTAGGGCTTTGATTAACAGTAAATGAATTCCGGAATTTGAAAGCTTCAGATTTTGAAATAAAATGAGCTTCAGATTTAGAGCTTCGGATTTTAACAGAAATGCACTCCGGATTTAGAACTTCGGATTTTAACAGAAATCGAACTCCGGATTTTAGAACTTCGGATTTTGAAAGAAATCACTCCGGATTTACGAACTTCGGATTTTGAAAGAAAAGTACTCCGGATTATGGAAAAGAAAAGCACTCCGTCCATTTTAAAAGAAGCACTCCGTCCCTTTGTTTTAAAAGAACTCCGGATTTTTGAAAGGCACTTCGTCCCTTTGAAAAGAAAAGCACTTCGTCCTTTTGAAAAGAAAGGCACTCCGTCCCTTTTAAGAAAAAGAACTTCGGACTTTGTTAAAAATGTACTCCGTCCTTTATGAATAAAGAACTCCGGTTTCGATGATCTTTGGATTTCAGAAAAGAACTCCGGCTTTGACTAAAGAAACGAACTCCGACTTTGTAAGAAAAGAACTCCGGCAATAATAAAAGAACTTCGGCTTTAGGAACTACGGCCTTCCGTTTGAAAAGAACTTCAAAATTTAATGAACAAGACTCTGTCCTTTTTATTGAAAAAGAACTTCGGATATTGAACTTCGGATTTTTGAAAGATGAACTCCGGCTTTTGATAAGATGTTATGGACTTCAATGAATGAAGTAAAGAACAAGACTATATGAAAACACATGGATTGTGGACAGCAGGTGGAACTCTTCCGACTTTTGATTTATGATGATTGGCCATTAAAGAACACGAACCAAGAACCGAGTTTCCGTTAAGCTTGCTATTAAAGATGGATGAAGGATATTGGAGTGACACTCGAGGATGCCTCCTGGGCCACGGGAGGGAACCTTTTGGTGGCATAAGAACTATGGACTATGGCCCCGTATGCCGGGTTAAAGGCATTACCTTCCGCCCCAGGGAGTATAATGAGGGGATACGGCTTTAGGTTGTGGGATAGCACACAACCCGCCCTCGATGTTGTCCGCTCCCGTCCGGTCCCTAAAGATGATACGAATTCCGAATGATTTTGATGAATTTTTCCGAAGACAAGATGAAAAGAATAAGAACTGAAGAAGAAACAATATGATGAATTTCTTATGCTATGCTATATTATGAAATTATGTTTTAATCAAATTATATGTATGTTTATGTTTTCTGCATGTGAGTATCCTGCTGGGCTTTGTAAGCTCATTCTTGCCACTTTTCAGATGACAAGCTTATGGAAGATGACGTTGAATAGAACCTTATGGTGTAGCTGAATGGTTAAGCTGGCTGGAGCAGATTTTTGAGAGCTTTGTTTATTTTGCTTTTTGAGGAAACTTGTAAAATTTATTCCGCTGCTTATGAATATTAGTATGTTTCCGTGATACTTTGGGATTAATGAAATCATAAATCTCTAGTATGCATCTCAGGTTCAAAAGAAGAAAAGAAAAATTTTTATGTCCACCTATATATATCTTTTCTTAATTTATTTAACAGCAAGGATTTTGGATTTGACGGCGGCTTTAGTTGAGGGTAAAAAGTCGGGTCGTCACAACAGAGGCTGGAGTTCTTTTTTTGGAGTACTTTTTCATCCAAATCCGGAGTTCGAAAGCCGAAGCTGTTTTTCATCCAAATCTGGAGTTCAAAAGCCGAAGCTGTTTTTCATCCAAATCCGGAGTTCAAAAGCCGTAGTTGTTTTTCATCCAAATCCGGAGTTCTTTTTATTTATTATACAAGCCGGAGTTCATTCTTTCATAAGGACGGAGTGCGTAAACTCAAAAGCCGGAGTTCATTTTCAGTTTCAGTTCATTTCTGTTTCAGTTCAAAGTCAGAATTACAAGCCAGAGTTCATTTTCAGTTTTAGTTCATTTCAGTTTCAGTTCAAAGTCAGAATTACAAGTCGGAGTTCATTTTCCTCAAGGGACGGAGTTCTTTTTAACAAGAGGCGGAGTTCAAAAGCCAGAGCTCATTTTGCTTTAAAGCCGTAGTTCAGTTTACATTAGGGCCGAAGTTCAATTTACATTAGGGCCGGAGTGCTTTTGGGATGGAACTCGTTTTACATTACAGAAGGTGGATATTCAATACAGAAAGCAGGAAACTTAAACACAGAGTACACTTCAACATTCTTAAAACATGAGCTTAAAAGCATCGCAGAGTACACTTGCAGTATACCTGAAGCATGAACTTAAAACAGTGTCCGAAGTAACTTACAGTAAAGCACGAATTTAGAAATAGAGCAGAATACTTTGGCAATGAACTTAAAAACGGCGTCCGAGGTACACTTGCCTGACGGGCTGTCTCAAAATTCTTCCCTCCTTGCCTGACAGTTGGTTTTTACCATCTTAGAGCTCTCTCATTCACTCCCTTCTTCCTTACTGCTTGCCAGGTTCCCTCGTTTTTCCATCATCCATCGCTGGTTTATATAGAGGAGAGAGTAGGTGGGGTAAGTTGGGTAAGTTACTTACTCCCACACTTGTTTGCAGACGGTAGGTGGAGTAACTAGATTAGTTTACCTACTCCTTTTTTGTCGTCGCCTAGTTGGATTCTAACTGAAGTCTACTTTTGTATTTAGTTTTATTAATTTATTCCGGCCAACTGCTCCTTATTTATTGCCAATGCTGCTGATCGACTCTCCAATTCCAGTCAACTTCCTCTTATTATTCACGCCATCCATCACCTTCTCATCAACTTTGGATTTTATTCTCCCTGCACCCAAAATTCTACTCCGGCTTTACCAACACACAAGGCCGGACTTGATTATTTTATGCAAAGGGCCTGACTGGATTATTTCATGTAAATGGCCGAAGTTGATATGTTCAGGCTGGACGGACCTCTTTTCAAAAGGCTAGAGTTGATTTTTCATGTAAAAAGGGCGGATTGGATTTTCACATGCTCAAAGCCGGACTGCACAAAGCCGGACTTGATTTTTGCCTTAAGGAAACCGAACTGATTTCTTCACATAGAAAACCGGACTGATTCTTTGACTTCCTTGCAGGGCAGGTCGAACTTGATTATTCTTTAAAAAGGCCCGGACTCGATTATTTTTAGACACAAGGGAAAGTTGAACCTCTTTTTGACCCATATAAGGCCGGTCTTCTCCAATTTAAGCATCCTTCAATTTTCCTCTATTCTTTGATTATTTTGATTCCATGACTGGGACTTTTACATTTTAGAATCTGGGTCGTCACAGTTTTCAGGCGAGTGTTGGCATGACTCCTTTTGAGGCATTGTATGGTAGGAAGTGCCGATCTCCTATCCATTAGAAAGAGATAGGAGATAGACGTTATTTGGGTCCAAATGTGATTCGAATGACATCGGAGAAGATTGCAATGATTTTTAAGAAATTGAAGATGGCTCAGAGTTGGCAAAAGAATTAAGCCGACCGAATGAGATTTGAGCTCAGATTCGAGATTGGCGATTTTATTTTTCTCAAATACCCATCGTGGAAGGGGACTTCTAGATTTGGTGTTAAAGGAAAGCTAAAGCCACATTTATAGGACCTTTCGAGATTTTGGAGAGAGTTGGAGAAGAGGCGTATCATTTGGTGTTGCCACAAAATTTGGCCAATGTGCATAACGTTTTCCATATCTCGATGTTGTGGAAGTACGTCCACGATCTGACACATGTCATCGATTACAACCCCTTAGTTATCCAAGAAGATTTATCATAATCGGAGGGGCCAGTTCAAATTTTGGATTAGAAGGATCAAATTTTGCACTCGAAAACCATTCCTCTAGTTAGAGTTTTGTGGAAGAACCACTTCCGCAAGAAAATGAGATGGAAGATGGAAACATAGGAATAGGCAATGGGGGACGCCCGCTGGGTGCCCAAGGCAGCGCTGCAGGCGCCCAATCCAGAGGACCCACGCCTACCGAGTGCTTGATCACCACGGCAGGCATTGGATCTAGCTACAATGTGCTTGCTGTATGCCGGGTTGGCGCTTGAGCACCAGCCCGTAATATAAAACCCCACAAGGTTTTCTCCTGCATCATTTTTTGGCATTCCAATGAGAGAGAGAGCACACGAAAAAGAAGAGAAAGAAGGGAGAGATCGAGGTTTCTGAGTTTAATTCTGTCTTAAAGCTAGTTAGAGAAGTAATAGATCAAGTTGAGGAAAGTACACCCATACGCTTTTCTTTCTCTTATTATACTTTTTCGTTCATTCTTCTCGGGTATTTTTGTTCTGATACCCATCCAAAGTATATATTTTACGAAACCCATAACTTGAGCATGATTATTTGTTGATTTGGTATCCAATTTGTTAGTTTTACACGGTTTTGTGTTTAAGGGTAAACCTTTACCAGCGACAGACACTTTCACCCATTTATTTTGGAATTTATGCATGATTTGGCCTTAGATTATTGTAACTCTAGCCTTGTGAACATTTTTACTTTAATTATTTGGTATTTATTGCATGAAAATTTTTTATGTTATTTTGTACAAGTTCCAAGAATTATATGGATGTTTTTGTGAAGGAAATTGTTATCCGGTAGCTACAAAATTATATTTGGCTCATGGTGATAAGAATTTTTAATTTTTTCCATACTTTATATTAGTTTTGCATGTAATTTAAGTCATGTGGAGACTTAAACTCATAAGAATTATGTAAATTATGAAAAGTATAAGAAGAGAATTCCATGATATGTTAAGTTTGATGAACCATTTTCCCAAAGTGAACACGTGTTATGAATGAGTAAGAGATTTTCCTAAGAATAAGTAATTATAAAATTAGACTAAGAATTTATATTTCAGAGGGTAGTATTCTCTCACATACTTTAAGATATTATTGTGGTAGTACGAGGATATCTCTAAGCCACGAGGGACATGGTGGCATAAGCTTTATGGCCTCATTTATCAAGTTATAGGTATACCGCTCACCATGGGATGTTAAATTACGTGGGTTGTGCCTTAGAATGTGTGAAAGTATATACATTCCTTTCCTCATTTAGCTACATCGTTAGCTAGTAAGGCTTACTAGCTCTGATCCGCAAAGATAAAAAAAAATTTCTGTATGTTTTAAAACATAAAGGAATCTGAAATAATATGAAAAAAATGAGTTCTGAAAATGTATTTAACCGTGTTTCGTGCTTATGCATCACGTATTATGCTCCGATTCCCTCCCTTTACTTCACTTTGAGTATATTGCATATTGTCCTTGATTATACGTGCCTTACTGAATAATCAGCTCACTCCTTGCTATTTTATTTTCTTCAGATGAGCACGAGCTTATACTAGAAGAAGTAGAATCTATGAGTTGGCTAGGCTGCAAATCTTGGAAAAAGAGCTTTGTGGACTTAGTTTTTGTAATTTTATACCTTAAGGAGCATTTTGCATATTTTTTATGGATATGTATGTTGATGTATTTGTATATGGATGATGTACAGATAGTTTAGTTTTCACTGTATTTTGATAGTTACATATGCTTCCGCAGGTTATTATGGTTTGATATTAGGTACCTAATAGCATCTTATCTGAACCAACATCGTAATCGAAGTTATGACGTTAATGTCACAAATTTCTATTCGTGGCCTTTTGAATCCTATGTTACAATTTGTGGATATATATAAATATGTGTTGTATAAAAATTTTGTACAGGTTTGTATTAGTCTGATGCCCGTTTTACAGCAGAAATTATGCCGAATTCTAATTAGAATTATGAGGTCATCACACAAATTGTGATCCAAAATCAAATCTAATAATACAAATCATATCAAATAACAAATGGTGATCCGATATCATATCCATCTGAAGTGTGCACTGAACAAAACAAAATCTGAATCCAAATCATATACAAATAACAAAGGTTGGAACAAAATTGTATAATTCAAAACATGTTTTAAAACAAATCACATATCAAAATATACGAGACTGACCAAATTTCCATCCATGGGCATAATGGTGAATCTCAAATCGAAATCCAAATACAAATCTAAGCCAAAATACAAAGCATGCACATATGGAGAACCAAAGATTTTCTTTTAAAACACTAAATTGAGAAATGGTTTCACATACTCTCGGTAGCCTTAAACCAGAGTCATCTGTAATTTCGGCCAGCAGGTTAAGCCATCTATGAACACTATCTCCCATAGATACAAAACTTGCACACTATATTTTGTCATCCGCGACTTTGGATGCAATTCTCAAATTTATCTTATATATTAGAACACCCAGATATATATAAAGTTTTCATAGTTATTTTACAGTAGTTCTCATTTATAAAGAATGGGATAGGTCCAGCTACGAATAAAGCCTCTTCCTGCCTGTAAAAGATAGAGTCACATATCACAAATTTTTCCATCGAGAGAGATGCCACAAATCATATATCCAAATTGGATCACATATCGAATTACAAAGGTTGTGACCTCATCCCCAGCACATACATGTGTACCAATGTACTACCTATATAAGTTTTATACTCATTTTCATAGAAATATATTGATACTGAATATATACAAACTCAAATATTTTTTACCAATTTCCATAAAAATCATAAGACCCCCAAAAATCACAAAACCTGAACAAAACCCCAAATCGACCAGTAAAGAATACATGCATGTCCACAGAAAACAAATAGGGTAAACAAAAATAACATGAATATGGATAAAATCTCTAAAATATGAGAAAACATTATCAGACATGAAATTAGAAAAAAAATAGAGTTTCTAAATACTTGCCCTAACCTTATTGTAACATCCCAAAATATTTTTATCCGATTAAATTTGGATTATTTATTATTTTGGATAATTTTGGGCAATTTGGGCGTGAGAAAAATTATTTAAATATTATAAAAATTTTGGAAAATAATTGGATCTGATAGGCCGGCGTTCAAAGTATGTCGTTCACTCGCTTGAAGATTGATTTGGATTTTTGTGATTTAAAATGGATCTATATATATATATAACGTATTATATAATAATAATAACAATAATAATAATAATAATAATAATAAAGATAGGGAAAAGTAGGAGAAATGAGGGTGCTGGGCAGGATGGGTCATCTAATGAGAGATTGTCCATCACCAAAAAGGTCGGATATGAAGAAATCAGTTGTTGTGGCTAGAGCATTTGCAGTGGCAGTGCCGAGACCCGAGACACCCCCAACGACGGATGGAGGTATTTTCTGACTTGTGGAATTTTGATCTCTGTCTTAATTGATTTGGGAGTTATTTATTCTTTGAATTCTCCATGAAATGCATGATATGCCCCCATTATCTTGAAGATTCTTGATTTGTTCTATGACTGCATTATGTGTTCTTTGTGCATTTTATGGAGTATGGATAACTGGTCATCAAATGCCAAATTGGGAAGACCTTTGGAAAGTAAGATCTATTAAATACTCTTGGGGGAGATTAGGATTTTGTTATTTTAGGTGATTACCCACGAGCAAAGTGGGGGAGGAATCTGTGGTTTGAAATTGTTGCACCTGTAATTGAGACCTTGTGATGAAGAGATCTTTGTCTTGAGGATTATGGATAATACTTTGGGAGGAATTAAATATTTTTAGAATCTAAGGAGTTAAGAGTTGTAATAGGTGGATTTCGATATCTTTCGAGGAAGGTGAACGTTAAGATTGATAGTTGATAACGAAAGTCTCCATTTGAGAGTTTGTAGTGTTACCATGGAAATAACTTCAACCTAATAACTTTGAAGACTGAAAGCGGATTAATCTATTTAAAGATTGTGAAGATAGGCCTTGATATTACTAAGGAGGCAAACTTAGTTCAGGCGATTGAAGTTACGAATCTTTGGACTTGATATGCCTTCGATGCTTTGCAAGAAATGTGCAAGGTAAATTGTGAGCAGGTTTGGATGCTTGGGAAATAAGATGTTGTATTCCTAAGTTAGGATGCCGAATCGTGTCCAAAGTTTTGGATCATGAATTTAGAAACCCTTGTGGTCTAATTTCAAGATAATTAGAATGACCCACCTTCGTTATTTGTTTTTACCGCATTTTGGTTTCTCCAAATCTGTTTTTACGCTCTAAAACCCTCGCCCCCTCATGATTTATTGTGATTATCGTAGTTTTCTGATAGATATATAGCTAAACTTCATGTTTACACATGATTATCATGCGTTATGGCTTTGATTTTATGATTTGGCTCACATTTTGCTTCATTTCATGTTCGGACAGCACATTTGAAACCCTATCTCGAAATTTGTGGTGTGAAATTGAGTTAAATTCATGTTATATACATGTTTTATGGATTATAGCTTTAATTTTGTAAATTGGCCCAAGTTTCATGCGTGAATTTTGCCCGGAACTATTTTCCGAAACCCTAGCATGAAAAGTTGGGGATTTTGTTGGAATTTTGGAATTTTGATGATTTTAAATGTTAATTATTGCTTTGATAAAGTTTATTGAACTATTGATATTCGAAAACTCTGCATGGAACTATATTATAGAGCTATGGAATCCTTCTGAGACTGTCTGAAAGAATAACTGTATGAGAATGAACTTGGCTTTGAAATAGATCGAATTTGATTATATTGACTTACTTACCAAAAAAAAAAAGAATTTGATTATAGAATTTAGAACAAAGGACATGACATGGCAGGTAATTGAGAATAAATTATCGAATTATCGAACTATCGAACTATTGGACTATCGAAATGTCAATGGAGACATACTATCGAACTATCGGCATTTGATTGTGTGGATTTGTAACGACCCAACTTCTGAAGCATAGAAAGTCCCAATCATTGAGTCAAAATAATCAAAGGATCAACGAAAAACTAAAGGTTATCCGGTCAACGTAGTTGACCTGAAAATGTAATAAGAAGTTCCAAACCGGTCTTAGAGCATATTTTGAAATCCAAAATTTTCTCCTGAACTTGAAGTCCAGAGTGGTTTTGTGTGAAGTAAGGCCGAAGTGGCCTGACGACCGGAGTGGCCTTTGTGTGAGGAAAAAGAAGTCCGTCTTCTCTTAGCGTAAAAGAAGTCCATCCTCCCTTAGTGTAAAAGCAATCCGGCCTTTCACTTAAGCTGAAATCAAGTCCGGCCTTGTGTGTTGATAAAACCGGAGTAGAATTATGGGTGCAAGGAGAATAAAATCCGAAGTTGATGAGAAGGTAATGGATGGAGTGAATGATAAGAAGAAGATTGACCGGATTTCGAGATGTTGACCGGAATAGAAGAGTTGACCGGATTTGAAGATGTTGACCGGCATTAAAGAGTCGACCGACAGCATTGGCAATAAATAAGGAGTAGTTGGCCAGAATAAATTAATACAACTAAAGAAAAAAGGTAAACTTTAGGATTTAGTTAGAATTCAACTAGGCGGCGACCAAAAAGGAGTAGGTAAACTAATCTAGTTACTCCCACCTACCGTCTGCAAACAAGTACGAGCGTAAGTAACCTACCTCCACTTACCCACCTGCTCCCTCCTCTTTATGTATCGGACTCTAGTTGATGGGTAGTGTGAGTTTCTGGTGCCAAGGAAGAATAAGGAGCGAAGAAGGAGGGAAGGAATTTGAGTTGGCCAGATAAGGAAGTCAGGCAAGTTACTTCGGACGCTATTTTTAAGTTCAGTTTTTAGTTCATTGCGAATATACTGCATTCTGTTTTGCTGCAAGAAATCGGACGTTAACACGTTTTTAGTTTTCGTTTGAATCTGTTCTGAAGTTCATGACGCCTGTTTTCCTACATTCTGAACTTACATGAAATCCGGACCAAAGGTTACAACTGGCATTTGACATGTGAAACGAAACCGGCATTTTGCATGTAAAATGAAATCGGCATTTGGCATGAAAACGGCATTTGCTTGAAATTGAAAACGACCTTCTATATGAACTCCGTCTTTTGAGTGAAAAATAGTCCAAGCACGCCGTCCCTTTGAGAAAAAGCACTCCGGATTTATGAAACTTCGGCTTTTAAAAGTACTCCGTCCCTTTGAGTAATAAGCACTCCGTCCCTTTTGAGTGAAAAGCACTCCATCTGAAAAGAGCTTCGCCCGAAAAGCACTCCGGCTTTTTAACTCCGGCCTTGAATTAAGAAGATGGACTCCGTCCCTTAAGGAAAAATGAACTTCGGTTTTTAACGAACTCCGTCCCTTGAGGAAAATGAACTCCGACTTTGTACTGAAAAATGAACTTCGGCCTCAATCTAAAATAAACTACAGCTTTGTATTGAAAATGAACTCCGGCTTCTGAGAAAAAGAACTCCGTCCTTTTGTTGGAAAAAGAACTCCGTCCTTAAAATGAACTTCGGCCTCAATCTAAAATAAACTACAACGTTGTATTGAAAATGAACTCTGGCTTCTGAGAAAAAGAACTCCGTCCTTAAAATGAACTCCGGCCTTAATGTGAAATGAACTCCGGCTTTTAATGGACTCCGAACTGAAAATGAACTCCGACTTTGTTAAAAGAGAACTCCGGCTTGTATTGGAAGTGAATTCTGACTCCGAAATGAAAATGAGCTCCGGCTTTGTATAAGAAAATGAGCTCCGGCCTTAATTTGAAATGAACTCCGGCTTTAATGAACTCCGTCCTTTAAGAGAAATGAACTCCGGCTTTTAATGGACTCCGAACTGAAAATGAACTCCGGCTTTCTTAAAAGAGAACTCCAGCTTGTATTGGAAGTGAATTCCAACTCCGAAATGAAAATGAGCTCCGGCTTTGTATAAGAAAATGAGCTCCGGCCTTAATGTGAAATGAACTCCGGCTTTAATGAACTCCGTCCTTTAAGAGAAATGAACTCCGGCTTTAATGAACTCCGTCCTTTAAGAGAAATGAACTCCGGCTTTAATGAACTCCGTCCTTTAAGAGAAATGAACTCCGGCTTTAATAAACTCCGTCCTTTAAGAGAAATGAACTCCGGCTTTAATGAACTCCGTCCTTTAAGAGAAATGAACTCCGACTTTAATGAACTCCGTCCTTTAAGAGAAATGAACTCCGACTTTTGAGTTTACGCACTCTGCCTTTATGAAAGAAAGAACTCCGGCCTTAAGAAGAAAATGAACTCCGGTTTTAAAGGAAACGCACTCCGATTTTAAAAAGAAAATGCACTCCGATTTTAAGGAGGAAATGCACTCCGCTTTTAAGAAGGAATCTACACCCCGGTTTTAAAGGAAAGGCACTCCGTCCAAAAGAGAGCTTCGTCCTTTTGAAAGAACTCCGTCCAAAAGAGAGCTCCGTCCTTTTGAAAGAACTCCGTCCAAAAGAGAGCTCCGTCCTTTTGAAGGTACTCCGTCCAAAAAGAGATCCGTCCTTTTGAAAGTACGCCGTCCAAAAAGAGCTTCGCCCTTTTGAAGGTACTCCGTCAAAGCTTTCTGAAGTCTGGCATTTTGAAGAAAAAGAACTTCGGTTTCTATCAAAAATGAACTCCGACTCCACAACTGGAAGTGAACCCTGGCTTTACTGAAAATAGCTTTTAAGAAGGAAGTATTTCTGCTTAGGTTATTTTGGGATCCGAGACTGACTACAATCTAGGTAAGTTCTTGAGGTGAGGCCTTAGAACTTATGGTGGTAATCGAGGATAACTCTGTCCATGGAGTGATTTGTGGTCCGCCCTGCCCTCAGGGCGTTACAGACAGGAGGAATTTCTATTACCGGCCTACCTGCGGGTGGCAACCTATTCTGATCCCTTGAGATGGGATACTGCTACTGCTAAGCCTACCTTCGGGAGGCACTGCATTGATCCTCGAGATGGGATACTACATTCCCTACCTTCGGGTGGCACACTGTTCTGATCCCTCGAGATGGGATACTTCTGTTTCTGGCCTTGGATTGTGTGGAGTGAACATAATCTATCCTCGATCACTCGCCCCCTCTGCTAGTAGGGTACGCTAGCAAGATCTGTACTGTTCTACTATGTTAACCGCTTTTCGATTTCTGATTTTCGTTGTCCAGCTCTTGTACTAATTTATGTTACCGTTACTGTCATCGATTCTGATTCATCGTTACCGATTTCGACTACCGATTTACATTTGCGAGTACGATTTTCGATCTTAAGGGATGATTTCTGTTTACTGATTTCTGATTTCCGATTTATAAAGCACATTACTGTCAAGTATGATATTTACGCTTTCTCGATTGCTTTACATCTCAACCCTTACGTTTCGCATCGTTACATGACATTACGCATCATGGTTTTACTGCTCATATGCATGTACCTTGCTGAGCCTCGGCTCACTGTTTTAGTATTTTGCCCCACCAGATGAGACAGTAGAGCTGTTACATGAAGAAAAGGAGTAGACTAAGAGAAGCTTTTGAAGGTTTTTGAGGACTTAGAGCATTGTGGAGCCGCTTTTTGAAGAGCTTGTGGATGCAAACACCTAGCCAGAAATGTGATTTTTGCATACCAATTTCTTGTCTATTGATGTTGTAAAACATGTAGATTTTTGTATGAAAAACTTATGATATATATGTCGGTAAAAGAAAAAGCTATGCTTCTGCAGGTTCTTAGTTTACTTCCGCTATATCTATATATATACTCTGGATTTACTGTGCAAGTCCTAGATGGCATCTCGTTATTATGCTGTTAGAGCAGTAAATATTTTTTTTATGGATTTGTGCCATGGATGGCACATGTGATCCAGTGAATGTTTATTGTAGGAATTGTTAATGACGGATAATTGTGTTTCTGTTTAACGGAAGCTTTTGCCTGTTTGACGGAAGCTTTTGAGGACAAAAAAAAATCCGTTCCGTCACAGGATTGAACACAATCTGTCTTCGATTACACCGATCGGATCCTCAGAAATATCGAACTAAAATGTCTGAAAAGATAATAAGATTTGGAACTGTTATAAATTCTGATAAATGTTTGAACGCCTTCGTTCTACTGTTATCAATATTATCGTAATTTTTGTTCCATCGAATATATGTGCCGTATTCTAATGTCACCGTAAATTCCATTTCATCGATCATATGTTCCGTAATCCTGATGTTATCGCACTTTCTGCTATACGTTCCGTACTTTGGGTAATATCGCATTTTCTGTTCTGCATCTGTTCTACATAAAAGCATGTCACCTGCATGTTTTATGATACACTGTTGGGTTTCGGCTCACTATTTTACTGTTTTCATTTCAGATGAGTTAGTGTCAGAAGAGAAAGAATAGTTAAAGTCCTGCCTGAAGATCTTTGGATACGGGAAGATATTTTGGAGACCTTAGAAGGAAGTGGCTTGAATGTAAATGCCGGATTTCGTATATGGATTATATATATATATGAATCTTGTGTATGAATTGTGTATGATACTTGTGATGAAACAGAGATTTATTGCTTCCACAGGTTCTTGATATGGTTGTAGCTGCTTCCGTTATTTTATTTTGGCTATGTGAAGATCCTAGTTGGCATCTCTTGCGTATTCCTAGATATGGTAGACAAGATTATATTATTTGAGCCATGAATGGTATGGCCGTCAGCGGTCCTGTGTATTTGTTTTGTAGGAGAATTTATGGTATTGGATTAGTTGTGTGCTTGTACAGGTATGAATCTAACAGATTATATTTTTTGTTTCGGTCAAATTGTAGATGAAACTCTATCGAAATTTTTGTATTTTTTACAATTATTAGTTTTATTTGTTTATTGACGAAAGGTCTTTAAAGAATAAGGATCCGTTCCGTCACTAAGTAATACCAATAAAACGATACTTCGAGATATTTGAATATCACATTCTCTCTCTTCTTTCCCCCGCTCTTTCTCTATTTTCCCTGCTTTTCTCCCACGCATCTGGCAAAACAGTGTCGTGGTCCCCCTTTTATAACCAAACCGGCGCTCGAGCATGGCCTCATGTGATGGACCATATTCTAATCGGAAACCAGTAAGATTTTGCCTACAAAATATCCATTAGACAAAGCATAAACTTGTACAATATCCCTGTACAATAAGCATATATCCACAATAAATACACAGGATTTAAAAGCTACAAAATGTAATACGTGGCTCCAATATCATATCCTCCAGACACATGGTTAGCAAATAAGAGATGCCACCAAGTACCTAAAAATCAAACCATAACAATGGGCCGAAGTGTATATATATATATATATATCAATACACAGCAAAAACTAAATTATTTGCACATCATTAATATATAATTATACATCAATACACATCCATCAAAATGTACATAAGTACTCTATATAAGTACAAAATCCCAAAATCTATGTCAACAAAATAATCTTCCAAATCTGTACCCTAGCCAATTGCTAATCTCTACTCTGTCTTATCAAGTATAAGCTCGTACTCATCTAAATGCAAGAAAATAGTAAAAAGTAAGTCAAATGCTCAGCAGGGTATAATATAATCAAAGATAACAAGTAATACACTTAAAATAAATCAAGAGAAGGAAAGTAAGAGTATAATATAGATGCATAAATATGAAATATGATCAAATATATTTTTCGAAACACATTTATCTTTTCATATTCTATATCTGATTTCTTTAAATTCTAAAACATATAGAAATTCATTCATTATTTATAGACCAGGGCCAGTAAACCATACCAGCTAACGAAGCAGACAGATTGAGGAATAAATTGTGTTCAGTCCACACGATTTAAGGTCTACCCACATACCTCGATTTTAATATCCCATGGTAGATGGTATACATTTAATTCCAGATATACTGGGCCAATAGTCTTTATTCTTATGCCACCATAGCATACCCCGTAGCCCAGGGTAATTCCTTGATTTACCACTGTAATATTCTAAAGTATGACAGGGAATACTACTATCTAAAATATAAATTCTTAGTCTAATTTCATGATTACTTATTCTTAACGGAAGGTTTTACTATAATTCTTATATAAAGTTCTCACTCTCTGGAGAACGAATCATCAAATATAACAAATTGTGGAGTTTCCTTCATATACTTGGCATAATTCTCATATTTCTTGGATACAAATGTTGATAATCATATTCTTGAGTATACTGATACACATTTTTATATTCTTGTGAACTTAAGTCTTTATATGACTTTAAACACATGCACATATCAACATAAAGCTTGGAGAATTTAGAAAATTTTTTACCACAATTGCCAAACATAACTTTAGAACTTTCAGGCCACAAATTTCTTCATAAAAGGTACCCCATATAATTTTCGGAACACACACAAAATATCATATATAAAATACATGTGAATAAATATCAAATATTCACGTTTACAAGCTAAGGTTCCAATTTTCTAAAGCCAAATCTTGCAAAAATCTCAAAATAAACAAGTAAAAATGAGGGGCGTGGGGTTAGGGTTTCGTTAGAACATTATACTGCTCAAAACTAAAAAATCTGTCATAAAACTAATATATGTGTATGCTTAAAATATGGGTACTATAAAATATATACTTGGATGGGTATCAGAATAAAAATACTCGTAGAGAACGAAACAAAATGTGCAATGAAAGAAAGCAAAGTATATAGGTGCACCTGTCTCGATCCGATCTACAACTTCTTCAACTAGCTTTAAACTGGAAACGGACTCGATGCCTCGATCTCCTCCTTCTCTCTTTTTGCCTTCACATTCTCTCTCTCCTCTCTCACAGAACTACCAAAAATGACAGATAAAGAAGCTGCATGCGCTTAAATAGCCGAAACTGGCATTCGAGCGCACATCAGGCGTGCTTCGGGCGCCCCTTCCCTAGAATCAGCGCGAAAGCGCACGCTTCAGGCACCCCTCCCCTGGAATCGGCACTCAAGAGGGGACTCGAGCATGCATCAGGTGCGAGTCAGGCCTGGGGCAAGCCTACAGTAAGCCAGCTTCGCGCACGTGCAGTCCAGGACCCATTTTGATCCTTCTAACCCAATTTTTCACATTCTTGAACCCTAATTTTGATTAAATTAGCTTAATAAATCATGATTATCATAATTTAAAACTCAAATATTATTTATAGATTAACATTTCAAAGTTTACAATGTTGGTTCCCAATTTTGCCAATTCCGAGTCTTTAGGCTTTTGAATCCAATTTATTCCATGTCCTTTGGTCTCGATTCATTATTAACTTAATTACTCATATTTATTATGTTTTAGAAATTGGTACTTTACAATTCTCTCCAAATTATAGAAATTTTATTCTTAAAGTTCAAGGAACCTCAAAATTTAACAATAAAAAAAAATCCTTTCAGATTTCTTCTTCACGTTCCTATGTCACATCCTTGATTAAATAATCTTTCCTAGAAAACCTTATCTAACTGAATTATCCTGATTCTCAATACCTTATACTTTTTATCTAAAATCTAAATTGAAACCTTATCATAAGACAAATTCCTAATTTCCCACAACGGCCTAACCCGATTACATGCTCACTTTTTCAATCGTCGATACATGGGAAACATCATGATAATCTATCCAATTTAAAAGTAAGCCAATTTTATTGACCAACTTTTTGACTTAATACACAATCTCAAAGGATTAGTAAACTCTTACTTCAATTCATCCTAAGCCTCGAAAATAATCATTAACTTTGAACCTCAAACCAAACCTTAAAATATATATAAGCCCACACACTTCCGCTACACTACTCGATTAACCGTTTATCTTGCACAATAAATCCTCCTACAACTCATATCCATTGACTCATATCCGACACTTAGGTTATATATAGTAACCGTAATCCTAAAAAAATTTTAAAGATATCAATACAATTAAGGCAAAGCCTAAAATCATCGAATTACAATCAACTTAGGTAACACAATTGAAGTGATCACCTAAAAATTTCATCACAGTCTCAAACCACTACCAAAACCTTGAAACTCAAATATTCCGCAAACTTACTATCTCGTTGGCATGCTGACGAGCCAACTTATTCAACCGAACGTATCATCCAAATTCACAATAAACAGGCCGTTTTCATTAGCCAAGTCTACAATTGTGCAAACAAGACCCATAAACCTCATCGTCCTTGTAAGGATCAAGATTTCATAATTCGATAAGCTAAATTAATTTATGTAAAATTTAGATCAATGAATAGTACAAACTCAAAAGTCAGGAACTCATACCGAAATGCGATAAAAATTTATTTGATGAAATCGACTTCAATTCAAATTAATAAAAGATAAAACCAATGATATAGAACTAATTCAGTTAAGAAATTCTCAAATTGATTAATAATTAAATTAATTTTGGTTAACGATAAGATAACCTAATTACCAAAATTACACCCGATTAATAACCAAATTTGGACCAATTGATCAAATATAGTACAAATTAAATTAATTAAATAAAATTTAATGTATTCCAACACTTAAAACATATTTGGAAGCTCAAAAGTTGAGCTGAATTTCAACAGAATTCAGCAAAGATGGCAGCCAGCAACATATGTCCCGAACAGCCCGCCCAGATTTCTAATCCGATTTCCAACAATTTAGTAAGAACATAACCTATACATGATACAAGACTTTAATATACACATGACAGCCCCTTAATTCAACTAAATTTCCCCAAATAAAAATAAGAAATAGCCAGCATAATGCAGCAACTTCAGCATTGGACTCGGCTTCAGCAAGCCCCCACGGCAACTCAATTTACATCATTGTTTTCAATTAATTAAAAAATGAAATTTGGCAAGAAAATAGAAGAGACACGAGGATAATGAAGGAATTAAAAATAGTAACAATAAAATAAAAACAAATGGCAAAACAAGGGACAGCATATCAGCTTGCATTCAAGCTGATTCAGTTTATCGCAGTAGGAGCTTTTGACACCTTATGGGGCAGGTGGCAATATCTAAATTAACCATGATTTTTACAGAAAATAATAGACACATAAGGCTAGTTATTCACCAAGAGAAAGAAAAAAAATCGGAGAGAAGCTGAAGGAAAAGCAGAGCAAAAACAGAGACGGAAAACAGAACCAGGAGAAGTGGAACCTAGTTGGCTGCATCAGATTCAAAATTGAATGTAAAATATTTTCAGGCAAGAACTCCTCTCCATTTTTGATTGGTTATTAAATTGTTGATCTTATCTTGAAATATTGTTGGTCCGATACTTAAATTCTCATCGAATCCATGTTAGAATGAGCAAAGTTTAGCAACATGTCAAAATGAGATTCTGTTGCTGAACTTTGCTACACCATACTGAAGTTTAAATTTTTACATGTCTTATTTGATCAATTCATGCCATGAGATTTTTAATTAATATACTTTAAGATGTTAGCTAATCACCATTTTTTTTTTCTGGAATAATCCTTTCCATTGCCATACTAGAATAGCCAAAATTTAGAAACATGTATCATGAAGTTGGTTCAACAATCTGCTATTATGTTTGCTGATATGCTAATTTTTACGTACTATTAATGGCAAATTTATCCCATGAAAATTTTAGTGAAGAAACTTTAATATGTTGGATAAATCACCATATTTTTATTTTAAAATAATTCTCATGAATTAGACCGGTTTAAGGAGTTTAATTTTAACTAGCAGTTTAAACCGAGAAAATTAGGTGCTTGCTGTTGGTGCTGATTTTCTTTATGTTTTTCATCGGTTCAAACTCTATAAAAATTAGTATATGAACTTGAATGAGCCCTCTAAGATGTCATGAAATTTGAGTAAAAATATCTCTTAAAGTTCTGACCGGTTCAGCTTTGGAAAAATTGAATATCACTGAACCAGCTAGATTGCACCAAAATGCTTAATTTGTACCAAAATCTGTATATAACTTTGAATCAGATAAGAATAAAATTAGAAACTTTATATGAACCGGTCCCAAATTATGTTTTGATTCTGAAAATATATGAAAATTAATTTTTATGGGGATTTAATCACTGAACAGGACTCAAAATAACATTTGAACCAACCCCTGTATACTAATGCTAAAATTGACAGTTTGGGAAAATCAAGCCGAACCGGCCTCCATCCGACCACCAAATTGGCTCAACATTGGTCGCCAATTAGTTAAGACCCTTATTAAGATTGTATAAAATCGGCTCATGAAAATGGGTTGAAGGGACTACTGAATCGGATCCCCAAATAAGCAACAAAATCCACCCCGGCATCCTTGCTGATGCTGAAGCTGATGTAAATCTAGCAGTCCACTTTGGTGGACTAAACCGGCCATGAACTGGTTGAACCAGCTATCGACCTAGACAAGTCATCTAGTACTAAGTCTAAACTATCACCATGTAAAATGGTTCTTGAAAATATCTTGATGTGGTTGCTGTACCAGCCCCAGAACAAAAATTGCTACTAAACCGGCTAATTTGCACTTACCCAGAACAAAAATTGCTACTAAACTGGCTAATTTGTACTTAATTGTCTATTTTACTAATTTAGTGTGAACCAGTTAGGAAATAAATAATAAACCAGCCATATATGGTATATTAAATTAGTAAATAAGTTATACATCATATAAATCAGTTGGCCATTATAAGACCCGGATGTTAAAGATTAGAAATAAACCAATTTCTAAGGAATCGGATAATTTGGTAAGTGAACTAATTTATATATAATTCTTTAAAATAATGAACCGGCCACTTATTATATATATAATGGTAAACCGACTCATGTGATATAACTGGCAAAATATTATGAAAAGCCAAACCAATTGATAAATCGGATTTGTGATCAAACCGCTTAGAGAGAAAAAATAAAACCAAACCGGTTAGTACACCAGTAAATTATGGAATTTATGAATCGGGAATTAAATAATATGTTGTCTAAAAGTAAGTCCAGCACATGTTAAAATGTATATGAACTTATATTATGAATTGATATAATTTTATTATGGACATATATGATATGTTTTATTGTGATTTCGTTATGAACATATGTGATATGTTATACATGAGTGAAAACTAATATGACACCAAAAAAAATATAAATTTTCTCTAAAATGAGAAAATTAAGAAGAAAAAGTAAGATTTTGAATAAGGGCTTATACAACGAAATTTTAAAAAGTAAAAAAATTAAACAAATAATTTATTTCAGCGGATAATATTTCCTGGCATACCTTGAATATAATAGTGTAGATCATTATCTTAATAAGTATCGCTATGCGATTTTAGACATCCTATCTTCGGGATGTAAATAAGGAAGAAGTATCACTGTGCGATTTTGGCCCCGTCTACCAGGAGACAATAGGTAGTACCATCCTGTATTCGGGATGTAAATAAGGACTAAAGTATCGCTGTGTTATACGATTTTTGCCTTTCATTGTATGGATTAACACAATTCAGATATCGATCAAATACTCTATTAGCTGGTAAGGCCAACAAGCCCTGATTCTTCAATTTATATAAAGTAAGAATGTGTTGTCAAGTAATAAAAATTAAATAGAGAAAAAAGCTAATTGTATCATGAAAATATTTTAAAAGTATATATGTATTTTTACATACATCACGACTCATATTTCTTTAGATAATGTATTTTAAATAAACTATATATGTCATTGACTATTACATTCTTACTTAGTATTTGGCACACTCTTTAACTATTTTCTTTTCTTCCAGATGCCTGTAGAAATTCAAGCTTGGTAAACGAAAGTAAAGAAGAACCATTAGTCATGCAGTAACTAGTAATGTATAACTAGTTTAGTTTAAATGATAATGTAAGAACTTATAATTTTGCAAGCATCTGAGGAATGTATTTGCTTTAATTTAGAAGTATGTTCGCCAATTTTATGTGGCTATCATGTAAATTTCGTTGTAATTTTATAAGATGAATATTGGGATGTTAGTTGGCATCTTTTCTTATTATAAGCTGCATTCATATTATTGTTAAATAAATGTCAGAGACACTAATGATAGGCATTATTTTAGATCCTGTGTATTATGACATGTTGTGATTTGTAGATTATTAAGGTAAGTACACGTTCCCTATGATAAAAATGGATATAAGAATGCGGGAAATGACAGTCCTATCAACCCAAAGCAAAACTACAAGGACTTCTCATCCCATAATTTCAAACCTCAATACTTTGGACACAACTCTTCTTCTAATAAACCAAAAGCAAGGTATCCCATTGGTTCAGACATTAGGACCTGCTTGCGGCTCATCCTTGCACATCTCCTATGAAGCATTGAAGACATACCAATTCCGAAGACTCCTGACATCAAACTATCAGCATTAATATTCACTTTCTATGAAGGACATCGAGGGTCACGTTCATAGTTCTTAAGCAAATTTACCCGTTTGTACTGTCACATGATCATCTCTTCTTCGCGAAACAACTTCTCAAACCTTTAGAATCATTTAGACAATAACTATCTCTAAGAGCAATACCTATGAATCCTCAAAGCAAAGACCTCAACTACTATCTCTAAACCATGGGTGGAGTAATTCTGATTAGAGACTTCTCACCAACTTAACCCAAGGGCAGCCACCCATATACAATGCAGGAAAATACGATCCTAAATTTTCCTCAAAAGCATCACTTTTACTACAATTCACTTGGTCCATCAAGGATCAATCCAAATGACATGGTCGATAATTTACTCTTCATTCCTTGAAAGCTATCCTCACATATCTCATTTCGACGAATATCAATCGCTTCTAAGCCAAACGCCTCACAGACGCTGCATTCCTCGAGAAATTCTTAATGGATGACTTATCGGATTCAGCTAGACCTAAGAAAATCACACACCTTTGTAATATCAATCAAACTTTCCCAATGCCCACTGCGTTAATATTCTACAGACCCATAATTGTGCTACCAAAGATGCCACAAGCCCATTATAACACTTCCTCCAACCAACTCACATTCTTTTCTCAATTGAACACACGGCTAATGGCCTTTCACAAAAATTGCCCTAAATATGGCAAGAATATCCAATCCATAAAATCCACAAAATATCGATAAAACCATAAACCCAAGAGGCACTACTGGAACTAATAACAACTGTATCTTTATTTTGAAAGCCACCATGGCCATAACTCTCGATTATCCACAACTAACAACACACTGGATATAGATTAATCTTAGAAAATATCAAACCTTTGCAAAAGATCAAACGATTTACCTATTTGTTCACAATGCCCGCTTATCACACCATTAATCTCCCGAGCAACCTAAATTTTTAATTATCCATATATAATCTCATAAGTTCATTTTACTCACCCCCAAGGTTCTAAAGCATCCTACCGCAGGCACCCAACTAATGTTTCTTTAATTCTATATGAAATCCTTAAAAATCGGTGTCGATTCTAGCACATCCTCAACATCGACCTTAATTTAACGATCAAAAGATAATCCAGACTAATCTTTTCCTCTATGAAACATCCTCAAATTACTATATGATTAGAAAATTCTTAATGACCACAGAATAACTTCCAAATATAGTTGCATCTGCCATATAAACTCGGCACACATCCTTATTAAATAATTTGTAGGTAAAATAATACTAATTTCATCGTCGTCCAATCAACTCTGCCTTACACTTAAAATTTCACAACCCGATTGTAAAATATAATATCCTTACCGATACAATTCATACCAGTATGGCAACTCACCAATCAAATCACCACCGATCATATCAAAATTCGGTACCACAAAATAAATCAAATCGGCCCAACTAATCATATCTATGGACCCAAGAAATGTCATAAACATCAATACAACCAGCACAAAGTCTATAATCCTCAAATAAATGAATAAACATAAGAAATACAATTGAAAATACAGATTCTGAATCCAAAACAATACGTGTGCTAAAATATCAAAATTTAAAAATCTTACCTTCCACTACGCTGTCTAATAGCTTTGCTTCTTCAGTAGTTACTGCATATGACTTGCTGGGGACAGTGGGTTTGGACACTAAGGCCCTCTTCAGATAGGGACAATCTTTAATCAAATGTCCTGCTTTTCCACAATTAAAGCACATGCTCAACAACTTATAATAAAGCTTATCTCCATACAGCTTCCCACAATGCTGACACGAACTAACTGAAACTTGCGAGGATGGTATGAACTGAATGACCTTCTCTGAATTAGACTGCCTTTCTCTTTTCAACGATCTCCCCGAACCTACACCTGTACTTGCAACTACACTAGTATTAGCACTGGTATCGGCACCACCTCACCTGGACATCCTCCTCTTGAAGAACTCTTCCTTCTCGAGCTCTCTCTCATGGATTAGGGCTCGGTCCAGTACATCGCTATAAGTTGGCAATTTTAATGTTGCCAACTGTCTCTAAATATCATCTCTTAAACCTTGAAGGAATTTTCTTGCCTTCCTTTTCTCATCCTCCACCATGTACGGAGCATATTGGGACAGCTCCATAAACATAGCATCATATTCAGTTACTGTCTGGTTGTCCTATCTTTACCAAATAAATTTCTTTTTTTTCTATTCGTGGAGGTTAGAAGAAAAGTACTTCTCCATAAATATAGTCTCAAATATGGCCTAAGTTATCTCATTCTCAGGCACTCCCATGTCCCTTTTCTTTATCTCCCACTAGTGATACACCTCACCCTCTAGACGATGGGTAGCAAATAATACTTTGTCCCCTTCCGAACACCGAATGACTGTGAACACTTTCTTCAACCGCTAGAACCACGTATCTGCCATTACCGGGTCTAGTTCACCCATAAACTCTAGAACTCTTTCATTAACAAATCGATCGTAAGAAGATGCTCCAAGATTAGTAAGAGCTTGGATTAGACTTGGAACTGGGACAAGAGCTAAGTTTCACTGCCCCATTGACTCCATAATATCTGCCATCCTACCCAACAAATTCAAATATTCTGCTTCTCTATCATGCGGTTGGCCACCTCCACATGTCGTCCTCTATCTAGGTGGCATGGTCAGCTACTGATATCCTTTCTGAAATAAAAATGATATAGATGTCAGACACTAATTAAGATATTATAATCTACACAATCAAACATAACTACCAACCCTATCTTAGCTTTAATCTAAGTTATGCAAATTATGATAATAAGAACTGTTCGATCTAACTTAATCATTCTATGCCTATATCTACTTATTCAATCTAGCCAATCCTATACTTTCGCATAAAATTTAGATCAAGTTTAAGGTATCTCTTCTCTAATACCAACTGTGACGGACTCTATTCTAACCGAAAATCAGCAAGGTTCCACCCAACAAATGTCTGTCAGACAAAACCTAAATTTGTAAAATATCTGTAAGGTATCAGTCTCCAAAACATTATAAATTCTAGTAATTAAGTTAACATAATTAAAATAATTAAATTTGGGATAAGCGGATTTTGAAAAATTGAGAATTTAATCAAAGTTTAGGAAGATGCAGAGTTGGGCTCGCCGTGCGCTCGAGCCCAACAGGAGACACAAATTCTAGTAAGGGCAGACTCGCTGCTGGCTTGAGCCCAAAAGGAGGTGCAGAATCCACACCCATCGGTGCTTGCCACGGGCTCGAGCGTCGGCCTGCAAATAAAAACACCACGCGTGATCTTCTCAGCCATTCTTCGTTGTTCCAGCAGAAATGAGAGAGAGGGGGAGAGGAAGAGAGAGAAGGTGGAGAATGAGGCTCCCGAATCCGTCCGAGAGCCAGTTAAAAAAGTGATAAATTGGGTCGATAAAAGTACATTCATACTCTCCTCTTTCGTTTTCTTACACTTTTGTCTTATTTTTTTAGAGTATCTTCATTCTGATACCCGATTAAATTTATATTTTATACTTCTCATAATCTAAGCATGTATCTCTAATTATTTGGAGTCCAAGTTTGTAGTTTAGTCATTGTTTTGGACATCGAAAACCCTAACCCTCGCACTGAGCATGAAATCTCACAAAAATTTTGGGGCTTTTGATTAATTTGGGACTAGAATTTGATTATATATGACTTGGGTAAGTTAATTTATTGGTTGGGTATCTAAATTTGTGATTATGTGTGGATTTTTGCTCGCAAAACCCCTAACCAGCGCCCGAACACTGTTCAAGCTTCGATTTAGAGTTTAATATATAAATTGACTTGGGATTATAGTTACTCATACATTGGGTTCGATAAATTGCCTGTTGAATGTCCGAAATTCTGAAAATTAATTGATATGTATATCGGTATACTGTTCACGTGCACTGTTCATGTGTACTATTGATGGGTACTATTCACCCGAGGATTTCGGATAATATTTTGCATAATTTTCCTATATTTAATTGCTAATTAAGTTATATGTATATTTGTACAAGTTCAATTATATAATCTGGAAGTTTCGGTATGTTCAGTTGTGAAGAAAATCTGTGTCCGAAAGCTCACAAAGTCAATTCATCCTTTAACAGTAAGAACTCCTAATCTTTTCTATACATATAATATCCATATGAAAGTTAAGTTATAAAAAGACTGAAATCCACAAGCAAGACAATAAATACATGAATAATCGAAAGACATTGGAAATTCGATGAATCTGATCTCCCAAATGGAGATATCTGTTAAAAAAATATGATAAAACTTCCCTCAAATAATCATGAAATTAAGACCCGAATTCATATTTTGATGGGTAATGTCCCCAAGCACGTGATACTATGGGTAATGTCGCTAGTATGATAGTAAAAACTCAAAGAATTTTCTTGACCACTTGTTATAGCGGGTGATACTATGGTTAGACCCTAGGACGTCACAGTGGTAATTAAAGATAATTTTATTTCTGTTTCTGAATCTGAAAAGATTATTGTAATACCCCGGTATTTTGACTCGAATTATTAAATTAATTTAATAATAAATAATATTATATTTTAATAAATATTAATAATGGATTATTAATTATATTAATTATTAAATAAATAAATATTAATAATATTAAAATGATTTAATGGTAAATGATAAATATAATTATATTAAATAATAAATGATAAATAATAAATTTAATAAAACGTTTAAATAATTATAATGTTAAAATTAATATGATACCCACCATTAATACCCTTTCTTCTCAACCCATCTTTCCCTGATTGAATTCCTTCTGCCATTTTCAGTCTCTCTCTCTCTCCTTCCCTCGCCCCTCTTCCGTTTTATCACCCTCTTCCTCCAACCAACGTCGCACTCCGCTGTTTCATATCTGTTGCCAAATCTGAAGGCCTTTTCCGGCGTTTCAATTTCTTGGCCATTTACTGAGTCGACCTTGGTAGTGGCGTATAAATTGAGACATGCGGTAGTGGTGTGGGTCGTCCGAGCCTCTGCAGTTCAAGCTTCCAGAGTCACCGTCATATGTTACCGTAGTCGCCGTTGTAAGCTTGAGCAAGAGGAAGTGTCGCTGTCGTCAATCGGTGCTGGAGCCACCATCGCAAACCCTTGCCGATTGCTGCCGTCAGAGCTACCGCCGTCGTCGTTAAACCCTTGCCGTTGCAAACCCTAGCCGTTTCTGTTCAAATTAGGCAAGTAAAGCTCCTCTCTCATTCTTGCAAGTAACAATCTTCGTTCTGCAAGTAAAACGTCCCTCTTGCAAAGTAAATTTCTCTTCTCTGTAACTGAATCCTTCATTTCTAATTAGTGTCGTTGATCTGCAATGAATATGGTGAAAAATGTAATAAAAGAGAAATTGGGCTAAACAGAGTTTTATGCTCTGCTAGCCAACCGGTTGTCAGCGTTGTGGAATCGAGCATACGTAGATGGAATGTATTATACGAATTGTATGTAAAGGGGTGTGTACTGCTGTGCGTGGCAGTGTGTGTATAATGACAGTATAATGGGTGTATGTATTATGTGGGCAGTGGGTATGGGTGTAAGGATGTGCATGTGTGTGTATTTGTAAATATGTGTATTCTGCGTGCAGGTGTGTGGGTGAGTGTGTGTGAGTAGTGTGTGCAGTGAGTGTCGGCAGAGTGCTGCCAAGCGTGTGTGCGTGAGTGGGTGTGAGGTTGTGAGGCGACAGCTTTGCTGCTGCTGTGAGTGGCGGTGTGTGTGTGATCAGGGGGTGTAGCCGTGTGCAGGCGTGAGTGTGTTCTGGTTGTGTGTTGGTGTGGGAAAATAGCAGCAGAAGCTGCTATGTGTGTAATCTGGGTGTGTATGTGGTCAAGTGCATGTGTACACAGAGAGTGGAAAGTGTGTAAAATGTGTATATTTAATTATGTATATGCATGTGTTAATATGAAAAGTTATATATATATATTTGTATCTTATATTTATAAATGAGCTACCAGTATTCATTCATATTGTGTGAGGAGGTAAGTTTCGCATGTTTATAATAATGATAGTCGGTAAGTGATTATTTCTATATTCTATTGATGAAATTCTAATAAATTATCCTTTGCGTCAACTTTGTTGGTGTGCGTATATTTATTAACACTCTATGGCTAAGTTGAGGAGATCGTATGAAGACACTAAGGCATCGGGTCGAATGGGAGGCTACGAAACCTTAATGTAATCTACACTTTTCCGATACTGAATCCATATTCTGGAGGTTGAGATCGTTTGGATGAATGCTTATAATCCTGTGAATCGAATTGTGAGATATCAGTGGATATCGAGACGAGGTGGTGCTGGCTTTGACTTGATAATAATATGAATATTCTGTGGATCAGAGGATTACAGAATATATGAAGGTTATCCGATGGGACAACAAGAGTGTTGATTCGGTACTTGTACACTACGGCGGCAAGTATCATGAGACCATAGGGTCTCTTGTCAAACTTGCGAGCATTGGAACCTTAAGGATTACCCGGCGTGGGTCGGGTATGTGGATAGAAGGTTCACAGTGATGTATAAGGTCTAAGGAGACTTTCGTGATATCTTGTATATTTGGGACCTTAATTGTGAAGGGTTCGATGGAACCTATGCTGTGATTGTTACTCAGATTCGGTAGAATCCAATTTGCATCCTTGAGTCTTGTTGTCATATGGCTTTGAGTCGTGGATACGACATGTTGTTGAATTTTGGATAATTGTCTATTTATCTTATGTAATTATTATGTTATTAATATCCGAAATGCTTTATTGCATTCTATTATTTTATTATTTATTTACTTGCTGGGCCTTATGCTCACCATTGCGTTTTATTGGCTCCAGAGTAAAAGTTGTGACAGGTTAGAAGAAATCAAGTTGTTGCTGAAGAATTTCGAAATAGAGACAATGTTGGAATTTGAAGCTTGTGACCGGAAGCTCTAGAGTTAGTTCGATTGACCGAGGTTTTATTTAGTTATATTATCGGGATTGCATTCCCAGGGTTATGACTTTTATAAGCATTTATTGTGTTTAGAATATTTATTATGAGGATAAAAAAATCAATATATATTATTTAGTGATGCATTTATGAGATTATTTATTATTTTTGGGTTTTCGCATGACGGTTTCGGATTGGGTGACTCGGGCTCAGGGCGTCACATTGTGGGAAAAGCCACAACTTCTATTCTGAGTCTGGTCTATGATTGTATGGAGTAAATACAATCTATCCTTGATTAATCACTCCTTTAACTTGTGGGGTCTACTAGCTCGGGTTCGCAAAAATGAATAATTATACTTAATCTACATCCTGAAGTAAATAAGAACAAATGAAAAGAAGTAAATTGTATTTCCGAGTAGATCTGATCAAGTTCATGTTCATGCATCTTCTTCTGCTTTGTTTAACTTGCTTATATTATTTACTACTTCTGAATATGATTGTATTTGCTGAGTTGTAACTCACTTTTATTTCTTCTTCCTTCCAAATGAGAGTCACAAGTTCGTGCCCAATTAATTAGAGTAAGGAGAGGAATCACCTAAGGAGAATTGCTGCTTTTGGGAGACATAGAGTTTTGTTATACTAACATGTAAATAATTGAGTTAGGGTATTGATATGTAATAAAAATTATAGCATGTTTTATTATAATTATTATTATGCTTTCGCGGGTGGCTTATGGATTTAGATCTACTTTCGCATTTATTTGAATATTTTGAATTTTGTTTAGGTCTAGATGGCATCTCAATTAGATCCAATGTAGTAATTAAGAATTGTTGTGTTAGAGTCATTGATGATATGACATTTGTTGATCCTGTGTATGTACATATGTTTAAAAGTTGGGATATTGATATATTTTAAACAGGTTGCATATTTTTAGTTTCAGTCCAATTATAGAAAAAGCTCTACCAAAAGCTCTGTAGAATTCAATGTTTTAAACTTTCAGGTATTGGTTTTGTTTGTTTATTGATGAAAATTATTAAGAAAAAATAATCCATTCTGTCACAATATCCCTGTACAATAAGCATATATCCACAATAAATACACACGATTAAAAAGCCACAAAATGCAATATGTGGCTCCAATGTCATATCCTCCGGACATAATGTTAGCAAATCAGAGATGCTACTAAGTACTTAAAAATCAAACCATAACAATCGGTAGAAGCATATATCTATCCTTCAATACATGACAGAAATTAAACTATCTGCACATCATCAATATACAATTATACATCAATATACATCCATCAAAATGTACATAAGTACTCTATATAAGTACAAAATCCCAAAATCTAAGTCAACAAAATAATTTTCTAAGTCTGCAGCCTAGCTAACTGCTAATCTCTACTCCGTCTCATCAGGTATAAACTCGTACTTATCTAAAGGTAAGAAAATGGTAAAGAGTAAGTTAAATACTCAACAAGGCACAATACAATCAAAGACGATAAGCAATATACTCAAAATAAATCAAGAGAATGGAAGTAGGAGTATAATATAGATGCATAAATATGAAGTATGATCAAATTCATTTTCCAGAACGTGTTTATCTTTTCAGATTCTATATCTGATTCCTTTAGATTTTAAAACATGTAAAAATTCATTCATTATTTAGGGACTAGAGCCAATAGGCCTTACCAACTAAAAGAGCAGACAAATTAAGAAAATGATTGTGTTCGGTCCACATACTCTAAGGCCTACCCACATACCTCAAATTTAATGTCCCGTAGTAAATGGAATACCTTTAATTTCAGATATATTATGCCAATAGTCATTATTCTTATGCCACCATAGCATACCCTGTGGCCTAAGGTAATTTCTCAATTTACCACTATAATATCCTAAGGTATATTAGAAAATATTACCCTCTGAAATATAAATCATTATCCAATTTTATGATTATTTATTCTTAAGAGAAGGTTCCACTATAATTCTTAAACAAAGTTCACTCTTTGGAGAACGAATCATCAAATATAATAAATTATGAAATTTTTTTCTTATACTTTACATAATTCTCATATTTCTTAAATACAGATGCAGATAATCATATTCTTGAGTATATTGACATACATTTTTATATTCTTGCGAGTTTAAATCTTCACATGATTTTAAAAACATGCACAAATCGACATAAAGTTCGAAAAATTTAGAATATTCTTATCACAATGAGCCAAATATAACTTTAGAACTTTTGGACCATAAATTCATTCATGAAAGGTACCCCACATAATTTTCAGAACACACACAAAATGAAATATATAAAATATATATGAATAAATACCAAATATTCACGTTTACAAGTTAGGCTTCCAATTTTTTAAAGTCAAATTTAACAAAAATCTCAAAATAAACAGGTAAAAAGGAGGGGCGTGGGGTTAGGGTTTCGTTAGAGTATAATTGTAACGCCCTCAGACACTCGCATGGAGATATTATTCGCTTTGGCAACCACACAGGCTCCGCACGGTTTTACTCTTGGCAGACGGCCTCTACCGCCCCCAAAATGCGTCTCCATGGGAAGAGTATCCACGTCTCTATAAGAGCACTTCGTGCCCCCTTCCAATCCGATGTGGGACTCTACTATAATATCACACAAAACTTAAAAATTGGACATAAAATTAACTATATGCATACTCAAGATATGGGTATCATAAAATATATACTTGGATGGGTATCGAAATAAAAATACCTTAATAAAATAAAATAAAAAGTGTAACAAAAGAAAGAAAAGTATATGGGTGTACTTGTATCGACCCGATCTACAACTTCTTCAACTAACTCTAAGCCGGAAATGGACTTGATGCATTGATCTTTTCTTCAACTAACTCTAAGCCGAAAATGGACTTGATGCATTGATCTCCTCCTTCTCTCTCTCTTCTCCTTCACATTCTCTCTCTCTCCTCTCCCACATATCTGCCAAAAAATGACGAAGAAAGAAGCTGTGCGCGCTTAAATAGTCGAACTAGTACTCGAGTGCACTTTAGGTGCCCCTTCCCTCGAATAGGCACTTGAGCACTCGTCGGGCGCACTTCGGGTGCCCTTGTGCTAGAATTGGCACTCGAGAGGGGGCTCGAGCATGCGTCGAGTGCGGGTTAGGCCTGGGGTAGGGCTATAGTGAGCCAATTTCGTGCACACGCCGTCCAGAACCCGTTTTGACCCTTCTAGCCGAATTTTTTACATCCTTGGACCCTAATTTTGATTATATTAGTTTAAAAATAGTAATTATCATAATTTCAAAGTCGAATCTTATTTAGAAAATAACATTTCGATGTTTACAATATCAATTTCTGATTTTTCCAATTCCGCATCTTTGGGCTTTTCAATCTAATTTTTTCCATATCCTTTAATATCAATTCATTTATATTAACTTAGTTACTCATATTTATTATATTTTAGAAATTGGTGCTTTACACTTCAGGTGCCTCTTGAGTGCTAGCTCTCAATAAATGGCAACTCAGGCACAACTTAGGCATACCTCAGGCGCAAGCCCACTAGAATCGGTGCTCATGTGCCCCTCGGGTGCGCTTCAGATGCAAAAATACGAATCAAATATCCTTTAAATTTTTACTATATATAATTATTTCAAATACATCTAATTAATTCACAATTCATAATTAATATCAAAATAAACTAAATAGAAATCTGGGTATTACAAGTTGTTGAATATTTATAGCCATTTCCTATTAGGACTTTTGAATCCTATGTTTGTAATATTTAATCATTATTTGAACCATTTAATGGTGTCTATTGTAAGCTTACATCCTGACATTTTGTTTGAATTTATGTTGGATGATTTAATATTTATTTGTAGGTTAAAATTAAAGTCTAATTTGATATTAATGAAAATCAAATTTAGGATTTGGAAATATTAAATTAGGGTTCGATTTTGTAAATATTTGGGTGTTATGATCGAGGACTTGACAAAGAATCTTCTGAGGAGGAATCTTCTAAGGGAAAATGTAAATAAAAAATAATGAGATCTTAATATATTATGTATTTACAGGAGAATTATGAAATATGAATAAAATTATTATCAATAATGTATTTGCATTTAAAACGGCTCCTTACATCATCAGAAGTGATGGAAAATGTGAGCCAAAGAGTGTCAATGAATGTCAACCTAGAAATGATTGACCAAAGTGAGAAGAAACTATTTAGATTGAATTAAGCTAGTTAGAAAAACCATAAGTATTTGGTCCAATACTTCAAACACCCAATGGTGTAATTATTGTTTAATAAAAGTGAATATTTGTGAGAAAACACAATAAAATAGTATGATATAAATGACTCGTTGAACAAGATTTCTTACATGGACAAGAGATTTATTATGAAGAAACATATTCTCTTCTTATCTATGCAATCACATTTAAAATTATGATAAGTTATGTAATTATAGAAAATTAAATATGCAATTGATGGATGTGGTCATTGCATATTTAGAGGTAAGTAAATTATAAAAAATATATTTACAAATCCCTAAAGAATACAAAATAACAGAAGCATGTAATTTAAGTACATCATGAAGTATATACTCAATCTAGCTTCAAATGTATTCATATATTTAAACAATCTAAATGCATGAGATATAACAATTTCAGTGAATATTTATTGAATGAGGCGATTTGAGAATAGTCGAGTCTACTCATGTGTTTTCATTAAAAAATTAGAATTTAATTTGCTATTGTTGTGGTTTATGTAAATGATCTACATATTGTAAAATTTTAGAGGACATTATATGGATAAGATATTCCATGAGTATTCCAATGGCGATTCAATCACTTAATGTAAAAAAGGAATCCTTTTCATCATCCAGAAGATGATAAATAAATTCTAGATCCTGAAACATTATATCTCAATATTGTTGGTATATTAGCAAATTATATAAGACTTAATATTATTTTTACTGTGAATTTATTAACAAAATATAACTCCACTCCAACAAGAAGGCATTAAAATAAAATTAAACACGTACTTCAGTATCTCCATGGTTCAAGTTATATGGGGTTATTTTATCTCAACTTATCAAATTCACAATTAGTTTGATATATAGATGCAGGCTATTTCTTTTATTAACATAAAGGTCAATCACAAATAAGATATTTATCACTTATGAAGGTATTTCTATATCCTATAATGTGAGGTTCCGGGTTAAGAATATAATAATTAGAAGGTAATTAAGTTAATATAGGTGAATTGTGGTCAAAAGGTACGGAAAAATCGGATTGAAAAGCTCAAAGAGCCGGAATTGGTAAATCGGGAACGGAAATTGTAAGCCGTGAAATATTAATTCATAAATAAGATTTTGGATTTTAAATTATGATAATCATGATTTATTAAGGTTATATAATCAAAATAAGGTCCAAAGATGTGAAAGATTTGATTAAAATGGTCAAAATGGGTCCTGAACGGCAAAAATGTGAAGTGGGCTTGCTATAGGCTTGCTGCGAGCCTGACCCGCGCCCTCCATGGGATCGAGCCCACGGAGAGCATAGAATCCAGATTTGTTTGTGCTTGCCGCGCACTCGAGTTGGCCTAGGCAGTAAGGCTGCGCTCGCCGCGCACTCGCTGCGCGCTCAAGCACCAGCCCATTTTAAAGTCGCGTGCTGCTTTGCGATTTTTATTTTCCCATGTTCCAAAACTTTCTAGAGAGAGAGAGAGAGGAAGGAGGAGATCGAGCCCGTGGAGTCCGAATCGGTCTGAGAGCTAGTTAAAAAAGTGGTAATACGCGTCGAGCAAGTATTCTCATACTCACTAACTTTTCTCTTTTAATATTTTTCGTTTATCATTGGGTATTTTCATCTCGATATCCACTCAAACCATAGAAAATGTATTACCCATGACTTAGACCAAGGATTATATAGTTTATTGTCCGATTTACTCACCGATCCGGTCGGTGGAGTTCCACCAAACTCTAACCTACAGGAATTGGGGGTTTTCCATTTTTGTACTGTATCTAGTTAAATTGACCCCAAAATATGAATCATCACGTCCCAAATGTGTATATGTGTCGGTTGCCCAACCGATCTCGCACGTTTCTACCCGTTCGCAGCGTCTGAGCCCTCTAAATTGGCACTGTTACTGTTCATTCGAGATGAAATGGGAAAATTGCATGCTTCTACCTTTGTGTTATGTTGAATCGGCCTCAAAATATGAATCACCACATCACAATTATGCATATATATCAACCGGGCATCTGTTCTCACAAGTATCAACTCGTTCGCGGCGTCCGGATGCTCTAAAATACCCCATGACACTGTTTATCCGAGTTTGAATGGAACATTTACATGCTTTGCCCCATTTAATTGTTAGGAAAATTATGTCTAATTGTTTAAATGTAAATGTAAGCTTTGGAATATATATTCGTGCTCCGTTCACAAGGAAATGTGCTCTGGAGGACCTCAAAGTATAACTTTGCTTACTTTACCTCTATTTAATTGTGATGAAACGTATGATTAAGTGTTCATATTAAATTATAAGCCTCAAAAATGTGTATTTGTACACCGAAAGTAAGGGAATGCATCCCGGAGGCTTCTAGATGATATCTGACTATCAGAGATAAGAAATTCCAAACTCTCTTGTGACCTTGAATTGAATGGCTAAAAAGGTTTAAATTTCAAAGAAAGAAAGGAACCGAGAAAATAAATGGAGGGGGAATCCACCAAAGTACAATATGATGGATTTGATCTCCTACATCGAGATATGTGTGGATTTGGTCTCCCGGATGGAGATAAGGATGGGAATGTGATTTTTCGATTAGAAAATGTGATGTACTCTAAGGTGGATCTTCCCTCAAGGAAGGAATAATCCTGAAATTAGGACCATGGTTTATAGGGGTAGCATTCTCTGGTTTGCCATGTCCATCACGATGTGAACCCAATGAATATTTGGCCACGTATTCTGGCGGCTTGTAGAAGCGGGTGATATTCGTGGTATTCTTTAGGATACTACTGTGGAAGAACGAGGATTACCCTGGTCTCCGGGGGATATGGGGCGAGTTGAGATAGTCAAGTGCTGCAGGCCTAAAATGTAGCCAATGGTCGAGTGCTGCAGACCTAAAATGTAGCCAATGGTCGAGTGTTGCAGACCTAAAATGCAGCCGATGGTCGAGTGCTACAGACCTAAAATGTAGTCGGCTTTAAAATGTGTGGCAGACACATTCCTTTCCTCATTCTCTCACATCATTGGTTGGTACGACCTACTAACCCAAATCCGCAAATATTAATGAAAGTAATGAAAATGAATGGACGTAACCAGAATAAACATGCGAACCAGATGATCCCGATGTCCCCCCTCCTCACATGCTTCCTTTTATTCAAGTTATATGTTCCCCTGTCCAGTTACTGTTTTTCTTATTATTTGCTGTAGTTAGTGATATATGATCACATTTATTGAGTTGTATGCTCACTCTTGCTCTTTCTCCTTCCAGATGAGAATATTAAGCCGGCGTCTGATTATTTAGAGTAAGGAGAGAGACTTGCTTGAGGAGATTAACTGGATGTCGAAGGCTTGAAGTTTTGGATACGTTATTGTAATAGAATGTAAATAGTCTTGTTGGATTAATGTGATTGTTGTTATTTTATGGTTATTATTATACTTTTCTAGGTTTCTGGATTTAACTATACTTTCGCATTTATGTTGATGGTTTGGATTTCGTTTAGTCCTAGACGGCATCTCTTTAGACCCAACATGGTAGATAGGAGTACTGTATTGGAGCCATGGATAGTATGACGATTGTGATCCTGTGTATCGTGTTGTAGGCCAAAATGTTGATTATTGGATAGTTGTGTGCTTGTACAAGCTATTTTAAGCAGGTTATATTTTTTATTTTTCGTCCAATTGCGGTGGAAACTCTGCTGAAATTTCTGTATAATCTATAATGGTAAATTATGGACATAAGTTTATGTTACTATAAACGGACGTTATTTAAGAAAAATAACCCGATCCGTCACAGTTGGTATCAGAGAAAAAGAGATACCTTAGGTTTGATCTGAATCATATGTAGAAGCTTAGGACCAGTTAAGTTTTGGCAGAAATAGGTAGATTAAGGTATAGGATGATTAATTTGGAATAGTTCGAGGTATCTTAGTTTGCCTAAACTAGACTAGACTTCAGTTGAAATTTAGCGTTTAAGCTAGTTGATACCAAACATAAGTCTAGGCTGATCAACTGAGGTTTGAGGATTCAGGTTAATCTGTTCTATGTTGAGATGAGATTAAGTAGTTCGGATTAGAGGAAATGCTTAAGTCTTGGGCTAAAGGGGAAAATTTTGAAATGCATCAATCTTAGCCCTCCTTCTAATCTAATTATTGGAGAACTCATAATATTGTGATGTTTGTGGTCATAAGAAATAACGTGGTTTTCAGTCAAGGGAATACACGAGGTAGTGGTCAACCGTGAGGTCGGTAGGAGCTGTAAGGAGGCACCTTGTGAAAATAATTTCATTAGTGCCGACTTAGTATTCAAATTGATTAATGAGGATTCAGGGCCTAGGTTAATTGGTGTTGGATTAAGGTTCAAATTTGGCCGGCTCTAGATTGAGGTCCTGAGGCTAGTAATATGCTAAGAAGGGTTGCCTGATCAACATAGCAAGTGGGATGAATAACGGTTAAATGTTTGAATTCTAAGTGACTCAGACCTTGTGAAAATTGAGACATGGATCATAAGTATTGAAAAAGTGTTTGTGGTAGCCAAATACTCAGGAAGATTAGAAGTATTGTAGGACATCTGCATGGGTATTCTTTAATTGATGAGGTATTCGTCCCGACAAGTTAAGAAGTATGATTCAAATTGTAATTAATTTGATCGCAAGATTGAAGAATATCCTTATCTAGGGACGGACGGTGAAGAGGTCCAATGTCTAAATCGGGATTCTAAGGTATTAACTTAGGGTGTTAAATGTTGCCTGTTGTGATAAGAGGTAAGGCTCTTGAGTTTGATATTATAGCCTGGTGTCGTTTTGGGGATTCCGAGCCCATGTTGCATTGTGTTTTCAAGATATGAGTAATTGGAAGACCTAAGCATTGCAATAGTGACAAAGGTGACCCAGTATTCAGGAGGATAGAAGATATATTAAGGTGGATGTACATGGATAAATCTTGGATAAATGTCTTCCCGAAGAGATTTTGGGACTATGATCTAAGTCGTAGATAGCTTGATTATTAGATTCGAGATAGTTCGTATCCTCTGGCCAGGTAGTGAAGGAATCCAGTGCCTTAGATCGGATTTTTGGTGGTGCTGGCGCATAAGAAAAATGTGTTGATCACCATGATAGAAGAAGAGATTTCTCAATTTTGATGTCACAAGACCTGTATCATTTGGGATCCTGAACATATAATTCTATTATTCCTAAGTTTATTTGCTTATTTAAGGATCTAATCTTGATACAAGCGGTATCTAGGGTTGTGACGTTTTCTTGGATTCATAGATACAATTGGCTGGGTTAATGTGAACCATTTTGTGGTGCCAATCTTGATGTGACATTATGGATAATTTGGTCAAAAGTCGTTGAATTGATCTAAATTGGATTGGTAA
The DNA here is from genome assembly GCA_033239525.1 of Nepenthes gracilis. Classification (NCBI taxonomy): domain Eukaryota; kingdom Viridiplantae; phylum Streptophyta; class Magnoliopsida; order Caryophyllales; family Nepenthaceae; genus Nepenthes; species Nepenthes gracilis. The sequence continues at coordinate 19,456,409 of BSYO01000003.1, read as the reverse complement.
GCATATTATGTCTTGCAATTGAATTATGTGATTTTGGGCATGGGCATGAGCTTGAGCTAGCTAAGGTATCAAGTTTTAATCTGATCTTAGTAGTAGTTTGGTGGGCAAACCACTGTGCTAGCCTGGGTTGGACTGGTAAAAAGATAGAATACTACAATCGGGTTGTGGGATCTAAAGCATAAGTCTAAAATTGATCGAGGTATCAGTAAATTAGTGTCGTCTTTCCTGTAAATTAGTTAATGAGGATTTGCGCTAAGTCCAATTCATATATGCGACCATGCCCAAAGGTCATTTTGTGGTCACTGAGGAGTTTCGGCCATGTGAATATTTTAGGATGTTATCAGAAGAAAGAGTAAGATGATCTATCTTTGGTCGATAATTCGATATTGTATCGAAATCGACGCCGATCGTTAAGGATTCCATGTAGAGCCGAGGAAGTATCGGTTTTGCATCATAATCGAGTACTCTAGAACCTTCGAGGTAAATAAGACGAGCCGACAAGGTTGTTCATAAATTTTGAAAATGGAGTTGCCTAGGAAATTAATGACTGGATAAGTGGACATTTTGAATGGATAGGTGAATTGTGTGAGCTGTTATAAAGGCTTGATGATTGCTAAGATCAATTTGGGTCCATAGTGTGTTAATTGTGAATTAGTGGAGCTTGTAGACCCAACGGTATTCAGGATAAGGATATAGCTACTACGAAGTCCAGAAACACCATTTGGATTTTGTAGGTTCATGAGCATCTCATGAAATTTTATGGGATGGATCTTTGGCCATATTCGGGCCCGTGTTGAGGTGACTTGATTGATGAATTCAGAAGGACATAGGGTGTATGCAATTTGTTTGAAGATTATATCATAAATTGTGAACGATTGTTAATCCGTATGCCCCATTGAGAAGGGAATGCGAGTTTAGTCTGAGAAAATGCCTTGTTAAGCATGTGGTTCTTTGATAGTATGATTTTGAAATCCATAAGACTTTGAGTGATGGCTAATTGGAAAGACCGATTAGTGCCGTGGAAGCGTGTGGTCATCTTGGGTCTAAACGAAGTTATTAAGTGACCTGACAAGTATTCCTCGAGGATTACAGTGTCAATGAGACGCTTGATTTAGAAGAGATTTATAATTGTTAGAACGAAAGATGAAAAGGTAGTTTCTAGGGATTGAAAAAGGTTAATTGACATTCATGTCATTTAGATTAACCCTTGATAGGTCTGGTAAATTATCGTAGAATGTGATACTTTTGAGAAAGGATAGGATTATGTTACTCTCGCATCATGATCGGTGGCTACCCTCGGATTAAGTGGGGGAGAAGTTCATAATTAAAGTTACTCCACGTGCAGGTTTGAAACTAGCAATTAAGTCTTCGCTTTGAGAACTTATGGGTATTGTCTTTGAAGATAGCCGTTATCAAAGATTTTAAGAGCCAAAATAGTTGTATCACTAAGGGAAAGATGATCATATGAGATTACATGTGGATTTATCTGTTTAAAGATTGAGAATATGAACCTCCATGCCTCTTAAGGAAAGCGGACATCAATGCTGATAACTGATGCTACAAGTCTTTAGACTTAATATGTCTTCGAAATTTCGTAGGAGATGTGAAAGGTAAATTGCAAGTAGGTCTAAAATACTTGGGTGATAGGATGTCATATTCTTGAACTGGGAGATAGAATCGTATTCGAAGTTTGGAGTTATAAATTTATAAAATATGAAGTCCTCAGGACAATTAGAGCAACCCACATGTCTTAATCATAGAAGATGTGTTCAGATTGGATTAGTTGGCTCATTGGTATGTCAACGGGATTTTGATGTTGGTCAGTAATCGGATTCTGAGGTTACGGGGAGGATGATCGAAAGCTATGTCGAATCTTTGGGTGATCTTTATGATTGTAGTTTTAAATGTCGTCATAGTTGGATGATTGCGAGATTCATCTTCGTGGTATGACTATCCTAGGATTGTTTTAATTAGGGTTGCTGTATATTTTGGGTGTGTGATATAGGCTATGTACTTTGGAAAATATGTCAGTTTGTCGGCTTACAAATGAAATAGCGAGAATATAAATTATTCTAATTTTAAAATTTAATTGTGATTTGAGATTTGTATCGAAACATTAGAAAAGCTTGATTAGAGAATTTTGGGGAAGTTCAACTGAATTAGATAAAGGGTAAAATTTCAATGGAATGATTCGAAGTATGATAATTAATTAGGGCAGCATAGCATAAGCATTGTGGGCCCATGGCCCCAAAATTTCAAAATAAGGTTGAGATTCCCTGTGATCGAATCCTTTCCAAGGCTTGGAATGAACTGAAGTGGAAGTTCATTGATTCGTTTGAAGTATCGAATTAGGCTAGAGGAATGGCTAGCATTATTTTTAGGCCGCTTTGGAAATTCTAGTGATTGTAATGAAGTCTCCCTTGTATCAATAGTCGAGGAAATCAGTAAGTATTTGGGTTAAGCCATTTTGAAGACTAGGAATTCGTCTTGAGATAAGGGCCCCCTAGGATAAGTCGTTTGATCAAGGACGTAGGATCGTGAAGAAGGAATTCTGAAAGGATTTTTCCCCAATTATAAATCTTGAGGTTCGTCAAATTTTGAGGACGAAATTTTTATAAGTGGGGGAGAGCTGTGAGGTTTCGAGTTAAGAACATAATAATTAGAAGGTAATTAAGTTAACATAGGTGAATTGTGGTCAAAAGGTATTGGAGGAATCGGATTGAAAAGCTCAAAGAGTCGGAATTGGTAAATCGAGAACGGAAATTGTAAGCCGTGAAATATTAATTCGTAAATAAGATTTTGAATTTTAAATTATGATAATCATGACTTATCAAGGTTATATAATCAAAAGTAAAGTCCAAGGATGTGAAAGATTGTGTTAGAATGGTCAAAACGGATCTCAAACGGAAAAAATGTGAAGTGGGCTTGCTGTGGGCCTAACCTGCGTCCTCCGTGGGCTCGAGCCCATGGAGAGCACAGAATCCAGATTTGTCTGTGCTTGCCGTGCGCTCAAGCCTGCCTGGACAGTAAGGCTGCGCTCGCCGCGCGCTCGCTGCGGGCTCGAGCGCCAGCCCGTTTTAAAGTCGCATGCTGCTTTGCGATTTTCATTTTTTCACCTTCCAAAACTTTCTAGATAGAGAGAGGGTGCCGATTCTAGAGAGAGGAAGGAGGAGATCGAGCCCGTGGAGTCCGAATCCGTTCGAGAGCTAATTATAAAAGTGGTAATACGCGTCGAGGTAAGTGTTCTCATACTCACTAACTTTTCTCTTTCGATGTTTTTCATTTATCATTGGGTTTTTTTATCTCGATACCCACCCAAACCATGGAAAATGTATTACCTATAACTTGAGACCAAGGATTATATAGTTTATTGTCCGATTTACTCACCGATCCGGTCGGTGGAGTTCCACCAAACCCTAACCTACGGGAACTGGAGGTTTTCCATTTTCACACCATATCTTATTAAATTGACCCCAAAATATGAATCACCACGTCCCAAATGTGTTTATACATCGGCCGTGCGATCGATCTCGCACGTTTCGACCCGTTTGTCGCGCCCAAGCCCTCTAATATGTCTCTGTTACTGTTCATCCGAGACGAAATGGGAAAATTGCATGCTTCTACCTTCTTATTATGTTGAATTAGCCTCAAAATATGAATCACCATGTCCCAATTATGCATATGTATCAACCGGACGTCCGATCTCACAAGTATTGACCCGTTCGCAGCGTCCGGATGCTCTAAAATACCCCATGACACTGTTCATCTGAGTTTGAATTGAACATTTACATGCTTTGCCCCATTTAATTGTTAGAAAATTATGTCTAATTGTTTAATGTAAATGTAAGCTTTGGAATATATATTCGTGCTCCGTTCACAAGGAAATGCGTTCTGAAGAACCCCAAAGTGTAAATTTGCATGCTCTTCCTCTATTTAATTGTGATGAAACGTATGATTAAATATTTATGTTAAATTGTAAGCCCCGAAAATATGTATTTGTACACCGGAAGCAAGGGAATACATCCCGGAGGCTTCTAGATGATATTTGACCATCAGAGGTAAGAAATTTCAAACTCTCTTGTGACCTTGAATTGAATGGCTAAAAAAGTTTAAGTTTCAAAGAAATGAAGGAACTAAGAAAATAAATAGAGGGAGAATCCACCAAAGTACGATATAATGGATTTGATCTCCTAGATGGAGATATGTGTGGATTTAGTCTCCCAGATAGAGATAAGGATGAAAATGTGATTTTCCGATTGAAAAATGTGATGTACTCTACGGTGGATCTTCTCTCAAGGAAGGAATAATCCTGAAACTAGGACCATAGTTCATAGGGATAGTATTCTCTAGTTTGCCATGTCCATCACGGTGTGAACTCAAGGAATACTTGGCCACGTATTCTGACCGCTTGTGGAAGTGGGTGATATTCGTGGTACGCTTTAGGATACTACTATGGAAGAACGATGATTGCCCTGGTCCCCGTGCGATATAGGGCGAGTTGAGATGGTCGAGTACTGCAGGCCTAAAATGTAGCCGATGGTCGATTGTTGCGGGCCTTAAATGTAGCCGATGGTCGAGTGTTATAGACTTAAAATGTAGCCAACTTTAGAATGTGTGACAGACACATTCCTTTTCTCGTTCTCTCACATCGTTGGTTAGTACGACCTAGTAACCCGAGTTCGCAAAGATTAATGAAAGTAATGAAAATGAATGGAGGTAACCGGAATAAACATGCAAACCAGATGATCTCAGATGTCCCCCCTCCTCGCATGCTTCCTTTTATTCAATTTATATGTTTTTCCTATCCAATTACTCTTTTCCCTATTATTTGCTATAATTAGTGATGTATGATTACATTTGCTGAGTCGTATACTCACTCTTACTCTTTCTCCTTCGAGATGAGAACATTAAGTCGGCGCCCGATTATTTAAAGCAAGGAGAGAGACTTGCTTAAGGAGATTAGTTGGATGTCGAATGCTTAAAGTTTTGGATACGTTGTAACAGAATGCAAATAGTCTTGTTGGATTAACGTGATTGTTATTATTTTATGATTCTTGTTATACTTTCGCAGGTTTCTGGATTTAGCTATACTTTCGCATTTATGTTGATGGTTTGAATTTCGTTTAGTCCTAGATGACATCTCTTTAGACCCAACATGGTAGATAAGAGTACAGTATTTGAGCCATGGATGGTATGACAATTGTGATCCTATGTATTATGTTGTAGGCCAAAATGTTGATTATTGGATAGTTGTGTGCTTGTACAGGTTATTTTAAATATGTTGTATTTTTTTATTTTTCGTCCAATTGTAGAGGTAACTTTATCAAAATTTCTTTACTCTTTTAATTAATTTACTGTTATGCCTATTATAACTTCTCACTGTATCCCTAACCCTATAAAATGATGTATGAGATAAATTATATCTACACACAAATAAGAAAAAAAGGAAAAAAATAGAAGGGCTTGAGAAATATTACTAGTTCCTGAAAAGCTATTTTATTATTCTTATTTTATTTTTCTTTACAATATATTTTAATGGAATATCTAATCAAACTTAATAAAAGTTGGATGGGTGTCGCGATCATTCACAATTAATTTGAGCAAGGGTAGGCAAATTCGGCCGCCGATTTTATCGCCGGGAAAAGTAGTGAAAAAGGCCCGCATTGAGTGTGGGTGGGACCACCAGGTGGCCCACCGGCGGAATTAACAGAGCGTATAGGTGGTGCTTCTTCGTCAGGGATACTATTGAAATCATAAATATCAACTATTCAAACCTCTGCAATCGGAGTCTGCAGCATGCGTGCCCCTCCCTCTCATAAATATCAACTGTTTCAAACTTTGCATCTTTTAAAAATATATATATTTAAAAAAAAAAACATAATTAATTTGGAGTTGGTTCGGTGTACAAAAAATACGATCCTAATTTGTTTCATGTGTCCCTCCACCTATGGAACCGGGGATGGTGTTTTCCTATCAAATTAGAAGCATCATTTGTTTTTTTATTTTTAATATTAAATTAAAATTTAATGGTTGTAATTTAAAATTAATTGAGATTGTTATATTTTTTAAAATTTTTAAATAACATCAATATTAATAGAATATCAAATTCAATTCAAAAACAAAAAAAAAAAAAAAAACTATTGATTGGATGTTATTCAAAGCTTAAATTTTATCCTTTAAATCCAACTATAAAAAAAAAAGAAGTAAATGCTCTTTGCCCCTCAACCTACTTGCGTGCTTAATTGCCATGCCCTTTGAGGTGTGCAACTTGCACTAAAGTTCATGGGAAGAGAGATCCAGTGAGGTCATGACCATGTATGTCCCCAAAATTTAACCGGTCCTAAAACTTTGATTGAGGGTGCCTAGAAAGACTATGTTCTTCGGCCATGCCTTCTAAAATTTTGTGTTAGTCGACTACTTGGATATGATCATCTTGTTGGTTGCTCTATTTTCACAAAAATAAATAAAAAGAAAGAAAGAAAGAAAGAAAGAAGACAGTTAAGATAAAGACCAACGATTTTGGTTCAGGTCTTCTAGATAACTACCTTGCCCATCCTCTATGGTAACTACCATTTTAGACAATTTAATAAAAATTATCTTTAAATATGGGTCAATTGATTTTTGGTTCCTAAGTCTAATTCTCTGAAAATTACACCATCTGCAAGGAAATTAAAGTTTGAAATATCAAAATTAGTGGGTTATTTTTGCAGAAATCAAAGCAGCATTTCGATAAATTTAATGACGAGAGGTTAGTCGATCATTAAATTTATTCCGCATATGATCTTTATATGGCATGATTAGACCGGTTTATATATAACATTTGGTGTCAAATATATTATACTCTCAGCCTTGAATCTATTATGCAAAATTTTCTATTTTTTCAATCTTTTTAAATTTTTAAAGTTTTAATTTTTGTAATGATTTAGTCAACACTAATAACAAAAATCATTAGAAAATTTCTAATATTTTCATATATTTTACATCAATTTTGATATAAAAATGATAAAATATTCATCGGGTCAAAAATCGAGTATGGGCGAACCCGCGAGAGGTTGAAGATAACTTGAACGATGCCGTTTTGTTACAATAATTCTACAGTAATTTTTTTTAAAAAAGTTGGGCCTATTCGTGCACAGCCCATTTCACGCGTCCGCTTCTATGCGCAAAGCCCACCTACTCCCTAGCCCAATCCATTAAATCCCTGTTTGGCAGGCGCGAATTGCAGGTGCCACGATTCGAAGGCGTCCTTGGGCAAGCAGTAACCGCTGCAGTGCGTTCGCATGTGTTATTCATAAAGGCCTGCTATTTATTTATATAATATATGGCATAATTTGTATATCATCAATGTTGGCATGGATATTCGAACTCATATCTATGCGGCTAAAAGGGTTGCTGCCACTGTGCTGCATGTATTGCTTTTGATTTAAATATGCGGCAGTATATTACTTATGCAATATTTGTATATTATTATTTATATGTACATATATAATTATATTTATTATTATATATAAATTTTATTATATAATGTTTAAAATATATAATTATATATATATATATATATATGTGTGTGTGTAATGTTTAGTGATTAATATAATTTGATTAATTAGGAATTGATCACAGTATCTTTAATTAATAAAATTATATATTATAGTCACATATGGTATAAGGACATTAATTGTGACTTATTATTTTTAATATAATAAAATTTATCCCACAAGAAATTTTATTATATTAAATTAATTAATCAGAATAAAATGTTAAATTATTTTTCTTAATTTGTCCACAGATGTTAAGAATATGAATATAATTTGATAATTTTATCATAAAATTTAGATATGAATCTACTTGAATTAAAATTTTAACCCACAAATAATTTTTATATCAATTGATTTATGAAATATACTTTACATTTGTAAAACATATTCTGTATTTATTTATTAGTCTCATATATTATTTGTTAAGTATATAATTTTATTTTTATACAATTGTTCAATCTGTTAATCTTTTTGATATTAAATGTGATATTTTTTAACTAAAAAGTGATAAGTATAATGTTTGAATTGAGAGAATTTTTTCTTCATTTAGGGTGGATGATATCAATTATGCTATAAGGAGAGACGAACCACCTGCTCTTACTGAAACCAACACTCCGGTTGATATTATTATTTATGAATGATGGAAGCGATCTAATTGTCTCAGTTTAATATTCATAAAGATTAAAATTTCTGTTGGTGTTCGTGGTTCTATCGATCATTATAATAATGTGCGGGACTTATTGAAGGTTATTGATGAACAATTTGAGACTTCAAATAAAATACTTGCCAACACCCTGATTATGAAGTTTTCATCTTTGAGGCTCACTAATGTCAATGGTATGCGTGAGCACATTATACAAATGAAGGACATAGTGGCTTAATTAAAAAATTTTAAGGTGGATATGTCTGAATCTTTTCTTGTGTACTATATTTTAAATACACTTTATTACAATATGGATCATTCAAAATCTCTTACAATATACATAAGGATAAATTATCAATTAATAAACTTATGACCATGTATGTTCAAAAAAAAGGAACACTTGTGATGAAACAAGGTAAAAGTGTATTTATAGTTAAAAAATGAAAGAATAAGTCTCAAGTTAAGAAGAAGAAAAAAGGTAAAATACCTTATCAATCTGACATCAAGAAGGAATCTAAGTATTTTTTTTTATGAAAAGAAGGGACACATCAAGAAGGTTTACGTCAAATATCAAAATTGGCTTGAGAAGAAAAAATATCCATCCTCATTTGTTTATTAAAAATCTAATATGGTTAATATTTTTCATGACACATGGTGGATTATTCTAATTCTACAATCTACATTTTAAATTTCTTACAGGACTTGCAAAATCGAAGGAAGCCAGTGGAAAGTGAACAGAGTGTTTTTTTCGAAAATAAGACGCGTTTACATATGGAAGCAATCAGGACATGCAATTTAATTGTAAGTAGTGGCTTTGTTTTACACTTAGAAAAAACCTTTTATATTCAAAATTTCTCTATAAATTTAATATCCGTTTTGAGACTTGTATGTTTTTTATGCGTCCTTGGATCCGAACTTCGAACAAATTCAAACTAATCCGTTTGTTTGGTTCCGGCTCCATTCATTGGGTTTGGATCCTGCACATCACTAAAACGAATAGGAGGTCAGTGTGTCAGTGAAAAGTTGTCCCACCGAAAATACTCCGACGCTCAAGTCAGTAAACAGCCTTCGAAATCTGAAAAGGTAACTGAAAATGAGAATTGATAGGGAAAGTGTAAGAGCACGTAGGTTTCCAGATGAAAGAGAGGCAATGCCATCTCTTGAATCTGGACAGTAGGTGAAGGCAGTAGGCATCTGTCAACAGGAAGAGCGCCTGTATGCCTTTGATTTGTGTTCTTTCTTTCAACATGTTAGAATGCTTTGCAAAGAGAGAGTACGAAATCGTCGTGGGATGTCTAGTCGAGAGCGTGTGTTTGTGTAGTAGAGAGCGCAATAGTAGGCGTAATAGAAGGTGTTGTGTGAATAGTCGTTCGCATGCCCTGAGTGAGGACCCTAGGGCTCATTTTAATGGCGGCAGGGTGATCTTCCTTGATTGAAAGGTGTGATCTTCTGCGTTATATTAGGGTGGCCTTCCTCAATAGTTGCCTAATTAGTTGGGATTGTTTCCTTCTCTGGCAGGTAGTGGCTATCCAAATTTCCTACATTCCTTTCGAGTATATAACCCTAACCCACTCTCCCGAGCATGAAACCCACAGATTTTTAGGGCTTTAGCTTAATTTGGGACTAGACTATGGTTACCCAAGACTTGGGCATGTAATTGTATTGATTAGGTATCCGAATTTGTGGTCTGAGGTGAAAATTTGTTCCTGGAGCCCCTAACCCACGCTTAGATGCCGTTTAAGCTTTGATTTAGGGTTTAATATATAAATTGATGTAGGATTATAGTTACATATGTCTTGGGTTTGATAATTTACTCGTTGGATGTCCGAAATTTTGAGAAGTAACTGATTTGAATAATCTGTGCACTATTTACGTGCACTGTTCATGGGTACCGTTCACCTGAGGATTTTGGATGATATTTTATACAATATTTTATGTTTAGTTGCTAATCAAATGATATGTATGTTTGTATAAATCCGATCAGACCATTTGGAAGTTTTGATACATGTGTTTTTGAAAAACAATTCGCGTCCAAAAGCTCTCGAAATTAATATACTCTTCGATAGTAAGAATTCCAAATCTTCTCTGTGTATATGATATCCGTGTGTAAGTTAAGTTGTGAAAAGATTTAAATCAGCAAGTAAGATAATAAGTATATGAATAATTTAAAGAAAGTTTCACATTTGGGATTCTGATGGATTTGATCTCCAAGATGGAGATATTTGAGATAAGTTATATTTTCGAACTAAGTTTGGTGGATCCTCCCTCAAAAGAATAAGTAACCATAAAATTAAGATTCGGATTCAAGTTTTGATGGGTAATGTTCTCAGGCATGTCACTAGTATGATAGTGGAGACTCAAGGATTTGTCATAGCCACATATTATAATGGATGATTCTATAGTCATGTCTTAGGATATTACAGTGATAATCGAGGATAGTTCTATTTCTAAATCTGGAAAGATTGTGGGGAGAGTCACAACTTCTGAAGACTGGCCTTTAATTGTGTGAAGTAAATACAATCTGTTCTCGATTATTCGCTCATTTGGCTGGTGAGGTCTACCAACTCAGGTTTGTAAAGATGAATAATTATACTTAATTTACGTCCTAAAGAAAATAAGAACAAGAAAGAAGTAAATTTCTTCCAAAGCATGTCTATTCTAGTTTCGTTTATACATATCTTCCATGTTCATATATCTTTCTTCTATTTAGTTCTGTTATCATTGTTCAATGCGTTGTTATGATATACTTGTTGGGTTGTTAGCTCACTCTTACATTTTCTTCCTTCCATATAAGAACCACGAGCTAACATCCGATTAGATAGAGCAATGAGAGAGTTTTGCAAAGGAGATTGTTGGACTGCAAGGATTTAGAGTTTTGAATATGATTATTGTGATGAAATGTAAAGAGATAATTTAGAGCAGTGTTGTGTATTAATTGCGTTATAGTATGTTGTTTATTATTATGGTTTAATATTATGATTTCGCTGTTTATGTATGGATTTAGTTTTGCTTCCGTATTTATTTGATTTTGGATTTGATTACACCTAGATGGCGTCTCTCTTAGATCCAACATAGTAATAGAGATACTATGTTGGAGTCATGGATGATATGACATTTGTAGATTCTATGTATGTATTGTGTTGAATATTGAAGTCTGAGGATTTATATGTTTGTACAGGTTTTAATTAAGCATGTTGTATAAATAATTTTTGGTTCAATTATAAAAGAAACTCTACCAAAATTTCTGTAAAATTTAATATTTTAAAATTTTGGGTAATAGTTTTGTTTGTTTATTGACAGAGATTATTAGAGAAAAATAATCTATTCCGTCACAGGTCTCTAGTAGCATCTCTAAAGAATCTGATATAGTATTTAACTCATACGGGGTTGAATAAATCCTATGTATAAGAATGATTTATACATTGGATTTATATGAAATATGTAGTATTCACGGATGTCCTGTGACGGACCAGATTATTTTTCTTAAATAACCCTCCGTCAATAAAACATTGTTATGCCCAAAATCAATTTTGCTAATTTCTGGAGAAAATTGGGCAGAGTTTTCTTTATAACTGGACAAAGACCGAAATTCAATCTGTTTAATTAGACTCTCCACAAGCACACATCTATCAAGGGACCTATACATAGCCTACAACACATCACACAGGATCTCAAAGCTGCCATATCATCCATGGCTTCCATATAGTACTTCGTTTTTACTGTAATAGATCTAGGGAGATGCAATCTAATAACATAATACTCGAAACATCCAAATAGAACGCGGAAGCATACTACAATACCATGAACTGCGGAAGCATAACAAACCGTAAAATAACAACCACGTTCCATACTCGACCTTGAGTGGCTATTCATATCTGATCAAATTCTACGCCCAAATCTTTACTGCACTTGCCGTCTGTCTAGTCCTGTCAAGCCAGCCTCTCCTTGTTCTAACCACCCGGCGACAGCTAAATGCTTTCATCTGGGAGGAAAAATAACAGACAGCAAGAGTAAGTTTTTAGCTCAGCAAGTATAATCATACGTCACTATCAGATTGTGAAGAATATAAACATGACAATGAAAAGGGGCAACATGCATTCGAAATATCATGAGACATGAGAGGGAAGGAACATTTAGAAGTATCGATTTGCCGTTTACCATATCTTGGAACATTTAATTGCCGTTTGAATCATGCTTTCTAATTTTACTTTAATCTTTGCGGATCAGGGCCAGTAGGTCGTACTAGCAAACGATGCGAGAGAACGAGGAAAAGATCATGATACTCCACATGATCTAAGGCCGTGAGAGATTATCTTTAACAACCCTCCGGGGGTCGTGCACATCGTGCCGTAAATCGCTCCATTCCCCCGGGGTACCAGGGCAGTCCTCGTTCTTCCACAATAGTATCCTAAGGCGTGACACGGATACCACCCGCTTACACAAGCGACCAGAATACGTGGCCCAAGTATTCTTCGGGTTTCTACCGTGATGGACGTGTCAAGCCAGAGAATACTACCCATCTAAAAGTCCATGGTCCTAGTTTCATGATTCCATTTCTATTTCCATTTCCATTTGAGGGAAAGTCCACCGTATCCATTTTTGCCGTATCTCCCGCCATTTGGGAGCTTTCATCATGCACATATCACATTGTGGACTTTCCTCTATTTTGCTCGTTTGGTTCTTATTTCACTTTGGACTTAAGCATTTTTAGCGATTCAACAATACATATAATTGCCACGGTTCATGAGAGATCGGAGTTGCTTACCATTGATGAGCAATTACCAAATCGGGGTCCTCCGGAGCCCGTTTTAATACAATCGATGCACATATTCATAATTTCAAGCTTGCATTCAAACATAATCAGTTAGATATGCTTCTAATACCAATTAAATAGGATAGAAACATGGAACTTTTCCATATTACCTCGAGTGAACAGTAACAGTGATCGTTTAACACTTCCGGAAGCCGCGAACGGGTCGATTCTTGTGAAAACGGACGCCCGGTCGATATATATACATATTTGGGACATCGTGATTCATATTCTGAGATTAATTTAAGATAATACAAAGGTGGAAGCATGCAAATTTATTTGTTCACCTCGGGTGAACAGTGTCAGGAGGCATTTAGAGGTCTCGGATGCCATGAATGGGTCGATTCTTGTGGATTCGGACGTCCGGTCGATATGTATACATATTTGGGACGTAGTGATGCATATTTTGAGGTGAAATTAACATAATTTGAGGGAGAAAATAGTGAACCCGAATCTAGCATGGGGTTAGGGTTTGATGATAACGAAACAAGTGAATCGGGCAACAAATCGGACAAATTCGGGTTATACGATTTTCATGGGTTATACGATTTTCATAATTTGGGTGGGTATCGGAACTATATTACCCGATGAGAAATAATTAACAATCACAAGACAATAAATAGTGAGTATGAGAATACTTGCCTCGACGCGTGCTATCACTTTTCTAATTGGCCTTCGGACGAATTCAGTCTCTATGCCTTGATTTCTTCCTTTCTCTCTCTAAGCTGGGCGCCCCTTCTCTCTCTTCCTCTCCAAAATGGCTGGAAGAAGTGGGAAAGTCAAGATTCGTGGGGCTTGGTCGCGTATTTATACTCGTCGGGCCGCTCGAGTGCCCGGCGAGTGAGCGGCGAGCGGGCCGGTTCTGGTTCCTTCCGCTCGAGCGAGAGCTTTCCGGAAGCTTCTGGAAGGCGCTCGAGCGTTCCACAGACGAGGAAGCCTCTAGTTTTTCCGCTTGAGTGGGGCTCGAGTGAGCGGCAGGCGGGGAGTCACAGGTGGTAGCTTTAGCAACCCAAATTTTTACCAAGTTCTCTTCCAATACTTTTATTCAATCATCCAATAAGTCTATTAGTAAGTAGAGGAATATTGATTGCTTCATGTTAAAATCTATTTTAGTTTTGGGAACCTCACATGTCCCATTAAGGTTAAATGGGAACGCGGGTCATGACAGGTGGTATCAGATAAAAGAGATGTTTAAGATTAATCGATCTTATGCAGAAGCTTTGAATAAGATATACCTTTGAGACCGAGTTAACGTTAGCCTGAAAAATTAGTTGTGACCTCAAGATAGATAGTTGTTAAGATGTTTGACTTAACTAGAATTTGGGACATTTCTATTAATAGGATGGAGATGAACTTAAGGATTAAATTTTAGATTTAAGTTAAGTCCAGACTTAATTAATTTTGGGATGCGACCTTAAATTGTTTATCTAAATGATCTAATATTTGATGATATGATTAAGAAATGGCAGGATTGGGAAGTCATAACGGATCAAGTTTACTGAAAAAATCGAAGAAATAAAAGTCAGCTAGAGATAAAAGCCAAAACCTCGATAAAATATCAAATTTAGAGAAGGAAAGTAGTAGAACTAGTGAACCCAAACTCTGCATGTTTATATTGTTAAGCATTTCATGGAATAAATCCATGTTATAAGAAGTTGGGAGCCTGTTTCGATTGTGGCAAAAAAAAAGTCATCTGGTTAAGGATTGTCCTTACCCTAAGAAATATGCGCCAAAGAGGGCAATCACTGTTGATCAAAATCTTGCGAAGACGTAAGAAGCAGGCACGTCGACTAAGAATCTAGAAGGTAACTTTTATTTTTAACATTTTTGATTGGCATATATTGGAGTTATTATCAAGAATTAGATTATGAGGTACATACTGGATTCGAAATAATATTATGGGAGTGACTTTGTTAAGCATAGATTAAAGGAATGCCTAGATTGCAAGTTTCGAATCCAAGGAAAAGAAATGCTGCAACATGTAACTATGCCTAGGGATTTCTTTATGTTATAGGAAGATTTTAAAAATTGACTTAGGTTGACTTACAAATGAAGGCCAGAATGGAGATGTTAAAATTTCAAGGACTTACGCAGACTTAATCTATAATTTTGGATATTCTGTTAAGGAATTATGGGAACAAAAATTTCAAGAACAAAATTTCTTAAAGGATGGGAGAATTGTAAAGATCGTAACTTTTGAAACTTTATATCTCAAGGCGAGGGTCCAGTCAATACCATGTTAACCGGCCAAGGTAAAGTAAAGAGAATATTCGGTCAACTAGTTGACTGTCTAGGGTAGGTTAAGTGGAAGAATGACCGGTCAAAGTCGTGTTGACCAGCTAAAATAAGTTAAGGAGGATTATCTGGTCAACAATCCGTTGACTAGCTAAAACTGATTAGAGAATTATCTGGTCAACAAGTGTTGACCAGCTAAAATGTAAAAATGTCCTAATGCAAAATGGGAAAAATGACTAAGCGCAAAATGGCCAAAATGACCAGTTGCCAATTGAAATACCGCACAGCCAACTAACTAGGTGTTGAGTGTGCAAATTGTCCTGTAACAAACATTGACTGGCTAATATGAAAAATGATGAAATTCCATATCGACCAAAGTGCCCAGGTGTAGTAACCGGCTAGCAGTGGAGATTTTTCGGTCAATGAGTTGATCGGCAAAAAGGGCGCGGCCGGCTGGAGACGCACGGAAGCTATTTGAGGCAAAATAACCGGTCAACGGATTGACAGGCTAAAACAACAAAATGGCCGGCTACGCATTGATGAAAATGGCCGGTTGCAATGAATGGTATGTCCTTGAGAAAAATGGCCAGTATGACTGGTATGCTTTGAGGGAAAATACCTATGTGCTTTTAAGGGAAAATAACCAGCTGCCTTGTCAAGCAAATTGCCTGGCTACTTGAGGTGTAAATTAACCGGTTGCCTAAGGAAGCAAAATGCTCGGTTGCCTAAGGAAGCACAATTTCCCATCAATGAGTTAACCAGCAAATGTGCAAAATTACCAGGTGCAAATTCAGGAAAAATGGTCGGCTATTTAAGGCACCAAATGACCGGTATGCAAATAAGGTGGAAAATTGTCCAGGTAACAAGGTGAACAAATTAGCCGATTTCTTGAAGTATAAATTGACCGGCTGCTTGATTTGTATAAGGCACAACTGGCCGAATGCTTAAACTGCAAAAATGACTGATTGCCTTCTGGAAGCAAAATAACCGGTCAACTAGTTGAGTGGCCATAGAGGAAAAATAGCTGAAGGCACTCAAAAATTACCATGTGCAATTGGCCGATGACTTTTTACACAGTAATGGCTGAAGATGGTGTAAAGGCCGCAGACAAGTACCTAGGCTTTCAACACTCAGAATTTTTGAAAATAAATCTCAGTAAGCAATTAAGCTAGCAAGCTGCCAGCTGCAGTAGCCACTTGAGGAAGCACGGGTAGTTGTTGGCTCACAAGTTGGAAGATATAAGCCACCGAGAGAAACAACTAAAATTTAAGGGGAAGCTGCAGCCAATTTTGACTGCAACCAAGGATAACCATTAAGTAATTGACATGAGGAAGTGTACCTAGAAGACAAGAAAGATGGTGAGTCAGCCAAAGTTAGAGACACCTGGCAGTTAATAGAGGAGGGGGTATGAGGTGTAAAATTAGGAGGTGAGTCAGTGCTTGATGTAGCAAAACAAGCATGACTCAGCCTTTCATCCCTGCGCCTATATAAGGATAGGAAAGGGAGTTAGGGAGGCAACTGTGAGGCCGAAAGGGAAAATATGAGAAAAAGAGAGAGAAAGAAAGTAAAGGAAAATAAAAAAGAGCAAAGGAAAATAAGAGAGAGTAGAGAAAAAATAAAGAGGAGTAGAAGGAGAACAAGAAAGCAGAGACAGTAAGGGAAGGCAGTAAGAAGAAGATGGCAAAATCTTGTCAAGTATACTAATTCCTCTTTTTGCTGGTGCTGATTATTGATATTTCTTGCAAGTATTGTTGATCTAATACTTGTCTATATTATCATTAAAATCTCAAATTGACCGTTATAAGAATTATGTACAAGTGTCGCCCTGTAACTGAGGCTCTCTTGTTTCTTGATGACCGAGCAAGAATTGCTGACTGGATAGTTAAGTGATTGATCAACTTAGCAATTGACCTGTAACGTCCCCGGCGCACCCGCATATAGATATTGTTCGCTTTGACCTGGGAGAACTTCGCGGAGTCTCCAGCCTACAGGCCGAGGCCTGGGAGAACTTCACGGCGTCCCAGCCTACAGGCCTTACGGTTTTGTTACTGGCAGACGGAGTCCACCGCCCCCAAAACGCGTCTACAAGGGGGGAGGTGTCCACGCCCTTATAAGGACGTTTTGTTCTCCTCCCCCAATCCAATGTGGGGCACTACAGTCCACCCCCCTTGGAGGCCTAGCGTCCTCGCTGGCACACTGAACCGAGTCCAGACTCTGATACCATTTGTAACGTCCCCGGCGCACCTGCATGTAGATATTGTCCGCTTTGACCTAGGAGAACTTCGCGGCGTCTCCCAGGCCTCGGCCTGTAGGCTGGAGACGACACGAAGTTCTCCCAGGTCAAAGCAGACAATATCTACATGCGGGTGCGTCGGGGACGTTATATGACCGGAGTTAGAGGACCAACTTAGCAGTTGACCGAAGTTAGAGGATTGCAGGATTGAGTAGTGACTGGTCAAGAAGTGTTGACCGGATAGGCTAAGTCATTAACCGGGAGTGGAGACCTGTTGACTAGGAGTTACCAAAAATTAATCAAGGGCTAACAGTGACAACCAATCCATAATGAATCTAAATTCTGAACACATACAAAAGTCAATGCCGCTCAATTGAACAATGTATTGGTTTTTGTTATGATTTTCTAATCGTATATTTGATATTATGGAAAATGATGTGAAATTTTTCATATAAAATGACAAGCATAAGAAACTGGACTATGGAATGACTTTGGTAATATTCCTTGACATGCCACTGATGTTATAGTAGAACTCAAGGATTACTCTGACCGTATATTCTAACCGCATATTAGAGCGGATGATGTCCTTGGTACTCTTTAGGATATTATAGTAGAAACTCAACGACTGACCCTGGCCCACGGGGGAACTCTTGATGGCAAATTGACCATTGGCCCCATATACTGGATTATAAGTATACAAGATATTAGACATTGGCCTTAGATTGTGTGGTATATCACAATCCTTTTCTCGAGTTACTATTTCATTGGCAAGTAAGGCCTATTATGTAATATCCCAAATATTTTTTTTAGAATAAAATTGATAAATTAATTTTAATAATTATTTTTTTAATTACCGTTAATGGATTGGTGGATTGGGCCTAATAAATTAGATGGATTAATGGATTGGGTCTGAATATTTAGACTGTTAATTAAAATTTAGATTAAATAGTGAATTAAATATTCGTTGACGAATTATATATATATATATATATATATATATATATTAAAAATTTAGGTTAATGTCTTAAATTGAAAAAATTAGATAATTAACTAAATAATAAATATCTTAAAGATAGATAAATAAATATATTAAAAAATATATTAATAAATAATAATAATAATAATAAATATTAATAAATAATAATAATAAATATATTAATAAATAATAATAATAATAATGATAATAAATATATTAGTAAATAATAATAATAATAATAATGATAATAAATATAATAATAATAATAATAATAATAAAACAGAAAATGAAAGGAGAAAAACGGAGAGAGAGAGAGAGAGAGGAAGGAAACGAACGAAGGAAGAGAAAAAGGAAAGGAAGGGAAGAAAAGGAAAGGGAGAAGAGGAAGGAAAGGGAGAAGGAAGGAGGAGCACGCGGGAGTTTGGGGGCTGAAATGGAAAATCTTGGTAAACCCTAATGAAGCCCTTCTCCTTATTTAACGTGGTGTTAGGGTTAGGGAAAGGGGGGAGGTCGAGCAGAGAGTGAGAGCAGAATGAGGCCTGGTGGTTGATTTCACCGCGGTGCTGTGTCTGGTTGCCGTCGCCGTCATCGTTCGAGTGGTTTGCTGCCGTTGCCAACATCAATCGGTACCGAAGCCACCATCACAAATCTAAAGTCGAAGCAGAGCAAAGTCACCGAAGCCGTCGCCGTTGCCTATTGCTGCGGTTGAAGCTGTCGCCGTTGCTAATCGCTGCGATTGAAGCCGTTGCCGTTTCCATCGTCAGTTGTGCCACCGTCGCCGCAAATCCTCGTCGCCGTTAATCCCTAGCCGTCGCAAGCCCTAACCGTCTCTGTTCAACAGGCAAGTTAAACTTCTCCCTCTGGCAAGTAAAATTCCTAATTTTCGCTAATAAATTCCTCCTTTCTTCTCATTGATGCTAATCTTCTTATTATCGTGCAACGATTTTTGGAAATCAGTTGTATTTCTGTGTAAATGGAAATCTGTTCAACAGAGCACTGGCTCTGAACAGTAGAGGATTTGTTCGAGGGGATTACGCGAGTATGAGGTTCGGGAAATGACGTTATCTATGCTGTATAATTGTGGCGTTTCCTGTTGAAGTATGAAAATTTGAGATTTTCATGGTTATTTGTGGGAAGTCGAAGTGGGTGAAAAGAACAGAGCCTCCTGCTCTATTCTTCGTGGCCGGCTAAAAGGGTGTGAAAACAGAGTTCCATGCCCTGTTGGTTGATTGCTGCCGGCGTTGTCCAGGTGGAGGTCGGCATTGTGCGCGGTGTGTGGGCTGGGCGTTCGGTTGAGGGCAGCAGAAGCTGGGCCGTGGGGTTGATTTGGTTTCAGTGTGTGTGCGTGTGGAGTAGAGTGGTGGATAGTAGTTTGTGCGTATACGTGTGTGTGT
The DNA here is from genome assembly GCA_033239525.1 of Nepenthes gracilis. NCBI lineage: Eukaryota > Viridiplantae > Streptophyta > Magnoliopsida > Caryophyllales > Nepenthaceae > Nepenthes > Nepenthes gracilis. The sequence goes on along the minus strand of BSYO01000003.1, from coordinate 19,436,583 downwards.
GTGTATTAGTTATATATATATATATATATGCCGCTGTGGGCGAATACCATATATATATTGAGCAGGAATGTATATTGAGGATGGATGTTAATAAAATGGATATAAAATATGTGGAAAGGGGTTGTGTGTGCGGGAACCGGTAACGTGACTGCGAATGTTTAAATTATTGCAGATGGACAACCTGTTTATGTTGGAATTAGTTGCTTCATGTGATAAATTAAATGTTAGCCTTAGTAGTAGGTATTAAACCGGAATAGAATGAAAGAACAGTTAAAGTGGTTGAGTTAAATATATAAATAATAATTCAGTCTATATTTATTCTTTCATCATTCCGTAATAAATTCCTTTGTGTTAGATTGGATGGTGTGAGTAGGGTTCCTGGTCAGTACCGAACGACATTCTATTGTTGATGTTGCAAAGTTTCCTTTGCGTTATACTCGGCGTGTGAGTATTTAAATTCGTTGGCTTCCTATGGTCAAGGTTGAGGAGAATGTATGAAAACATTAAAATATCTGGTCGAATGGGAGGCTATGGTTCTTAAATATGGTCTATGCTTATCTGATACTGATTTCCGTGTCCTGGTGGTGTTGAGGTACATTGTCTAGTTTGGTGGGATGCTTATGGCCATGTGAATATCGTAGATCATGATATCGCGGATATCATGGCGGGAGATGCTGGGTTGACATGTGAGGTATCTTCCGTACTGGTAGAGGTCGGAAGATGAGTATGATGAGTATGCTCGGAAGACGCGTCAGATTTTATTTGCGCCAGAATCTCTGTGGACCATGGATTTTGGTCGGAGGTCAAACTTTGTGAGCATCGATAAATCGTGCAAGTACCACCTTGGGGGGATATACGTGACCTTTGGTTCTGAGGGTGGAATAAGATCCAGGAGTTTTCTTGTGATATTCTATGATTATTGAGTACCTCATTAGTTGTGTTGGAAGTATCCTTGTGTGGATTCTAAGATGTTCGGATTCGGCAAAATCCTTATTAATTGTATCGTGATTATGCTGGTCATTCTTGTTGACATATGGACCGAAAAAATCCCCAATCATCATTGATGTCGGATTCCATGGGATTACCATTGTCTATTGGCACGCTTGAAATAATATTAATCGGTTACGTGATGATTCCTGTATCTCTTTGATGAAACCCGATAAATGATTCTTCGCGTTAATCTTAGTGGTGTGCATATATTTTATTGGCACTCTATGGATAAGTAAAGGAGAGTATGCGAAGACTCTATGGTAATTGGGCGTATGGGCATCCGTAGGACCGTAGAGTAGTCTATACTTTTCTAATACTGATTCCATTCCGGAGGATTGAGGTCATTGATATTGAGAAGGGATGCTTATAACCTAGTGACCAGCGTAGAGAATGATATCTGAGATATCATTGGCGAGGGGGGTATCGGAGATGGTATGAGCATGCTACGAGTACAGCATTTGGGAGGACTGTAGGGATAGTGATGATACCATGGATACCAAGTAACCTCGTGGTACTCACCCAGCCATTGAGGGCGTAAATACACGGCCTTTGGTCCACTATGGTAGAATAAGGTCCCTGAAAACTGCTGTCGTTCATACAGTTGTGATATCGTATTGAGCTGATGATCGGATTCGATGGAATTCATGTTGCTTCCTTGATACTTAGCCGTTCACGTGACATTCAGATTGTGGACACGACATGTTATTGAGTCTCGGACAGTGGTTGATCTATGACTTACTATCATTGACTTTATTTATTATTTTATTGTCCGAGATGTTTAATTGCACTCATCTATTATTGATTATATTTACTTGCTAGGTATTCGATTCACTCTTATATTTTATTGGCTCCAGATTAGACAAGTTGATATCAGGATCAAGGGGATCACACGACATTTGGGTAGCCACCAGATAGAGGCGATCATCAGAGATTGAGGCTTTTTGGATAGAAACTTAAGACCTTTGTAGTTTAGTTACTATTTAACTTTTATTAGATTCATTTATGAGGATGATATAAATGATATTGATGGCATTTATTTGAGTTATTTATCATTATTATGGATAATTATGTGATAATACATTTATGATGATTATGGATTGTGTTTTAAATGATGTTGTTGTGTAGCGACCCGAGCTCGGATCCCCGAACCCCACCCGGACCGTCACGGTAAAATTCTCGAATCGTCCAAAATCGACAATTAAACGTCATCAACCAAATTTAATAAACTCAACTATATCATTTAAGACACAATCCATAAGCATCATCACATAAATGTCCATAATAATGATAAATAACTCCAACAAATGTCATCAGTGTCATTTATATCAATCCTCATAAATGAATCTAACGAAACTTGAATAGTAACTAGACTACCAAGGTCTTAAGTCTCTATCTGGAAAGCCTCAATCACTGATGATCACCTCTATCTGATGGCTACCGCAATGTCGCGTGATCTTCTTGATCCTGATATCAACCTGTCTAATCTAGAGCCAACAAAACACAAGAGTGAGCCGAATGCCCAGCAAGTAAATATAATCAATAATAGATGAGTGCAATTAAGCATCCCGGACAATAAAATAATAAACAAAGTCAATAATAGCAGGTAATAGATCAACCCTTGTTCGAGACTCAATAACCTGTCGTGTCCACAACCCGAAGGTCACGTGAACGGCTAAGTATCAAGGAAGCAACATGGATTCCGTCGAATCCGATTATCAGCTCAATACGATGTCACAACAGTATGAATGACAGTAGTCTCCAGGGACCTTATTCTACCACAGTGGACCAAAGGCCGCGTATTTATGCCTCCGATGGTTGGGTGAGTACCACGAGGTTACCTGGTATCTATGGTATCCCCACTACCCCTACAGTCCTCCCAGAGGCTGTATCCGTAGCATGCTCATACCATCTCCGATACCCCTCGCCAATGATATCCTAGATATCATCATCTATGATGATCCATAGGTTATAAGCATTCCTCTCGACTAACTGTACGGGATAACAAGAATCTGAATATCAGCTCAATATGAGATCACCATTGTACGAGATAATAAGAATCTCCCTGGACTTTATTCTACCATAGTGAACCAAAGGCCGTGTATTTACACCCCCAACGGCTGGGTGAGTACCACGAGGTTACCTGGTATCCATGGTATCCCCACTACCCCTACAAATCCTCCCGAGGTCACTGCACTGTGTAGTCTGCTCATACCATCTTCGATACCCCTCGCCAATGATATCCCAGATATCATTCTTTACGATGGTCACTAGGTTATAAGTATCCCTTCTCAATATCAACAACCTCAATCCTCCGGAATGGAATCAGTATTGGAAAAGTATAGACTACTCTACGGTCCTACGGACTCCCATACACCCGATTACCGTAAAGTCTTCGTACACTCTCCTTTACTTATCCATAATGGAATCGGTATCGGAAAGGTGTAGACCACACTAAGGTTCCGTAGCCTCCCATTCGACTCGATACCTTAGTGTTTTCATACGCCATCCTCAACTTAGCCATAAAATGAGAATAATGTACCCACGCCACCAAAGTTAACGCAAAGAATAATTAATCGAAATTTCATCAATAGAATATAGATATAATCACTCACCGACTATCATTATTATAAACATGCGAGAATTACTAACGCACACATTATGATCGAATACCGGCAGATTATTTAAAAATATAAAATACAAATACATACATATATACGCACATACCCACTGCAATCACGGCAGTACACCTGCACCTACACCACGGTACACCCATCGAATACACACTTAACACACAACACACACGTCTATAGTCCCATTCACATTCTGCCCGCATACACATACATAAATACATGCATAATATTTACATATAATTCCACGTATACGTATATACGTATACCGATTCCAAAGTCGTTCCTCTCTGCCAATGGCTGGACGCCTCCAGACCCCCCCACAGCAGCACCTGCTGTTTCCTTCGCACGCGCACACGGCGCAACGCCGACTATACTCACACCTTCACTCGCGGCAGTAACACTGCCACCAACTCAGACACACACATACACACACAGTGTCCCCTTCTTATATGTATATATACCTGCAGTATACAAATATGTATACAAAATTGATGCAAAGACAGGCTCACCCACATAAATACATATAATTTCCCGTAACATACGAATACACACACACTCTTGGCCCATTAGTTTATCCTGTCACACAGAATACACAAACAGAGCCAGAGACTCTGTTCGTAAGCCTTCATCCATTCTTTTCCAGAAGAATGAAATTCCAACCTTCAAAGTTAATCATGTAAACAAAGATTGCTCGTAGTATAAATTCGTTAATTATCACGCCTCCAATCACCATAACTCTCGTATTTTCCTTCGTTTCTCAAGCATCTGTTTGTTTTTTCTCATTTTTCAATTCGCACAGCAAGTGCCAATTTTTCCAGAATCAACACATACAAGTAGCAAATCGACCTCAACAAAGATAAGGAAAGGATTTACTTTCAGAAAAGAGGGATTTTACTTGCCTCACGGTGGTGGTCGACGGCGGCGACTCATCTTCGTCCTTCCCCTTTAGTTCGTCCTCCCCCCCTTCTCTAAACCTAGTGCTGCCTTAAATAAGGAGAAGCAGTGGTTTAAGGTTTTCCAAAGTTTCCATTTGGAGATCGATCCTTGCCTCCTCACCGATCGCGCCGTCGTTCCCCTTTCCTTCCTTGCTCTTCCCTCTCCTTTCCTCCCTTTTTCTTTCCTTCTTTTTTTTTTCTTTTCTCTCCCTTCCTTCTTCGTTCTTCGTTTCCCAAATAACAACAACAATAATAATAATAATAATAATAATAATTATTATTATTATATTAGTATTATATATATATTTATAATTATTTATTATTTATACTTATTATTATTTATTTATTATTATATATTAATATTATATTAATATATATTTTTATTTATTATTTATCATTTATTATTTATTATATATATATTTATTATTTTATCATTATCACTCACTATAATTAATAATATTTATTACTATTATTAAAGATATTGATTATCTCATTACCATTGCCATAATATTTAAACTTTTAATTACTTATATATATATTTATTCATTTATTTTCTTTTCAGTCAATAAATTTTGATATACTAAAATGATCTAATGTTAATTCATTTATATTGGTTTGTAATTAACTCAATCTAACTCACTAACTAATCTAAATTCGAGTTAATAGTCTAGATATTTAAACCTAAAAGTAATTAAAATAATTATTAAAACTTAATTTACCAATTTTTATAATAAAAAATATTTAGAATATTACATGTTGAGTTCATTAACTTTGTTTGATGACATGTAATTGTCGATTTTGGACGATTTGAGAATTTCACCGTGATGGTCTGAGTCGGGTTCGGATATTCGAGCTCGGGTCCTTACATATTAACTCTGGTCCCTAATGATAAATGATAAGTAAGAAATCAAAGAGAAAAGAATTAAAGAATCATGCATCGTATTCCTATGATATCTATATATGTCTATTTTGAGTATAAAATGTGCATGTCTTTACTTATTTATACTTTATTGAGCATTTAGCTCACTTACTTGCCGTTTTTCCTAACCCCTCAGATGGAAGGAACAAGTTAGTATCTGGTAATCAAAGTGGTACAGTGGATGGTGATTAGAATAGAACAATGATGAATTGTAAATTTTGATGTAATAAATGTACTTGGTCTTGAAATGAATAAAATGTCCTTTTGATCTTTTCATGCTTCTGCAAATTTAATAGTGATGAATTTCGGCCCCTAATAGTATATCTAAATAATTTGACACCATATTTAAGTCATGTGGGGTTGGATAGATCCTATGTATAGGAATGATTTATATATTAGACTTATATGAAACATGTAGTATTCACGGACATCACATTTAGGTTAAATGGGAACATGGGCCGTGATAGAAATTCTTCTTTACATTCTATTACTCTTTAAATTAGTATAATAGTTTTTTTTAATAATATTAAAGCCTAAAATATTGTTTTAGTTTGACATAATTTTATTATTGTTGCGGATACAGCTAATTTATTCGCAGAAGTATTACCCGTTATGACATTTAAGAAGATTGTGCTCGCATTAGAATGTGCCAGCATAAGGACCTCCTATCAAATTTTATTCAGGGTAATTAATTTAAAAATTTATGTTGGTTGTGTTTTCTTTATTTACTAAGATTTTGTTCCACTTCACCAAAATTTTAATAAGGCAATCCTAAAACAAGTAATGGTTTATACTATAATATCAATTTTATATCCTGCACAAAATATATAATGTGCGAGTCTTTCAAGACGTGACAAGAAGATTAATTTTAATCGTCCAACAAATTTGATCTAATTTCACTTTATGGAATCACTTTAGTTTAATGAAATATCTAATCCAACTGAATAAAAGTTGAATAGGTGCCACCATCATTGGCAATCAATTTACGCAGACGTAGGAAAATTTGGTGGCCAGTTTTTTATCGGAGGAGAGTGAAACTGACCCACATGGAGTAGGGGTGGGACCACCGCTGGTGGCCATCGGAATTAACACAATTCCCATAGACGTATAGGTGGCGCTTCTTATTGAGGGATATTACTGGAAACCTCTACAATAGGAGCTGCTCTAACATCCAAGGGCCCGACCTCATGGGTCTCAATCCCATGAAAATCCCGAGTTTCCTAGACCACATACAATGGTCGTACTTTATATACATATTTTTATTTATAAAAATTGAAAAAAAAACTGACAATGATTGTATTTTTAAATAATTTTTTTATAATATAGATATTTTAATATTTTAATCTTCTTTAATTTTTTTTTAAAAAAGAATATAACTTATCTGATTATTTTTTAACAGTATAAAGTAAGGATCCTTGGCTTTTAAAGATCCCAGGATGAGGATCCATATAAATACCTTTGAGAAGATTATTTAAAAAATATTATCAATTTAAATATAAAAAATAAAAAAAATATTATTTAAAGAGTTATTTTTAATCCATAAATATTATACATTAGAACTCTCCCGTCCTCTAGACCAGGGTGCACAAGTGCTGCGGCACACGAAGGCTTTGCGGTGTTCTTGAACTCGCTGGATTAGAGGAGTCATGCACAGCACTCTGGCTATCCAATCCACATAACCAAATTGTTTTAAACTTCGTATTTTTTACCAAAAAAAAAAATTAAAAATACAAATTGAAGTTCATTTGGTATATGAAAAATACGACCCCCAGAGTTTGTTTCTCATGCCCCTCCACCTATGTAGCCGGGGATGCTGTTTTTATCATATCAGAAGCATCATTTGATTTTCCATTTCTAACAATTAGATCAAAATGCAATTATTATGATTTAAAAATAAATAATAATAATAAAGACAGTTGATGGGTCCGAAAACTCATTGGCAAGCTTAGAGTAAGCTTACAGAGCAGATCACCCTAAAAGTAGTAGCAGTCTAGCAAATGGTCTATACAATCCAAAATCCAGGTAGCACAATCCAACATTTGCTCAGCAGAATATGAGCGATGGAGGCCACCCCTTCAAATTGGCCCATTGGTGCGGCCCAACAGTGTCTGCTTGACAATTCTTGTTTAGTAAGTAAGCCCGTGCGACCATCAATCTGCTATACCATGATTGCCAGTTTGACATGTTCTGGCCATCTAAAAAATGTAGCTTGCCAGGAAAGTAAAGGGTGGCTTCCCCAAGACAACAAGGAATTGAGGCACCATCAACACCTTATCGACAGTTAACTAGCTTGCACTCTACAAATGTCCTACTTCTCAAGGGGGGAAGGGCCCTTTTTTTTCTTTTTGAAGAAAAGGAAAAAAAAAAAACAGAGGAAGAAGGCTCATCTGACCTCGACTCTAAGTTAGCACTCATCGGAACTCAACCATTAATCCCTAAGCCGTTTGCTAGCTGAGCGTACACATTGAAGATTAGTCCTCTATCTCTAAGTCACTTATCAACCAAGCGCACTCATCAAAATTTAACCCTCCATCTCAAAACCACTTCCCAATTGATTACATCGTCGGAGTTCAATCTTCTATCTCTAAACCACTCTCCATTCGAGTGTACTCATCAAAGATCAGCCTTCCATCACCGAATCACTTCCCAACCAAACACACTACCAGAGCTCAGTCTTTCATTTCTAAGCCGCTATCTAGTCGAGTGTACTCGCCAGATTTCAATCCTCCATCCCACAGCTGCTCTCCAATCGAGCGCACTTATTAGAGTTCAATCCTCCATCTCTAAATTTCTCCATAACCAAGCGCACTCACCGAAACTCAATTTTTCGTCCCACAGTCGCTCACCAACCGAGTGCACTTATCGGAACTCAATCCTCCTTCTTAAAACCGCTTTCCAATCGAACGCACCTATCGGCACTTAGTGCTTAGCTTCAAAGTTGCAATTGAGAGTACTCACTGAAGTTCAGGCCTCCTTCAACACTTAATTTTCTACTACATGCATTTACGTATTATTATTTTCTCATGTCTTTTTATCTATTTGAGAAATATTTCTGACTTGAATATTTGAGAATATGTTAAAAAACAAGTCCTGCCATCCTCCAATATCTTATTAGTTAATTGTATTGTGTAGGATCTAGGTTAAAAGTAACGAGGATCAGACTCGCTTCAACTAGACCCTCAAGGAAGATTAAATGACACCCTAATTCATTCGGTAATCTAAATCTAGGGATGCATTAATAGTTATATTTTTAAAATTTTTTAAACAATATTAACATTAATTAAATATCAAATTCAATTTTTTTTAAATATTTGTAGGATATTATATTTTTATTTAAATTTTATCAGTTAGATTTTATTAAAACCATGAAATAAACGGAGGCGAATGCTCCCCTGCCCCTCCACCTACTTGCTTTCTTAATTGCCACGTCCACCAATGCGACTTGCACTGGCATTCTTTGTAAGAGAGCCAATGAGGCAATTGTGGCTGGCGGTGTGTGTGTGTGTGTGTGTGTGTGTTACATAACCATTTTCCTAGTTTCTCTTCTGTTCAGTTTTGCACCGTGAGCTTCAGCTTGCGGTGGGTTAATTTTTTTTTTTATTATTGACACCTTATAATATTAAAATACTAAAATATTTATTTTGTAAGAAAAGATAAAATAAAAAGCATAACTGTTTATATAATATATATTTTTAATTTTTCTAAATATAACTTTTAGCTCTAAAATTTGTTATTCAAAGGCCAAGGATGCCCCGTAGCCGGCCATCGCAATGGGCGGGGTGCACCCTCCTTGCCCACGAACAAACTGCGACCATGTGGGTGTAAAAGTCTTTAATGCATGCCACGTTATAACTGGTCGCGTTGTACTCCCTTCCTCACGGGCAACCTGCGGCAATTCACATGGGCTCTTGCCTGTCTGATCATTGTAAATGTGAGAACGTGACATTTATTTTTGTTCCAACTGTAATTTCGTGTTTTATTTTTTATTTTTATTTTATAAATCAAAGAATTATCAATCCAGATTGGTTAACCGTAAATGGTAAAAGTGGGGAAGATTACCCTACACGCAGAGTAAGGGTCTGTTTATGATCATTTTATTTTTGTCTGTTCGGTAGTCGTGTATGTTTAATTCATGTTGTTCTCGCCGCTTCGTTTGTTTTAATTTAATATCTTCCTAGCATTTATTTGCTTAGAAAATATTTCTATTATTTCTTTATTATCAAAAGGGAGCACCTTCAGCATGGCCGCGCGGCCTTCGTTGGCTGTTATTGTTCATATGCGACCACGTTTATCAACCTTTTTATTGCAAAGCTGGAATTAAAATATACTGATCACATATATCTAATAACTTAAGGAGGAAGATTAATGTTGGGGTCACTCCCAAATGGCACTTATATCTGCAGACTCAATTGAAAAAATGGACGATGACTTCCTTGAGTAGTCCGAGAAGTCTGTCATGTGGACGGGGACTCACTGGAGGCGTCATGTCCGAGAGGTTGCTGAGGATATGGACGAGGACCCTGAAATCGTAGGCGTTGACTCTTTCTCCATAGGCCTGCTGTAGCCGTGTTTTGCAGGTGAGTTGGTCACCTACTCTGATTGGATATTGAGGTGGCTGCACTTTTGAGGTGTCAGGCTTGTCACTCTGGCACGCCGGGCGTGCGCCCGTTGTGGCAGGCCTAGGCGGCATGGTCCTGCCACCCTAGTACCAGTAGGGTGGCCGGCTATCCATTAGGCCCATTGTGTATATATACAAGGCTTGTGTGCCCTTGCTATGTGTGTGCTGCCAAGAGGATTTGGAGTGCTTGTGCCGTGTCTTTGGAGTGAGTCTTGAGAGAGCTGTGGGCAAGCCCTATTGTAAAGATAGAGTAAGAAACACTTTAGAGAGAGATTGTATATTTGAGATTGTTTTCTCTTCGTTTGAGCTTGTGTATCTAACACTTGTAAACAATCCTTTTATAGTGTATTCTTTGGTGGTTTTTCCCTTGATTGAAGAAGGGTTTTTCACGTTAAAATTTCGTGTGTTCTCTCTCGTTTTCTATCTATACTTTTGGCCATCCGTCTGAGAGCTTTGCTCTGTGTTGCTGTCCGAGAGCTTTGTCCGCTCGGTCACCGTGTCTTCCGTGTTTGCGCCAACAAGTGGTATCAGAGATTTTGGTTCTTTGAACGGTGATCTTATTGCTAGCTGCGATGGAGGTTGGAAGCAAGATGATTTGCTTAAACGGATCAAACTTTGACACCTGGCAGAGCAAGATGTCCGACTTGCTTTTTGTGAAATCCATGCATAATCTCGTTTTTGCCACAGAAAAGCCGGTGGTAAAAACGGACGAGCAGTGGACATTGGAGTACAAACAAGTGTGCGGCTATATCAGGCAGTTTGTGGACTACAATGTGTACAATCACGTTCGGGGTGAGTCCAATGCCAAGCAGCTTTGGGAGAACCTGGAAAAGCTCTATGCTTCCAAATCTGGCAATAACAAAATTTATCACTTGATGAGGCTAATGCAAATCCGGTACAAGGATGGCTCATCTGTCGCCGACCACCTGAATGAGTTTCAGGGCTGCGTGGACAGGCTGACAGGCGTGGGATCAAGTTCGATGATGAGGTCCTCGGATAATGGTTGCTAGCAACCCTCCCAGACTCATGGGAGGTTATGAGGATCACCATAGCCAATACAGCTCCTAACTGTGTGGTGACTTTAGAGATGGCCAAAGGAGCTGTGCTGAACGAGGAAGTCAGACGGCATTCTCAAGGCACGTCCACCTCTCAGTACTCCGAGGTCCTATTACCGAATCAAGGGGAAGGAGCCGAGGATGTGGCCCAAAGTCTGAAGACAAATGGTGGAGTAAGTCACGTTCTCGGTGTCATGACATGAAGTGCCACCATTGTGGCAAGAAAGGCCACATCAAGAAGTTTTGTTATAAGTGGAAGCGCGAAAACGCTGGCAAGCAGCGGGGCGAGAAGGGACGAGGCGAGGAAGAGTCCTCGGTCTCTGTTGTTACAGGAGGTGATCTCCTTTTAGCCTGCGAGTCTGAGGACTCTGTAAATGTGGCTGAGCAGGCTTCTGATTGGGTGGTGGATTCTGGCACATCCATCCACGTCACTTCCAGGAGAGAGCTGCTCTCCACTTACACTCTGTGTGCCCCAGGAGTGTTGAGGATGGGCAATATGGAGACGTCCGAGATTATTGGGCGAGGGGACGTCTCCTTGTTGACGAACACTGGAGCCCAACTGATTTTGAGGGACGTCCGACACGTCCCCATATTCGCATGAATATCATCTCAGTAGGAAGGATGGATGATGAAGGCTACTGCAGTGTCCTTTGTGACGGCAATTACAAGTTGACGAAGGGCTCCATGGTGATTGCCCGAGGAGTAAAGGCCCCAGGCCTTTACACGTTGAAAGCCCAGGTCGAGGTGGCAGAGGTGAATGCCACAAGAAGCGTGGAGTCCTCGGGCCTGTGGCATAAAAGACTCAAACACATGAGTGAGCGTGGCATGAGTCATCTAGTGAAGAAGGGTCTCATCCCGGAGATAGATGGAGACAGGCCAAGGACTTACCCTCACTGTATGGCCGGGAAGCAGCACAGAGTCTCCTTTCAAGGAGACGTATCTTCCAGGAGGCCCGAGGTCCTTGAGCTCATCCACAAGGATGCGTGTGGTCCCCTCCCGGAGAAGTCCTTTGGAGGAGCACAATACTTTGTGTCCTTCATTGACGATTGCTCGAGGAAGCTATGGGTGTTCCCGTTGAAGACCAAAGATCAGGTTGCGGGAACTTTTGAACAGTTTCATGCCTTCGTTGAGCATGAGACCGGGAGGAGGTTGAAGGCCGTTCGGAGCGATAACAGCGGAGAATACATTGGGACGTTTGATGCCTACTGCAGAGCTCGCGGCATCAGACATCAGAGAACTCCACCCAAGACGCCATAGTTAAATGGCATGGCCGAGAGGATGAATCGCACCCTGATGGAAAGGGTCAGATGCATGTTATCCGAGGCCAGGCTTTTGGGATCTTTTTGGGCTGAGGCCTTGAAGGCGGCCACCCATGTGATTAACTGGTTGCCCAGTAAGCCTTTGGACGGAGAAGTTTCGGAGCGAATTTGGACCAGGAAGGAGCCAGTGTACAACCATCTTCGGACATTTGACTGCAAAGCCTTTATTCATATTTCGAGAGATGAGAGGACCAAGCTGGAGCCAAAGACAAAGCAATGTGTCTTTCTGGGCTATGGCGAGGATGAACTTGGGTATAGGCTCTATGACCTAAAGGAAAGGAAGCTGGTGCGGTCCCGAGACGTGGTCTTCGTTGAGGACGAGACCATCAAGGACATTGGGAAAGAGCAGAAGACTCAATCCAGTACTTTCCGGACGGACAGAGTTGCTGTTGATGCTATCCGTCCAGTGCCTCCTGAGTCCGATGTCGACAGATCAGGAGTGGCAGGCAACCATGGCGAGGCTGTTTTAACGCCTCAGAATCAGATTGAAGATTTGGCACCTCAACAGGCCAATGTGGCCCCTATGAGACGATCGTCCAGGGAGAGACGTCCATCCGTCCGCCTTCCAGCAAGTGAGTTCGTCCTCCTCACTGATGTTAGAGAACCAGAAGATTTTAATGAGGCCATGCAGAGCGCTCAAAAGGATAAATGGTTGGAGGCCATGAAGAAAGAAATGGCCTCTCTTCATGAAAATCATACCTTTGAGTTGGCTAAATTACCTAAGGGGAAGAAGGTCCTGAGGAACAAATGGATCTTCCGGCTGAAAGCGACCGAGGACACGAGCAAGCCAAGACACAAGGCACGGCTTGTGATGAAGGGCTTTGGTCAACAGAAGGGTGTTGACTTTGATGAGATTTTTGCACCTGTTGTGAAGATGTCCTCGGTCCGTGTTGTGCTTGGACTGGCAGCAACTTTGGATCTGGAGATAGAGCAACTGGACATCCAAACAGCTTTTCTCCATGAAGATCTAGAGGAAGAGATCTACATGGAGCAACCAGATGGTTTTGAAGTCAAGGGGAAGGAAGGACTAGTTTGTCGTTTGAAGAAGAGCTTGTACGGGCTAAAGCAAGCTCCGAGACTGTAGTACCAAAAGTTTGAGTCTGTTATGGTCGGACGAGGATACCATAAGACTGCTTCTGACCATTGTGTCTTTGTATAGAAGTTCTCAGAAAATGACTTTGTCATTCTCCTCCTTTATGTGGATGACATGCTGGTTGTCGGACAGAATAGTGCTTGGATCAAAGAGTTGAAAGAGAACTGGGGCAGTCTTTCACCATGAAAGACCTCGGACTGGCAAAGTAGATTCTGGGGATTAGAATTTTTTACGACCGAGGAGACAAGAAGTTCTGGCTGTTCCAGGAAGGCTATGTTAAAAAGGTACTTCAGAGATTTAACATAGAGAGCTCCAAGCCTGTCAGTACCTCTTTGGCCAACCACTTTAGGCTGAGCAAGTAGCAGTATCCGTCCTCGGACACTGAGAAGGCGCGTATGAGTAAAATTCGTTACTCCTCGGCCGTTGGTAGCTTGATGTACGCGGCCGTGTGTATGCAGCCGGACATTGCTCATGCGGTTGGCCTTGTGAGCAGATTTCTCTCAAACCCTGGGATGGAGCATTGGTCCGTGGTTAAGTGGATTTTCAGATATCTTCGCGGGACCCCCAAGACGGGTTTGTAGTTTGGCGGAGAGAAGCCTCAGCTGATTGCATTCACAGAAACAGACATGGCCGGGAACGTTGATTCTCGGAAATCAACATCCGGATACTTGGTGAAGTTTGCAGGAGGGGCAGTCTCCTGGCAGTACAAGTTACAAAAGTGCGTCGCTCTCTCAACTACGAAAGCAGAGTTTATTGTCGTGACCGAGGTTTGTAAGGAATTGCTTTGGATGAAGAGGTTCGTCCAAGAGTTGGGTCTAAGGTAAGAGACGTACGAGGTCCTTTGTGATAGCCAAAGTGCCATTCACTTATGTAAAAACTCCTCATTCCATTCGAGGTCAAAGCACATTGACGTGTGTTATCATTAGGTGAGAGACGTTTTTGATGATGGACAGTTATCAATTGGAAAGGTCCACTCAGATGACAACGGCTCGGACATGTTGACTAAAGTTTTGCTGAAGGAAAAGCTGGAAGCTTATTGTGACCTTGTCGGTCTGACTAACTTCACTCCCACTCGGTCGTGAGGGAAAGTTTGTTGGGGTCACTCCCGAGTGGCACTTATGTCCGCAGACTCCATTGGAAAAATGGACGAGGACTTCCTTGAGTAGTCCGAGAAGTCTGTCATGTGGACGAGGACTCACTGGAGGCGTCATGTCCGAGAGGTTGCTGAGGACATGGACGAGGATCCTGAAATCGTAGGCGTTGACTCTTTCTCCGTAGGCCTATTGTAGCCGTGTTTTGCAGGTGAGTTGGTCACCTACTTTGATTGGATGTTGAGGCGGTTGTAATTTCTGAGGTGTCAGGCCTGCCACTCTGGCACTCCGGGCGTGCGCCTGCTGTGGCAGGTCTAGGCGGCGTGGTCCTGCCACCTTAGCACCAGTAGGATGGCCAACTGTCCATTAGGCTCATTGTGTGTATATACAAGACTTGTATGCCCTTGCTATGTGTGTGCTGCTAAGAGGATTTGGAGTGCTTGTGCCGTGTCTTTGGAGTGAGCCTTGAGAGAGCTGTGGGCAAGCCCTGTTGTAAAGATAGAGTAAGAAACACTTTAGAGAGAAATTGTACACTTGAAATTGTTTTCTTTTCGTTTGAGCTTGTGTAGCTAACATTTGTAAACAATCCTTTTATAGTGTATTCCTTGGTGGTTTTTCCCTTAATTGAAGATGGGTTTTCCACGTTAAAATTTCATATGTTTTCTTTCATTTTCTATCTAAACTTTTGGCCGTCCGTCCAAGAGCTTTACTTTGTGTTGCTATCCGAGAGCTTTGTCCGCTCAGTCACCGTGTCTTCCATGTTTGCGCCAACAGTTAATCCATACTTGATGCATATCTTGAATCTAAGTTTGGTCCGATGAAGTTCAGTTAAAACTTTCAAATTTTTTAACTCAGATCCTATGTCAAGGACAAGAATTTCGAAAGAAATGGTACTCATTCGCTAAAGTATTTTTAGACATTCAAGTCAATCTTCTAAACCCAATAATTAATATTATGCATGGTGAAAGAAATAGTATGGGTGAGAGAGTTAGAGAATTAGGAAGAGAGCCTTAGAGGAAAGGTTTTGGAACGTTTGTTTGTTTTTATGAAATCAACTCCTTCCCTCTATTTTTTCTTGAATCAGATCCCCCTTCTTATGGGAAGTGGGGATCACTATTTATAATAGTTCGTGTCATTTCAGTTGTACCATTTACTTATAGTGTCACTCTAGTTGAGATTCCAAGCTTTTATTCTGCATGGTAATTGCTTTGGTTTGTTATTTGAAATGCATCATTTCAAGCCAATCTTTCTGTCTATAAGAAGTGGGTCAGTTCGCCTTCGTCATCATCATTCACCCTTTTTTCTCCTACTAATATCCATTGCTAATGGAGTTGGCAAGCTTTTTCAAATTTCTCTTTGCTTAAAGAATTATTTAGCCAAGGTGGAGATATCATGAACCCGGATTTAAGCAGGTTTAAACAATTATAATTCACAAAAATTAAAAATTTAAAATATTACAAAATTAATCAATAAATTCTAAATCCAAATATGACAAAATGAACTTCCACGTGACCAAAAATTATGATGATAATAATAATAACTCAAACAGGATCTCATCAGATAATTTTTTGGACAATATAATAAATATGACTTGCCCTACAAATATTGTAAGGAATGTGATAAACCATCAATAACAACGCAACCCAATGACTAAATAATCTAACTGTTTTCAATATATAACTGAAGACCTACATTCGGATAATCTCAAATACCCAAAATATATTCCACACTACATAACCGAATAAAGTACTAATACTCACCAAAATAGATGAATGGTGACCAATATCGCCTAAGCTCCTGCAATATATCCAAATCTACTAATATGAAGAAATAAAAAGTAAAAATATGAGTCTAAAATTCAATAAGTATTAATGTATACAAAAGATAACATATATATGTCCATAATCAAGAAGAGGGGAAATAAACACATTCAAACTACATAAAAATCATAAATCGAAAAGCCCGATATCGAAAGTCCAGAGGTAATCTCATACTTAAAATATAATCCAAATTGAAATGTAGTCCCTTCGGGACGTTCTCTGAACGAAATGGGATCCAGAGCAAAATCATATAATCCAAATCATATCATAGTCCAAATAGAACATATATTAAACGAAACAAAGTTTGACTCAAAATCACATACGATTGAAATAAAGTTCGAAACGAAATTATATAAGAACAAAATCTATTCCATAACGAAATCATATATCCATATGTATGAGACTGACCAAATCCTAACTATGGCCAAACCTGCGGATCTCAAACAGAGTCTATATGCAAATCAATGTAGAAAACATATCAAAATACAAAATATGCATGAAATCGGAGAACCAAAGACCAATATACTAACTTGAAGAAAATATATACATACTCCCAATAACTTAAACCATATCAACTATTATTTAGACCCATGGGCAGAACCGTCTATATATGCTCTACTATAGACAAGGAACATACATATTTTTTCATTCGAGGCATTGGGTGCAATCTTCAAGTTTGGTTTATATAATAGAACGTTTAAATATATTAGTTCAATTCAACTACTTTACAATGGTTCTCATTAAAACATAAATGGGAAGGATCATTTACATAACAAAGCCTTTTCTTGTCAATGGAAAAGGGAGTCACAAAATTTTTTCCATCAGGAAAGATTCACAAAGTTCTCCCCATCAGGAGAGTATCACATATCGAATCATATCACAAAGGTAGAGATCCGGAGCCCCAGGCAGCGATAATATATACCAATGCATGGCCTATATAGGATTTTATAATTTTTTTCATACAAATATACTGATACAAAAATATATTATCTCAAATATTTACTTATTTTTTCATGAAATGAATAAAATCTTTAAATATTTGTAAAACTTGAATAACATCTCCAACGATCGGTAAAAATAATATACATACACAAAGAAAATAAAGAGGGTCAATAACAATAATGTATATGTACATTAAACCTCCAAAACTTAAGCAAAATTTATCAAATATGAAACAGACTAATGATAGGGGGCAAAGATACTTATCTCAACCACCTACTAAACAAATTTGATAAAAGAATAATTCGAACCACCACTTCTCTTCTTCCATCCTCTTTTTCCTTCTCTCTCTCTCCTCTCTTTCTTCTCCCACACAAAATGACAGCATAGTACCCTGTCACTGCTTATATAGGCCGCCTGGTGCTCGAGCGCTACCTCGAGTGTCCCTTGAGTGCCAGCCTACGGGATTCTACGCTCAGGTGCATGAAAGGTGAGCCTTAAAAGCTAGTTTGCTTCTCCAATTCCTTTAAAAATTTTACAATATATCATTAATTCTGATACATCTAATATACTCAAAATAATATATATTACCAAATTAAATCCAATAGGAATTGAGTTTTACCACTCTCCCCTCCTTAAAATTTCGTCCTCAAAATTTACATTTCTCAAAATTCAAACAAGTAGGGATATTTTTCTTGAACTTCATCTTCGCGTTCCCCAGTCGGTTTCTCGATTGAATAATTTCTCTATAGTAGTTTGACCAATAAAATCGTCTTGTTCCTCAATACTTGATTTTTTCTTTCTAAAATCTAAACCAAAACCTCAATATACGTCAAATTCTCAACACTTTGCAATGGTTTATACTCGATCATATGTAAAGAATCATACACATACTTTCTCAATATAGAAATATGAAATACATTATGACAATCTGCCAAACTAGGAGGCAAAGCCAATCTATAGGCTAATTCTCTAATCCACTATAAAATCTCAAGTGACCCAATGATTCTCGACTTTAATTTACCTTTCATCTTGAACCTCGAGTTTCCTTTTCTAGGAGATACATTTAAAAATACATGATCGCCCATATCAATCCTCAAATCGGATCTCCTTCTATTATCATAACTTTTTTTGATGACTTTACGTAACAATTAGTCTATCTCGGATGATCTTAATTTTGTCTGAAGTACCTTGAATAATATCGGGGCCTAAAAGACTACGATCAGTAGTTTTTTGCCAATTGATAGGAGATCTACATCTCCGTCCATATAAAATCTCAAAAGGAGCCATCCTGATACTTAACTGATAACTATTATTGTACGAAAACTTGGCTAGCGGCAATAATTATCCCAATTTCTTTTCATCTCTAAAATTGATACCTTCAATATATCCTCCAAAATTTGAATAGTCTTTTGTGATTAACCGTTTTCCTGTGAATGAAATATCGTACTAAATTTTAATTTAGTACCCAACTCCTTATATAAACTTTTTCAAAATTTTGATACAAACCTTGAATCACGATTGGAGACTATTAAAGTTGGAATACCATGCAACCTTATAATCTCACTGATATACAGATAAGCCAACTTATCTCTTGAATATGTCATCCTGATTGGTAAAAAATTGGCTGACTTTGTCAGCTTGTCCACAATCACCTAAATTGTATCCAAATTTCTTGCCGTCATAGGTAAACCTAAAACAAAATATATCATGATACACTTCTATTTTTAACTGAAAATTAACAAAGGGTAAAAAACTTCTAGAGGTTTCTTACACTCGACTTTCACTTGTTAACACACAATACATCTTGCCACAAATGCCTCAATCTCCCATCTCTTATTCCGCAATCACAAATTCTTCTTAATATCCTGATATATTTTATTTGCACCGGGATGAATAATACACTTTAATTATGGGCCTCATTCAAAATTTTCTTTTTTAACTCCTCAATATTTGGAACACAAATCCTATCCCGAAAGTGAAGAATTTTATCTGCTCACATATTAAAATCCACCCACGAGTCGTTGCCCAATTCTTCGATAATCTTCATCAAGTACAGGTTACTCATCTGAGTCTTCCTAATCTTCTCCAAATCATGAGCTGCACTTGAAGATACAATAACATCATCCTCAACCCTTGGGAATGTGATCGAATAGTGCAACTCTTCATTACATCCAACATCTCCGATTCCTTAATCATCAAATGGGCTATCAAACCCAAAGACTTCTAACTCAAGGTATCAGCAACCACATTCTCCTTCTCTAACTGATACTGGATCTCACAATTATAGCCTTTAAGCAAATCCATCTACCTACGTTGCCACATGTTCAATTCCTTCTACAAGAATAAATACTTCAAACTCTTATACTCCGAATATACTATAAATTTCTCTTCATACAGATAAGCCTCCAACTCTTCAGTGTAAAAATTATGGTTGCCAACTCTAAATCGTGGGTGGGGTAATTCTATTCATAAACCTTCAACTATCTTGACTCATAGACAACCATCCGGCCACGCTATATCAATAAATAACCCAAACCTTTCTTAAAAGTATCATAATATATAATAAAACCTCTTGATTCATCGGGGATCATCAAAATCAATATCAAGGTCAATCTATTATTCAATTCCTAAAAGTTCTTGTCATAATCCTCAACCTAAATAAAGGTTGTTTGCTTCTACGTCAAATGTGTCAGTGACATCGCAATCCTTAAAAAATTTTAAACGAATCACCTATGATAACAAGTCAGGCCTAAGAAATTATGCATCTCTGTGACATTAGTTGGCCTTCCCAATTAGCCACCATTGCAACATTCTTCGGATCCACAGATACATCACCTTTAGAAATAATATGCCCTAAAAATGACACTTCCTCTAACCAAAACTTATATTTTATTAATTTAGCAACTCTAACCAAAACTCATATTTTATTAATTTAGCAAATAGTTGCCTTTTCCTCAAAGTCTACAACGCAATCCTCAAATGGGTTTTATACTCTTCAAAAGTTTTTGAATAGATCTAAATTTCATCGATAAAGACTACCATAAATTAGTCCACATACGGCTGAAAAATCCAATTCATAAGATCCATAAAAGATGTCGACCATTCGTCAACCCAAAAGGCATCATAAAAAATTCATGGTGGTCATACCTTGTGACGGAACAGATTTTTTTTTGATTCCGTCATTCATAACACAATTGAAAATCCAAACTAAACCAATTGGGTGCAACACAGGATCACAGATGTCATCTAGGACCAATATACTTTTAACCATAATAAGTATAGCGGAAGTTATCCTAACACTTGCGGAAGCATTCATTCCAAAATATTCATTTCCGAGTACATAACCAAAAATGTTTAACCATAGAAGTCTATCAAGTCATTACAATAATATTTCTCCAAAATAAGCTTCCGAGTTCTTTAATAATCCTTCAGACAAGCTTTAATCACTCCAACTAGTCAGGCACAAGCTCTAAAGCTTCATCTGTAGGGGAAAAAAAACGTAAAACAGTGAGCCGAGGCCCAGCAAGGTATATGCATATGAATTGTAAAACGGTTATACCAAAACGATCATATAACCATACAGAACCAGAATGTTTAATCAAACATCATCTGGAAAATAGTAAAGACATACTATAACGATATTAAATCTCATGCTTCATAAATTGTTACACTATAGACTGTAAAACAATAACTATAAACTTTACTGATGCATGGTAAAACTGAAAATAATACTCTATACTGTTCACTGTCATCTTTTCACTGTATACGATTCATTATCATTTTTTTCACAGATGATACTCTATCATCTTTTCACTGTACGATTCAGTATCATCATTTTACTGTAGTATAGCATATCGGTAAACGGTAAACGGTGCTTCATATTATTTTCCTCCTTATACAAAGCCCCGAGGACGGCTGTCATTCCCTCCTTGTACCAAGCCCCGAGGACGGCTGTCATTCCCTCCTTGTACCAAGCCCCGAGGACGGCTATCATTCCCTCCTTGTACCAAGCCCCGAGGATGGCTATCATTACCTCCTTGTACCACGCCCCGAGGACGGCTATCATTCCCTCCTTATACCAAGTCCCGAGGACGGCTATCATTCATCTTTTCATAAAAAACCCCCTTTTGAAATCAGACTTGCATAATATATCTTCAGCTATCTTTAAGTATACATGGAAATTTCCTCGGTATAGGTCGGTACATATTTTCGGAACAAATTATACTTGGGGCCGGTTTAGATTTTTATCAAGGAAGGGTCGGAGCTCTTTTCTCATTAAGGGAGCTAGTTTCATTTTCAGTACAAAAAGCCGAAGTTCTTTTTTTGACAGAGGCCGGTGTGCTTTTTGGACGGAGTGCTTTTCGGACGGAGTGCCTTTCGGACGGAGAGCTTTTCAGACGGAGTACTTTTCGCTCAAAGGGACGGAGTGATTTTCGCCAAAAGGGACGGAATGCTTTTTACTCAAGGGGACGGAGTGCTTTTTACTCAAGGGACGGAGTTCATTAAAAGCCGGACTTCATTTCACATTAAGACCGGAGTTTATTTTAAGGCCGGAGTTCTTTTTCCAACAAAAGGACGGAGTTCTTTTTGACAAAAGGTGGAGTTCAAAAGCCGGAGTTCATTTTCCTTTAAAGCCGGAGTCCATTTCATATTAAGGCCGGAGCTCATTTTCTTATACAAAGCCGGAGCTCATTTTACATTGAGGCCGGAGTTTAAAAATCGGAGTTCATTTTCAATACAAAACCCGGAGTTCATTTTACATTGAGGCCGGTGCTCATTTTGGACGGAGTGCTTTTCGGACGGAGTGCTTTTTACTCAAAGGACGGAGTACTTTTAAAAGCCGAAGTTTCATAAATCCGGAGTACTTTTTACTGAAAGGACGGAGTACTTTTTCATTCTGGAAAAACCGAACTGATTATTTATCAAGGAAAAACTGAACTTAATTTTCATTAATGGAAAACTGAACTTCTTTTAAGCATGCGGGTAACAGAAATTCTTCTTTACTCAATGATCAGGATAAACATCGTACATATAACATATACTTATCCAGAATCAGATATACTTGCAATGAAACATGCATATACTTGCATTAAATCATGATCTTAAAATCAGATATCTAGAATTGATTCTTTCGTTTACTTGCAATATTCTTAAAACATGACTTAAAAATCAGCGTTCGAGGTACACTTGCAATATTCTTAAAGCATGAATTTAAAAGTAGCGTCCGAAATACACTTGCAATATTCTTAAAGCATGAATTTAAAAGTAGCGTCCGAAGTACACTTGCAATATTCTTAAAGCATGAATTTAAAAGTAGCGTCCGAAGTACACTTGCAATATTCTTAAAGCATGAATTTAAAAGCAGCATCCGAAGTACACTTGCCTGACGGGCTGTCTCAAAATTCTTCCCTCCTTGTCTGACAGTCAATTTTTACCGTCTTGGAGCTCTCTCCTTCACTCCCTTCTCTCGGCTTGTATTTTGCCCCAACTTCAACACTCGTTGCTGGTATTTTATAGAGGAGGGATTAGATGGAGTAAGTGGGGTAAGTCACTTACTCCCGTACTTGTTTACAGACGGTAGGTGGGGGTAACTAAATTAGTTTACCTACTCTATTTAGTCACCGCCTAGTTAGATTCTAACTAAATAGTAAAGTTTACTTTTGTCTTTAGTTACTATTAGTTTATCCGGTCAACTTTTTGGTCAATATTTCTAATTAAGCCTGAGTTCAAATACATGCAGTGCCGGTTTCAATTTTTGTAAACCTGTCAAGAAATTCGGTCAACTCTTCAATTCCGGTCAACATCTTCAAATCCGGTCAACTCTTCCAATCCGGTCAATATCTTCAAATCCGGTAAACTCTTCAATTCCGGTCAATTTTTTCTTATTATTCACTCCGTCCATCACTTTTTCATAAATTTCAGATTTCTTCTCCACAATTCTACTCCGGCCTCACCAATATACAAAGCCACTCCGGACTTCAAGGCCACTTCGGCATCTTGCACTTCCAAAACTGGCAAGTCATTTCACATGGCCGGACTTGATTTAACAAGGGTGAAGCCGAACTTATTTTGTACTAAGGAAAGGCCGAACTTGATTGAGGCTTAAGGTGGCCGGTTTAGATTTCGTATTTCGGTCAACACTTTGAGCCATTGGATTTTGGGATCTCACATACCTTGTCCTGAAGGCCGTCTTGGGTACATCCTCCCCTTAATCTTCAAATTGATGGTATCTCGAACGCAAACAATCTTAGAAAAGACTCAAACTCCTTACAATTGATCAAACAAATCATCTATTCTTGAGAGATGATATTTATTCTTGATCATGATCTTATTTAACTCCTAATAGTCTATACATAACCATCTTGATCTGTTCTTCTTCATCACAAAAAGCACTAGAGCACCCTAAGATAAAACACTCGGCTAGATATAACCTTTCTCTAACAAATCTTACAATTACTACTTCAACTCCTTTAACTCAGATGGGGCCATCCTATAAGAAGCCTCAAAATTGGTGAAGATCCCATC
The DNA here is from genome assembly GCA_033239525.1 of Nepenthes gracilis. Taxonomy (NCBI): domain Eukaryota; kingdom Viridiplantae; phylum Streptophyta; class Magnoliopsida; order Caryophyllales; family Nepenthaceae; genus Nepenthes; species Nepenthes gracilis. The sequence continues at coordinate 19,412,646 of BSYO01000003.1, read as the reverse complement.
ATAGTATTAATAGCAAACTTAATCTCCCAATCAGGAGATAATCTAGGCAAATCTTCTGAAAAGACATCCTCAAATTTACAAATGACTTGAATATCCTCAATGGCTACATTATGACTTTCAGATGTGGTCGCATATGCTAAATAAGGTCGTCACCTTTTTTTCATCAAATGGCTTGCATGCAAAGCCAAAATCAATCCAGTCATCTTCCTTCCGTCTCTTCCTTAAAACTCAAAAGATTCATAACTCGAAATGTAAAACAAAATAGTCTTGCTGAAACAATCCGTATTGGTGTGATAGTATTCCAACCAATCCATCCCCAAAATAACATTGAAGTTTGGCATATACAATAAAATTAAATTTGCAAACGACTCATATCTCCATTGACCAAAATCAGACACTAGGGATACACAATATTAGCCAACAAAGATTTATCTATCGGAGGAGATACCATCAATGAACATTCCAAAAATTAAGGAGGCACACACAAATTGTAAACAAATCTAGGGGCCACAAAAGAATGCATAGCCCCGGAGTCAATCAAAACATGTGCCAAAGAGTCAAAGATTTGCATATTACCTTCAACAACCAATAGATCTACCCTAGCATCTTGTGCCGTCACTGCAAAAGCTCTACCAAGGACTACCATCCTCCTATTTGGATGCTTTGAAAGGGTTAGATAATCCTTTGCCTGGTGGCCCATCTAGCCACAATTGAAACAAGTTTCACTCTAGCTATAACACACCCTCCCGGCATGATTTCTCCCACAAAATTCACATACCAACCTCATAAATTGGGGCTTCAGTAGAGAAAACTTTAATTTAATCGACTTTCCTTTGTCTTGACCTTTCGACCTCAAATGGGAGCCTCCAACCCTTGAACTCTGGCCTCAACCTTCTAATATTCTCTCAAAATACTTTTTCTACAACTACTCTTAATCAATAAAGCCTAATCAAGCACTTCACTATAGGTCCATAGACAGAGGGGCACTAACTACTTTATGCTAAAATCCTAAAACCCTTGTAAAAACTTTTAGGCTCTCTAGGCCTCATAAACCACCATATGGGAGCAAAATAGGACAGCTTTGTAAATTTCATATCATATTCCGCCACGGTCTTATTGTCTAGCTTCAACCAACTAAACTCATCCTCCTTGATCTCCCAGCACAGAATGCCTCCACAAAAACAACCCATGAAATTTCTTTGCTCTCTATTCCCAAAATACGGCACTGAGTGGCCCACCAACAGCTCACCTTATTCTCCAGTTTATAAGTAGCAAACTTGATTTTGTCTTCATCCGAGTATTCAATCGTCTCAAACACCTTCTCCATCCTTTGAATCTTGTTTTCAGCCTTTATTGAATCAAATTCTTCCAAGAATTCCAAGACAAGCTCATTCTTAAATCGGTCAAAAGGCATTCTACCTTACCCTTGATAGGCCATCCTCCTTAGAGCAGCTAAATCCTTGTCTTGCCTCTAGATCATATGGTCCATTATATCACTCGTATGACCCATCATAGAAAAATAATCATCCTTTTGGTTAGAACCAGAACCTCTACAACATATATCACACCCACGTTCTTATTTTCTTAATTTATTATTATTATATTAATTATGTGGCAATTTCTTTTAATATACAGGATCCTTAATAATGCTACAATATTGGTAGTATCAAAATTGTACTGTCGAGTATGTTGTTAGGTCTTGTTCAAGAAAGATATTGCTAAAATTCAAAACACATCTCATAAAAATTTTACAGAAACATACAAGATAATTATAAATATTTATGAAAGTATACAAGATAATTATAAACATTTGCAGAAACTCTAACATTCTATAATATATTACATTCTTGATATACTTATAAAATTATAATATTTTATATTATCATTTAAATTGAACTAGTTACATCATTTCTAAGTACAATATAATAAATATATAAATTTTTACTCTTATTCATCAGGTATAAAGTCCTATGTTGCATCTGGAGGGTGAGAAAAATAGTAAGAGAGTGAGTCAAGTGTTCAACAAGACACATAATAATCAAGGACATGTATCTTTTTACTAAAAATACATCATAATGAGGAATAAGAGTCCTGATGCATGCAAAAGTATATATAAACTTTTAGAAATATTTTTATGATGCATTTAACTTTTTTTTCTTGTACATTTTACTTTTTACTTATCAACATATTTATATTTTCATAATTTGAGGAATGGGGGCTCGTAGGCCTTACCAATTAATAGAGCAGTCAATTGAGAAAATAATTATATTCAGTCCACATAATCTAAGACTATATCCTCCATAATATACCTCGAGGCAGGTGGTATATACCTATTATATCTCCGTAGATAGGGCCAAAAGTCACCATTATTCCCCCATGACAATAGGGGCAGTTCCTCAATTTTTATTATAATATTCTAAGTTATATCAGGGACTACTACTCGCTGAAATAGATCATTAGTTCAATTTTCTTATTTCTTAAAAATTTTTAGTGGAAGCTTCAATATTTATTCTTGCTTCTTCTTCTTGATTTTCTCATTTTAGAGAAAAAAATTATTTTTATGGTATCATAAAGCTTTTACTTATGTATAAACTTGACATAAATATTCATAAAAAAAATTATAATAATACATAGCATAAAAATAAGATCATATAAATTTTTACATGTGCTGGAATGATTTTTAGGTAATATATTATTTGACTTTTGGTTTATCAACCTTTTAAATTTACCGGTTCACTAACCGGTTTGGTCATAATTCAATCTTAGCATTCGGTTTAGCTATGTAATTGGTTCATGAATCGGTTCGGCCTCTTTAAGAAAATTTGCCAGTTTAAAAGCCGATTCATCATCTTGAACGTCAAAGTCATCATGTATTTGGTTCAATATTTAATATAGTTTTTAAAAATAAACCGGTTCACTTAAATTATATACTAATTTTTTAGTCGGTTTGTTGATACCGGTTCATTACCACTTCCAGCAGCCGGTTCACATAATGGTCAGTCGGATCACTTGATATTTAGCTGGTTTACTATCTTAACATCCCATATATGATCGGTTCATCAATTTATTTCCATCCAGTTCACCTAGATTTAGCAAAATTGTTAAATTGGTGCAACAGCCGGTTCATGTACAGCATTTGGTTTTGGCACTGGTTCAGTGGCCGGTTTGTCATTATAAAATTATTCCCACTATATTTTTAGAGTCAGCACATAATGTTGGATCAGTTTATGTAAAATTTCTAATTTTATACTTGGTTCAAAATGACACATGATTTTCTTTAGGCTAAACTGGTTAGATTTTTCAAAATAGACTTTAGCACTAACCTTATGACATAATAGCCGGTTCATTAAAGTTTCATTATTGATTTTTATAAGGTTTAAATTGGTCAAAATCTTGGTTAAAACTTTACCATCATTAGCTAAATAGTTTTCAATCGGTTCAAGCTGTCAACCAACTCTATCTTCATTAAACCGGCTGATTTTATGAGGAATAATTTTGCTACAAAAATATGGTGATTTATCTAACTTCTTAAAGTATCTATACTAAAAATTTTATGGGATGAATCGATCAAATACAATAGGTAAAAATCAAAATATCAACATAGTGCAGCAACCGATTCTTCATGGAATATCATTCTGATTTTTGCCTATCCTAACATGATTGTAGCATGGATTTAAAGTATTTGAATGACAATACTTAAAAATAATAGCAAGAATTTAACAACAATCGAAAGAGATAGCAGTGTTCTTGCCTAATTTAATGGAAAACTAAATCTAAACTCTAAACTTACACAACCTGTTCTCATCTTCTTGGTTCTGATTTCTCCCTCTGTTTTCTTTGGTTTCTCCTTCTGTTTCCTCTCAGTTCTTCTTTCCTTTTTGTATTTATTTACTTCACAATTTAACTAAGTTAATCCTAGATTAAATTTGGAGCTGCCACCTATTTGTTTTGTTGTCAAATTCTTGGCTTTCTCTCATGCTGAATCAGCTTCTCTTTGGTTGATTTGAGGCTTTCTTAGTTAGCCGTTTATTTGCATCTTCTTGGAACTAAATTTTATACATGTTTAGCCTCCCAATGCGCCATGTGTCCTCTCCTCTTATAGTGCCAAGTAGCACTTTTTAATTTGTTAATTTAATAGTTAGTGAAATTAGGATAAATTTTATAGAGTGTCGTGCCCCTTCTTCTCTATTTGTTTCCCCATGTCCTAAAATTGGCTAAGTGCAAAATTATTTAGTGTTGTGTGTCCCTCTACTAATTTAATGTTAGTAAGGTAGTGGAGGTTAATTGTATGTATGTGGTCAATCCAAATTTTAAGTATTGTTGAAAATATTCTAAGTGTTGATTAGTCAGTCGAGTCCTCTATCTTTTACTTTCCTCAATTTTTTCTAAGTGTATAAATCCTTCTAGTTGCGGCTTAGTCCCCTTATACTAATATAATTTACCTATAAATTATGTTATGTTGCTAATCGGATGATATGGCAGCCTCCGTGTAATAGACCGCATTTTTAATCGAAATCCAGTAGAGTTCCGATTGAAAAACGGCCATCAAACTAATACAAAGTTATACAAAACCCTGTATAGTAAACAATTTCAACAAAATAATCATAACACAGGATCTACATGGCCATAATATATTCATGGCTCCAACGTCGTGTTTCCGAAAAAAACGTCAAATAGAGAGATGCTACTAAATGCCTATATACAAATCATGAACAACCTACAAAAGTATATACATCCATCACATACACAGCGGACACTAAACTATTTGTCCATCATTCATATACGAGTACATGTCCATCAAATTACTCCATAAGGTACAAAATCATAAAATCCAAGTCCATAAGAACATTGTCTCAAGTCTTCATGCCTAGTCGATTTCTAATCCTCTACCTCACCTCATCAGATAAAAGTTCGTACTCATTTGGAGGCAAGAAAAAACAGTAAAAGCTGAGCCAAATATTCATCAAGTGCAATATAACCAAGGATAATATGCAATAAAAATAAACCAAGGAAGGGAATAGGAGCAATATATATATAAATGCATATATATAAAATATGATCAAATGTACTTTCCGAAATTTATTTATCTTTTCTCATTTTATATTTGATTCATTTAGATTCTAAAATATGGAAAAAAAAATTATTTTTGTGGATCAGGCCCAGTAGGCTTTACTAGCTAACGGTGCGGTCGAACGAAGAAAGGAATGTGCTTATTTCCACATATTCTAAGGCACAAATCCACTCAATTCAAACACTCTATGATAAGCGGTATACCTTTAGCCGGATATACGGAGCCTTAAAATATATGCCACCATATTCCCCATTGCTCAAAGGCAGTCCTTATACTTCCATAGTAATATCCTAAGGCATGTTAGGGAATACTACCCTCTGAAATAGAAATCTTAAGTTTAATTTCCTTATTACTTATTCTTATAAAAATTTCATACTCGTTCTTAACACTTAGTTATCATTCCGAGAGAACGACTCATCAAACATAACATATCATGGAATTTTTCTCTTATACTTTTCATAATTTGCACAATTCTTATGAATTTATGTTTTTACATGACTTAAATTACATGTAAAATTAATATAAAGTATGAAAAAAATTTAAAAGTCTTACCACCATGAGCTAAATATAACTTTAGAATTTCTGAACAATAAATTCCTTTACAAATGCATACGATGTAATTTATGATACATATACAAGATAGCATATTTAACATACATGTGAGTAAATATCACGATTTATATCCGATAATATTTTTAGAACACGTAAAATAATATATACAATTTATATGCGAACAATTACTAAATAATCAAAGTATCCACGTCCATAAAGTTAGGGTTTCAAGTTTCTAAGTCCAAATCATGCATAAATTTTAAATAAATTAGGTAAAATCGAAGGGGGCGCGAGTTAGGATTTCATTGAGCGAAAGACCGCTCAAATCTTACAAATTGGATATGAATTCGAAATATATACATACTTAATACATGGATAATATAAAAATAAAAAAATGGATGGGTATTAGGACAAAAATAACCAAAGGGATCGAAACAAAAGTGATAAGAGAGAAAAAAAAGTATATGAGTGCACTTGCCTCGACCCGATTTACAACTATTCTAACTCTAAGTCAGAATCGAAGCGAAAGCCTTGATCTCCTCCTTCTCTCTCTTCTCCTTTGCACTCTCTGTCTCTCCTCTCTCCCATATTCAGAAAAAAATGACGCAGAAAAAAGTCATTGCATACTTTATAACGGACTGACGCTCGAGCTCTGGTCAAGCGCCAGCATAGCAGTACAGTCCGCGCTCAAGTGCGCATCTAGTGTAGCATTCTAGCAAATGCACCCCGAGTGCGCGCAAGCGCGCTTTGGGTGCAGCTATTCTGCCAAATGCCCCCTTGGCACATCTCCGGCGCTAGCCTCTCTACTCCTCTTTTTATTTCCAATGCTAATTTTTCACATACATTTAAGCCTAATTTTGGTTATACTACCTTAATTACTCTTAATTACTGTATTTTAGAAATCGGTACCTTATATTCTGGGTTGCTCTTGTGCTGTTGTACTAATAATTTTACCTACTAAAATCAAATCGATTATAAAACTAGTCTATTGATTAAATTATATATCATTGTGGAGCCCAGATTAAATCTCAAACTTTTGGACTCATGGTATAATTATTGGAACAAATATATTCATAAAACTCGATCATTACAATTCTATCCCCTAAATAAAATTTCATCCTCGAAATTCGAATATATTACAATTTTGGGAGAATAGGTGGGGATATTTATCGCAGATTTCATCTTTGCATTCCCAGGTAACCTCTTCATGTGAGTGATTACACCGTAAGACCTTGACTAAGGGAATGATTTTTGTCTAGAGCACCCGATCCCTTCGTTTTAAAATTTGTATTGGCTCTTCGACATATGACAGGTCTTCCTCAATTGCTAGGGACTCGTTGGCAATAACATGAGTCAGGGCGTGCATGTATTTTTGGAGTATTGACACATGAAATACATTATGCACTTCTGTCAGATTTGGTGGCAATACCAAATGATAAGCCACTTCCCCGACCTTCTCCAAGATTTCAAAAGGTTCGATGAATCTTGGTTTTAGTTTGCCTTTCGGTCCAAATCTAGTTGTTCCCTTTGGTGGTTATACTTTCAGGAAAATGTAATCACCGACTACAAAGTGTAAGTCTGATATCCTTCGATCTGTGTAGCTATTTTGCCTGCTTTGAGATGTCTTCAACTTCTTGTGGATCATTCTAATCTTATATGACATCTCTCGAATGATTTATAGGCTGAGAAGTCGTCTATTGTTGGTTTCTTCCCAATGGATTGGGAATCAACATTTACTTCCATATAAAGTTTCAAACGGTACCATTCCAATGTTAGCTTAGTAACTGTTATTATAAGCAAATTCTACCAAAGCTAAATGGTCATCCCAATTACCATCATCTCTAACACCGCGGCCCTTAGCATATCCTTCAGAATTTGAATAGTATATTCTAATTGCCCATCAGTCTAGGGATGATATGCCGTACTAAACTTTAGATTCATTCCTAATTCCTAATGCAAAATTTCCAAAAATTTGGAGACGAATCTAGGGTTTTGGTCGGACATAATTGATGCTGGCACTCCATGAAGTTTGACAGTTTCATTGATATACAGTTATGCTAATGGATCACAGGAGTATGTTGTCCGAATCGCTAAGAAATTCATTGATTTGGTCAGCCGAACAATAATAAACCAGATAGCATTATGATTTCTAGGAGTTCTTTGCAATCCCATCACAAAATTCATGGTGATCTCTTCCCATTTTCAACAAGGAACAAATAGTGGCTACAATAAGCCAAATGGCTTTTTCCGCTTAGCCTTAAGTTACAAGCAAATAGGACAATTTTCTACAAAAGTCATGATTTTCTTCTTCATATTCTTCCACTAGAATGTCTTTCTTAGGTCTTGGCACATCTTGTTGATTCAAAAATTAATAGTAAACCTAAAATGATGAGTTTTTTTCAAGATTTTTTCTTTCAACTCTCTATTATCAGGTACACACATTCTATCTCAGAATCTTAAGACTCCATTAGTGTGAATGTTGAAATCAGCTCTAGAGTCTTTATTTAGATCTCTGACAATACTCATTAGGAATGGATCATTTACTTGCTTCTCCTTAATTTTCTTAAGTATCTCAAGTTGAACCTAAAAGTATGTCAATATCATTCGGTTGCCCTACACATATCACTGGATGTCGCATTGCTTCGTGCTGTCCAACATCTCCATTTCCTTAATTTGTAGCCTTGCCACGAAACTTACTAGGCAACTTAGGGCATCTATTATGATGTTAGCCTTTTCGAGTTGATACTGAATTTCACAATCATAATCATTTGAAAAATTAATCCATCTCTTCTATCTCATATTAAGCTCATCCTGAGAGAATAAGTACTTGAGATTTTTATGATCTCAATATACCAAAAAGTTTTCTCCATACAAGTAATAATGCTGGATTTTTAATGCAAAAACAGCAAAAGCCAATTCTAAATCGTGGATCGGATAGTTCCTATTATGAACTTTTAGTTGTCTAAAACCATAAGCAACTACTTTCCCATATTGCATTAGGGCACGCCCTAGTCCAGTCTTGGATGCATCACAATAGATCATAAATCCTCTACACCCTTCAAGAATGGTCAAAATAGGAGCGGTCGTTAATTGATTCTTCAACTATTAGAAATTCCTCTCACATTCTTCGGTCCATTTAAATTTGGCTTCCTTCTTTGTAAGTTGGGTCAAAGGTATAGCAATTTTAGAAAAATTCTCTACAAATAGCCGGTAATAATCTACCATGCCAAGGAACCTGCAAACTTTGGTCACAATTGTAGGTCCACTCCAATTAGTAACAACTTCGACCATTTTTGGATTAATTGAAATGCCTTCACTAGAGATCATATGACCCAGAAAAACCACTTTTTCATGCTAAAATTCGTATTTCTTTAATTTTGTGAATAATTTCTTTTCTTTTAGAGTTTGCAGCACTATTCTCAAATGCACCTCATACTCCTCATAACTCTTAAAATAAATCAAGATATCATCAATAAATATAACTACGAACTTGTCCAAATATGGTCGAAAATTTCTGTTGTGACCGATCGGGTTATTTTTCTTAAATAACTCCATCAATGATAATAATAAACTAGCATTCCTAATTAAAATTATTAGATTATGTAGGAAATTGGACAGAGTTTTGTTTGTAAATCGAGCGTTTGTCGAAATACAAACACCTGTAAAGCAATCCTGCACAACAATCTACAACCATCCACAACAAAACTACAAGTCTTAATGCTCAACATACTACACGGGATCTAATCGTCGCATCAATCGAGGCAGAACAGACATCATAACTCCAGTATAATGCCGGTGGGGAAGGATGCCAACTAGGAATCTCGATCATAACCACAATGAAAGGACCTGCGGAAGCATAAAAAACCACAATATATAACGAAAACTAATCCATCATTCATTCATGCTAAACATTATTAACCATCACCATATATATTTTATACAGTTCACAAAAATAGGACCAAAGTTTCTTTTTCATACACAAAATCAGCTAAGTCCCAGCCCCGAGTCCTGCGTACACTATCAGCTGTCTATTGCACTTCTATGGCCTACTCTGTCTCGTCGGGTATCAAGGTGTTCTCATATGAAAAACATATAGCAAGGGTGAGTGTACAGCTCAACAAATGAAATCATAAATCACTAACTATAGCAATTTACAGGAAAGCCAGTAATTGGGTAGGGGAAACATATACTTAAATAAAGGAAGCATGCGAGGAGAGGGAACATCTGAAATTATTTAGTTTGCATGTTTGTTCTGGTTACGTTCATTCATTTTCATTGCTTTCATCAATCTTTATGGACCCGAGTTAGTAGGTCGTACTAACCAATGATGTGTGAGGACGAGGAAGGAATGTGTCTGCCACACATTTTAAGGCCGGCTACATTTTAGGTCTGTAGCACTCGACCATCGGCTACATTTTAGGTCTGCAACACTCGGCCATCTCAATCGCCCCATATCCCTCGAGGACCAGAGCAATTTTCGTTCTTTCACAGTAACATCCTAAAGCGTACCCTGAACATCACCCGCCCCCAGGGGCGGCTGGAGTATTCATTGGGTTCCCACCGTGATGTATATGATAAGCTAGAGGGTACTACCCCTATGATCCATAGTCATAGTTTCAAGATTAGTCTTAATCCTTTGAAGGGGAATCCACCGTTTGCCATATACATTCTCAAACAGAAAAATCACATTCCCATCACATGTCTCCATCCAAAAGACCAAATCCATCACATTAGACTTTGTGGATTCCCTTCCATTTACTCATTCGGTTCCTTTCTTTCATTTGGAGTTTAGATCTTTCAACAAATAAGTTCAACTCGTAAGAGAGTTTGGTTATCTTACCTTTGTTGGTCAAACACTACCTTAGAAGCCTCCGGGATGCTTCCCGTTGCTCCCGGTGCACAATTACACATTTTAGAGCTTACAGCTTGACACAACATTTAGTCATAAGTTCCATCACAATTGAAGAGAGTTAAAACATGCACACTTACCTTCCAATTTCAGGTGAACAGTGTCAGGCTACTTTTAGAGGGCTCGGACGCCGCGAACGGGTCAAATTTTACGAAATCAGACGTCCGGTCAACACATATTTACTTTTGGGATGCAAGGATTCATATTTTAAAGTCATTTCAACATTTTATGAAGGTAAAAACATGCAATTTTTTCCTTTTATCTCGGGTGAACAGTGCCATTGTCCATTTAGAGGGCCCGGACGCCGCGAACGGGTCGATACGTGTGAGATCGATTACGCAGCCGACATATATACACATTTGGGACATGGGGATTCATATTTTGGGATCAATTTAACGAAACAAGGTGCAGAAACGGAAAACCTCCAATTTCCCGTAGGTTAGGGTTTGGCAGTACTTCACCGGTCAGATCAGTGAGTAAATCAAATAATAAATTATACAATCCTTGGTCTCAAGTCACGGGTATCACATTTTTCATGGTTTGGGTGGATATCGAGATGAAAATACCTAATGATAACTGAAAAATATCGAAATAGGAAAGTTAGTGAGCATGAGAACATTTACCTCAACGTGTGCTATCACTTTTATAATTGGCTCCTGGGCAGATTCGGACTCTACGCCTCAATATCCTCCTTTCTCTCTCTGAAACCGGTGCTCTTCCTCTCTCCTCCTCTACAAAAGCCTTCTGGAAATGAGGAAAATCGAAGAAACGCAAAGCAGGTCGCGTTTTTATACCGTCAGGAAGCTCGAGCACCAGGTGAGGTAGTGACGAGTGTGGCCTCGCTACTGGCACGCGCTCGACCGCTCACAGGCGCTCAGCGGGCGGGGGAGCTACTGGATTTTGCCGCTCGAGCTCAGCTCAAGCGCGCAGCAGGCGCGACCTGCTGCTTGCGCCACTGCTTTTTGCACTTGAGCTTGCGCTCGAGCGCACAGCAGGCACGATCTGCTGGCAGCGCTTCAACAATTCACAACCCAATTTTCCTTCCGATACGCATACTCATTCGTTCAATAGGTCTAGTATTTATTATTATCACGTTGTTTTCCTCGTACTTATCATATTTTAGACCTGGAACCTCACACTTGTAAAGGTCAAATTTCGAATTTCATAAATATATACTATGTTTAAAAAACCCAAAGACCAGAGGCTCACACTTGGACATAGCAGTGACACGAAAAATTTTTTGGTGGACAAGTTAACAATCGAATCAACTTTGGCTGACCCGAAGGCAGCCCGGTTGCGGGAATTTCGACCAAACGACAATCAAATTAATTTTGGGGTAATAAGAAGCTAGCCCGGTTATTACATTCTCGACTAATTAACAACCAAAACATTTCCAATTGATTAGAAAACACTCGGGACAGTAGCAGGATGGTAAGGACAGTAGGAAAAATTTAGAAATTCAGTAGCAACCTCTGTGAATTAATCGAGCAGCTTATATATATGTCTAAATGTGTATATTTCAGCAACAAAGTAACCAGGCAGCAACAGCTTATACAGATATATATGAATCAGCAAGGGGAAGCTGTGTATCAGCAACAGCTGATATTTTTCCAAGGGCACAGGCAGCTACTTCAGGAGCAATTGGGTACCACCGCAGCTGGTACAATTAGCCAAAATAATTAAGAGGAAATTAGAAGGGAAGCAGCTTACCACTGCCGAAGTAGGCAACAGCAAAATTCCTACGGTGGGGACAGCAGCAACAATAGCCGAAATTCCAAGGAAAAAAGGGTGACAAAGGCAGCACACCTCAGCCATATTTAGAGCCAATGAGTTTGTAACGACCCAGCTTCTGAAGCATAGAAAGTCCCAGTCATCGAGTCAAAATAATTAAAGGATCGAGGAAAACTAAAGATTATCCGGTCAACTGCGTTGACCGAAAAATGTAATAAGAAGTTTCAAACCGGCCTTAGAGCATGTTCTGAAATCAAAAAAATTTAAGGCCGGAGTGCATTGTGTGAAGTGAGGCCGAAGTGGACTTGAAGACCGGAGTGGCTTTGTGTGTTGGTAAAGCCGGAGTAGAATTATGGGTGCAAGGAGAATAAAATCTGAAGTTGATGAGAAGGTAATGAACCGAGTGAATAATAAAAAGAAGTTGCCCGGATTTGAGGGTATTATATTGACCGGACTTAGAAAAGTTGACCGAAATAAATTAATGGCAACTAAAGAAAAAGACAAACTTTATTATTTAGTTAGAATCCAACTAGGCCTTGACCAAATGGGGTAGGTAAAAACTACCACATTACACTCTAAGAAAAAAATACCATAGTAAGTAGCCTAACCCACTTGCTCCCACCTACCATCTGAAAAGAGGTACTGAATTGGGCCACTTACCCCACTAAACCCCTCCTCTATAAAAACCCAGCGTCGGTTGGCTGATGAAGTCAGCCAATAAAAGCAGAAAGGAGGGAGTGAAGGAGAAACTTCAAAACGGTGATACTGGGTAACTCTCAGGCAAGTTACCTCGGACGCTGATTTTTAAGTCATGTTTTAAGGATATTACAAGTATACTCTGCTCTATTTTGAAGTTCATACTTTACTACGTGTGTACACTGTTTTAAAGTTCCTACTTTTTGCATTAAATATCGACCTTCTGCATTGTAAAATGAACTTGGCTACATGAAAATTGAACTCGGATTCCTATATATGTAAAATGAACTCGGTTTCCAACATATTAAAAGTACTCCAGCCTTTGAGAAAATAAGCTCCGTCATCTGAGAAAAAGAACTCCGTCCTTTTGTAGGAAAAAGAACTCTGGCTTTAAAATAAACTCCGGCCTTAATAAGAAAATGAACTCCGGCCTTAATAAGAAAATGAGCTCCGGCTTTGTATAAGAAAATGAGTTCCGGCCTTAATATGAAAATGAGCTCCGGCTTTGTATAAGAAAATGAGTTCCGGCCTTAATATGAAAATGAGCTCCGGCTTTGTATAAGAAAATGAGTTTCGACCTTAATATGAAAATGAGCTCCGGCTTTGTATAAAGAAATGAGTTCCAGCCTTAATATGAAAATGAGCTCCGGCTTTGTATAAGAAAATGAGTTCCAGCCTTAATATGAAAATGAGCTCCGGCTTCGTATAAGAAAATGAGTTCCGGCCTTAATATGAAAATGAGCTCCGGCTTCGTATAAGAAAATGAGTTCCGGCCTTAATATAAAAATGAGCTTCGGCTTTGTATAAAGAAATGAGTTCCGGCCTTAATATGAAAATGAGCTCCGGCTTTGTATAAGAAAATGAGTTCCGGCCTTAATATGAAAATGAGCTCCGGCTTCGTATAAGAAAATGAGTTCCGGCCTTAATATGAAAATGAGCTCCAACTTTGTATAAGAAAATGAGTTCCGGCCTTAATATGAAAATGAGCTCCGGCTTCGTATAAGAAATTGAGCTCCGGCTTCGTATAAGAAAATGAGCTCCGGCCTTAATGTGAAATGAACTCCGACTTTTGTTAAAAAGAACTCTGGCCTATGTCAAAAAGAACTCCGACTTTGTGTGGAAAAGAACTCCGGCTTTAATGTGAAATGAACTTCGGCTTTTAATAAACTCTGGCATTAAAATGAACTTCGGCTTTAAAAAGTACTCCGTCCTTTGAGTAAAAAGCACTCCATCCCGTTAGTGAAAAGCACTCCGTCCCTTTAGTGAAAAGCACTCCGTCCCTTTGAGAAAAAGCACTCCGGCTTTTGTCAATAAAGAACTTCGCTTTGAAATCCGGCTTTTGTTAAAAGAGAACTCGAGAAGAAGAAAAGAAACTCCGGCTCGTATTGAAAATGAACTCCGACTGGTATTGAAAATGAACTCCGACTTCGTACTAAAAATGAATTTCGGCTTGTATTGAAAATGAACTCCGACTTCGTACAGAAAATGAACTCTGACTTTACTAAAAATGGCTTTCAAGAAGGAAGTATTTCTGTTTCTGTTATTTTAAGACCCAGGACTGACTATAGTCCGGATAGGTTCTCTGGCATGCCTTAGGACTTTTCGGTGGTAATCGAGGATAACTCTGTCCATGGAGTTATTTGTGGTCCGCCCTGCCCTCGGGGCGTTATGGACAGAGGGAACTACTGTTACCGGCCTACCTTCGGGTGGCCTACCGTCAAATACCCATAAAATAGTTACTCCTACCTTGGGTGGCCTACCGTGCCGATCCCGAAGAACTCCGGCTTTAATGTGAAATGAACTCCGGCCTATCCCATTTAATGAACTCTGGCATTAAAATGAACTTAGACTTTAGTAAAAAACTATCTTAGTGAAAACAGCTTTGTCAGTAAAAAGAACAAAAGAACTCCAAATCCCGTTTAAATGTGAAAAAAGTATCCTTGAGTAAAAGCACTCCATCCCGTTAGTTTAGTGAAAAGCACTCCGTCCCTTTGAGAAAAAGCACTCCGGCTTTTGTCAATAAAGAACTTCGGCTTTGAAATCCGGCTTTTGTTAAAAGAGAACTCCGGTTTCTATCAAAAAAAAAAAGAAGAAGAAAAGAAACTCCGGCTCGTATTGAAAATGAACTCCGACTGGTATTGAAAATGAACTCCGACTTCGTACTAAAAATGAATTTCGGCTTGTATTGAAAATGAACTCCGACTTCGTACAGAAAATGAACTCTGACTTTACTAAAAATGGCTTTCAAGAAGGAAGTATTTACGTTTACATTATTTTAAGACCCAGGGTGACTATAGTCCTGATAGGTTCTCCCGGCATGCCTTAGGACTTTTCGGTGGTAATCGAGATAACTCGTCCATGGAGTTATTTGTGGTCCGCCCCGCCCTCGGGCGTTATGGAGCCAGGGAACTACTCTGCCGGCCTACCTTGGTGGCCTACTACCGATCCCGCCGGATGGGATACCCATAAAATAGTTACCGGCCTACCTTCGGGTGGCATACCGTACCTATCCCATCAGATGGGATACCCATATAACAGTTACCGGCCTTAGATTGTGTGGAGTGAACACAATCTATCCTCGATTATTCGCCCCCTCAACTAGTAGGGTATACTGGCAGGGTCCGTACCGATATGATATGAAGTACCATTTATTGTTTTACTGATATGTTATGTTACTGTACCGATTTCCAAATATGAAGTACCGATTTCCGAATATGAAGTACCGATTATCAAATATGAAATACTGTTTACCGATATGATATGTACTGTTTACCGTTTATCGTACCGATTACCGATATGTTATGTTACTGTTTACCGTTTACCGTACCGATTATCGATTCTGAAGTATAGTACTGTCAAGAGATATTTTCTCTATTTCTTGGACTGCATTCTGATTAACCGTTCTGTTTATGTATAGTTACATGACCATTTTGCATCATCGTTTTACTACTCATGTGCATGTACCTTGTTGGGCCTCGGCTCACTGTTTTATATTTTTCCCCCTACAGATGAAGATTTAGAGCTTATGTCTGACGAGTTGGAGTGATTAGAGCTTGTCTGAAGGACTATTAAAGATCTCGGAAGCTTATTTTGGAAAAATATTATTGTAATGACTCGATGGACTTCTATGGTTAAACATTTTTGGCTATGTACTCAGAAATGAATATTTTGGAATGAATATGAATTCTTCCACAAATGTTAGAATAACTTCCACTATACTTATGGTGAAAAGTATATGGGTCCTAGATGGCATCTGTGATCCTGTGTTGCACCTAATTGGTTTAGATTTTCAATTGTGTTATGAATGACGGAATCAAAAAAAAAAATCTGTTCCGTCACAATTGGTATTAGAGAGTTGATATGCCTTAGGAATTGCTTGATCGAAAAGCGGAAGCTTAGGATAGGTTAAGATGAATCAAAGGATGATTATAATCCGTTCCGACTTAAGGTGTTAGCACTAATTAAGTTGGGGTAGGTTAGGAGTGATCGAATAAGTAAATCTAGGTGTTTTGTGATCCGGGTAGTTTTGGTTACCCCAATCCTAATGACTTATGCTTGCACTAAGATAAGAAGGGTGATTTAGTTCAATTGGCTAGCCTATGTTCAAAGAGCGACTTAATGTGAAATGTCTCGATCCCAAGGAAATATTAGTAGTGGCCCATAGACGGGACTACTAATATTAGTGACTGGTTGTAGTGTCAAGAGGAAGATAATATGTAGAGACTCCTTAGTGTTGTAATTTTGTTTGTATCAGTTAGGTTCTTGAATTGATCATTGTTGATTCGAAGACTAGGTTAATTAATCTCGGTTTGAGGTTTAAGTTCGATCGACTGTGAATTGATGTCCTTAGGCTAGTAATTCGTTAAGAAGGGTTGTTAGATCAACCTAGCACGTATAGCGAATAGGGTGGAGCCATCGGATCGAGATTGGTATGATTAAAGTAAACTTTAGTTATAGGATGACAATTCATGGTTGTTTTGGAAAGAAATTACTTAAGTGTTTGGACTTCTGGGTAGCCTCGGGTTATACTGAGGTTGAAGATATGAATGTTTATGTACGAATCTTGGAATTAAATCGCATGATTTTGGGTATAAACTTGAACCAGCTAAGGTACCAAGTCTTAATTTGATTGTAATAGTAGTTCGGTCGGCGAACTACAGTACTATTATTGTTGGATCGGTAAAGGACGACATCTGGCAATCGAGTTGTGGGATCTAAGGCATAAGTTTGAATTAATCAAGGTATCAAGAAATTGATGATGCTTTCCTATAAAGCATTCAATGGGAATCTCAATTAAGACTAATTAGTATGTGCGGCCACATTTTGAAGTTATTTTGTAGTCATTGAGGGACTTCGGCCGTGTGGCTATTCAAGGATGATTATGGAAGGAAGATTTGGTTGACTTATCTATTGACCGATAATTTAAGGTTGGGTCGAAATCGACGGAGATCGTTGAAGAACTCCATATAGAGCCATAGAAGTATAGGCTTTGGTATCATTGTGAAATACCCCCAGCACATTTGAAGAAGATAAGATGGACTGATAGGGTTCATGAATTTCAAAAAAAAAAAAAAAAAAGAGGAATCGAGCTTTGTGGAGGAAATGCCCTGTTAGGCTTATAACATTTTGATAGCGTGATCTCGGGATCTATAAGATTTTAAGTGATGGCTATTAAAAAGACCGATTAGCGTCCTGAAAGCGTAATGGTCATCTTAGTTCTAACAAAAGTTATTAAGTAATACAACAAGTAATCTTCGAAGACTACAATTCAAGTGAGACGTTTGGCTTAAAGAGATTTATAATTGTCAGAACGAAAGATAGACAGTAGTTTTCGGAGATCAGATAGGGGTAAAAGACGATCATGTCATTGGGTTAATCCCTGAAAGTTATCGTGGGATGGAATGCCTTTGAGAAACGATAAGGTTATGTTACTCTCACGACAGGATAAGTGGATACCTTTAATTTAAGTGGGGGAGAAGTCTGTGATTAATGTTACAGCGAATGAAAGATAGAATTAGCAACTAAAGCATCTGTTTGAGAACTTATGGCTTCGTCTTTGAAGATAATCATTAACTAAAGTTTTAAAAGCCAAGGTAGTTGTATCATATGATATTGCATATAGATAGACGTGTTTAAAAGTTGAGAAAGTGAGCCTCGGTGTTCTTCTTTGAGAAAGCAGGCGTCAATGTTGGCAATTGATGCTACGAGTCTTTGGACTTGTATGTCTTCGACGTTTCATGGGAGATGTGAAAGCGAAATCGTGAGTAAGATTGGGTTATAGGATGCCATGTTCTCGAATTGGGATCTTGAGATTATGGGTAATGATTTAAAGTGATGTTGACTCTTCGAGTGATCGTCATGACTGTAACTCGGAATATTGCAGTATTCTGAGGATTTTTGGGTTGTCTTCATAATATGACTATCCTAGAACTATTTAAATCAGAATAGCGCAGCATGAACCCATGGCTCAGAAATTTAAGAGTAAGGTTAAGGTCACTATAGCTTGAAATAAACTAAAGTTGAAGTCCATTGGATTCATTTAAAGTATCAGATTAAATTGGAGAAATGACCAGCATATACGGTGGGTCGCTTTTAATATTCTGAGGATCGTTATAAGGTCTTCCTTATATCAATGGTTGAGAAAATCAGTAAGTGACTGGATTGCGTCGTTCTGAGAGGCTGAGAATTTGTTTTATGATAAGAATTATGATGATTCAAATGCTTGAGGGTTCCTAGAGTAATCCTTGTCTAAGGGAATAACTTCTGAATGAAAGAATACGTGTGATTATGAGACCGTAAGGATCTTCAAATTTCGAGGATGAAATTTTTATAAGTGGGGGAGATTGTAACGACCCAGCTTCTGAAGCATAGAAAGTCCCAGTCATCGAATCAAAATAATCAAAGGATCGAGGAAAACTAAAGGTTATCCGGTCAACTGCATTGACCGAAAAATGTAATAAGAAGTTCCAAACCGGCCGTAGAGCATGTTCTGAAATCAAAAAAATTTAAGGCCGGAGTGCATTGTGTGAAGTGACGCCGAAGTGGACTTGAAGGCCGGAGTGGCTTTGTGTGTTGGTAAAGCCGGAGTAGAATTATGAGTGCAAGGAGAATAAAATCTGAAGTTGATGAGAAGGTAATGGATGGAGTGAATAATAAAAAGAAGTTGACTGGATTTGAGGGTATTATATTGATAGGACTTAGGAAAGTTGACCGAAATAAATTAATGGCAACTAAAGAAAAAAGTAAACTTTATTATTTAGTTAGAATCCAACTAGGCCTCGACCAAATGTGGTAGGTAAAAACTACCACATTACACTCTAAGAAAAAAATACCATAGTAAGTAGCCTAACCCACTTGCTCCCACCTACCCTCTGAAAAGAGGTACCGAATTGGCCACTTACCCCACCAAACCCCTCCTCTATAAAAACCCAGCGTCGGTTGGCTGATGAAGTCAGCCAATACAAGCAAAAAGGAGGGAGTGAAGGAGAAACTTCAAAACGGTGATACTGGGCAACTCTCAGGCAAGTGTACCTCGGACGCTGATTTTTAAGTCAAGTTTTAAGAATATTGCAAGTATACTCTGCTCTGTTTTGAAGTTCATGCTTTACTGCACGTGTACTCTGTTTTAAAGTTCCTACTTTCTGCATTAAATATCGACATTCTGCATTGTAAAATGAACTTGGTTACATGAAAATTGAACTCGAATTCCTATATATGTAAAATGAACTCGGTTTCCAACGTATTAAAAGTACTCCGGCCTTTGAGAAAATAAGCACCGTCCTCTGAGAAAAAGAACTCCGTCCTTTTGTAGGAAAAAGAACTCTGGCTTTAAAATGAACTCCGGCCTTAATAAGAAAATGAACTCCGGCCTTAATAAGAAAATAAGCTCCGGCCTTGTATAAGAAAATGAGTTCCGGCCTTAATATGAAAATGAGCTCCGGCTTTGTATAAGAAAATGAGTTTCAGCCTTAATATGAAATGAGCTCCGGCTTCGTATAAGAAAATGAGTTCCGGCCTTAATATGAAAATGAGCTCCGACTTTGTATAAGAAAATGAGTTCCGGCCTTAATATGAAAATGAGCTCCGGCTTTGTATAAGAAAATGAGTTCCGGCCTTAATATTAAAATGAGCTCCGGCTTCGTATAAGAAAATGAGTTCCGGCCTTAATATTAAAATGAGCTCCGGCTTCATATAAGAAAATGAGTTTCGGCCTTAATATGAAAATGAGCTCCGGCTTCGTATAAGAAAATGAGCTCCGGCCTTAATGTGAAATGAACTCCGGCTTTTGTTAAAAAGAACTCTGGCCTATGTCAAAAAGAACTTCGGCTTTGTGTGGAAAAGAACTCCGGCTTTAATGTGAAATGAACTCCGGCTTTTAATGAACTCCGGCATTAAAATGAACTTCGACTTTAAAAAGTACTCCGTCCTTTGAGTAAAAAGCACTCCATCCCGTTAGTGAAAAGCACTCCGTCCCTTTAGTGAAAAGCACTTCGTCCCTTTGAGAAAAAGCACTCCGGCTTTTGTCAATAAAGAACTTCGGCTTTGAAATTCGGCTTTTGTTAAAAGAAAACTCCGGTTTCTGTCAAAAAAAAAAAGGAGAAGAAAAGAAACTCCGGCTCGTATTGAAAATACACGCCGGCTGGTATTGAAAATTAACTCCGACTTCGTACTAAAAATGAATTCCGACTTGTATTGAAAATGAACTCCGACTTCGTACAGAAAATGAACTCCGGCTTTACTAAAAATGGCTTTTAAGAAGGAAGTATTTTTGTATCTGTTATTTTAAGACCCGGGACTGAACTACATCTGGATAGGTTCTTCGGCTTACTTAGGACTTTTCGGTGGTAATCGAGAATAACTCTGTCCATGGAGTTATTTGTGGTCCGCCTTGCCCTCGGGGAGTTATGGACAGAGGGAACTACCGTTATCGGCCTACCTTCAGGTGGCATACCGTACCGATCCCGCCAGATGGGATACCCATATAACAGTTACCGGCCTACCTTCGGGTGGCATACCGTACCAATCCCACCAGATGGGATACCCATATAACAGTTACCGGCCTTAGATTGTGTGGAGTGAACACAATCTATCCTCAATTATTCACTCCCTCACCTAGTAGGGTATACTGGCAGGGTCCGTACCGATATGATATGAAGTACCGTTTATTGTTTTACTGATATGTTATGTTACCGTACCGATTTCCGAATATGAAGTACCGATTATCAAATATGAAATACTGTTTACTGATATGATATGTACTATTTACCGTTTATTGTACCGATTACCAATATGTTATGTTACTGTTTACCGTTTACCATACCGATTACCGATTCTGAAGTACAGTACTGTCAAGATATGTTTTCTCTATATCTTGGACTGCATTCTGATTAACCGTTCTGTTTATATATAGTTATATGACCGTTCTGCATCATCGTTTTACTACTCATGTGCATGTACCTTGCTGGGCCTCGGCTTACTGTTTTATATTTTTCTCCCTACAAATGAAGCTTTAGAACTTGTGTCTGACGAGTTGGAGTGATTAGAGCTTGTCTGAAGGACTATTAAAGACCTCATAAGCTTATTTTGGAGAAATATTATTGTAATGACTCGATGGACTTCTATGGTTAAACCTTTTTGGCTATGTACTCGGAAATGAATATTTTGGAATGAATATGAATGCTTCCACAAGTGTTAGAATAACTTCCGCTATACTTATGGTGAAAAGTATATGGGTCCTAGATGGCATTTGTGATCCTGTGTTGCACCTAATTGGTTTAGATTTTCAATTGTGTTATGAATGACGGAATCAAAAAAAAATCCGTTCCGTCCACAGAGTTAGCAACACAAGGCAACATAATTAGAAGCCAAATTAGGTGATGATTCAGCACTAAACCAGGACACTTGTTGAAATTAGAAGCTGATGAAGGATTTGCTTGGCAAAAAGAGTGATGATTCAACAAATTCTCTGATTTTCTATAAAAGGGAACGTGAGGGAAGGATAGAACTGAAAGAAAAAGAAGAGAAAGGAGAGAGGAAAGGGCCGAGATACAGCAAAAAAGAGAGAGGAAAGAAGAAAGTTCAACAACCGATGCTCATTGGCAAGTGACCCTAAGCTTTTTTTCTATTGTTGAATTTTTCTTGCTGATTTCTTATAAGTATTGTTTGATCCAATACTTCAATTCCTTAGTTTATTATCTTATCATTGCCATGGTATCATTTTATAGCATGAAGAATTCGAATTTAAGTGAAACAAGGGGTCGCTGGACATCAGGTGCTGAATCCGAATTTCGGCAACTAATGAACCAATAATTGGAATCTGATTGAACCGGTGAGCAAATGGACTCCAAACTGGCTCAAATTTGGTGACCAATGAGCTAAGACTCTTAATTATGTTGCGCAAAATCGGCTCATGAAAATGGGCTGAACCGTTCGTTGAACTGGATCCCCGAACTTGAGATAGAAGCGGCAAGTTTACTCTTGTTGATGCAAAAATTGCAACTCATAGAAAGGGGCTGAACCGGGCCCCATTTTATCTAAGCCAGCAGCCAAAGTAGCTGAAGTATGTTAAAATAATATTGAAGTATTAACCTATAAAATTTGGCTTGAACCGACTACTGAACAAGGCCTCCAATTAGCAACTGATCCAGCCCTAGCATCCAAGCTGATGTAGAACTTGGTAGCCTAGGGAAAATGAATTGAATCTGCCCTAAACCGGTTTATCCAGCAGCCGGCCCAGCCAAGACATAAAGTACAAAGACTAAGCTTTCAACTTGTAAATTGGTTGCCAAACATACCCTGAACCGGTCACTGAACCGGGCTCTTGAACAATAACAAATAAAACTAAATAGTATCTTGCTGATGCTAAACGCGTGACTATTGAACCATGCCCTAAATGGGTTGAACTGGTAGCCATATCATCCTAAGTGTCTTAAGGTAATATTGAAATATCAACCTATAAATTTAGACCCAAAATTACCACTGAACCGGACCCATATACAACAACAGAACCAGCCAACATCTACACTGATACTAAACCCAATAGCTTAGAAAAGATAGACTGGACCGGTCATGAATCAGAACCCGACCTGGCCATGTCGTCAAGTACAAAGGCAGAACTATCAACCTGTAAATCGATGGCTAAAAATACTTAGAGCCAACCACTAAATCGGACCCTCAAACTAGTAACAAAATCAGCCTAAGCATCTTGTTGAAGTTGGAAATTACAGCTTATGGAAATACGTTGAACAGGCCCTTAAACCGGCCAAACCAGTAGCCAAATTAGCTTAAATATGTTAAGGAAAGGAAAAGAGAAAGAAAAGGAAGGGAAGGGAAGAAGGAAAAGAGAGAAAAAGGGAAGGTGCGGATGGACAGCGGCAAAGGAGGAAGGGAATCGGCCATCATATGAAAACTTTACGAAAACCTTAGACCCACCCTTTATTATATAATGATACAATAAGGTTAGGAGAAAAGGGAGGATGAACTGAAGAGGAAGAACGCACCAAAGAGGAGCCGTCGCCGTCAATCACAAAATTGAGGCAAGTAAATTCCTACCTGGCAAAGTAAACCCTTGCTTCATTCTTGTTAGTATCGAATTTCTAATTGCATGCCTTGTTTGGTGGGAAATCGGCAAAACTCTTAGGGTTCCAAATTTGGGAACCTAAATGCAGAGCCATGACTCTGTGGAAAATCAATCGACAATTTGGGATTAATGATGAATTGGGGTTGCGTAAATTGCCTAATGAAGCTATGAAATATCAATTTTGCATGTTGTACCCCATGATTTTGGGGATTTAGTGCAGCTGTGGTAAAACAGAGCACCGTGCTCTGTTTTTCGTTTTATAGCTGGGTCTAGTGACGTGCTCTATTTTTCATTTTACAGCCGGGTCTAGTGACCCAGAGGTAGCAAGAGGGCTTAAACCTTGGTATTTTGTAAGTAAATCCTCCCCTTTTCATTCTTTGATGTTGATTATTTGCTTTCATATCGTGAATTTGTGTCAATCGATCTAAATTTTGTGACAAAGTGTGGAGTTGGGGAAAATAAAGCTACAGTCTATAACGCGCACTGTTAGGGTTCTTAGTAAGAAAATATGCAATGCGTATAATTTGCTGTGCGTGGGTGTGGCCTTGTGTGTATCGCTGTGTGAGAGGGTGGCCGTGTGGGTATCGCTGTGTGCCATGCGTGGCTAGGGTGTGTGTAGTGCTCGTGTAGGTGGTTGTGCCATGCGGCACGTGTGAGAGACAGAGTTGTAGGGTGAGCCGGTAGTGAAGGGGGGGCAATGTTGCTGCCGAATGCTGGGTGGTGTGTATACTGGGTGTATATACACCCAGTATGAGTGTGCGTGTGTGTGTATATATATATATATAGCTGTATGTATAGGGTATGGGTGTGTACATATATAAATATGTGTAGATATATTCAAAAATATGCATATATATATAATTATATATGTATAGTAATATATGTATATATAGGGCATGACAACGTGTATATATAAATATATATACACGTATGGGTTAAATAAACATTATGGGATTCCGCCGAATATTCAAATTTTCTTTGGGCTTTTCATCATTTCCTGTGATAAATAATCCTTCATGTTAGATTTGATCATGTGTATATATTTTATTGGTACTCTATGGATAAGTAGAGGAGAGTGTACGAAGACTCTATGGTATCCAAACGAATGAAAGTTTATGAGATCTTAGAGTAATCTATACTTTTTTAATACCCATTCCATTCCGGAGATCGAGGTTATTGATATTGAGGATGGATACTTATAAACTAATTACCACCGTAGATAATGATATCAGGGATATTATTGACGAGGGGTATTATAGATATTATGAGCATGCTACGAGTACAACCTCTGGAAGGACTGTAGGGGTAGTTAGGATACCATAGATATTGGATAACCTCATGGTACTCACTTAACTGTTAGGAGTATAAATATACAACATTTGGTTCACTATAGTAGAATAAGGTTCAGGGAGATTCTTGTTATCTTATACAGTTGTGACCTCAGATTAAGCTAATATTTGGATTCTTGTTGTCTCCTATAATTGGTCGAGGTCGTTGCTATTGATGAGGAATGCTTATAATCTAATGACTATCGTAGAGGATGATATCAAGGATATCATTAGTGAGGAGTATCGGAGATGGTGTGAACATATTATGGGTACAGTTTTTGGGAGGACTGTAGGGGTAGTGGGAATACCATAAATATTGAGTAACCTTGTGGTACTTTTTTAACCATTTGGGGTATAAATACGTGGCCTCTGGTTCACTATTACAGAATAAGATCCATGAGGATTATTATTATTTCGTACAGTTGTAACCTCGCACTAAACTAATTATTGGATTCTATGGAATCCATATTGCATTCTTAATGTCCAATAATTCATATAGCTTTTGGGTCGTGGACCTGACTTGTGGTTGAGTCTCGGACAAGGATGGGTATAACATCTGCTATTATTAATTTTATACGTTTGTTTTTATTATCTGGGATACTTACTTGTACTCTTCTATTGTTGATTATTTTCACTTATTGGATATTTGGCTCACTCTTACATTTTATTGGCCTTAGAGTTGATAGGTTGGCATCAAGATAAAAGAGTTCGCGTGTTACCACATAAACATCATATAGAAGTGATCTCAGAGATTGAGACTTCTATGATAGAGATTTGAGATTTTTATTAGTTTATTAACTTCTAGACATTTATCAAATTTTATTTATGAGGATTTGACATTATAGACATGATACTATTTCCATTTCAAGTAATTTATTATTAGTATTATGGATATTTCTTTAATGATATAATTATGATGATTATTTATGGCGTTTTAAATGTTAGTGATGCGATGATTTTGAGTGCATTCAAGTTGTTTGATGTCATAATATATGACGTGTAATTAATAATTTCGGATGGTTTAAAGTTTCTACTTGGACGGTTCGGGTCGGGTTTGGGGACTCGAGTTTGGGTTGTTATAGTCGATACAATCCTAATCTTAAATGTAAAATCTAGGGTAACTATTCTAGTAGCATGCCTAGTATTTAGAGTAGTAATTAAGCTTAGTAAGAACCACGTGCCAAGCACTTCGAATACTTAAAGAGTTTTCTCATGTTCCTTCGCAACATTAACTTTCTTGGTATTGTCCAATGGCTGCATGAGTTGTCTTTGGAATTCATTGGTGGGTAAAGGAAATTGAATAAAAATATTACAATATCAAAGAATATGAAATATACAAAACTACAATGTAGTCTATAATCATTAAATATTTATACTATATTCCAATGGATTGAGATCTACTTCTTAGTAGGATCCTTATAGTTTTGTCAATAGCACATGACAAGATATTGAGAGATGTCACAACGAAGAATGTGGATTGATATCATTGATGACTCCTATACCCCACATGGGTGTTAGAGGAATCAAGTGTAGTGATTCCTATACTTGGGTGGGCAATAGAGGGATCGAGTGTATCAAGCCCAGTGAGACTCCTATACCAAGTGCAATACATGAGTAGTGAGATGAAATATTTCCTATAACCAAGATGGGCAATAAGGATTACTCACATACAAGGCATAATAAGACTTCTATACCCAATGTGGGGCATATGGAGAGAGACGGAGTAATTTCCTATACCAAGGTTAGGTGTTGAGAATTACTTACGTACATAATACCTGAGAGACTAGTCTTAGTTGTATGATAAATTGTTAATATCGGTTACCTCATAATAGTTACCCAACCGGAGGAGTCGAATGCACATAGTCATTGATTCATAATAAAATAATAAGAACTAGAAAGATTGTTGTGACATCTTGCATATTGGTGACCTCTATTGAAAAAGATTTGATAAAATCTATATCTTTTATCATTATTTGGACTAAATGGAGTCACCATTGTCTTCTTGATAGTTTGGTTCTATGGAAATCCTTGATGGCAATACTTATAGACTTGGAGTCATGGTGACAACAGGGCTTAGAGTCTCGAATAGGTTATGATTGTTTCCTTTTCATGTTTACATCACTTTTCAAGATTTGTATCATTTATCATATTGTTGATTATATATTGTTTATTGGATTTTTATCTCACTCTTACTTTTTATTAATTCCAAAGTAGTGTAAGTTTGTAGAGCTAGTGGGTGATTGAGTTTCCATTGATAAACTTATAGATAGATGATTTGGGTGCTATTTGTTTTATTTTGAGAGTTTTCAAGGATTTATTTGAAGTATGGTAGTAGAGAAACTTAGTGTTTCTCAAGCTTGTGTTCCTTTGGTTTTAAATACACCAAATATTATATTTTATCTCGTGGCCTAAAGAGTTGCACTTTGATGGATAATTTTTTTTCTTATGGATTTTTTTTATAGATGTAGTATTTATTATGGTATATGATAATTATTTATTATTAAGGTTTCTGTATAAGCAATCCGACCTAGGTGGTGGGCCCTAAGTCCAGTCACCACAAGTTCATTATCTAACTTGCACAACAATCTGTCAAACGGATCCGTCCGATGATATTTCAATCCTAACTTTATGGATGTATCAAAATAGAAAATGATTCTAGAACTTCTATTATCAATGAAAAATTATTTTAGTTGGAAGTTATTAGCTCCATTTGAAATGAATGTTAATACAAATAAAGCATCAAAAAGAGAAAAATTACATGATTTATATTATTATTACTAACACTAATGATCTTTTTCCCTATCCCTATCTGCTATCTTTTACAAAAAGAAGTTTCATTTAGGTGTTCTTGAGCTTTGCCCTCTGCTAGTCTAGTGGACACCCTATTGATGACTCCATCCACCACCTAATTTTGTGGTTGTTCGAGTGGTTCTCCACCATTGTCATCCTTTTCTTGGACAGGTCTAAGATTTTGTAGGAACTTTTTGAGGTTCTCCTTTTAAATTAAAGTCATAATTTCCTTCTATAAGGTCTGCTAGCATTTGATATTAAGTATTAGAGGTTGATTTTAGAGGCAGCACTTGGAGTAGTCTCTTCCTTCTAAATTTTTGACAGGCTTTAACCTTTAGGTATTTTTTTATTCTAGATTTACATCAAAATGTTTACTCAGGTGTCCATGAAGGCTGTGAGATATGGCAATTTGAATGTTCAATGTCTAACCTACCCAATCCTTTATTGCATTGGGAAATTGTAGATAGGCTGATTGCTGTTGTTTCTCTTCTTTCTACCTCTGAATTGTTGCTAATGTGATCCTTATTCTTGGTACTCTGACCTTTTAGTATATCATTGGACTCTTCCACCACAATATAGCCTCGATGATTGCTTTTGTCTCTACCAATATCGGACTCTTCCACCACAATATAGCCTCGATGATTGCTTTTGTCTCTACCAATATCCTGAAATCTTATTGCACCAACAATTTGAAAAAGTTGCTGGATCAAATCATTATCATAAAAGTATTAAGCTTCACATCATCAGTGCACTTAGAGATACTTCAAGCTTCAGTATTGAAGTGGCCAAAGAAGTGCTTCAAGCTCTCATTTGGAGCCAAGTTGACCATGACTAGATACTAGTGTTATATTTTTCCCCTCCTACTAAAAGCAAAGTGAGATAGAATTTGGTTAGCCAATTCCTAAAGGCGAAGTGAGATAGAATTTGGTTAGCCAATTCCTAAAACATCACAATAGGGTTTACTCCTAGCCTATATAATCAAATTCAAGCGTCTCTTTTAAATGTTAAAGAAAAATAGAGACATAAGGGGACATCCCCCAAATTCTAAAAAATTAAGAAGCGTGCAAAAATAATTTAGATGATCCATTGGATTAACATTTTTATTCTAAAGTTTCAAAAGTGGCATTTTGAATTTTAGAGGAAGTAAATGCCTCCTCACTTCCATAGTAAAAGGGTTATAGCTCAATTGTGTTGTTTGATTAGTAGGATCATTCCTAAAGACCTGCTTTCTGTTCTATTTATTCTTTCCTCCACTTCAATTATTTAAGACATTATTTTTGCATTAAGAAAAGTCATCAACTCTGAATGGTTCATAGATATGCATAATATCTATTAGCGAGGAAAGTCTTCCCTCCTCCTGGTGAGGACGTTGCTCAAAATCCCTCATGCATCGAGGATTTTGCCTTTTAGGAGTATTTTCCTATCCCTATAATTAAGGCGGCGTTCAAAGCAATAGGAGATAGGGCAATAGTGTGCCTTGAAAACCATTGGCGATTTAGTCCAGCTATATATTTTCTTGGAGACAGCTTTCTTGCTCTTTGACCTCTTTTTTTGTACTGCTAGAAAATAAGTACTCAGTTAGCTATCATTATTGGTAAAATTATGACGGAACGGATTTTTTTTTTTCTCAAAAGCTTCCATCAAGATAAGAATAGGGCTAACTTATAAGCACACAACTAACAATTATCCACAATTTTTCTTACAGCATTCATACACAGGATCACATGTGCCATCTATGGCACAAATCTACTAAAATGTTAGCTACACTAACAGTTCAATAATGAGATATCGTCTAAGACCTGTACAGTATATCCAAAAGTTTAGAGCGGAAGCTAAACTATTAACTTGCACAAGTATAGTTTTTTTTTACCATCAGATACATCATATGCATTCTATACAAAATCAACATGTGCATGAATATCCATAATACAAGATCAGTATACAAAATCATATGGTCAGACAAGTCTTTACATCAATTACTTTCCTAAAATAGCTCCAAATGCTTTAGGTCCTCAAAAGTCTTCAGAAATTTCTCTTGATCACTCTTTCTTGTCGAGCACTAACTCTACTGTCTCATCTAGAGGAGAGGAAAAATAATAAAATAGTGAGTTGGGGCCCAACAAGGTACATGCATATGAACGGTAAAACAATGATGCAGAACGATCATGTAGCTGTGCAGAAACAGAACGGTTAAACTGTAATCGGTAAACTGTAAACTGTAAACGATAAACTGTGAATGGTAAACTGTAAACGATAAATTGTGAACTGTAAATTATAAACGGTAACTGTAATCGGTATACTATAAACTGTAACCGGTAAACTATAATCGGTAAACTGTAACATATCGTAACGGTAATAGACCCTGCCAGTATACCCTACCAGCTGAGGGGGCAAATAATCGAGGATAGATTGTATTCACTCCATACAATCCAAGGCCTATCACTGTAACATGTATATTCCATCCCGAGGGATCTGTACTGTATGCCACCTGAAGGTAGGCCGGTAATTGTGAATCTTCCTGACTTTAATGCCCTGAGGAATGGGCAGACCACAATTAACTCCATGGACAGAGCTATCCTCGATTACCACCGTAAAGTCCTAAGGCATGCCGGAGAATCTATCCGAACTGTAGTCAGTCCCGGGTCCTAAATAACGGTATCAGAAATAACATTTTTATTGAAAACCTTCTTTTATAATCATAATTTCACAATTTACTTTCAATTAACTTCAGGACATACGGTAACGGTTTAAAAACTCCTTCAGTTTTACTTCAACGGTGCATGAAATTTTCATCGGTACAAGTCCGTGCAAATTTTCAAAAATAAATTATACCGGGAGCTTCATTTCAATATCAATTAACTTTTATATAACATGAGCTATGGTTAAAAATTAAAACCCCTTCATTTTCGTACTTAGGGTTTCGCCAAAACTTTCGAACTCAAATCGATCTCTAAATATGTGCTTATTCATGAAATTAATGCCATAAATCCATACAAATATATTAAAAGATGCAATTAAACCAAAAATTTCAAATATTTTTGAGTTAGGGTTTCACACATACTTTCGGAGCCAAATCGAACAATATTTACATGTATGTACATGAATTCAAGCCAAAACTTGCAATAAACATAGGTAAACACAAAATCTAACTAAACAATCGAATGAACATGCTTCATTTACTTTAAACATGCATCAACATCATTTTAGAACGTCTTTATCAACTTTAAAGCAAGAGAAAACGGTAAGAACGAAAAATAACGTCTGAAGTACATTGCCTTGGCCAGATCTACCGTTACTTTTAC
Organism: Nepenthes gracilis; assembly: GCA_033239525.1. Taxonomy (NCBI): domain Eukaryota; kingdom Viridiplantae; phylum Streptophyta; class Magnoliopsida; order Caryophyllales; family Nepenthaceae; genus Nepenthes; species Nepenthes gracilis. The sequence continues at coordinate 19,381,688 of BSYO01000003.1, read as the reverse complement.
CGGGAGTGGATTGGAACAAGTGATTTCCTTTTCTCCTCTTCTCTTCTTCCTCTCCTCTGTGCGTGGTCTGCTCTCTCTCTCTCCCTTTTCCCTTTTCCCTTTCCCCCTTCATTTTATAACAAAAACGAAGTCGGGAGGCAGCAAAAGTCGGGGTCGCGCTCGAGCACGCCTTGAGCGCTCAGTGAGCGGGCCACATTCTGCTATTCGCGCTCGAGAAACCAACGGGCGCGCAGCGAGCGGGCTACATTATGCTAAACGTGCTCAAGCACCCAGCAGGCGAGCGGTGAGCGGGGCAACTATTAGATTTTGCGCTCACTGCAGCGCCTCAGGCGCACAGCAGGCACCACATGGCTCCTTGCTAAATTCGGATATTTTTCTAACTTTTTACTTTCAACCATCACTTTTCACTACATGTTTGGCCTCTTAATGATACTCATCATTCTAATGACTTCAAATTTTCATATTTTTCGGTTTCAGGGCCTCACACTCTCCCCCACTTAAAGAAATTTCATCCTCAAAATTAAATAAACTACATACTTCAAGAGAACAAGTGGGGATACTTACTTCGGATCTCCTCTTCGCGTTCCCAAGTGGCCTCCTCTGGTGAATGATTTCTCTAAAGCACTTTCACCAGGGGGATGGTCTTCGTACGCAACTTCTGATCCTTTCGGTCTACAATTTGTAGTGGTTCCTCAATGTAGGACAAATCCTTGTCAATAGCCAAGAATCCGGAGTCAATTACGTGCGCCGGATCATGGATGTACTTCCGAAGCATCGATACATGAAACACATCATGTACGCCCGTCAAATTAGGTGGTAACGCCAACCTATAGGCCACCTCCCCGATCCCTTCCAAAATCTCAAAAGGGCCAATGAACCGTGGCTTCGGCTTCCCCTTCACTCCAAACCGGAACGTGCCCTTGGATGGTGAGACCTTCAGAAACACAAGATCTCCTACCTCGAAACTAAATTCTATCCTTCGCCTATCCGCATAGCTTTTTTGTCATCTCTGAGCAACCTTCAAATTATCATGAATCACATTAATCTTCTCTGCTGTCTCTTTCACAACCTCCAGGCCCAAAATCCTTTTTGTCTCCAGTCTCCTCCCAGTGAATCGGCGACCTACACTTTCTCCCATACAACGCCTCAAAAGGTGTCATGCCGATACTAGCTTGGTAGCTATTATTATAAGCGAATTCAGCCAGTGCCAGATAAGTATCCCAACTTCCTTTCATCTCCAAAATAGAAGCCCTCAACATATCCTCAAGAATCTGAATGGTACGCTCAGATCGGCCATCGGTCTGAGGGTGATACGTAGTACTGAACTTCAACTCTATCCCCAACTCCTTATGCAAGCTCTCCCAAAACCTCGAGACAAAACGTGGATCTCTATCAGACACAATGGAGGCAGGAACTCCATGAAGCCTCACGATCTCATTTACATACAACTGAGCCAACCTATCACATGAATAGGTTGTCCTGATCACCAAGAAGTGGGCTGATTTCGTCAGCCGATAAACTATAACCCACATGGCATCATGATTCCCAGGAGTCCTCGGCAAACTCGATACAAAGTCCATAGCAATGTCCTCCCATTTCCAGCTCGGGATTGGCATTGGCTATAACAGTCCGGAAGGCTTCCTCCTTTCAACCTTCAGTTGCTGACATACCGGGCATTTCTCCACATAAGCCATGATATCTCTCTTCATATTTCTCCACCAGAAGGTTTTCTTCAGATCCTGATAAATTTTATTCGTTCCCGGGTGGATCCTATACCGAGATCGGTGAGCCTCCTTCAAAATCTCCTCCTTCAACCCTTTATCATCCGGTACGCATAATTGGTCTCTAAACCTTAACACGCCATCAGCCCGAACATTAAAATCGGCTCGAGACTCTTTACTCAAATCACCAATAATATCCATAAGGAACGGATCATTCACCTACTTCTCTTTAACTTCACTAACTATTTTCGGTTGAATCTGAAAGTAGGACAAGAGCATTCTATCACCTTTAGCATAACGTTGGATATCACACTGCTTTAGATAATCCAACATCTCCAACTGTTTGACCTGCAGGTGTGCTACATAACCTGATCGGCGACTCGATGCGTCCACAACTATGTTGGCCTTCCCTGGCTTATACTGTACCTCGCAGTGATAGTCTTTCAAAAAATCGAGCCATCGCCTTTGCCTCATGTTGAGTTCATTTTGTGAAAACAGGTACTTCAAACTTTTGTGGTCCAAATACACAAGGAACCTCTCACCATATAGATAATGTCTCCAAATTTTCAATACAAAGACTACAGCAGCAAGTTTGAGGTCATGAGTAGGGTAATTTTTCTCATGCACCTTCAATTGCCTAGATCCATATGCCACTTTACCGTGCTGCATCAACACACATCCTAGACCCGCCTTAGAGGCATCACAGTACACCTTAAAGCCTCCTGAATCTTCCGAAATGATCAGCACCGGAGCGCTAGTCAAACGATCCTTCAGCTCCTGGAAGCTTAGATCACACTCATTTGTCCACACAAACTTGGCCTCCTTCTTTAGCAACTGAGTCAGAGGCATAGCAATCTACAAGAAATTCTCTACAGAACGCCTGTAATATCCTGCTATGCCAGAAAGCTCCTAACCTTAGTCACAGAAGCCGGTCTGCTACAGTTTGTAACAACCTCTACTTTCCTAGGATCCACAGAAATGCCACCATAAAAAATCACATGCCCCAAAAACATCACCTTCTCGAGCCAGAACTCACACTTACTCAGCATGGCATACAGTTTTTCCTTGCGGAGCACTTGAAGTACCTTCCTCAAATGAATTTTGTGCTCCTCATGATCCTTTGAATAAATCAAGATATCATCAATGAATAACACCACAAATTTATCCAAGTACAGCCAGAAAACCCTATTCATCAAATCCATAAAGGCAGCTGGAGCATTTGTAAGGCCAAAAGGCATAATAAGAAACTCATAATGGCCATAATGTGTACGAAAAGCTGTTTTAGCCACATCCTCCGGCTTGATCCTTAATTGGTAATAACCGGACCTCAAATCAATCTTTGAAAACACTCGATATCCTTGCAACTGATCAAATAAATCATCAATGCGCAGTAAAGGGTATTTATTTTTAATCATGATCTTATTCAACTCCGATAGTCAACATACAACCGTAAAGACCCATCTTTCCTCCTCACGAACAACACCGATGCACCCCAAGGAGATACACTCGGCCCACCCTTGTCTAACAGCTCCTACAATTGTAACTTCAACTCCTTTAATTTAGCCGGAGCCATACGATAGGGGGATTTAGAAACTGGGCTAACACCAGGAACAATAACAATCTCAAACTCACTTTTCTGGTGTGAAGGTAATCGTAGTAACTCCTCTGAAAATACGTCCTCAAAGTCACAAACAACCAGGATGTCCTTAGCCGGCACACTATGACTTCCAGTAGTGCAGGCATATGCCAAGTAAGCTCTACATCCACTTCTCATCAAATGTTTAGCATGTAAAGCAGAGATCAACACAGGCACCCCCTTTTTCTTAATGCCCTAAAAGAAAAAGGGCTCCATTCCGAAAATATTAAAACAAACCCACTTCAGAAAACAGTCAATACTGGCATGTTATTTAGCCAGCCAGTTCATTCCTAGAATCACGTCAAAATCACCCATGTTTAACAACACTAAGTCCACAACCAAACGGTTCCCATTCACCTCAACTATACATTCCGGATACATAACATCCATAATCACAGAAGATCCAGTGGGGGTACACACAGACAGTTCATAATTTAAAATACACGGGGCAGATACAATATAGCATGCAAATCGTGGGGAAACAAAGGAATGGATAGATCCCGAGTCAAACAATATGGATGCAGAAACTCCACAAATAGAAAGGATACCTTCCACAACATTCAAAGATGCTTCCGGATCTTGAACAACCACTGTGAAAGCCTTTGCCGAGACAGTAGGCTTCTTTCCTTTTGGCTTTGGAGGTATCGAACAGTCCCTATACAGGTGGCCTTACTGCCCACATCTGAAACACGCTCCCGACGTCTTACAGCATTCTTGTCCCGGATGTTTCCTCCCACAAAAGGTACAGTCTTCATCGAACGCTCTAGCACCGGTTACTGACTGAGCCAATACTATACTCTTTCCCTTGTCAACCACCCTAGTCTTCTTGGACAGCCCAGAGGACCCCGTAGCAGATCCGGCACTCACTCCCGCTCGACTAGCGGTCCTCTTTGCATAGAATCTCTCTATTTCTACTTCCTTCTCATAAATACTGCTCTATCCAGGATCTCGGTATAAGTTTGGAGCTTTAAAACAGACAATAACTTCCTAATGTCATCCCGTAGCCCTTGCAAGAACTTCTTCACTTTCCTCTGCTCATCCTCTACGTAAAAAGGTACAGAACAGGACAGCTCAGTGAACTTGGCATCATACTCTTTGACAGTCACGTTCCCTTATCTCAATCTTATAAATTCTTGCTCCTTCTAATCTCGGAGACTGGATGGGAAGTACTTTTCCAGAAATGCATCTTCAAACATCTCCCAGGTAATGACATCATTAGGCACTCCCATTGCCCTTTTCTGCATATCCCACCAACTATCAGCTTGACCTTCCAGCTTTTACGCCGCAAAGGTGACCTTTTTCCGATCGGTACAGCCAAGCACAACGAATATCTTCTTCATCCTTTTCAACCACACGTCTGCTTCATCCGGATCAGGCTTTCCTAGGAAGCCCGGTGCTTGTTCAGCTACGAATCTATCATATGTCGTAAGACCAAAAAGTGTAGGAGCTGGCTCGGGTGTAGGAATCGGAGCCATATGCTTTTGCTCGACAGATTCTATTACATTGATCATCTTCTCCAATAGATCAATATAAGCGGCCTCTCTATCATACGGCGTGCTAGCGCCACCGCGGTCATTCCTTCTACCTCTTCTACTTGCCATCCTATAATCAAGGTAAACACAAGGCTATAACGATAAGGATCCAATGGAATGAGAAAGAAATATTCAACAGTTTTAAGGGTCTTAGTTGCCTTAACTTTCTCAACTTATTCCTATGAGAATTCTATTCAGAGATTCAAACCTATACTTCCACTTTTCGATCAATTAATTCCTAAGGCATCTCAACTCTTTAATACCAAATGTGACGGAACGGATTTTTTTCCCTCAAAAGCTTCCCGTCAAGACAAGAATAGGGCTAACTTACAAGGACACAACTAATAATTATCTACAATTTTTCCTACGGCATTCATACACAGGATCACATGTGTGACGGAACAGATTTTTTCTTTTCCCTCAAAAGCTTCCGTCAAGATAAGAGTATGGTAAACTTATAAGCACGCAACTAACAATTATCCACAGTTTTTCCTACAGCATTCATACACAGGATCACATGTGCCATCCATGACACAAATCTATAAAAAAATGTTAGCTACACTAACAGTTCAATAACGAGATGCCGTCTAGGACCTGTACAATATATCCAAAAGTTTAGAGCGGAATCTAAACTTTTAACCTATAGAAGCATAGTTTTCATTTACCATCAGATACATCATATGCATTTTATATAAAACCCACATGTGCATAAAAATCCATAAATATCAGATCAGTATATAAAATCACATGATTAGACAAGTCTTTATGTCGACGGGCTCCCCCAAAATGGCTCTAAAATGCTTAGGTCCTCAAAAGTCTTCAGAAATTTCACTTGATTACTCTTTCTCGTTAGGTACTAACTCTATTGTCTCATCTGGAGGGGGAAAAAATAATAAAATAGTGAGTCGGGGCCCAGCAAGGTACATGTATATAAACAGTAAAACAATGATGCAGAATGGTCATGTAACTGTGCAAAAATAGAACGGTTAAACTGTAATCGGTAAACTGTAAACTGTAAATGATAAACTGTTAACGATAAACAGTAAATTGTAAATGATAAACTATTAACGGTAAACTGTAGACGGTAACTATAATCGGTATGCTATAAACTGTAAACGGTAAACTATAATCGGTAAACTGTAACATATCGTAACGGTAACAGACCCTGCAAGTATACCCTACTAGCTGAGGGGGCGAATAATCGAGGATAGATTGTGTTCACTTCACACAATCTAAGGCCTATCACTGTAACATGTATATCCCATCCCGAGAGATCTGTACTGTATGCCACCCGAAGGTAGGCCGGTAACTGTGAATCCTCCTGACTTTAATGCCCCGAGGAATGGGCGGACCACAATTAACTCCATGGATAGAGTTATCCTCGATTACCACAGTAAAGTCCTAAGGCATGCCGGAGAACCTATCCAAACTGTAGTCAGTCTTATGTCCTAAATAACGGTATCAGAAATAACCTTTTTATTGAGAACCTTCTTTCATAATCATAATTTCACAATTTACTTTCAGTTAACTTTAGGACATACGATAACGATCTAAAAACTTGTGACGGACCAGATTATTTTTTTTGAATAAATAACCTCCGTCAATGGCAATACACACACTAAAGCCCATAATTAATCTATGGACTCTATAGAAATTTCAGCAGAGATTCCTCTGCAACTGGACGAAAAACCAAAGGTACAACCTGCTCAAATACATCCTGTACAAGCACACATCTAACAAGAGGCTTAACACAAAGCCTACAACATAATACACAGGATCACAACATCTGCCATGTCATCAATGGCTCCAATACAGCACTCCTACTCTGCCGTATTAGATCTAGAGAGATGCCATCTAATATGAAACAAAACTCAAAATATCAATACAGATGCGGAAGCATACTAAATCATCATAATCTGCGGAAGCATAAAAAACCACAAAAATAATAACAATAAGCCACATCCAATCCTGAGTGGCCGTCTACAATCCGATACAACACTATGGCCAAATCCTTTGCGCACTCGACGTCTAGCCAACCTCTTCAAGCAAGCCCCTCCTTGCTCTAACTATCTGGCACCAGCTAAGTATTCTCATCTGGAAGGAAAAACAACAACAGCAATAGTGAGCTAACAGCTCAGCAAACATAATCATACACAATTCTCGAAGGTACATGCAAGAACTAGAACGGGGGAGAAATACAAGCACTCTCTATAACCATGAGGCAGGAAAGGGAACTGAAAACATCTGGAATCACTTGATTCCCACGGTTCTCACTGTTACATTGATTGGACATTATTCATTTTCATTATTATATCATTTTTGTGGACCTGGGCTAGTAGATCGTACTAACCAACGATGCGAAAGAACGAGGAAAGGAATGTGTTCGCTACACATTCTAAAGCCACGGCTACATTTTAGGTCTGCAACACTCGACCATCGGTTGCATCTCTAATGTGCAACGAAGGACTATATCTCCACTATGTAGCGTTCAACCAACGGCTACATTTTAGGCCTGCAGCACTAGGCCAACACGCCCCAAAACCCCCGGGGACCAGGGCAATCCTCGTTCTTCCACAGTAGTTTCCTAAAGCGTACTCCGAACATCACCCGCTCCCACGAGCGACCAAAATACGTGGCCAGATATTCCTCGGGTTCACACCGCGATGGACAGAAAAAGCTAAAGAATACTACCCCAATAAATCATGGTCCTAGTTTTAAGGTTAGTTTAAACACTTGGAGATGGAAATCCACATTTGCCACACACGTTCACAACTCGGGAAGTCCCATTCCCGTCACAAACATCTCCAACCGGGAGATCATTTCATCACACACATCTCCATCCGGGAGATCATTTCATCACAAGCACAATATGGATTCCCTTCCATTCACTTGTTCAGTTCACAACCTTCTGTGGGACTCAATTCCCTTATCCATAAGAAAACATTCCAAGTTCATGAGAGAGATTAGATTCCTTACCTCCGATGATCACATATCACTTTGAAACCTCCGGGACTCATTTCCTTGCTTTCGGCACATGGATACATATTTCGAAGCTTACATTTATGTTTAAACAATTAAATGTTACTGCAATAACAATTAACGAGGGAACAACATATACGTTTCTCATTTCATTTCGGGTGAACAATATAAGATTTCCTTTTGAACATCCGGACGCCGTAAACAGTTCGATACTTGAGAGATCGGACGTCCGGTGGACACGTACGCACAATTGATACATGAGATTTCACATTTGGGCTCGATTTAACTTAACACGATGATGGAAGCATGCAACTTCCCATTCATTTTCGGATGAACAGTAACGGAGAACTTTTAAGGCTCTCGGATGCCACGAATGGGTCAAATCGTGCGGGATCCCGCATCTGGTCGATATATACATACAATTGGGTCACGGGGATTCATATTCTAGGGTCATTTCAACATTCAACGAAGGTGACAACGTGAAATTTCCACCTTCAATCTCAGGTGAACAATAACAACGCCCATTTAGAGGTCTCGGACGCCGCAAACGGGTCGAAACGTACGAAATTGAACCTGCGGCCGACATATATACATCATTGGGATGTGGGGATTCACATGTTGAGGTCAATTTCATGATACACAGGCGGAAAACAAAAAATCTCTAATTTTTGGGGATTAGGGTTTCGGTGAAACCAAACCGGACGAATCGGACACGATTCGGACAAACAACTACATATTCTTGGACCTCAAGGCATAGGTTTCATGATTCTAACGTTCATGGTGGGTATCGACACAAAATACCCAATGAAATCAAGCAAAACATCGAAAGAGAACGAGAAGTGAATATGAGAACACTTTCCTCGACGCGTGCTTTCACCTTTATAACTAGCTCTCGGACGGATTCGGACTCCCGGACCTCGATCTCCTCCTTTCTCTCACTAGGATCAGCGCTCCCTCTCTCTCTAGAAACCCTAAATCGTGCGAAGAATGACGAGGAGAAGGCAGGGCGTGACTTTTATACTGTGCCACGGCTCGAGCACGACTCGAGCACTGGACAACTGGACTACTCGAGCGGGCAGCTGCTCTCGAGCGGCCAAAGGGTGGGGAGCTACTGGAACCCGTGCTGGCCGTGCATCAGCGGCAAAAACCCGAACACTTTCTCAATTTTTCTTCTGATACCAAACTTTATTCATTCCATAGGCCTAGTATTGATCAATAACATACTAATCACCTCATTATTATGAAGTTCGTAAATCCGGAACCTCACAAACCTCCTTCAGTTTTACTTCAACGGTGCATGAAATTTTCATCGGTACAAGTCCGTGTAAATTTTCAGAAACAAATTATACAGGGAGCTTCTTTTCAATATCAATTAACTTTTATATAACAGGAGCTATGGTTAAAAATCATCAAAACCCCTTCATTTTCGTACTTAGGGTTTCGCCAAAACTTTTGAACTCAAATCGATCTCTAAACATATGCTTATTCAAAAAATTAATGCCATAAATCCATACACATACATTAAAACATGCAATTTAACCAAAAGTTTCCAATATTTTTGAGTTAGGGTTTCACACAAACTTTCAGAACCAAATCGAACACTATTTTCATGCATGTACATGAAATCGAAGCCAAAACTTGTAATAAATATGGGTAAATACAAAATCTAACCGAACAATCGAAGGAAACATGCTTAATTTACTTTAAACATGCATCAACATCATTTTAGAGCATCTTTATCAACTTTAAAGCAAGAGGAAACGGTAAAAATGAAAAACAACGTCCGAAGTACACTTGCCTTAGCCCGATCTACCGTTACTTTTACCGGGGGTGGATTGGAACAAGTGATTCCCCTATCTCCTCTTCTCTTCTTCCTCTTCTTCCTCTCCTTCGTGCGTGGTCTGCTCTCTCTCTCCCCCTTTTCCTTTTTTTCCTTCCTTTTATAACAAAAACGAAGTCAGGTCACGGTAAAAATTGGGGCTGCGCTCGAGCGCACCTCGAGCTCTCAGTGAGCGGGCCACATTCTACTATTCGCACTCGAGCGGCCAGTGGGCGCGCGGCGAGCAGGCTACATTCTACTAATCGCGCTTGAGCGGCCAGTGGGCGAGCGGCGAGCGGCGAGTGAGCTACATTCTGCTATTCGAGCTCAAGTGGCCAGCGGGCGCGTGGCGAGCGGGCTACATTCCGCTATTCGAGCTCGAGCGGCCAGTGGGCGAGCGACAAGCGGGCTACATTCTGCTATTAGAGCTCGAGCAGCCAACGGGTGTTCGGCGAGCGGGGCAGCTACTGAAATTTACGCTCGCTACAGCGCCTCGGGCGCACAGCAGGTGCCACACTACTACTTTCTGAACTCGGATATTTTCCAACTTTTTACTTTCATCCATCATTTTTCACTACAGGTTTGGCCTCATAATGATACTCATCATTCTAATTACTTCCAATTTTTATGTTATTCGGTTTCGGGGCCTCACAATCTCCCCCACTTAAAGAAATTTCGTCCTCGAAATTAAATAAACTACATACCTCAAGAGAACAAGTGGGGATACTTACTTCGGATCTCTTCTTCGCGTTCCCAAGTGGCCTCCTCCGGTGAATGATTTCTCCAAAGCACCTTCACCAGGGGGATGGTCTTCGTACGCAACTTCTGATCCATTCGGTCTACAATTTGCAGTGGTTCCTCAATATAGGACAAATCCTTGTCAATAGCCAAGGATCCGTAATCGATCACGTGCGCTGGATCATAGACGTACTTCTGAAGTATCGATACATGAAACACATCATGTATGCCTGTCAGATTAGGTGGTTCCACCAACCTGTAGGCTACCTACCTGATCCTTTCCAAAATCTCAAAAGGGCTAATGAACCGTGGCTTCAATTTCCCCTTCACTCCAAACCGAAACGTGCCCTTGAATGGTGAGACCTTCAGAAACACAAGATCTCCTACGTCGAAACTCAATTCTATTCTTCGCCTATTCGCATAGCTTTTCTGTCGGCTTTGAGCAACCGTTAAATTATCATGAATCACCTTAATCTTCTCTGCTGTCTCTTTCACAATCTCCGGGCCCAAAATTCTTTTGTCTTCAGTCTTCTCCCAGTCAATCGGCGACCTACACTTTCTCCCAAACAATGCCTCAAAAGGTGTCATGCCGATACTAGCTTGATAGCTGTTATTATAAGCGAATTCAGCTAGTGCCAGATAAGTATCCCAAGTTCCTTTCATCTCCAAAACAGAGGCCCTCAACATATCCTCAAGAATCTGAATGGTACGCTCAGATTGGCTATTGGTCTTGGGGTGATACGTAGTACTGAACTTCAACTCTGTCCCCAACTCCTTATGTAAGCTCTCCCAAAACCTCGAGACAAAACGTGGATCTCTATCAGACACAATGGAGGCAAGAACTCCATGAAATCTCACGATCTCATTTACATACAATTGAGCCAACCTATCACGCGAATAGGTCATCCTGATCGCCAAGAAGTGGGCTGATTTCATCAGCCGATCAACTATAACCCACATGGCGTCATGATTCTTAGGAGTCCTCGATAAACTCAATATAAAGTCCATAGCAATGTCCTCCCATTTCCAGCTCGGGATTGGTATTGGCTGTAACAGTCCAGAAGGCTTCCTCCTTTCAGCCTTTAGTTGCTGACATACCAAGCATTTCTCCACATAAGCCATGATATCTCTCTTCATATTTCTCCACCAGAAGGTTTTTTTCAGATCCTGATATATTTTATTTATTTTTGGGTAGATCGTATACCGAGACCAGTGAGCCTCCTTCAGAATCTTCTCCTTCAACCTTTTATCATCTGGTACGCATAATCAGTCTCTAAACCTTAACACGCCATCAGCCCGAACGTTAAAATCGGCTCGAGACTCTTTACTCAAATCACCAACAATATCCATGAGGAATGAATCATTCGCCTGCTTCTCTTTAACTTCACTAACTACCTCCGGTTGAATATGAAAGTATGACAGGAGCATTCTATCACCTTTAGCATAACATTGGATATCACACTGTTTCAGATAATCTAACATCTCCATCTGCTTGACCTGTAGGTGCGCCACATAACCCGATCGGCGACTCAATGAGTCCGCAACTATGTTGGCCTTCCCTAGCTTGTACTGTATCTCGCAATCATAGTCTTTCAAAAAATCAAGCCATCTCCTTTGCCTCATATTAAGTTCCTTTTGTGAAAATAGGTACTTCAAACTTTTATGATCTGAATACACAAGGAACCTCTCACCATATAAATAATGTCTCCAAATTTTCAATACAAAGACTACAGCAGCAAGTTCGAGGTCATGAGTTGGGTAATTTTTCTCATGCACCTTAAATTGCCTAGATCCATATGCCACGACTTTACCGTGCTGCATCAACACACATCCTAGACCTGCCTTAGAGGCATCGTAGTACACGTCAAAACCTCCTGAATCTTCCGAAATGATTAGCATTGGAGTGGTAGTCAAACGATCCTTTAGCTCCTGGAAGCTCAGATCACACTCCTTTGTCCACACAAATTTAGCCCCCTTCTTCAGTAACCGAGTCAGAGGCATAGCAATCTGGAGAAATTCTCTACAAAACGCCTGTAATATCCTGCCATGCCCAGAAAGCTCCTAACCTCGATCACAGAAGTCGGTCTACTCCAATTTGTAATAGCCTCTACATTCCTGAGATCCACAAAAATGCCACCATCAGAAATCACAGGCCCCAAAAACATCACCTTCTCGAGCTAGAACTCACACTTACTCAGCTTGGTATACAGTTTTTCCTCGTGGAGCACTTGAAGTACCTTCCTCAAATGAATTTTGTACTCCTCATGATCCTTTGAATAAATCAAGATATCATCAATGAATACCACCACAAATTTATCCAAGTACGGCCTGAAAACCCTATTGATCAAATCCATAAAAGCAGCTGGAGCATTTATAAGGTCGAAAGGCATAACAAGAAACTCATAATGGCCATAACGTGTCCGAAAAGCTGTTTTAGCCACATCCTCCGGCTTGATCCTCAATTGGTAATAACCGGACCTCAAATCAATCTTTGAAAACACTCGAGATCCTTGCAACTGATCAAATAAATCATCAATGCGCGGTAGAGGGTATTTATTTTTAATCGTGATCTTATTCAACTCACGATAGTCAACACACAACCGCAAAGACCCATATTTCTTCCTTACGAACAACACTAGTGCACTCCGAGGAGATACACTCTGTCTGATAAAACTCTTGTCTAACAGTTCCTACAATTGCAACTTTAACTCCTTCAATTCAGCCGGAGCCATACGATAGGGGGATTTAGAAACTGGGCTAACACCAGGAACAATAACAATCTCAAACTCAATTTCCGGTGTGGAGGCAATCCAGGTAACTCCTCTGAAAATACATCCTCAAAGTCACAAACAATCAAGATGTCCTTAGCCGGCACACTATGACTTCCAGTAGTGCAGGCATATGCCAAGTAAGCTCTACATCTACTTCTCATCAAATGCTTAGCATATAAAGTAGAGATCAACACAAGCACCTCCTTTTTCTTAATGCCCTAAAAGAAAAAGGGCTCCATTTCGGGAATATTAAAACAAATCCGCTTCAGAAAACAGTCAATACTAGCATCGTATTTAGCCAGCCAGTCCATTCCTAGAATCACATCAAAATCACCCATGTTCAACAACACTAAGTCCACAACCAAACGGTTCCCATTCACCTCAACTATACATTCCGGATACATAACATCCATAATCACAGAAGATCCAATGGGGGTACACAGAGACAATTTACAATCCAGAATACACGGGACAGATACAATATAGCATGCAAATCGCAAGGAAACAAAGGAATGGGTAGACCCCGAGTCAAACAATATGGATGCAGAACTCCATAAATAGAAAGGGTACCTTCCACAACATTCGGAGATGCCTCCGAATCTTGAACAGCCACTGTGAAAGCTTTTGCCAAGATAGTAGGCTTCTTTCCTTCTAGCCTTGGAGGTATCGAACAGTCCCTGTACAGGTGGCCTTGCTGCCCACATCTGAAACACGCTCCCGACATCTTACGGCATGCTTGTCCCGGATGTTTCCTTCCACAAAAGGTACAGCCTTCAGCTGACGCTCTAGCACCGGTTACTGACTGAGCCGGTACTATAATCTTTCCCTTGTCAGCCGCCCTAGTCTTCTTGGACCGCCCAGAGGACCCCACAGTAGATCTGGTACTTACTCCCGCTCGACTAGCGGTCCTCTTTGCATAGAATTTCTCTGTTTCCACTTCTTTCTCATAAATCACTGCTCTGTCCAAGATCTTGGCATAAGTTTGAAGCTTTAAAACAGACAATAATTTTCTAATGTCATCCCGTAGCCCTTGCAGGAACTTCTTCGCTTTCCTCTACTCATCCTCTACGTAGAAAGGTGCAAAATGGGACAGCTCAGTGAACTTGCCATCATACTCCTTGACCGTCGTGTTTCCTTGTCTCAATCTCATAAATTTTTGCTCCTTCTGATCTCAAAGACTGGATGGGAAGTACTTTTTTAGAAATGCATCCTCAAACATCTCCCAAATATGTGACGGAACGGATTATTTTCCATTGAATAACCTCCGTCAATGACTACACATGCCCTAAAGCCCATAATTAACCTATGGACTCTACAGAAAATCCGGCAGAGTTTCCTCTGCAACGGGACGAAAACCGAAATACAACCTGCTTAAATATCATTCTATACAAGCACACATCTAATCAAAAGGCTTAACTCAAAGCCTACAACACGCCACACAGGATCACACATCGGCCATATCATCCATGGCTCCAATACAGTACTCCATCTACTATACTGGATCTAGAGAGATGCCATCTAATTAAACGAAACTCCAAACATAAAGATACAGACGCGGAAGCATAACTAAATCATCATACATGCGGAAGCATAATAAAACCATAAAATAGCAACAATGAGCCACGCTCGACCCGCGGCCAGTGTCCACGATCGATCCAACTCTAAGTCCAAATCTCCTGATAACTCGCCGTCCAGCCAATTACATCAAGCAAGCCTCTCCTTGCTTTATCTACAAGCACCAGGGTAAGTGTTCTCATCGAAAAGAGACAACAACGGCAAGAGTGAGCCAACGGCTCAGCAAAGCGTAATCATAAACACCCCTCAAGACATGAACAAGGACCTGAAACGGGAGGGAATACATACTCTCAAAATCGGGGAACGGGAGAGGGAACAGGGAACAAGCTGGAATCACTTGATTCCTACCATTCTCACGATTACACTGATTGGTCATCATTTGGATTCACAAGATTCTCACGGTTCTCATTACAGTTTCACGGTTCTATCTTGAATCACTTGATTCACGGGTTCATCGATTGGACATTATTCATTTTCATTATTATATCATCTTTGTGGACCCCGGCTAGTAGATCGTACTAACCAACGATGCGAGAGAACGAGGACAGGAATGTGTTCGCTACACATTCTAAAGCCACGGCTACTACTTTCGGTCGGTAGCACACGACCCTCGGTTGCATTCATGCAACAATCATCACAGACGACTACATCTCGATATGTAGCGTTGACACACCCCACACCCCCGGGGTCCAGGGCAATCCTCGTCCTTCCACAGTAGTTTCCTAAAGTGTACCACAGACATCACCCGCTCACACGAGCGGCCGGAATACGTGGCCAAGTATCCCTCGGGTTCCCACCACGATGGACATGGTACACTAAAGAATACTACCCATATGACTCAGGGTCCTAGTTTTAGGGTTAGGTTCGACACTTGGAGAGGGTAATCCACATTTGCCACACAATCACATCTTGGGAATCCTCATTCCCATCACAATCATCTCCAACCGGGAGATTACATCATCAAACACATCTCCATCCAGGAGATCATATCATCTCAAGCACAATGTGGACTCCCTTCCAATCACGTCACGGTTCTCAATAACCAATGGGACTCAATTCCCTTAATCACAATCGGTGGGACTCAATTTCCTTAATCACAACGAGTCATCACAAGTTCAATTCCACTTCCTACGGGATCCAGTTCCCTTAATCACGACAATCAATCCCAAATCCTCAAGAGAGACTAGATTTCATACCTCAGACGATCACATATCATTTTGGAACCTCCGGAACTCATTCTTTTGCCCCCAGCACACGGACTCACGTTCGGGGCTTATATTTACGTTTAATCATTTAAACGTTACTTTCATTACAATTATGATCGCATATCACTTTGCATTTCTCATTTCGTTTTGGGTGAACATTATCGGATTACTCTTTGAATACCGGACGCCGTCTGCCTGGTTCGATACTTGGAAATCGGACGTCCGGTGGATTAAATGCGTACATCTTGTACACATGATTACACATTTGGGTTCGATTTACTTGTCACGAGGGTGGAAGTACACAACTTCCCATTTACTTTCGGGTTATCCACAACGGGAAACTATCAAGGCTCCCGGATGCCACGAACGGGTCTAATCTTACGAGATTCGGCATCCGGTCGATATATACATATAATTGGGGTTCGGGGATTCGTATTCTAGGGTCATTTCATCATTTCACGAAGGAGGAAACATGCATTTTCCACCTTCGGTCTCGGGTGAAACGATGTAACGCGCCCTTTAGAGGGCCCGGCCTTGTGAACGGTCCAAGCGTGCGAGATCGGACCCGCGGCCGACATAGATACATCATTGGGACGTGGGCATTCCAATTTTGAGGTCAATTTCATGATACGAGGCCAGGAAACGGGAAACCCCCAAAATCCCGTGGGTTAGGGTTCCGGTAAAACCCACCCGGGCGAATCGGACACGATTCGGACAACTAACTACATTTTCTTGGACCTCAAGGCATGGGTTTCGATATTCTAACATTCCCCGTGGGTATCGACACAAAATACCCAACGAAAATACACAAAACATCGAAAGAGAACGAGAAGTGGGTATGAGAACACTTGCCTCGACGCGTGCTTTCACCTTTATACCTGGCTTTCGGACGGAATCGGACTCCCGGGCTCGATCTCCTTCCTTCTCTCTCTAGTCGCGCCCCTCTCTCTCTCCTCAAAACCCTCAGCCGATCGAAAATGAGGGAGAACGAATCGCGCGGCGCGTTTTATCTGCTGCGTCGGCCGCTCGGCGGCCGGCGAGCCCATCGAGGCCGAGGCCACGGCGGCCACCGTTCGAGCGCCTTTGGCGGGCGGCGGCGAAGCCGCGAACGGGTCGGTTCTTCTTTATCCGCTCGAGCCTCGGCTCGCAGCGCCAGCGCAAAGCTTCTTTGGCGAAACTCAGCGACCGGACCCAAATAATTTCTCGATTTTTCTTCCGATACCAAACCTTAATCATCCCATAAGATTAGTATTGGTCATTAACACACTAATCACTTCTTAATTGTCGGGTTCACAAATCCAGAACCTCACAAAATAATGACATCATTAAGCACTCCCATCGCCCTTTTTTGCATATCCTACCAATTATCAGATTCACCTTCCAACTTGTACGCCGCAAAGGTGACCTTTTCCCAATAGTACAGTCAATCACAGCGAATATCTTCTTCATCCTTTTCAACCACACGTCTGCGTCATCCGGATCAGGCTTTCCTAGGAAGCCCGGTACTCGTTCAGCTGTGAATCTGTCATATGTTGTAGGACCAAGAAGTGTCAGAGCTGGCTCGGATGCAGGAATCGGAGCCATATGCTTTTGCTCGACAAATTCTACTACATTGGTCATCCTCTCCAATAGATCAATATAAGCGGCCTCTCTATCATAGGGCGTGCTAGTGCCACCGCGGTCATTCCTCCTACCTCTTCTACTTGCCATCCTATAATCAAAGTAAACACAAGGCTATAAAGACAAGGATCCAATGGAATGGGAAAGAAATATTCAACAGTTTTAAGAAATTTCCAACCTAGCCTAAGAACCAATCTCTTAAGGGTCTTAGTTGCCTTAACTTTCTCAACTTATTCCTATGGGAGTTCTATTCGGAGATTCAAACCTATGCTTTCGCTTTTCGATCAATCAATTCCTAAGGCATCTCAATTCTCTGATACCAAATGTGATGGAACGAACTTTTTTTTTTCCTCAAAAGCTTCCGTCAAGATAAGAGTATGGTAAACTTACAAGCATGCAACTAACAATTATCCACAATGTTTCCTACAGCATTCATACAAAGGATCACATGTGCCATCCATGGCACAAATCTATAAAAAAAAATGTTAGCTACACTAACAGTTCAATAACAAGATGTCGTCTAGGACCTGTACAATATATCCAAAAGTTTAGAGCGGAAGCTAAACTATTAACCTGCAGAAGCATAGTTTTCTTTTGCCATCAGATACATCATATGCATTCTATACAAAGCTCACATGTGCATGAAAATCCATAAATACAATATCAGTATACAAGATCACATGATCAGACAAGTCTTTACATCGACAGGCTCTCCCAAAATGGCTCCAAAATGCTTAGGTCCTCAAAAGTTTTTAGAAATTTCTCTTGATTACTCTTTCTCATCAGGTACTAACTCTACTGTCTCATCTGGAGGGGAAAAAAATAATAAAACAGTGAGCCGGGGCTCAGCAAGGTACATGCATATGAACGGTAAAACAATGATGCAGAACGGTCATGTAACTGTGTAGAAATAGAACGGTTAAACTGTAATCGATAAACTATCAAATGTAAACAATAAATTGTGAACGGTAAACTGTAAATGATAAACTGTTAACGGTAAACTGTAAACTGTAAACGATAAACTGTTAACGGTAAACTGTAGACGGTAACTATAACTGGTACGCTATAAACTGTAAACGGTAAACTATAATCGGTAAACTGTAACATATTGTAATGGTAACAGACCCTGCCAGTATACCCTACTAGCTGAGGGGGCGAATAATCGAGAATAGATTGTGTTCACTCCACACAATCTAAGGCCTATCACTGTAACATGTATATCCCATCCCAAGGGATCTGTACTGTATGCCACTCGAAGGTAGGCCGGTAACTGTGAATCCTCCTAATTTTAAAGTCCCGAGAAATGGGCGGACCATAAGTAACTCCATGGACAGAGTTATCCTCGATTACTACAGTAAAGTCCTAAGGCATGCCGGAGAACCTATCCGAACTGTAGTCAGTCTCGGGTCCTAAATAACGGTATCAAAAATAACCTTTTTATTAAAAACCTTCTTTCATAATCATAATTTCACAATTTACTTTCAGTTAACTTCAGGACATACCCTAACGGTCTAAAAAACTCCTTCAGTTTTACTTCAACGGTGCATGAAATTTTTATTGGTACAAGTCCGTGTAAATTTTCAGAAACAAATTATACAGGGAGCTTCTTTTCAATATTAATTAACTTTTATATAACAGGAGCTACGGTTAAAAATCATCAAAACCCCTTCATTTTCGTACTTAGGGCTTTGTCAAAACTTTCAGACTCAAATCGATCTCTAAACATGTGCTTATTCAAGAAATTAATGCCATAAATCCATACACATACATTAAAACATGCAATTTAACCAAAAGTTTCCAATATTTTCGAGTTAGGGTTTCACACATACTTTCGGAACCAAATCGAACACTATTTTCATGCATGTACATGAAATCGAAGCCAAAACTTGTAATAAATATGGGTAAACACAAAATCTAACCGAACAATCGAAGGAAACATGCTTCATTTATTTTAAACTTGTATCAACATCATTTTAGAGCATCTTTATCAACTTTAAAGCAAGAGGAAACGGTAAAAATGAAAAACAACATCCGAAGTACACTTGCCTTAGCCCGATCTACCGTTACTTTTATCGGGGGTGGATTGGAACAAGTGATTCCCCTATCTCCTCTTCTCTTCTTCCTCTTCTTCCTCTCCTTCGTGCGTGGTCTGCTCTCTCTCTCCCCCTTTTCCTTTTTTCCTTCCTTTTATAACAAAAACGAAGTCAGGTCGCGGTAAAAATTGGGGCTGCGCTCGAGCGCACCTCGAGCTCTCAGTGAGCGGCCCACATTCTACTATTCGCGCTCGAGCGGCCAGTGGGCGCGCGGCGAGCAGGCTACATTCTACTAATCGCGCTTGAGTGGCCAGTAGGCGAGCGGCGAGCGGGGCAGCTACTGGAATTTGCGCTCGCTGCAGTGCCTCGGGCGCACAGCAGGCGCCACACGGCTGCTTGCTGAACTCGGATATTTTTCTAACTTTTTACTTTCAACCATCATTTTTTATTACAGGTTTGGCCTCGTAATGATACTCATCATTCTAATTACTTTCAATTTTTATATTTTTCGGTTTTGGGGCCTCACAACATGTGCCATCCATGGCACAAATCTACTAAAACGTTAGCTACACTAACAGTTCAATAACGAGATATCGTCTAGGACCTGTACAGTATATCCAAAAGTTTATTGTGGAAGCTAAACTATTAACCTACAGAAACATAGTTTTCTTTTGCCATTAGATACATCATATGCATTCTATACAAAACCTACATGTGCATGAACATCCATAATACAAGATCAGTATACAAAATCATATGGTCAGACAAGTCTTTACGTCAACTACTCTCCCAAAATAGCTCAAAAGTTTTCAGAAATTTCTCTTAATTACTCTTTCTCGTCGGACACTAACTCTACTGTCTCATCTGGAGGGAAGAAAAAATAATAAAATAGTGGGTCGAGGCGCAGCAAGGTATATGCATATGAACGATAAAACAATGATGCAGAACAGTTATGTAGCTGTGCAGAAACAGAATGGTTAAACTGTAATCGGTAAACTGTAAACGATAAATTATGAACGGTAAACTGTAAACTGTAAACGATAAACTGTGAATGGTAAACTGTAAACGGTAACTGTAATCGGTACACTATAAACTGTAAACGGTAAACTATAATTGGTAAACTGTAACATATCATAACTGTAACAGACCCTGCCAGTATACCCTACTAGTTGAGGGGGCGAATAATCGAGGATAGATTGTGTTCACTCCACACAATCTAAGGCCTATCACTGTAACATGTATATCCCATCCCGAGGGATCTGTACTGTATGCCACCCGAAGGTAGGCTGATAACTATGAATCCTCCTGACTTTAACGCCCCGAGGAAGGGCGGACCACAAATAGCTCCATGGACAGAATTATCCTTGATTACCACCGTAAAGTCCTAAGGCATGCCGAAGAACCTATCCGAACTATAGTCAGTCCCAGGTCCTAAATAACGGTATCAGAAATAACCTTTATATTGAAAACCTTCTTTCATAATCATAATTTCTCAATTTACTTTCAGTTAACTTCAGAACGTACATGAAATTTTCATCGGTACAAGTCCGTGCAAATTTTCAAAAACAAATTATACCGGGAGCTTCATTTCAATATCAATTAACTTTTATATAACAGGAGCTATGGTTAAAAATCATTAAAACCCCCTTATTTTCGTACTTAGGGCTTTGCCAAAACTTTCGGACTCAAATCGATCTCTAAACATGTGCTTATTCATGAAATTAATGCCATAAATTCATACACATACATTAAAACATGCAATTTAACCAAAAATTTTCAATATTTTCGAGTTAGGGTTTTACACATACTTTCGGAACCAAATCAAATATTATTTACATGCATGTACATGAATTCAAGCCAAAACTTGCAATAAATATGGGTGAACACAAAATCTAACTGAACAATCGAAGGAAACATGCTTCATTTACTTTAAACATGCATCAACATCATTTTAGAATATCTTTATCAACTTTAAAGCAAGAGGAAACGGTAAGAACGAAAAACAACGTTCGAAGTACACTTGCCTTGGCCAGATCTACCGTTACTTTTACCGGGAGTGGATTGGAACAAGTGATTCCCTTTTCTCCTCTTCTCTTCTTCCTCTTCTTCCTCTCCTCTGTGCGTGGTCCGAGGCCAGCGGACCAAGAGTTGTTGCCAACCGGGATCGGGCGATTCCAGCGCCTCAGGATCAGGTTGAAGATTTGGTGCCTCAAGAGGATGAGGAGGCACTTGTGAGACGGTCGTCCAGGCCGAGACGTCCGTCCGTCCGCCTTCCAGCCAGTGAGTATGTCCTCCTCACTGATGCTGGAGAACCAGAGGATTTTGACGAGGATTTATCCCAGAAGGATAAATGGTTTGAGGCCATGAAAGAGAAAATGGCCTCACTTCATGAGAACCATACCTTTGAGCTAGCCAAGCTGCCTAAGGGGAAGAAGGCCCTGAAGAACAAATGGGTCTTCAGGCTAAAGGCGACCGAGGACCCGAGCACCCCAAGACACAAGGCACGACTTGTGGTCAAGGGATTTGGTCAACGAAAGGGTGTTGACTTTGATGAGATTTTTACACCCGTTGTGAAGATGTCCTCGGTCTGTGTAGTGCTCGGACTGGTAGCAGCGTTGGACCTGAAGATTGAGCAACTGGATGTCCGGACGGCCTTTCTCCATGGAGATCTAGAGGAAGAGATCTACATGGAGCAACCAGATGGTTTTGAAGTCAAAGGAAAGGAGGGACTAGTTTGTCGTTTGAAGAAGAGCTTGTATGGGCTGAAACAAGCTCCGAGACAGTGGTATCGAAAGTTTGAGTCTGTTATGGTTGGACAAGGGTACCATAAGACTTCTTCGGACCACCGTGTCTTTGTGCAGAAGTTCTCGGAAAATGACTTTGTCATCCTTCTCCTTTATGTGGATGACATGCTGGTGGTCGGACAGAATAGTGCTCGGATCAAGGAGCTGAAGAAGCAACTCGGACAGTCTTTCGCCATGAAAGACCTCGGACCGGTGAAACAAATCTGGGGATCAGAATTTTTCGCGATCGAGAGGGCAAGAAGCTTTGGCTGTCCCAGGAAGGATATATTGAAAAGGTGCTTCAGAGATTCAGCATGGAAGGGTCAAGCACATCGGCACCCGTTGGCCAACCATTTCGTGAGTAAACAGCGGTGTCCGTCCTCGGACAACGAAAGCGCGTATGAGTAAGGTTCCTTACTCCTCGGCCGTTGACAGCTTGATGTACGCGGCCGTGTGTACGCGGCCGGACATTGCTCATGCGGTTGGCCTTGTGAGCAGATTCCTCTCAAACCCAGGTATGGAGCATTGGTCAGCGGTGAAGTGGATCTTCAGATATCTACGCGGGACCTCCAAGACGGGTTTGCAGTTTGGAAGTGAAAAGCCTTAACTGGTTGCGTACACAGACGCAGATATGGCAGGGGACGTGAATTCTCGGAAATCAACGTCCGGATACTTGGTGAAATTTGCGGGAGGCGGTCTCACAGTAGTCCAAGTTCTGAGAAGTGCGTCGCTCTCTCCACGACGGAAGCAGATTTATTGCAGTGACCGAGGCCTGTAAAGAGATGCTTTGGATGAAGAGGTTTGTCCAAGAGTTGGGTCTAAGGCATGAGACGTACGCAGTCCTTTGTGATAGTCAAAGTGTCATTCATTTGTGTAAAAACTCCTCATTCCATTCTCGGTCAAAACATATTGACGTGCGATATCATTGGGTGAGAGATGTTTTTGATGATGGGCGACTATCAATTGGGAAGGTCCGTTAGAAGAAAATGGGTCGGATATGTTGACGAAGATTTTTGCGAAGGGGAAGCTTGAAGCTTGTTGTGACATTCTTGGTCTAACTAACTTCACTCGGTCGTGAGGGAAGTTTGTTGGGGTCACTCCCAGTGGCATGATGTCCGCGGACTCCATTGGAAGAATGGACGAGGACTTTTGTGGAAGCGTTATGTCCGAAAGGACTTGTGGACGAGGACTTCTTCGGGCGTCATGTCCGAGCGATTCTTGAGGACGAGGACGAAGAGTCCCAGTATCGTGGCGCCGACTCTATCATCGCAGCTCTGTATGTGGCCGTTTTGCGGAGTGGGTTGGTCACCCACTCGATTGGATGTTGCGGCGGGCCGCAACTTTCCAAGGCAGAGCTGCCTTCCGACACGGCAAGCATGCGCCTGTCATGGCAGGCCTAGGGCGTAGGTCTGGAGACCTACGCCCAGTAGGGTGGGCGGACACGCCACCTTGTGTATATATTTAGAAGCTTGGTGCCCTTGCTGGGTGTGTGTGTGGCTAGAGTAGTGCTTGAGTGTGCTAGAGTTGGGACAATGTTGAGTCTCTTGAGCCTTGAGAAAGCTGTGGGCAAGTTTTGTTGTAAAGATAGAGTGAGATACACTTTGAGAGAGGAAAGTTGTACACTTGAGATTGTTTTCTTTCGTTAGAGCAGGTAAGCCCGTGACATGTAAACAAATCTCTTATAGTACGTTCATCATCGTGGTTTTTCACTAGGTTTAAGAAGGATTTTCCACGTTAAAATTTGTGTGTTCTCTTTTTATTCTCTATTCTTCTTTTCCTTTGCCGTCAGGAGAACTTCTCTGTGTCTTTGTCAAGAAGCTTTGTCCATTTCGATCAGCCACCGTCTTTCTGTCCAAAGTGCTTTCGCGTTTGCGCCAACAAAAAAAAGAGAGTATGAGACAATTAGAGAATCAGAAAGAGAATGTTAGAGGACTAAGTTCTAGAGAATTTGTTTCTTTTCTTAAGAAATCAATTATTTTTCTTTATTTTCTGTTGAATCAGATCCCTCCACTTCTTTTATAGAAAGAGAGTATCGCTATTTATAATAATCATTGAAGGCATTTCCTTAGAGGTGGTCCCCTGTTTGGTGTTTCACTGGTGCTTGGACATATTCTTCCTCTTCCTGGGCCTACAGATTGGACTTATTATTTTTGAAAAAAAAATAATAATTCGAATAGTTATTTCGAGGATTTTTGGAAAAGGTTCCATTATTGGCGTATCTTAAAAAGAAGGCATTAATAACAAGCAGAGTGGTGAGTCTAAGCGTTGATTGGTTAGTAAAGTACTACGGCGCCATGCAGGCGGCTAGGTTTATTAGGAGAAGAAGGCTATTTGATCGATCAACAATTCTGTGGTCCGTTCATCGTCGGTTTCCCTGAAAACAAGCACCTCTTGCCCTTTTTAAATCTTCTCTCTCTCTCTCTCTCTCTCTAAATAAAATATATCAATCCCTAACCGACTAGATTATTAATATTTTCACCCTTTTTTTTAATAACAAATGATGTTTATTTCATTCATTTATAATTTATAGCTCACTCCTTTATATTAAATTTTTATTTTAATTTTTTATAAAAAATATCAGTGGTCATGCTTAAAGGGAACATATTTCAAGTCTATAATTCAAAAAACCCCTAAATCTCACACAAATGTTAAAAGCTTTAACTCATTTTGGTGTTGCTTTGTACTGAGCTAACCTAACTCGAATGATCGTAACCACAAACGAGTTCCATGCAAACAAGTCCGCACAAGTACGCCTAAGGAACCAGGGGGCGGCGACGCGTGAGGGGCGTCGCAGCCCCTGCGATGCCTTGCCGGCCGTTGGATGAAAAAATCCAACGGCCAGTGTTATTTATAAAAAAAAAAAAGATTTTTACTTATTTTTTTTTATTTTGATATTTTTTTTTGTATTTAATTTTAAAAAATAATATTTTTATATATATTTTTTTAATTTTATAATTTTTTTTAAAAAAAAATGGGAGCCGTCAGATATAAATCTGACGACTCCAAGGACATCGCAGGGGCTGCGACGCCCCCTCACGCGTCGCAGGCCCCCTGATCCGTACGCCTAATGCTGCCGAGGGGGCGGGGGAAATGAAAACACCGAGCGCGCGTCATTAATTGGTATCCTGCCAGATTAATGCATGGTTAGCTAAGCCAGGGTGGAACTGTCTTTCAATCCGTAAGTACTACGACAGCTTGCCAAACGCCAGTAAAGAAAATTTACACATAAAATATAATTAAAAAGACAGCAGCTGTGCAACCGAATTATGAAATGTTGGAATAATAAAGTGCTCGGGGATGTACCGCCTGAAATATTATTTCCTTTTAAATTTATAAAAAAATATATATCTTTTTTTAATATTTTTAAAAGTATTTACAATTAAAATAGACGGTGAAAATACTATATATTTATTTTTTATAATAAATTTTCGAAAAACAAAAAAAAATAAAAAAAAAAAAAAGAATTGGATTAAATCTAACCGCAACCAGCATCCATCAGCTTCAGCCGACTTATTAATGACCTTTCGACTGCTTGTGGATTGTATTTATTTCATCGCTTAACTTGCGCTGTCTTGTCTAACTTGGTGCAGTGATACCATTTCCCATGAGCCAATAAACTGATGATTTTCCGGAGCTCATTCGATTGCTGTTTATTCAAGATTTTGAGGTTTCTTCCATTCTTCTAATCTGTACCCACCTTTTTTCAGGCCTTTTTATTGTCTGTTTCACGTGCTTTTGTCCGTGTGCCTGATTCATCTTTTCCAAATTTGTTTCTTTCTGAAAATGATCAGTTACTATTTCTTTCCCTTTTTTCTTGTTTTTCTTTGCGTTCTTAAAGTCCAAATAAAACTCTGTTAATATGGACGAGGCTGATCAACCTCTACTAAGCAGAAAACATTCTGAACTCAATTTTGTTTTCTGGGTTCTTGTTACTCGGAACTCCCTCTTTGAACTTATTTTATTTTATTTTATTTTGTGATTGAACAGTATTTAATGATGCCCAAGTCAGGACAAAAATTAAACGACTAAAAACCTTTTGTTACTGAGAATAGGTGCAGAATCTGAAATTCCGCTGGCTTTTATTGAATAATAAACCATCCGTAAAAAAGTGCTGATCTTTCTAATATCCAGCTTTTGATGGACGGCACTATTGGCAACTTCAGATTTCTAGCTCGTTCTTCTTTGTAGACATCCCAAATTTTTCCTTATTTTATTTTTTTTATCTTTTGTTTTTTTTTTGGTGGGGGGTGGCAGATTTCATAGATGAGCATGATGCAGAGATTTTCAGTAGAGGTTGAGGGTGGGAGAGAAGGACAAGATGGCGGGCCAGCAGTTGGTCCAGTGTACAGGAATATACTCGCTAAGAACGGCTTCCCGCCGCTTGCCCCTGAATTGAATACAGCTTGGGACTCGTTCAGGTGATTGCTATATCATTGAGGATTTAATTAGAAGACACCCAGAATTTATCTCTTGATAACCCTTTTATGTATGACCAGTATTTTGGGGTTTTTTAGATGGCATATATGTGTATATAATATTATATTATATTATATTACGAAGAAGGTATGACAAAGGATTTGTGTGTGCAGGCTCTCTGTTGAGAAGCATCCTGGAAATAGGATGCTTGGATGGAGAGAGAGAAATAATACTAACGGGAAGGTAATGTGGATGCTATGATTTGTATTAGACGGGATGTGGAGAAGGAAACGGGAAAGCAGTGTGACTTCCTTTTCATTTGTTTGGTTTATGCAAGACGAAATTGAGAGAACGATCTCAATCATGACTTCAACCGAATAATCCTGTGTTTATTTAGGCCCGAACTTCCTCTCTTTCGAATAGAAACTAATTTTCCGCTTCCTTTCATGCCGTCGTTGATTTATTTAAAAATCATGATTAAGTTACAGAGGTATGGCAAATGAATCGCTTGATGGTTGTTGGTTGTTGTGTCTTGGTTCTTTGTAGTTTGGGCCTTATGCCTGGAAAACGTACAAGCAAGCATATGAGGAAGTTCTAAACATTGGCTCTGCTTTACGTGCCTGTGGTGCTCAGCCTGTAAGCATATAGCTCTTTCCGATCTTGCAGATGCCTTGAAATTTGATCAGCAAGTTTATCATCACAACTTCAATAATGTACTTTTATAGGGAGCCCGGGTCGGAATCTATGGACCGAATTGCCCTCAGTGGATTGTTGCAATGGAGGTTCGTGTTAGTTTTCATCTAAAACTCTTAAGATGATGGAGTTTGGATAATTAGACTCACAGCTTTCAATTGATGACTTCAAATTCATACAGGCGTGCAATGGACATAGCTTGATTTGTGTTCCTCTCTATGATACCCTTGGTAAAATCATTTATTTTAATTTGGCGGGCCGGACGCAACTTCCGTACAAGTGTTCAGCTTCTTTTTCTCTTTCCTTCTAAATGATGAGCGCTCTACACGAATGATTCTTATGTTAAAAAAAACAAAAACAAAAAAACAAAAGACACCTGCATTAATCTGCGGTTGCAACTTACGGGACACGCAAATCTGTGGGGCACCGTCAGCAAATAAATATAAATGTCATCATGAAGCGCATCATTTCAGAATCATGAGAAGCCAAAGCCGCTGAGTCCCATAGATGCTTGTTTGACCTAGCTTTGGCTTCGAGAAAATGGAGAAAGCTGTATCAGCTTCCTTTCTCAGGCAATACATCTGTACTCGTCATTGCCTTTTTCGGATGCAGGTGCTGGTGCTGCGAACTTCATAATAGACCATGCAGAGATTGACTTTGTTTTTGTTCATGACAAGAAAGCCACGGGGGTAAGAATTGGAAAACCTTAGCCAACTCTTTTGCTGAGCTCGTTATATTGTTCTAACGCTTGCCAGCATCTGCCCTTTCAGTTGTTGAACCCTGACTGCCCCTCTGCTCAGCGGCTAAAATGTAATATTGAATCCTCTATGTTCATTCATTATTTTGGAAACTTGTAAGGTGGGGTGATGACTCAGGATGCCGTTGATGCAGCAATTATTTGCTTCACATCATTGACACAGGAAGAGCAAGAGAAGGCAAATAAAGCTGGAACTAAAACGTACTCGTGGGCTGAATTCCTTAATTTGGTTAGTAATATATCATGATTACCTCCATGATTTTGTACTCCCGAATTGCATAATTTTCCATTTTTTGAAGTATTTTACAGCTGAGCAGGGTATCGTATCTTCGGAGTTTGCATGCAATTCAGCGGTAACTTATCTGGTTGAAAAGTTCGCATAGATAGAAATGTCACGAACTTTTCTTCTTCTTCTTTCGTGTGTGGGTGGGTGGGTGGTGGTTCTCAGGCTATATTTCTCCGTGTATTGTTCATTTGCTTGGTGAGATTGTTTTCGGTTGCCTACACGATTACGAATTCGTGCTGCTTATGTTGAAAACAGGGGAAAGAAAATCCAACAGAGCTATTCCCACCTCAGCCATTCAACAGTTGTACGATAATGTACACCAGTGGCACCAGCGGTGATCCGAAGGGTGTCGTATTGACACATGAAAACGTTGCTGTGTGTATAAGAGGATTGGATATCTTTATGGAACAGTTTGAAGAAAAGGTAAAAATAACATCCGACTTCGTTGGTCCTGAAATCCTGTACATGTTCATGTTAGTCTAACATCTACGTTTGATACTTTTGATAGATGACAGTGGATGATGTGTATATATCTTTCTTGCCCCTTGCTCACATACTAGACCGTGTGATTGAGGAGTACTTTTTCCATAAAGGCGCTTCTGTTGGCTACTACCATGGGGTAATCTGCCTCTTCAAATTTCTGGACCATATGATTCTCTTTCCGGTTCTGATAATTGATGGTTTCATTTTTTTTTTATTTTAATCGTTATTTCCCTCTTCCTTTGGCAATGAAGAATTTGAACGAACTGAGAGATGATCTCATGGAGTTAAAGCCAACATTTTTTGCTGGGGTTCCTCGAGTTCTTGAGAGGGTGTATGAAGGCATGGATTCATCACTAAACCCACCCACTCTTTTAACCCCTTATGAATTGGATCATGTGGATTAGGTGTAATTGTGCCTATGTTATCTGCTAATCAGGCATACAAACTGCTATACAAGAACTCAATCCAAGAAGAAGGAAGATTTTTGGCTTCCTTTTCAAATAGTGAGTTGTTTTCCTGCTCATGGTTCTGATCTTTCCCATCTCTCATACCTTTTGAGTCAGAAAGAAAGAGAGATTGAACGAGAACCTTTATGATTCTAATAAAACTTTCATACTGTAAACAGCAAACTTTTCTGGATGAATTTGGGATATAAACAGAAGAATGCATCCCCATTGGCAGATCTTCTCGCTTTCGGAAAGGTTTTGCCTATCTGACTCCCCTCTGTTAGTCTTTCAATTTTCATAAATCGAATCTCCAGGGTCAACAATGCTTCATGAATTCAAATCATACTGATTGAATTCAGGACATTCTGGTTCATAATTATGGCATACCATCGTCCACATATGTATCATTTGTGAGTATTACGCATTTGACAAGCTTTTGGAATGCTATACATCAACTTCTATTATCCAGGTCAAAGCAAGATTAGGTGGCCGTGTTCGACTTATAGTTTCTGGAGCTGCACCCTTGAGCAGGGAGATAGAAGAGTTTTTACGCGTCACTTGCTGTTGTTTTGTACTGCAAGGCTATGGTAAGTTCGATGCTAATTCTATATCATTACAAATTCACTAATTGTTTGGCTTGGCTTCTGAAATAGCTTCCAGAAGACTTAGGGCTAAATACAATTTTCTGTAGAAACAGCTTTTTTTCCTCGTAAGTAGCTGAACGGCAGTAAAATGTGATGTTCCAAATATTTTCTTCTCTGGAAAGCTTGTTCAAGAAAACTGAAATTGGATTAATTAAGTCCTCTAGCTGAGCACAACATGGCTATTGTCCTATTATTCTAGAACAGTTCTAGTGTGCCACTAGTCAAACATTTGGCACTGTAGAAGCTCCTGCTGGCTTAAAATGCTCTCACACAAAGTTCGGGGAACTTAAAGATCAATACAATTTGAAATACCCAAAGATTTGTTCTGTTTCCCAACTATTTAGGATATGGTGTCTTAGAAAACAAAGCAAGCGTTTTTTAATGTCTCCAGGCAAAACTAACTATTTCAATTAACTAAGTTTTTTTTTTAATGCATACCACAGATTTGGATTTTGCACCTGAAAAATTTCGGTGTGGGCTCTTGGATTTTTTAACTTGGACCTTACATATCACAAATTGAAACAAGAACCTCATTGGATTTCATACTAACTCCTCAGGTTATCCTTCAAAATTTAAGTCAGCAAAGGGCTCTTAAATATGAGTCAAGAGAGGGAGAGAGAGAGAGAAAGGATTGGAGGATTAGATTTCAAGAAAATTTTTTAAGGCGAATGAGATGCTCTAGAGGGCATGCTTTGTACCTCTTTATATAGGTTAAGTACTACGGGACTGAATTTTAAATATCGTCGTGATTAACTGGTAAATGGATGTTCTAAGGTCCTTTTTGTCCCTTTTTGGTTATGAGATTGCAAGATACTCTAACCCAATGATTATTAGATGCTTTTCTTGTTTTAAGGGGCTTCGTAGTATTTATAGAAACAGGAAACAAATGTATAAGCAGTTTCCTTATAGGGAATTACATGCCACGATCCATAAGCAGGGTTGTTGATTGATTTGATTAGATGTCACCATGCACGTGTTAGAGAGAGGAGCTCCTTGTTTTCAGATCATGGAGATCGTGGAAGCCCGGACTCCTGACACGTCATCAGCTAGGGATAATGAACTTTAGCTAAGTACAGGGAGTCACTTGCTAAGCTGAGCATCCTAGACTCATATGGATCAACCTTCGTAGATTACCCATCTTGATTATTGTGCTTTGGCCCTGAAATTTAGTCACTTGGTTAGCGAGGCTGTGTCACCCAGACAATGGCTAGAACCTATTTAATAGGCCTTTTTCTGGGCCACAAGCTCTCTAAATGGGCAATCGGTAATCCCATGTTTGATAATTCATACTCTACATACTCTAAATGACCACAAGCTCCCCCCCCCCCCCTGCCCAAGGCATGAAGTTTAAATTCGTGTTTTGAGAATGCAAGTAGGGTCCTCCAAGTTAGCAATTCCTTAATTTAAGCTTAGTGTTCCTTCCGAACAAAATGTCTTGTGCATGGTTGTTATGTTATTCATTTATTGTGCTTAGACCGGTCATCACTACAAAGATTCAGTGTTGGATTCGTACAGCTATGGGAATGAGTTACAGCTGGCAAGATTTATTATTTGAAATGTCTTGTTGATGGATTTCAAGTTTTCTGCACATCCCGCCTCCTGACTTCCATCAATAATGAAGTTTGAGAGGATTTTTTCGATCGAATTTTCTCCTAAGGATCATTCTTACGAGTCGGAAAAAGAGCAAAAGCTTTCGTGTGAAGGCACCTTATGAGGTGATAATGAAAACTGTCTTGATTATTTTCTTCTAGACATAGAACCTTCTTAGTTTCTTTTTTTAAACCATACCGCTTGCTGGACTACCATTTCTTCCTAGGTAGTTGGAGACGGTTGGTGGCCCAGCAACTTCTATTGATCTCCGGCCTATCCCCTATAGGAATTGCTAGCGAACTAATAGACAGCCTTGGACAGGGCCCTTAGATGCTGGAAGGGCTGTTGAGCTAGCTTGGACTGGTATCTCGCTTCACTGTTGCCTCCTCAGGCAATGATTGGAGGTACAATTTTCCAGTTCACTGAGCCCTTTCAACTGCTTGGATTGTCCACACGCTCCTTTGACAATTTCCTAGGTTGCAGGGATAGGTGATATCCCAGTTCATCTCAAACGTCCGTCAAAGAGTGTTGTCGGATGTGGACATAGTTATCCGACAAGAGGTATTGATTGAGGATTCTTCTAGTGTCGCCTGTTCAATTTCTTTCTTCTCCCCTAGTCTCGAGCTTAGACATATCTGTTTGGCGACGAATTAACTTATACAATTTTTAAGTAAAAATTAATAAAATATTAGAGTTTATTTTGCCTTTGTACATGGATTTGACTATTAGTTTATTTTATTTAAACTTTTACATCCTCTTTTGAACATATGTATAACACA
This sequence comes from Nepenthes gracilis, assembly GCA_033239525.1. Classification (NCBI taxonomy): domain Eukaryota; kingdom Viridiplantae; phylum Streptophyta; class Magnoliopsida; order Caryophyllales; family Nepenthaceae; genus Nepenthes; species Nepenthes gracilis. Next base: position 19,349,182 of record BSYO01000003.1, on the reverse strand, counting down.
ACTATCTGACTAGCGGTTTTTTGGATAGGGTTTCATTGTAAGACATCATCCTCCCCAACCTTCTAGCAACTCAGCCCTCTGACCATCTGAGCCCCTCACTTGATTTTAACTCAATATTAGTGAATCTAAGTCGGTTGAAAATTTTTAACTAACTCCTGATAGTCACCCAAGTCAAATACAAGTCCTGAGAAGGCCACTTGACTGTCATCCTATTCCAGATCCCAACTATCCTAGTTGTAACAAGACAACTAGTTGGCTAAAAGAAGGAAGACTTCAGCATAATCATGAGTGCCAAGTGGCTAGTTTGTGCGTTCTTCTCTTAGGAAGGTGCTGTTCCTTCCATACATAATGCATTGTTTTGGCAATGAGATTCCATTTTTACTGAGTACGTTATTTTGAGAGAAGTCTTGTTTCGTCTATACATCATTTCAGTTGAGCTTACGTAACTTTCCGGCTTCCCCTATTTGGCACTTGCTCCAGGGTTCATTTAAATCAAGCAGTTTGAAACCAAACATTGCGCTCCTGATCCTCTGCCTCAAAGACTTACCAATTCTAAGAGCTGTAGCCCTCATCTTCTTCACTTCTCATGGTGCCACGTCACTCTAAGGATTTTGTCACACCCGGCGCCACCAATATTGCTTCGGTTATTACACTAATAAATATCATTGCCATTTATGACATATATAACATTCCTCTTGCTATTTTCCATGTCATTCCTAATTGCGATCATAGGGCTTCATCCCTCACGAGAGTTTTGCTGCTATCTATGAGGCCCATCGGAAATGTGGGCTTTGTGTCCCTATCACAATGGAGCTTATGGAGGTCATTGATGCATTAAGGATACACATTTCACGGCTTCATCCGAATGTCATCCAGTATTTGGTGGACTTATGCATCTTTTTTAAGTAGCATAGCCAAGGGTTGGATTTCAAGGTTGTAAATTTGTAGATTTTTGCAAGATTGTGATTGGGAGTCATTGACTCCTACTTGGGATTTTAGGAGTAGTGGGAAAACCCAGAATTTATGAATAACTGGAAAAACTAGTTCTTCGTTGTTAAAGTATTCGTTGATTAGCCCTTATCCAAAAAATGGGACACTGTGAATGTGGCCTACTCAGGCATTGTCAGCTATAATGAGAGGATCTTGCAAAACTAAAGACAACATTAATCACCGAGCACATGGAATAAGTGCATAGGAGTAGTATTTCTGGGCGACTTCCATTAGTGATATCTCACCTCACCCTTTGAAGATGAGAAAAAGGATTATTTTGAGGTCCTTTAGGATAGTGGGCACCAATGAGGACAATTACAATAGTCTTCCTGCCCGCATCCCAGCAATAAGTTTGGTGGCTTCACTGGCTCGGGCCAGTGAATCGTAGGAAAAGGAGTTTAATGCAGCCCTTACTAAATGTGAGGCCAAAGAGACTGCTGACGAAGGGTTGCAATCTTCTATGCCTCCGCTGCTGGTGTTTCAACCAGCAAGTTTTGTCATTTCTTTAGCTTCCTTTGCAGTTCCATTGAAAGAGGTTTCCATCCGAAAAGAAAAGGATAGTTCTCCAAGAGTTATAGTTGAAGAAGTGGAGGAGAACCTACCCAGATCACTTGATCCTTTCGTCGCCAAAGCATACTTTCCAAACCAGTTTTCTACTCCGATAGACTCCAGCACTCTCGAGGAGTCCATTTCAGGGGAATGGGCCTTAATTGTTTACACTGGTGCTCCTGGTTCGGTTGTGGTCCATAGTGAGTTTGTGGATCCTACTCTTTCACTGGTTGATATCGTCAAAATGCCCTCTAGGTCCCCTGCTTCAGGAAGTAGAGAATCAACTCACTCTTATGGGGCTTTTGGTACATCTAATTTGGTTCCTCAGTGGATGATTCCAGCAAGCAACATGCCTCAGATGTTCTCTCCTTGCCCCAACTAGCTAATCCCTCATTGAGCTTTTTGTCATAGGAAAACCAAGCCCTTACCTAAGAGGTTTGTTCTTTTCATCAAATTAGATTTGAGTACTGCCGCAATATGACCTTTGTTAACTCTAATCTTAGTGCAATCCTCAGCTCTACTTGGCCAAGTCAATGATAGGGTCCTTTTTCTGAGCAAGAAGTGCCCTGTCTACCTAGCTCCTTCAATAGGCCTGAGGTGGCTGAGGCCTTGGCATCTAGGACCACCATTACGGAAGAAAAAGCAGGAAAGTTTGAAGGAGAATTAACTGAATGGATGAAGAGGGTCATGGTTGTTGTAGGAAAGTAGTCATCGTCCTCTAGACAACATAGACCAGACAGAAGTGAAATCCACACACACAGTAGAGGAATATGAGAGAAGAAGAATACAGAATTTTTACGTGAAAAACCCTTTTCAACTAAGGGAAAAGTCACGAGACATTTAATCCACAAAAAAATTCACTATGTAAATTTTCGGTTACAGAAACCATTGGTTACACAAACCCCAGTAAGAGAGAGCAGAGAACAAGAGCACAAGTTCACTCACAACTTTCTCTTTTCAACTCTCTCATACTTAGAAACTTACACACACGAATACAGTATACATACATATATATACATACATATACATATATATACATACATATATATGTATTGTTTGGCAACGATCTTTAAAGGCATTGCATGCGTGCCAAAACTTGTTATCATCAACAAGATAAAGCTGCTCTGCAAATTATCATGCTCTGCGGAGATAACGCCCATTATGCAGAGATTGCGCATATTTTGGAGAGATCACATATGCTCAGACAATCTTCTGAGCTGGCGCCCACTGGCTATACTGCTTTCTCTTGTGGATGGTCAAGCATCCATTGACTGATTTCTTCTCACAGCTGATTAACATCCTATTGACTGGTTTCTTGTCTCAGCCGGTCAACATACCGTTGACCGGATTCTCCTTTCAGCAGGTTAATATTTCTGTTGATCGGTTTCTTGTTAGCCTGGCTGGTTGGTTTTCACTCTGGCTTTTTCCCATATGAGAGTAACCCCAACAAACTTTCCCTCACGACATGTAAAAAGAATTTTGCCCTTTTCCGGCGACCTTATCACCTGTCTTTTGGTAGCTTCCTTTCAATTGGGATTCTGGTGTCAGCCTCCGCAAGCCTGAAGGACACATTCTTCCCCTTCACTAAAATTGGAGTAATCCCACTCCCCTTTAGCTCTTTCACTACAGCAGAGTCATTTTCCTTTACATTTTACCTTGGCCACCTCCTCCTCCCAACTTAACCAATGCCCCCGTTGGTCACCTTAATATTTTCCTTGGCAATACAGGTATTCGTTAGATATCAACCTGATCTCCTGCTTTCTTTTACCATAATTGAGGCACCTTTGGTGAGTTTCTACTGACAATCTCCAAACTCCATTCTAAAGCCATCTTCATCCAGCTTCCCGGTTGAAATTATATTCAACCTCAAATTTGGGGCATGTTGCATGCCCTTCAGCACGAGCTTATTTCCGTAAGCAAACATCCTCGATATCAACAACTTTTGACGAGCTATCATTACCCATCTTTAATACCCCGTGACCAACGGGCGTATAATTTATGAAGTGAGATTTCCTCGGTGTCACATGGTGTGAGGCTCCACTGTCTATTATCCAACTTATCTCCTAGTATGGCAGGCTTTGTGATTTCTCTATGTAGATAACTAGAAAGTCTCCACAGAAAGCGACAGTGTCCCAATCATCATTATCATGATCCGGTCTCTCCACACGATCGCCTCTGCCCTCCTACTTTTTCTGCTAGCAGTTCGCTTTATGTGGCTCTTCTTGCCACAACGGAAGTAGTTCCTCTCCTGAAACTTGTTCCGGCTATTGCTCCTCTCCGATTTGTCGCCTCCGCCTTGACTCATTCATAATTAGAGAAGTTATGACCTCATCTAGTCTGAGCGTGTGCTTTTCAAATAGCAACGTCATGACAATATGATCATGCGAGGCCGACAAGGACGCCAGTAACACCAACACTTTATTTTCCTTCTTTATCTTCTCATCAAGGGCCGATATCTGCGTCACGATTCTGTTGAACTCATCCAAATACTTCTTAAAGCTTCTCCCTTCGAAGAGACGCAGTCCATAAAATTGCTTCTTCACATGCAGCTTTGTTGTCGAGGATCTGGACTTATACCGGCTCTCAATTTTTCTGAGACCTCTACTGGGTCTAACAAGCCGATGACTTTCTGAAGCGTGTTGTCTGCTGGATATAATTTGATGGTACAGTTTGTAAGATCCCTCTTGTCTTGCCATTCTTCCTCGATTAAGTTCTCCGACTTCTCATCCTTCTTTCGCAACGCTTTCATCATTCTTTCTCGGGTTAAAATGTTCTTCACCCTTTCTTGTCAAAGGATGAAATTACCTTGCCTATTAAATTGCTCCACACTAAATAGTAAGTTCTTTGATGACAATGCTATACAATAGAAAGTCCACAACCTCTCTCTAATACCATTTGTTGTAAAAAAGTAATTATTTCCTCTAGACAACACAGACCAGACAGAAGTGGAATGTACACACACAGTGGAGGAATATGAAAGAATACAAGATTTTTACGTAGAAAATTCTTCTCAACTAAGAGAAAAATCATAGGATACTTAGTCCATAAACAAATTCACTATGTAAGTTTTCGGTTACAGCAACCCTTGGTTACACAAACCTCAGCAAGAGAGAGTAGAGAACAAGAGCACAAGTTCACTCATAGTTTTCTCTTTTCAATTATCTCACACTTAAAAATTTATACACACCAATACAGCATACATACATATATATATATGTATGTATTGTTTGGCATTTGCCATCAAAGGCGTTGCATACATGCCAAAACTTGTCATCATTAACAAGATAAAGCTACTCTACAAATCATTATACTCTGTAGAGATGGTGCCCACTCTGCAGAGATTGCGCATATTCTGGAGAGATCACGTATACTTAGACAATTTTTTGAGTTGGCATCCACTGGCCATACTACTTTCTCTTGTAAATGGTCAAGCATCCAGCGACTGATTTCTTCTTACAGCCGGTCAACATCCTGTTGACTGGATTCATACTTCAGCCGATCAATATCCCTATTGATCGGATTCTTGCTAGCCTGGCTGGTTGGTTTTTACTCCAGGTTTTTCCCACATGGGAGTGACGCCAACAATGGTTGCCAAGGACCTAGCTCAAATGGCTGAGGATTTTGTTAGCACAGTTAAGAACTAAATCATTTCTGCTAAGGCGAAAGCCTCTAAAATTGAAGCTACTGTCTACGTGGTTGAGGATAGCGCCACTAAAGCGAGTAATCAGGCTATAGCAGCTGAGGGGGTTGATCTTTGTAGGAGGCTGGTCTTCCTGATAGCCAATCGAACTAAGTAACGCTAGGGCTATTGGTGACAAGGGATTCTAGGATTTTAAAGGTTGCACCAACCCCGAAGCATTGAAAAGTGGGAAGTTCTCCCAATTGCCCTTCCCCCGGATTGTACGAGTGATGAACATATTAGACATTGTACATTGTACTAATTTTTATAAATATAGATGTTCTTCAATTTGACTTTTCATCCGATAAAAAAGCCTTGCTACTTTTTGTATGCATGGACGACAACTCAATGACCAAATGACATCCATATAGTCCTATCTGGTGAGTTGTTGGGCCTTCCATCAAACAAGTCATTAAACTATTATTGTTGAGTTATGGAACCCTAGTACTTAGCCATGTGATTGAATGTGTGTGCCCGCTGGAGGCTCTATGGTTACTTACGCATTTGAAATATCTCTAAAGTTTGATAATCAGGTGACTATCCTTATAGGTGAGTCTAAGTAAACTTCCACCCGTTTGAATTTTGAACTATTATGTGAGTGTTAGATTTATTAGTCTTAAGCCTCTAAGCCTTGGAGTAGTATGGTGTATGACAATCCTTACGGCTGTATGGTCTCTTTAGATCTACACCTTAAATAACTGCTTATTTAGGTCATTGTCTAGCAAATAGGGTGTTTAAATTGATTGTATAACTTAGGGTCAACCTTAGTCTAAGTGTTGTACTTGAAATGGTTAATACAAACATACAAATTTGAACAAAATTTGAATGAAATTAATTTTATTAATGAGTTTGTAAATACATGCGATAACATACAAGCATTCTAGAGTAATAGATAGGATGTATCTCTATACTTCTAGGTTGAACAATTATTTATAGTATTTTTTGAGATGAAATGCGTTCCATATTTGTGCGATTAGTTTTCTAATTTAAGATCATAATTTATACACCTCATTTTTAAAATTGTAGATATTAGAAATAGTCCCTCCCATAAAGGGACGGCTTATTCCTGTGTATTATTTTTTTCAATGGCCTTGATACTCCTTAGTGTTAGGTTCCTGACTTTGGATGTTCACACATTCACCTTTCGATTGTAGTACCTTGTCATCTTTTTCTAGTGCACCACAATTTGAACAAATGCCACAATCCTAGTCTCCACTAAGAGGTTTAAATTCTATCATAAGAGTTGGAAATTGTGCATTTGATTGAAGGTAGTCACCCGATAGCTTAGCAACTTTATCTCTATTGGGATTACTGTCTCTATGCCAAAGCATAAATTGTAGCACATTTCCCAATTATTTTATCTAGGTTTTGTTCAAAATGTCCATAGCACTAATAAGAGTTCATCCACCTAGGCCTCTTTGGCTTTTTTTAACATGGTGTTCAATTATTTAACAACTATTCAGTTTTTTATTTTTGTTTGCTTGTTTGCCTATCTATAGTAGACCGATGTATGGACTAAAATTTTGAAGCCTTGACAATACTTTGGGAACCTTTTTATTTGGGAGAACTAGGTATTCTTATTAGTCACTTTACTGCAGAAATTCCAAATCCACAGATGAGGTTTTGACACGAGAACTCCATGACATTTTGCTCTATTATTTTAGCTAATGAGGAAGCATCCACCCACATGGTGAAATAGTCGATACCAATGACAATGAACTTGCACTGCCTAGATGCCACAAGAACAGTTATAGTATGTCCAACCCTCACTACGTAAAGGGTCAGAGTCTAAAGAGCGGTTTTTTTGGGATGTTTCTATGGATCTAGTAGTTGTTACTTTTTTTCACAAATTTAGTGGCATCTTGCTTAAGTATTTGCCAGTAGCACCCTTGCTTTATTATCTTAAAGGATAAAGTTCTTTCTTTCCAAATATGACCCACAAATGCCAAGATAAGTACATGGTCAACTTCTGCCACAGTCATATATCACGTATATGCAATGAAGTAGATTTTGCAGTATAATGATCCATCCATGGTCATATGCCAACTTGCTACTTTTGTTACCGTATGGCTTCTAGTTGATCCAGTAGTTTGTCAAACTATATGTATTCTAAATAAAGGCTCATCTAAGTTATTTTGTTAGACACTTAGAAAACCCCATCCCCCACCTCCATGCTAGCCTTTTGGTAACCTCTCTCATATCTCGAGTGTATTTCTCAAGGCTCCCTGATGTATTTATCTTGGATAGACAATCCATCTTTTAATTTTATTTGTGTGGGATATTGATGATTTTGTACTTATTGAGGGCTAATAGGAGGAGCTTGGTCTTGGTCAGATATTTTGCCAAGTTTGGGTGGTTGGCTTCAAAGTTAGCCAACATCTAGTTGCCCACCAACTCAAAGACACCGTATATGGTCAAGTTTTTTACGAAGCACTCTCTAGCTAATTGTAAGCCAACTAGGAGAGCCTCATACTCGATCATATTGTTGGTTGTCGAGAGCTTGAATATGATTGAGTATTTGAGTTCTATATTATCCATAGATCAGCCTCTTGGCTTCTTCCGTTGCTATATATGCATTGGTAATAACTTCTATCTCCAAGAAGGTCTTCGGGTCTTATTGGACTAACAGCTTAAAGAAGTCGGCAAGTTGGATAGTCACCATATAGACATTCATCTTTGTCTCATCGGTGAGATTTAATATGCCTTTAGTTTCAACATTGAAGCGGTTAAGGAAGCTCTCGAGGATCTTAGCAGGAGCCTATTTTACCCTAACTAGATGCAAGGGCTATTTTTTTCGTCTGATTGGAGAAGAAGTGGGATAAGAAATGATCCACTAGTTCCTTGAAAGTCCCAATAAAATTCAGACCTAACCTGTAAAATCAAATTAGGGCATCTCTTTTTAGTGCTAAGGAAAACTCAAACATAGGATAGCATCCCCCATATTCTGGAAGCCAAATATAGTGCGAAAGTAGTCGATGTGATTCATGGGATCAATGCTTCCATCGTACAACTCCAAAGTTGACATCTTAAATTTGTGGGGAAGAGCATGCCTTTGTATGTCATAAGTGAATGGTATTTGACCTATTTGGGCCATGTGGGCAAAAGGGTTTCCTTGGAAGAGTTGTTTCTCTATCCCTTTAATTCTTTCTTTTACCTTAGATGTGGAAGCGATTCTTTACCTTTGTGAAAGATCCTCAATTATGTGTAATTAGCAGATATGCTTGCTACCTACTTAGTCACGAGGATTCACTGGGTGATGCTGCATCAACCCTTCTCCCAATGAGATTAGTGCTCTAAATCCCAAGAGTATTTGGAATTCCTTCTTTTTGGAATTTCTTCACTATTCCTGAAATTTAGTTGGCCTTCTAAGCACAAGGAGATAGGTTGGCGAGGCGCCTTGCAGACAATTGGCAACTTAGGCCTAGACTAACTTTTCTTGGAAATAGCATTTTTGCTCTTCGACTTTTTTCTTGAAGTCAAAACCTATGGAAGTAGGGTGTCAACTTGATGAGTTTGATCCCTAAAGATGTCCCACATGGACTACAGCACCCGGGACATGTCCTGAAATTTTGCAACCATTGCTTCCCTATCTAGTGTTGCTAGTGAATGAGTATTCAATTGACTATCAATATCTCAAAGGACGTTTTGAAAGGGAACACAGTGAGAAGGTTGGCTTCATTGACCGTGAGCTCTGGCGCTTGCCTTGAAAGATTGCTAGTGGATCTTTAGGGGTTTCAAATTATACAATAATAAGTTCATTAACTCATTACCACAGACAGCGCTACTGATGCGTATTATAAATTTGAATTCTGGCTTGAGAGATTCTTATATAAGCTTTTAGACCTTTCAACTAGGCCCTGTACACCACAAACCAATACGAGTTTCAAAAGATTTGGAATTAGCTATTTGGGTTATCCTCCAATATTCAAGTTAGCAAAAACCTTTTAACAAATAAGTCAAATAGTGATTTAAGGATTGGGTTCCAAGATATTCTAAAAGATTTTGTCTCTCTGTGGTTATTAGATTAAAAGATGCTCTGATCTAGAGATTATTAGATGCCCTTCTTGTGTTAAGGGGCTTGGTACTTATAGAGGCATGAGACCAATGCATGGATAGTTTTCTTGTAATTAGATTACATGCCACTGTCCAAAAGTGAAGAGTTGTTGGCCATTTTGATTAGCTGCCACCATGCTTGTTCAAGATCGTGGTTAGAGAGAGGGAATCCTTGTTTTCGGATAATGGAAGTCTATGCTCCTGACGCATCATTGGCCAGGGACAACCAAACTTTGTCTAAGCATAGAGAGTCAGCTGCTTAACCGGGCATCTTAAGCTCCCTTAACTTGCTCTTCTAGATCAGCTTTTATATATAAACAGTCTTGATTACCGTGCTTTGGTCTGAAATTTTACATAACTCAGTCGCCTAATTGGCCTGACCATGTAACTCGAACAATGGCTGGAACTGCTTAACGGGCTCTATTTTGGGCCGTACACTCTCAGATCAGGCACTTGGTAATCCCATGTTGGACAATTTGGACTCTCCAACCTATATATGGGACGGGTTAGCAAATACTAAGCAGCTTAATTTTTTGCTTGACCCAAGAATTTTATTGTCAAAGTAGTGCCTGGTATTTTACTGCTTGATGGATCAGGTTTTGTATTTGACGCAGGTCTTACAGAAACTTGTGGATTGTCAACAGTTGGCTATCCAGATGAAATGTCAATGATTGGATCTGTTGGTCCAGCTTCTGTGTACAGTGAGATGCGGCTGGAGGAGGTTCCTGAGATGGGCTATCACCCACTCGGAAATCCTCCACAGGGTGAAATATGCGTGCGAGGCAAAACAGTATTTTCCGGATACTACAAGAACCCAGAGCTGACCAGAGAATCCATCAAAGATGGGTGGTTTCATACAGGTTATTGACTCATTTCTAAACACTTCCCCACCCCCCCCCCCCTTAAATTCTATTTCCTTCAATTTACTGAATCAGCTAAAAGTGCGACCTTGAGATAGATCAATGGTAAGGAAAAGGTTGGCCTCATTGCTTTCCTTGCAATTTTTTTCAGGAGACATTGGGGAGATTCTACCAAACGGAGCAGTTAAAATCATAGATAGGAAGAAGAATCTAATAAAACTTTCACAAGGGGAGTATGTTGCAATTGAGTATCTAGAGAAAATATATGCTGTTAGCCCAATGGTTGAAGATGTGAGCATGCTTGCCCAAAACCCACATTTGCGCTAGTCTCTTGTCATTAATTAGTGTGTAAATGAAATGGTCATGAACCATAATTTTGTTCATTTTTCTTTTTAAGATTTGGATCTATGGAAACAGCTTGAAATCCATGCTGGTTGCTGTAGTTGTACCCAGTGAAGAGAATGCCAAGAAGTGGATGGATGACAATGGGTGCAGAGGTTCCCTTGCTGAATTATGCACCCTCAATGAACTGAGGAATTATGTACTCTCTGAGCTCAAGTCAGCAGCTGAAAGAAACAAGGTAAACTTACACCCAAATTATGTACTCTGTGAGCTGAAGTCTGCAGCCAAAACAAATGAGGTAACGGCATCAACATGTAAAAGTGGTAACGGCCGTCAACATGTAAAAGTACACGCCAATAAGATCTCAGTCTCAGTTAGGGCAAGGACTAGTTTAGTTGTGCAGCGGACAATCTAGTGCAAGATTTTGAACCAGATTAGTTGCTTATGATGTTAATACCAAAATCTCAGCCTCTGCATACACACACACACACAGAATACTTGCCAAATGCATAGCTCTATATTGTCTTATTATCAAGCGGAATCTCAGAGGCATGATGTCCATAGTACAATGATACCAACTCAAGTACCAACCCTCAGGCGGCGTTTTATATGCTGTTACTTCATCGCGATTGGTTGGTAGATTACTCAGTAAAACTAGAATTAGTGTAACGAGTAATCAGTCATTCCAAACGTCAACCCCTGAACTGGAGGTATAGCCGGAGGTATAGTGTGTGAGCTCTTGATGGGGATGATGGGAATGTTTTGTGTGCCAATGTCCACTGTTTGCTAAGCAGATGCTTCTTCCCCTCCCCCAACCCCCAGCTTTCTCTCTCTCTCTCTCTAACTGCAAGTGTTCTTTCAAACAAGCTGAGAGGTTTCGAATATGTCAAGGGAGTCATTTTGGAGCCTCTTCCCTTTGAACTCCAAGCAGAGTTGCTGACACCCACTATGAAGAAAAGAAGGAACAAAATGCTCGAACACTATCAAGTAAGAACCCCCCCCCCCCCTCCCTTTATGCTATCTATATTGTTAGAGTTAGGGATTAAAGATTAATAACGATGTCTGTTATTGTTATGCAGGCAGAAATTGATGAGCTGTATCAGACATTGACTAAAAGGAAACCTTGAGTCTTTCTAGCCTGTAATTTTCCGAAGGGCTTCGCACTTACAATTTAATTTCAAAATGCCTCTGTAATCCGTGGTACTAGGCATTGCCTATATAAGTTTCCCTGAGTTCATGTTTCTACTATTTCTTCTTGTTTTCGTTGCCTTTTCTTTCTTTCTTTTTTCATTTCATATGGTTCATTTTCTGAAAATATTAGCTCTACGTACTTTCATGTGTCATCACCAATAAATCAATAAATCATCCTTTACGATGCAAGCTACGCTAGTAACCAGACATTTCAAATAATATTCTCTATATTTTTTTATAAATTTAATATTTATCTGTGCGCATGTGAATTCAATACACAACATTTTTAAAAAATAATAAATGAAATGAACTCTTTTCAAATGTGATCACTCAACGAACATTTTTAGGAGCTAGAACTGGTCTACCAGTAGTTTCAAACACAAGACTCTCATAGAGGTCCCAAAGTTGTTCTTTGGGTAATTATGATGGGGGGAAGTTTGTGTCATCTAGTCCTAAGATTGTCCAGTAGACTTAGGGATGTGCAATACCAAGGCGGGCAAACAAGTGTGTATACCTGGCATATCTGCATTAACGAGTTGATGCAGTTGTACTAGAAAACCGTTGCAAATCCCCTTAGTGGATCCTCACCCTGGGGCCATTGTTCCAGTGTTGATTCTGGCTATACCATAAAAAACAACACAGCATACAGTCGAGTTGTAGGGTTATCTACAATACGAAGCGCTGCATTCGGGAGTTTGTGGGGGAAAAAATATTGTATGCACAGTTCCAAGAGTGAGCTGAATTCACTGGCCCACTAAACAATGATAAGGGACCATGTTCATCATGTATCCTCTTTACCGTGTACATCATGTACCCTCATAATGATGATGGTTCCATCCCAAACTAAATCAGTCCAACCAAACAGATTGCGGGGATATTTTCGTGGCTGTCACTATATCACACACACAACTGCAAATAAGAAGTAAAATGACCACGAAACAACAATAACAATAAAATTTGGCATTATGGGTGTCGCCCAATAAAATAACACTAAATTGTCATATTTCACAAAGTGAGATTGATCATATGAATTTTGTTTTTTTCACATTTCATTCGGTGATTATCACAATAGCCTAAATAAAGTAACTATAACCATGTTGTGCTGGGTGCAAAGGTTCGGTAAATGAACTTGCATTGTATGTGCACAAGGAAAATCAGATTTTCCGATTAGAACGTCCCGAAAGGATCAACTAGAATTGACGAGGGAAATTTACACTCCCTGCTCCAAGGGTTGTATTGCCTTTGAGCAAGTTTGCCTTTAATAACCCATAGGCTAGCTTAAAAAACCGATTAGTAACGACCTTTTCCATATTAAAGGATAATTAATAAGCACTTGAATCAGTAAATAGCTCTAAAATGCTATAATGATGCGATTCTTATGCCACATTTCCTTAAATATCTTTCTTCTCATAGCTGTAGAAGTTGCTATAATAGGACGAAAAATAAAAAAAATCATATAAAATGGTTACATGAAATATGAACACTGTACGCCACAGCTAACATAACTGTGCTGGGGTAAATAAACGTAGGGAAACCCAAAGAGTGGTACTAAAGAAAATTCAGAATGCTCCAGTTTTTGGAGGATATACCCGCTAACTAAATTAACCAGTGGAGATGTCGGCCATTACCCAATGATGCAACTCAGCCTAAGCTACATAAGATAGCCATTTTTTTGTGAATGATGCAACTCAGCCAAAGCTACATAAGATAGCCAATAAAAGCAAGAGCCACCTCTGACTGCATTACCAGGCTTCGATGGTTTTTTTTTTTTTTTTAAAAAAAAAAACCAATATCTAAAGACCATCTGTATTTTCTTTGCTAAGTTATGATCTGTTGATTACAACCTATACAAGCATTTTTGCTCTTGCGATGGGAAGGCTTCTTAAAACTTAGCACTAGCAAGAAACAAGAAATTAAGCACCAAAAATCTTGGAGAGCCTCAGGCACCCCCATTTGCAAGAAGAGTTCGATCAATGAAGTACCGTTCTTTTAACACTGAGACCAGCTAAAAGTCTTACAAAACAATGTATAAATAACAAACCAAAGATATCAGGAGAAGCACTTATAGCAGTCTGAATTAAAAATACTTCCTATTATCATAGCACCATTCTCCTATCCCCTGTTCTTGTTCTCCTCCTTTTCCTTCTCCCGCTTCTTGTAAAGTCTCTCAAGAACACGTTTTGCCTCACAATTAGGGAAGTTTGCAAGATCATAGTAGTGTGGTGCTATATCAATGATCCTGTTTTCCCAAGAAAAAGTGAACAGTAAAAAGTTGTGTTAAACCAAAATAAACTTATCTTAAGGCAGGCAATCCCAGTCCATATCAACTTAGTTGCGATAGCAAAGAAGAGATAGCTAACCATTCTCCACGAATATCTGTGACTGTCCGAATAAAATTTCTGCTAGTCAACACATATTCATTGTATATAACCCATTCAGGCTTGTGGTCAAGGCAGTTGGATGGATGTAAGTGAACCACCTGAGCAAAATGATAAGAGGGCATAACGAAATGGATGCAGTGAGAATATGTAGTACCCAACAGAAAAAAAAAACCTTAAAAATATAAAACGAAAAGAGAAACAACAGTATCCATCCTACTTACTTGGTTATCTTTCACCGTCAAATACTGTCCAGTTCGCTCCAAATGAGCAACTTGCATAAAATATCCAGCTAGCATTGCCTTTCTAATGTTGACATAGTAATCACGGCTGTTGAAATCTGTGCTGCATAACTTAAGGTTGAACCTAGCCATGATGCGTACAAGCTGTTGTCTCACATTATCTGCTGCCTTTAATGTCCTATGGTTGACAAAATTCTCGTAACACCAAGATGGATCCTCATCTACATCCATTTGCAGAAACTTTTAGAACCAACAAAACTTATTCAAGAAAGCAGGTGACTAAAAGAAGACAGACAAAGGTAGATAATAGAACTCACCATTTTGCTTGTATGCATGGTATACGTTCAACAGAGTCAGGTGATCCCCATCGATGTGTCCAAACCTGGCTTTTGCTTCATCAGCAGCTTTCTGGGCCTCCCTAGGCCGCACAAAGCAATTGGGTACTAAATAAAGAAATTGTAATCACAGACGAGGCCGACGGAAGGTCAGCAGATGCATAGAGGCGAGACCAGATGATTTGCTTCATGAGAGAATACTGAGAAACTGGATCTATCTGCATCAGCATTTACTTAGAAATTCTATGGTGCATGCCAACCAGGGGCATGGAAACCACACTAGACAATTGCTGATGACAACCTATTTAGAAACTTCAACATGTAGCTACACTGGCCTACAGATGTGTGCGGTTAGAAATCCTAATATCATCCCGCACCAGAAAAATGAGGCTTGCCATCATGAGTGATAAAGCACTCATTCTCAGCCAAAAAAATGATTGATTAACTTCTAAATTTTAGGAATTGACAAACTGGAATGACAAGACAACAGAAAGTCTTACCCGAAAGCATTGCAGAGATGGAAAGGATCTCATTCGAGCAATTGAACTCAGGGCTAACCACAAGCATCTTTGCCATTTGAGGATCCAATGGAAATTCGCTCATGATCTCACCAAGTTTGGTCAAGTTGCCTTCATCATCCAATGCACCAAGATAATTCAGCACCTCTAGTGCTCGCATCAATGTTTCAGGGGCTGGGGGGTCCATAAAGTCAAAATGAACAAGATCATCTATACCCAGTTTCTTCAATGTGAGAACAGTATTTGCAAGATTAGACCGCAAAATTTCTGGATAAGTCTGAGGCTGAAGGTCATTTTCAAAACTTTTCTCTGTGTAGAGCCTAAAACATTTACCAGGTTGTGTTCTACCAGCACGACCAGCTCTCTGGTGTGCGCTCGCCTTTGATATAGGAGAGACCAGCAAAGATTCTACACGCACACGAGGATTATAAACCTTCTGTTTGGCAAATCCAGGGTCAATGACATAAACTATACCATCAATGGTCAAGGAAGTCTCTGCAATGTTTGTAGACACTACAATTTTCCTCCCAAATGGTCCACCTTCCACTAATGGAGGCGGAGCAGGTTCAAAAATCTTTTGCTGCATAGCTGGAGGAAGAGTTGAATATAGTGGAACAACTTTCACAGGGCCGACTTGGTCACCCATATTTGCAATTTCTTTAGTTATTTTGCGACATGCATCCTCTATCTCTTCCTCTCCAGTAAGGAAAACAAGTATGTCACCAGGAGGTTCACACATGTGTATCTGGACCACAGTCCTAATAGCAGCCTCCAAGTAGTCTCTCTCAGGATCCTGGGTGTAGAAAATTTCCACAGGGTGAAGCCTTCCAGGAACTTTCATAAGAGGTGCACCACTGAAGTAGTCCTGAAATTTTTCAGCCTCGAGTGTTGCACTCATAACAACTAATTTAAGGTCCGTTCTATTTTTCAGCACTTCCTTCAACAGTCCAAAAAGAACATCTGTTGCCAAGGTTCTTTCATGAGCTTCATCAAGAATAATAACTTTATACCGCTCCAAGAGTGGATCTGTCATAGCTTCTCTCAAGAGCATACCATCTGTCAAATATCTGCAGTAAAAATGCATAGAATTGTTCAAGAAGAAAGAAATACATCTTGAAGGAGGGACTCGTAGAGGGAGAAATGCATACTTCAAAACAGTTCTTGAACTACTACAGTCCTCAAAGCGAATGCTGTAACCAACTTCTTCTCCAAGGGTTACATCCATCTCTTCTGCAACTCTACGAGAAACAGACATTGCAGCCACTCTACGTGGCTGGGTACAGGCAATCATCATCTTCCGGCGTCTATCTGGAGTCTCTATATCAACATCTTCCAAAACAAATTGTGGAATCTGCCAAACATGCATGTGCTTCGGTAAGAAAAAGGCATGTGCTTTATCAAGAAAAAGACAGAGGATGCTCTCCACATAAATAAAGCAACAGAAAATATCCAATCAGCAACTTGGTAGAATACCTAGTTCCACCATAATAAAATAAAACAAGATTTCCTCACCAAAATCATCTTGTATGTATAACAGGAGAGAACTAGATAGGCAGATGTTTACACCTTTGAGTCATATAAAATCTTTCTCCCTGTTTTCTCAAAAATACATCAGACCAGTTAAATAGTATCAATGTGCAAGGTGTGGAAAGATGTGATCCTTCATCCTCAAGAAAGGAAGGGAACTTCCACCACAATCTATTTCATTTGCAGGTATTCTTTGGTTGAGAATAGGGTGACAGAGACACACAAGGTCAGGCAATTGAGATGTTCACAGATAGGCAGAGCAATAATGGAAACCAAGCAAGTATTTTGCATGGCATTATTACGAATTTAGCAGAGCAGAGACAAAGAAACACATTGAAAATTAATTAAACTACTCAATTTTAGCTGCTGCTTGTCATAGGCATTGCACCCATCATTCGTGAGAACTGCTTTCCATATGTAGCTGTAGTTTCGGTTAATGAAGTCATAGGATGACAAACAAATTAAATGATACATGGCCAATAATATTTTATTCTTCCTTAAAGTTATTCCTCACATAAAAGGAATTTCATACTATAAACAATTTTTGGCAAGTAACTAATTCCATAAATGAAAAGGAAAGAATGTACATAGCCAAGC
Organism: Nepenthes gracilis; assembly: GCA_033239525.1. Taxonomy (NCBI): domain Eukaryota; kingdom Viridiplantae; phylum Streptophyta; class Magnoliopsida; order Caryophyllales; family Nepenthaceae; genus Nepenthes; species Nepenthes gracilis. The sequence continues at coordinate 19,331,921 of BSYO01000003.1, read as the reverse complement.
TCAGATAAACTTAACCCAAGGCAATACTGGGGACTAACTAGGAGTCTTAAGATGTCAGAACAACCCCAAACTACAATTAAAAGAAGGCATCGATGACAAACAAGGCGTCAAAACACCCCAAGAAGAACAACAGGAAACCAATTAACATAGCTATCCAATCATCCAAAACAAAAATGACAAAAAGGCCCAACACACCAACAATTCTAACAAGCCAAATGCGCCTCGTGACCAAGAGTCCAGAACTTGGAAAATATCATCAGCCAAGCGTGCCTCATTACTAGGATCTGGAAGCAAGAACAGCTCCAAAACCCCTCAAAGATGTCCGGCAGCCACAATTCCTTAAAAGTCAAACTATCATTCCCCTGAGCTACAAATCAAAATAAATTATCCATGGCCGCAGCAAAACTCATCCACAAAGGAGCTAATTAAAGGCAAACTGCCAATAAAGCATCAGATGACTGACTTTCCCCAGGAAGACTTCCCACCAAGCAGGATGAGGACCAAGCCAGGCCAAGACTTAAACCCAGTGGACCCCCAAGCCACTTTTTCACCAAGCAGGATGAGGTCCCACCCCCCCTTCCAAAAGCCAACTTTACACCAAATAGGACCAGGTGCCAAACAAAGACGAGGCTCCCCGGCATCTAAACTCCAAGCCATATGTTATTCAATATACATGTCACCTACAAGCAGAGCATATTGAACACTATATTCATACTAAGTCAAACTTCATATTTTATTTGATGCTAACTCATTTCTTCTTGAAGAGCCCATGAAGCTTCTAGATATCCACCCACATCGGTCCCTAATATCAGGTTTGCATAGCAGGGTCGTTCTCTGACCAACAGATTTACAATCCCGAGAAAATTGAAGAAGCATCTACAATTTTATGACTTCAATGACACCTTATAGACAATCGTAGTTGTTTGGGATTCCAAAATACCTTCATTCCCTCAACTAGTATGTGGCAAACAAAGACACAGTCAGCAACCCAAAGGTTTTTTTTTTTTTTTTCCTGCCTCTTAAAATGTATATCACAGAGTTACACCGTCAGAACTGCTTCCCAACAGCAGCCGCAGTTCTAGCCTACAAAAGTAAAAGCAACCGAACACATATAGGAGCGAACAAGAATCTCTTTCGTTCTTTCTTTGGTGGGGAGCGGGGGAGGGGGCATGAACAATTATTCCCAACAATGATAACCATTAATTCTTTCCTATGTAACTAAAGGAATTTCTAACTACAGAAGTTTCAGCGACAAAATTCAGGATCACAATCATGAAAGTGATTCTTATCTTTACAGATTCCCAAATTTTCCTTCTCTCACTTAATTCAAAACCAAACATCACAAAAATAAGAACTAACCTGAGTAGTTTTACCGCTACCAGTTTCACCGACTAAGATTAGGATCTGATTGGCTCTGAGAGCTCGCAGAAACTCATCTTTCTGCTGCCAAACAGGGAGCGACTTCCTCTTCTCTAATATATCATAGTACCTCTGCGAGTAGGCCCTTCCATTCCACCTATTAATCGACGGGATAGTATTGTTTCCATTTCCATTATTAGCCGACATTGCGCCGTTTGCCTTCAATACTTTTCCCGCGACCGCCGTCTCATCGACCACATCGAACAAGCTCACCTTCCTCTTCCTCTCCGTACCCATTTAGAAACCCTAGTTAGTCTGCAGAATTTCGGGCCCTGATTAGAGATCCAAGCGAAATCACAGGAACAATCTAGCCGGGGGAGAGAGAGAGAGATTTTACCCTAATATCTGCAGAACTTAGACAAATTATCGGGATTATATCAGAGGCCGGATGAGACGGGGGCGGCGTGGCTAAGGAATAGGGCAGAGATAAGATTGTGGATTTGCATAGTAGTTCTCTGCGGTTTTCTATGTTATTTTATATAAATTTATTATTTATATATTTAATTATATTAAAATTATTAAAAATAAATATAAATTTCATACTATTTTTATTTTTATTTTAATTATTATTTTTTACACTAAAAATAATAATTTCAATAAAATTATATATGCAACTAAAGATATAAATATATATCACTCGTTTATATATCCTCCTCCCCCTCCACCGTCCATTTTTTTAAAAGAGATGCATCCATCTCTTTTATATTTGTTAATTAAAAAATAAATAACTTACATTTAAAATTTTAAAAAATTATTTAAATAGCTTTTTTTTTTAATTTTTTATCATTGATTTAAATATATAATATTTGTTAGTATTATAAAAAAATCAAATATGTTATATATAATATTTTTTTTATCTTAAATTTTTTTATTATTAAATTTATATTCAATGTCTTATTTAAAAACTCCCCATTTGACCGAAAATCTGAACTAGTTTTATTAAATGGGCCATGTCATGTCCGCATAATCAATTCTTTCTAGTGCATCTTTAAGATCTAAATTGTCATACGAATTACGAAGTTAAGTTGATCACTTGATTGATCCAAATAATAGTGATCCGTTTTTTGTGGCTGCAAATCTTAATCTTGTGTATCACAACAAAATAAATAAGAAATAAGAGGCACATAAGATTCGCTCCCCGATATATCTTATAATATTTAAATCAATAATTTAAAAAAAATAAAAATAAAAAAGATGTGAAAAGAAATGAAAGCTCGAAAGAGAATTGGGATGAATGTGAGTCGAGAGATTGTGTGTGACGGAACGGGTTACTTTTCTCTAATAACCTCTATCAATAAATAGATAAATTAATGCCTATAATAAAATAATATAAATATCTACAAAAAATCGGGTAAAATTTTCTCTAAAATTAAATAAAAATCCATACAAACAGCTTGAAATTTACATAGCCTGGACAAGTATACAGAGAAAAAACTTCCACAAATATTCACAATATAACACAGGATCATTCAAACGCTATATAAAAGTATATATCCATGGCTCCAACATAACACATCTTATCTACTATTTCGAGTTCAAAAGAAAGATGCCATCTAGGAACCTGAACAAATCCAAAATCAACACACGGAAGCAATACTAAATCCATAAGATAATCATGGGAAAGCAAAAAGTAGTATATCAATATAAAATATAACATGTCACGAGTATAAATACGCAATTTCCATCCACAAAATTAGATATTTATATTCACTATTATCAAATTTTAAAAGTTCTTCAAAAGACTTTAAGGCTTTTAGAACGAGGTATGGCCAGTATGAATTTCTTGTGATGCCATTTGGTCTTACAAACACTCCGGTAGCATTTATAGATTTGATGAATAGGGTGTTTAGGCCTTATTTGGATAAGTTTGTGGTGGTATTCATAGACGACATATTAATATACTCTAAAAGCCATGAGGAACATGAAATCCATTTAAGGATTGTACTCCAAGTACTTCGGGAAGAGAAGCTATATGCTAAACTGAAAAAGTGTGAATTCTGGCTGGAGGAAGTTACATTTTTAGGACATGTGATTTCCAATGGAGGGATTGCTGTAGATCCAAAGAAAGTGGAGGCCATTATAAATTGGAGTTGACCCACGTCTGTTACTAAAGTTCGGAGTTTTCTTGGCATGGCCGGTTATTATAGGCATTTTGTGAAAATTTTTTTTCAGATTGCCATGCCTCTGACGCAGTTGACAAAGAAAGAGGCCAAGTTTGATTGGAGGAAAAGTGTGATCGGAGCTTTCAGAAGTTGAAGGATAGCTTAACGATAGCTCCGATGCTGACTATTTCGGATTACTCAGGAGGTTTTGAAGTGTATTTTGATGCTTCTAAGGCCAGACTAGGATGCGTGTTAATGCAAAATGGAAGGGTGGTGGCCTATGATTCCAAACAGCTAAAGACACATGAGAAGAATTATCCCACGCATGATCTGGAACTTGTTGCAGTAGTGTTTGCTTTAAAAATTTGAAGACAATACCTTTATAGTGAAAAGTTTCTCGTCTACTCCGATCACAAGAGCTTGAAATATCTCTTCTCACAGAAGGAGTTTAATATAAGACAGAGAAGATGGGTGGATCTTTTGAAGGATTATGACTGTGAAATACCGTATAAATCAGGAAAATATAATGTAGTTGCCGATACTTTGAGCCGTCGATCAGGCTATATGGTGAGATTATAGATTAAACAAATGGAGATGTTGGAATACTTGAAACAATGTAATATTCAAAGGCATATTTGGGGCTACCGGATGATTTTATCATTCCTTCAGGTTTAGTCGGAGGTAATAAATGACGTTAAGAGAAAGTAGGTGAATGACTCTTTTCTAATGCACATCATGGGTGATTTGAATAAAGATTCCAAAGCTGATTTTAATATCCGGTTAGATTGAGTGTTGAGATTTAGAGACCGTTTATATGTGCCAGATAATATAGAATTGAAGGAGAAAGTTTTGAAAGAAGCCCATCGATCTCGGTACACAATCCATCCCGGAGTGAATAAGATGTATCAGGATTTGAAGAAAATATTTTGGTGGAGGAACATGAAAGGGGACATTATGGCTTCCGTGGAAAAGTGCCTTGTATGCCAACAAGTAAAAGCTGAAAGAAGAAAGTCCTCTGTGTTATTACAACCGATGCCGGTTCCAAGTTGGAAATGGGAGGATGTTACTATAGACTTTGTGTCAGGTCTGCCAAGGACCCCCAGGAACCATGACGCCGTTTGGATTATCGTTGACCGACTAACAAAGTTAGGCCATTTCTTATCAGTCAGGACGACTTACTCTCATGATAAACTGGCTCGGCTATATGTGAATGAAATTGTCAGACTTCATGGTGTGCCTGCTTCCATTGTATCGGATAGGGATTCCTGTTTTGTTTCAAGGTTTTAGAAACATTTGCATAAAGAATTAGGGACAGAGCTGAAGTTCAGTACTGCCTATCATCCTCAAACCGACGGCTAATCAGAATGGACAATCCGGATCCTTAAGAATATATTAAGAGCTTCGGTCTTGAAAATGAAAGGAACTTGGGATACTTACTTGGCCTTAGTGGAGTTTGCATATAATAATAGCTATCAGGAAAGTATAGGCATGGCTCCTTTTGAAGCGTTATATGGAAGGAAGTGTAGATCACCGATATTTTGGGAGAAAACTGGAGACAAGAATTTTAGACCCTGAAATTATTAAAGAGACAGCAAGAGAAGACAAAGCTGATATATGAGAACTTAAAGGTTGCCTAGAGCAGACAGAGAAACTATGCAGACCAGAGAAGATCAGAATTGAAGTTTGATGTGGGTAACTTTGTATTTCTGAAAATGTCACCATCTAAGGGGATATCCAGATTTGGAATAAAAGGAAAATTGAAGCCACGATTCATTGGCCCCTTTGAGATTTTAGAGAGGATTGGAGAAGTGGCCTACAGATTGGCACTGCCACCAAACTTGGTAGAAGTACATGATGTATTTCACATATCAATGCTCAAAAAATATGTCCACGATCCTACACATGTAATCGAGTTCGAGCCCTTGGCAATTGACAAAGACTTATCCTACGCTGAGGAGCCGATATAGATTTTGGACCGGAAGGAGCAAAGGCTACGTTCAAAAACAATCTCCATGGTAAAGTTATTTTGGAAGAATCACGCACCTGACGAAACAACTTGGGAATGAGAAGAAGAAATCCTGAGCAAGTATCCCCATTTATTTACTTAAGGTTTGTAACTTCATTTAAATTTTGAGGACAAAATTTTCTTAAATAGGGGAGAATTGTGAGATTCCAAACCCAAAAAAACACATGGTAATCAGGGACTTGTGAGCTCTTATAGGCCAGAGTTGATGTTGGAGGCCGGAGTGGCCATAAACCACTTGAAGGCCGGAGTTGATGTGAAGGCCGAAGTTGAATGTTGAAGGAGGAAGTTGATGTGAAGGCTGAAGTGGAATGTTGAAGGAGAAAGTTTATGTTGGAGGCTAGAGTGGCTATAAACCACTTGAAAGCCGGAGTTGATGTGAAGGCCGAAGTTGAATGTTGAAGGAGAAAGTTGATGTTGGAGGTCGGAGTGGCCATAAACCACTTGAAGGCCAGAGTTGATGTGAAGGCAGAAGTTGAATGTTGAAAGAGGAAGTTGATGTGAAGGCCGAAGTTGAATGTTGAAGGAAGAAGTTGATGTGAAGGCCGAAGTTGATGGTATGTGTGATGAAGGCTGAAGTTGATGTGGTGTGTGATGGAGGCCGAAGTTGATGTGGTGTGTGATGCGGGTTGAAGTTGATGACGATAAGGTGATGGCTGATGTAGGTGAAGGGTCGGAGTTGATGAAGGATGGAGTTGATGATGGATGGAGTTGATGGTGGCAAGAGTTAATGACGGCCGGAATTAGGGATATTGACTGAAGTTATAAATGTTGACTGAAATTGTGTCATCGTTGACCGAAAATTTGAGGATGAAATGTTGACTGGAATTATGTGGTTGTTGACCAAAAATTTGAGGATGAAATGTTGACCCAAAATTGGTTTCGTTGACCGGCAAAGGGCTGAAATTTTGAAGTAAAATGCTAATCGGCTTTTGAGAAAACAAATACTGGACAGCTTTTGCTGGCGTGTTTTGGTAGGCACCTCACCAGGCTGCTTGAAGTTAGATTTGCCTAACATCTTAAGTTGCCGGCCTGCCTTTAAAGGCAAATCTGTCGAGCAGCATTTTGAAGAGGAAATTGCCAGACAGCTTTGCTGGCCTGTTGTGAGAACTAATGCTGGGCAGCTTTAAGGATGGGAAAACAACTGGAGTAGATTAAAATTGAATTAAGATCGATCTTAAAATCTGCCAGAGTACCCGTTGACCCTTCCAACTGCCCAGAGTAGGTAAACCAGTCCTACCTACCTCGTTGACCTTCTAGAAAAAAAAAGTACAAGCAGGTGACTTACCCCAATTACTCCCACCTAATCCATTCTCTATAAATACTGAACTCCTAATCTGAAAAAGAAGTTAGAAAGTCTGTGCAAGAAGAAGTTAGAGCCGTAGAGGAAAAGGGAACCTTAGGCCAGTTGGAGTGAAAGAATTTGAAAATCGGGCAAGTGTACCTCTATTTTCAAGTTTAAATTGTAAGAATGTTTTAATGCAAGTATACTTTGGAATTTGTTTTCTATAACATTGTTTTGACAAGTATAAGTTTCATTACGAAGCATGCATGAATCTGAACTAAGTTTCACGTTTTGTAAATTCCTGACTCTGGTTCATGTTTAGCACATGCTTTATTGTTCAAATTACAACTGGAATTGCCTTGCATGAAGATAGCTCTCCACATTGATTTTTATATGCTGGCCCATGTTTTTGTTCATTTTATGACCGGATTACTCTGCATGGAAATCCTGTATGGAAACTAAAATGTTAAAAGGGTGAAGGTCTTTTGAATATTGACCGGAGCATAGATTGTGTGAACTATGAAATTGGCCTTGAAAATATGATGAAATTTGTTTGAACCTTGAATAAGTGCTTCAGACCTAAAACTGTGAAGCAGTTAGATAAGGTTTTCCGGTATGCCTTAGAAAGTTACGGTAGTAATCAATGGTAACTTCATCTATGAAGTGATACGTGGTCCGCCCCTTCTTGGGACATAAAGAGAGGATAGAGATATGGAACTTTGGACCATGAATTTTGAATGGAAATGGAAATAGATATGATTATCGAACTATGGCCTTTGATTGTGTGGAGTGAACACAATCTACCATTGATTACTCTCCCACTTGGCTGGTAGGGTCTACTAGCTTAGGTCCCCTTGGAACAATGAAAATGACATGGCATTATGAACATTAACCCTGTACATAAACTTCGGAATTTAATATTGCACTAAGAGCTTCGGATTTGACGTTGGACTTTGTATTTCAAAAATTGACATTAAAAATATAAAATTATGTACTCTGGAGTTTTGCACCTAACTGTGAACTTTGAAAATTGACATCGGATTTGGAACTTCAGAATCGGCATCCATGATGAAACTCGGTATTTCCTATAACTGTGTTATTGCATTCATGATTTATATTGCATGTTTTTGGTGCCTTGTTGAGTTTCGGCTCACTCTATTATAATTTTTTCCTTCCAGATGAAATAGTAGAATTAATACCGGATGAGTAAGAATAGACAAAGTTTAGCCAGGAGGAATTTTGGAATCAGAGAGCCTGGTGAAGATTTTTGAGGATTTTAATAGTGTTGAATGTCTTTATCCAAACTATGAATGAATGAATGACTATGCTTCCAACTTCCGCCGTTAACTTTTGGTTGTAATCAGGGTTTAGAATGGCATCTCTGTACGAACTTGGTTGAATGAAATGAAATGTTAAAAGAATTGGAGCCATGAATATTACATGGCGTTGGATGGTCCTGTGGTTGTGTTGTGAGTATATATATATATATAAAGTCCACATTTGGTACGCTTGCTTGTGTTGGATCAGTTTGGACCGTCTCCCTTGATTTCTTTATCTTTGGACTTAGCTTCGGATGAATTCTGATGGGAGAATTTTTGAAGTATATATAAAAAAAAAAATCCGCTCCGTCATAGCTCAGTAATGTACCATTAAGCAAAAACATGCATAATTATAGCTTTAAGATGAATTCAACAAAACCAGGTGAAAGTATGATGCATACGAAAACGTAAACTGGCCGAACGTAAATTCATGAAGACAAACCACCAATTCAAAGCTTAAGTCCAAAATTAAACTTTTTCGCTTTCAAAACCAACTAGATTTTAAGCCTGCAATTACTCAGTCATCATAATTCGAAATCGGTTACATTTTAGGCCTGTAGCTACTCGGTCATCATGATAAAAAATGGCTACATTTTATGCTTGCAACTACTTGGCCATCATGATTAGAAACGGCTACATTTTTGTCCTGTAGCTACTCGGCCATCATGATCAGAAACGGCTACATTTTAGGCCTGCAACTACTCGGTCATCATGGTTCGTTTCTTCAAAATTTGAGCTTCTAAAAGTCCAAAAATCTTAATGAGCAAAAGTACGGAGATCTTTAAAGACATGCTTACATTTGTATTTAGTAACAACATGCAACATACAAACTCTTTAATTATCTAGCGATTTTTGGTCGAAATTAAATATGCAGATAACCTCTCCATGCACATAACTTAAACTTGCCAATTCTTTTACCATAAACCGGTCTTAATAAATAAAAGAGATTTTAACATCATTTGAGCATAAATCATGGAACAAAATTGCATATGCAAAATGTCATTCATGTGCTGAACATAATACTCCTTCATAAACATGAGAAAGCGATCATCAGGATATATTTTATGTAGAACAAAACCGAGAAGAGCATAAAAACAATAATGCTTAACATGAATTTAAAACACTTGTACACTTGCCTGGAATCTGATCTATGAACTCCCTTACTTGGATTTGGCCTGAAGTTCTTTTCCTCATGCTTTACTCACAAATTGCCCAACTTCTATCCTAATTCTTAAGTTCAGTATTTATAGACATTAAGGTTGGGGGTAGTAGATGGGGGCAAATTAATTATTTCGTACTTGTTTTCTTACTTATATTTTTCTTTCTAGAAGATCAACGGAGTAGGTGGGAGTAGCTCACCTACTCTAATTTGGCTAGTCAAATTCCAATCAAAACCGGCCAATAAGTCAATTCGGTCAACTATTTTAGTTTGGTCAATTCTTTCATTTCGACAACATTTTATCCCCGGCTTCCTTTCCAAAAATCCTCTTGAAATTCCTCTTTGAAAATCCTCTCCGAAAATTTCTCTCTAAGTTCCTCTCCGGAATTCCTCTCTGGAATTCCACTCCGAAAAATGGCCTCCAAAAGTCGTCTCTGGATTTCTTCTCTAGAAAATCATCTCCAGAAAAATCGTCTTTGGAAAATCATCTCCGGAAATTATCTCTGAAAAAATCGTCTCCGGAAAAATCATCTCTGGAAATCGTCTCACAAAACTATCTTCGAAATATTGTTTTCGAAAACCGCCTCCGGATTATCTTGCCATTTGAACTGGTCAATTATATGCTAAATCCAGTCAACCTTTCATAACCGGTTGGATAGAAAACTGATCCTTACAATTCTCCCCCACACATAAAATTTCATCCTCAACATTTGTCAAAATAAATATATACATATCAATACCTTAAGGAAACAATTGGGGATACTTGCTTCGGATTTCAAACTCATGTTCCCAAGTAGCTTCTTCAGTAGAGTGATTCTTCCCAAGTAGTCTTTGTTCGCAAGATCTGATCCCGTCAGTCTAAACTTTGCTCTGGCCCCTCAACGTACGATAGGTCTCCATCAGTAGTTAGATGCTCAAAATTAATTATATGGGCTGGACCATGGACATATTTTCGGAGCATTGATACATGAAACACTTCATAAACACTGGCTAAATTCGGAAGCAAGGCTAACCGGTAAGCCACTTCTCCAACCCTCTCTAATATTTCAAAGGGTCCAATGAACCTTGGCTTTAACTTTTCTTTTATCCCGAATCGAAATGTTCCTTTGGATGGTGATACTTTTAAAAATACAAAATCACCGACTTTGAACTTTAGCTTTGATCTCCTTTTGTCCGCATAGCTCTTTTGCCTGCTCTAGGCCACTTTTAAATTCTCATGAATCATTCTGACTTTCTTTGTTGTTTCCTTGATAATTTTCGGTCCAAGCAATCGCCTGTCTCCTGCCTCTTCCTAATGAATAGGCGATCGGCATTTTCTCCCATAAAGAACTTCAAACAGAGCCATACCAATACTTACCTGGTAACTATTATTATAGGCAAACTCTGCAATGGATAAATAATTATCTCAACTTTTCTTCATATCTAATACTGAGGTCCTTAACATATCCTCCAAAATCTGAATAGTTTGTTCTGATTGGCCATCAGTCTAGGGATGACACGCCGTACTACATCTCAATTTTGTTCCCAACTCGTTATGCAAGCTTCCCAAAATCTAGAAACAAACCTTAGATTTCGGTCTAACACAATCATTGTAGGTATACCATGAAGTCTGACAGTCTCATTCATATACAGCTATGCCAATTTATCACAGGAATACATAGTCCTAATTGCCTGAAAATGGGCTAGTTTAGTCAGTCGATTGATGATGACCCAAATAGTGTTGTGGTTCTAGGGGGTTCTTAGTAATCCCGATACAAAGTCCATTGTAACATCTTCCTATTTTCAATTTGGGATAGGCATAGGTTGTAACAACCTAGATGACTTTCTCCTTTTAGCTTTTAGCTACTGGCAAACAAGACATCTTTCCACATAAGCTACAATGTCTCTTTTCATATTTCTCCACTAAAATCTCTTTTTCAAATCATGATACATTTTATTAGTCCCCAGATGAATTGCATATTGGGATCGATGAGCTTCATTTAAGACTTTCTCCTTCAATTTCTTATCGTTCGGCACGTATAATCGGTGCTTAAACCTCAGAACTCCATCAGTACGAACATTAAAATAAATCCAGGAGTCTTTACTCAAATCTGCAATAATATTCATAAGAAAAAGATCATTTACATGTTTCTTTTTAATTTCTTTTAGTATCTCCGGCTAAATCTGAAGATATGCTAGGATCATCCGATTACCTCGAACATATCTTTGAATATCCCACTACTTCAAATAATCCAATACTTCCATCTGTTTTATTTGTAGATTCGCCACAAGGCTTGACCTTGGCTTAAAGCATCAGTTATTATATTAGCTTTCCCGGGCTCATATTGAATCTCATAGTCATAATCTTTTAGAAAATCAAGCCACCTTCGTTGCCTCATATTTAATTCTTTTTGTGAAAATAAATATTTTAAACTTTTATGGTTAGAATAAACAAGAAAAATTTCATCATAGAGATAATGTCTACAAAATTTTAATGCAAACACCACTGCAGTTTGTTCTAAATCATGAGTTGGATAATTTCTTTTGTGATCCTTTAACTGTCGAGATTCATAGGCAACTACCCTTCCATGTTGCATTAAAACACAGGCAAGTCCAGACTTTGTGGCATCGCAGTAAAGAACCATTCCTCCAGATTCATTCGGAATTGTTAGAATCGATGCAAAAGTCAGCCGATCCTTTAGCACTTCAAAACTCTGATCACACTCCGTACTCCATTCAAACTTAATATCTTTCCTTGTCAGCTGGGTGAGTGGCATGGCAATTCTGGAAAAGTTTTCCACAAACCTTTGATAGTATCTAGCCATGCCAAGAAAACTCCGTACCTTAGTCACAGAAGTTGGTCGATTCTAATTTACTACGGCTTCCACCTTCTTTGGGTAGACCGAAATTCCCTTCCTAGAAATGATGTGGCCTAGAAATCTTACTTCTTCCAACCAAAATTCACACTTATTTAGTTTTGTGAATAACTGATGTTCTTGAAGGGTTTGGAGCACGATCCTCAAATATTCCTTATGCTCTTCATAATTTTTAGAATAAATAAGAATATCATCAATAAAGACTATTACAAACTTGTCCAGATAAGGCCAAAAGACTCGGTTCATTAAGTCTATAAATGCAATTGGAGTATTTGTTAACCCAAATGGCATTACTACAAACTCATAATGCCCATAAATTGTTTGGAATGCTATCTTTGCTACATCTTCCTTTTTAATTCGGAGCTGATGATAACCGGATTTGAGGTTAATCTTTAAGAATACACAAACTCCTTATAACTGATAAAAAAGGTCATCAATTTTTGGCAAAGGATACTTGTTTTTAATTGTAATCTTGTTCAGTTCCTAGTAATCTACACATAATCTCATAGTTCCATCTTTTTTCTTGACAAACAAGACCGGCACACCCCATGGGGACACGCTCGGCCTAATAAAACCTTTATCCAGTAATTCTTATAATTTCTACTTTAGCTCCTTTAGTTCGACCGGTGCCATTCTGTATGGTGTCTTAGATATCGGCATCGATCCTGACACAAGCTTAATTTCAAACTCTATCTCCTAATTGGGTGGTAATATAGACGATTCTTCAGGAAATCTGTCCTCAAATTCACATACTATAGGAATCCCTTTGGCTAACACTCCTCGATCCTCAGTCACACTAGTATAGGCTAGATAAGCCTGGCATCCATTCCTTATTAAGTGCTGGGCATGAATGGCCAAAATAAGAATACACTAGTATAGGTTCCTCGCTAAAGTTGGCACTTGAGCCTGCCTGACTAGAAGTCCTTCCCCTGAAAAACTCCTCCTTTGCCAACTCCTTCTCATAAATAATAACCCTATCTAATATTTCTCCATAAGTAACTAATTTCAGTGTTGATAGATACTTCCCGATATCGTCCCTTAATCCCTGAGAAAACCTTCTAGCCTTTCTTTCTTTGTCTTCCACCATATACAGAGCATAACGAAATAACTCCGTAAATTTTGCATCGTACTGGGCCATGGTACGAGTGCCTTGTCTTAATCGTAAGAACTCATCTTCCTTCTACCTACAAAGACTGCCAAAAAAATATTTCTCCAAAAATGCTCCCTCAAACATACCCCAAGCGATTTCATTTTTTGGCATCCCAAATACTCTTTTCTACATTTCCCACCAATGATGGGCCTCTCCCCCTAGCTTATGGGTGGCAAACAAAACCCTATATTCAGCCGGACATTTAATGACTACAAACACCTTCTTTAGTCGTTGGATCCATGTGTTCGCCTTCGCTGGATCAGGTTCCCCTGAGAATTCTGGAACTCACTAATTAGTGAAGCGATCATACACTGATGTTTCCTGGTTATTGGGGACTGGGGCTAGTACTGGAGCCAAGTTTTGTGGTGCCAGGGCTTCTATGACATTGGTCATACTATATAATAAATTCAAATACTTTGCCTCCTGGTCCGAAAGATTGTTAGTACGAACAGTCCATCTTCCTTTATTTGACATTCTTCCAGCTAACACTTCAACATCTGGAAAAGAAAATGATTCGATTAGATTATTGGCCCTAGTCATGGCTAACACATGACACTCTTAGACATAATGTCTTGATCCTACTTAGTGCCAGCCTACTTTGTCAAACCAGAATGGTCAAGTCTAATCAATTTAGCTTATACCTTTATCTGTCCATTTGTTCAAACTTAACCTATCCTAAACTTCCGCAATACCATTTGTGACAGAATGGGTCATAAATCCCGATGACCACCGTCAATAATCCTACATACGTACATAATACCCAGGACCGTACACATTTTATGAAGGCATAAATATATATAAGAAAACTTAAAGTTGAATACTTTTATTTTCTTTCTTCATTTTTTCTCTTTTGTTCACGCATAGGATTAATGGCCAAACTTTTTAAGTTGGCCCCCAAGTTGGCCGGCTAAGGTTCTTGGTTAGCCTTATCTTGACAGGCCAGAAAACAAGGTTGATCGGCTTTAATGCGGAACAGAAGACAAGCGAGATGCCACTAAAGACCAAATTTCATGAACTATAAAATTTTATGGAAGCGTCTAAATACTCGTTTTATTTACATAGCAAGCCCATAATACAAAATTCCCAAAATACATCCCAAAATACATCAAATCAGCTCAGAATTTCGCTACATCAAGCCAGCACGATCATCCAGCCTAGCTAGTCCGCCCAGCTCTATTCCTTTTTGTCCGTCATAAATTCCTACTCCTCTGAAGGTCATAAAATAACAAGGAGTGAGCAATTGCTCAGCAATGTACCATTAAGCAAAAGCATGCATAGTTGCAATTTTAAGACGCAGTCAACAAAACCAGGTGAAAGTATCATATATACAGAAACATAAACTGCCCGAAGGTAAATTCGTGAAGACAAACCACTAATTCAAAACTTAAGTCTAAAATTAAACTTTTCCGCTTTCAAAACCGGCTACATTTTAGGTCGGTAGCTACTCGGCCATCATAGTTCGAAAACTGCTACATTTTAGGCTTGTAGCTACTTGGCCATCATGATCAGAAATGGTTACATTTTTGGCCTACAGCTACTCGGCCATCATGATCAGAAACTGCTACATTTTTTGCCTACAGTTACTCGGCCATCATGGTTCATTTTTTCAAATTCTGAGCTTCTAAAAGTCCGAAGATCTTAATGAGAAAGAGTCTGGAGATCTTTAAAGGCGTGCTTACATTCGTGTTTAGTAATAACATGCAACATGCAAACTCTTTAATTATCTAGTGATTTCGGGCCGAAATTGAACATGTAGATAATCTCTCCATACACATAACTTAAACTTGCCAATTCTTTTATCATAGACTGATCTTAATATACAAAAGAGATTCTAACATCATTTGAGCATAAATCGTGGAACAAAATCGCATATGAAAAACGTCATTCATGTGCTGAACATAATACTCTTTCATAAACATGAGAAAGCAATCATCATGATATATTTTACCTGGAACAAAACTGAGAAGAGCATAAAAACAATAATACTTAACATGAATTTAAAACACTGGTATACTTGCCTGGAATCTGATCTATGAACTCCCTTACTTGGATCTGGAATGAGGTTCTTCTTTTCCTCGTGCTTTACTCACAAATTGCCCAACTTTTATCATAATTCTTAAGTTCAGTATTTATAGATGTTAGGGTTGGTGGTAGTAGATGGGGGCAAGTTAACTGCTTCGTATTTCTTTTTTTACATATATTTTTCTTTCTAAAAGGTCAGCGGAGTAGGTGGGAGTAGGTCACATACTCTGATTTGGCCAGTCAAACTCCAATCAAAACTGGCCAATAAGTCAATTCGGTTAACTATTTTAGTTTGGTCAATTCTTTTATTCCGGACAACATTTTATCCTTGCTTCCTTTCTAGAAATCCTCTTTAAATTCCTTTCCGAAAATCCTCTTTGGAATTCTGCTCTAAATTCCTCTCTAAGTTCCTCTTCAAAAATCCTCTCCCGAATTTCTCTTCAGAAATCCTCTCTCGAATTTCTCTCCAGAAATCCTCTCCATGTTCATCCCCGGAATTCCTCTCTATGTTCTTCTCCGAAAAATGGCCTTCGGAAGCGGTCTTCAGAAAAATCATCTTCGAAAAAATCGTCTTCAAAAAAATCGTCTCCGGAAACCGTCTTCAAATTATCCTGCCATTTGAGCTGGTCAACTATATGCTAAATGCGGTCAACCTTTCGTAAGCAAGTTGGCCGAAACGATATCTAAATCTCATAAGCAGTCAACTATATGATATATTTTATTTGTCCCTGGATGAATCGTATACTAGGATCGATGAGCTTTTTTCAAGATTTTTTCTTTCAACTCCTTATCATTCGGCACACACAAACGATATCTAAATCTCAATACTCCATCAGCTTGGACATTAAAATCAATTATGGAGCTCTTATTTAAATCACCAATAATATCCATAAGGAAGGAATCATTTACCTACTTTTCTTTGATCTCATTTATCATCTCTGGTTGAATCTGAAGGTACGATAAAAGCATCCAGTTACCTCGAATGTACCGTTGGATATCACATTGCTTCAAATACTCCAACATTTTCATCTGTTTAATCTGCAATCTTGCCACATAGCCTAATCGGTGGCTCAATGCATCTGCAACCACAGTAGTTTTCCCAGGTTTATACTGAATCTCACAGTCACAATCCTTCAGAAAATCAACCCATCTCTTCTGCCTCATATTGAACTCCTTCTGCGAGAACAAATACTTTAAACTTTTTTGGTCAGAATATATAAAAAATTTCTCACCATAAAGATAGTTTCTCCAAATCTTCAAGGCAAATACAACCACAACTATTTTTAGATCATGAGTTGGATAGTTCTTTTCATGCACCATCAGTTGTCTAGACCCATAAGCCACTGCTTTGCCATTTTGCATCAATACACAACCTAAATCTACCTTAGAGGCATCACAATATACTTCAAACCCACTTGATCCCTCTGAAATAGTTAGCACCGGAGTGATCGTTAGGCAGTCCTTCAGCTCCTAGAACTCTTATTGCATTCCTCAGTCTAATTAAACTTGGCCTCCTTCTTCGTCAACTGAGTTAAGGGCATAGAAATTCACAAAAAATTCTCTACAAATCGCCTATAATACCCTGCCATGCCAAGAAAACTCCAGACTTCGGTTACTGAAGTAGGCCTATCCCAGTTAATAATGGCCTTCAACTTCTTTAGGTCCACAGAAATGCCACCATTCGAAATCACATGCCCCAAAAATATCACTTCCTCATGCCAAAACTCACATTTCTTTAGTTTAGCATACAGTTTCTCGTCACAAAGCACTTGGAGTACCATCCTCAAATGAGTTTTATCTTCTTCGTGATTCTTAGAATATATCAAAATGTCATAAATAAACACCACTACAAACTTATCTAGATATGGCCGGAATACCCGATTTATCAGGTCCATAAAAGTAGTAGGAGCATTTGTAAGACCAAATGGCATCACAAGAAATTTGTAGTGGCTGTTTCTAGTCCAAAAAGCTATCTTTTCCATATCATCCTCCTTAATCCTCAACTGATGATATTCGGACCTCAGATTAATCTTCAAAAACACCCGAGATCCTTACAATTGGTCAAATAAATCATCAGTACTCGGTAATGGATATTTATTTTTAATCGAGATCTTGTTCAGTTCACGATAATCCACAGACAATAGTAAGGACCCGTCTTTCTTCCTCACAAATAGTACCGATGCATCCCATGGAGATACACTCAGTCTAATAAAGCCTTTGTCTGACAATTTCTGCAATTGAAATTTCAATTCTCTCAGTTCAGTCGGTGCCATACAGTATGGGGCTTTAGAAATCAGACTAGCACCAGGAATAACCTTAATCTCAAATTCAATCTCTCGATGAGGGGCGACCTAGACAACTCCTCTGGAAACACATCCTTAAAATCACATACAACCAAAATATCTTTTGCTGGCACATTGTGACTCCCAATGGTGCTGGGATATGCTAAATAAGCATGGCATTCACTTTTCATCAATTGCTTATCATGTAAAGCCGAAATCAATGCAGGCATCTCCTTCTTCCTAATGCCTTGAAAAAAGAAGGATTCAACTCCAAGAATATCAAAACACACCCTTTTAAGAAAACAAACAATACTGGCATAAAATTTAGCTAGCCAGTCCATTCTCAAAATAATATCAAAATCATACATATTCAACAATACCAAATCCACCATCAAATGCATCCCATTCACTTCAACCATACACTCTGGATACATAACATTAGTAATTATTAACGATCCGGTAGGTGTCGATATAGCCAAAATATAATCTAAAATTCTCAGGGTGGATACAATATAACATGCAAATTATAGGAAAATAAAATAGTGCGCAGATCCAGAATCAAATAAAACAGAAGCTAAAACTCCACAAATAAGAAGGGTACCTTCCACCACGTTCATGGATGCTTCAGTATCCTATACAGTCACTGCGAATGCTTTAGCCGAAACAGTAGGCTTCTTTGCTTCCAGCCTCTTTGGTAGTGGACAATCTTTAATCAGGTGGCCCTGCTGTTCGCATCTAAAACAAGCCCCCGTCACTTTATGACAAGGATACCCTGTATGTTTCTTCCCATAGAGAACACAGTCAGCCCCTGATGCCTGAGAACTAGTTATCGACTGAACTTCAATGATGCCCTTCCCTTTTGTAGCCGTCTTTACATTTTTAGAGGGCCTTGAGGGTCCTACATTCGATCCTGCACTATAACTTGTCCAGCTAGCCGCCTTCTTAGCAAGGAACTTTTGAGTCTCCAACTCCTTCTCAAAAATCAGTGCCTTATCCAAGATCTCCGCATAAATCTGAAGTTTCCAGGTCACCAACTGTCTCCTAATATCATTCCTCAATCCTTGCTGAAACTTTTTAACTTTCCTCCATTCGTCTTCAGCAATGTACGGGGCGTATCGGGATAATTCAGTAAATTTTGCATCATATTCTGCCATGGTATAGTTCTCCTGCTTAAGCCGTATAAATTCCTGTTCTTTTTGATCCTGGAGACTAGAGGGAAGGTACTTTTTCATAAAATCTTTTTCAAACATTTCTTAAGTAATATCATTATTGGGCACTCCCAATGCCATTTTCTTCATGGCCTACCAGCTATTCGTTTCACCCTTTAACTTGTATGCCGCAAAGGTAACCCTTTCTCGATCAGAGTATTGGATTACCATAAAAATATTTTTCATCCTCCGTATCCAAATATCCGTCTTTATCGGATCTAGTACTCCCAAAAATTCAGGTGTTCTCTTCATTGTGAACTTATCATAAGCCATCGAGGCCGAATTTACTAAAACCGGCTCGAGTGCAAGGACCGAAGCTATGTGATGCTACTTCATCGATTCTATAATTGTTGTCATCCTTCCCAACAAGTTCAAGTATTTGGTCTCACGATTCGGGGGAATACTAGCACCTCCATAATTATTTCTTCTACCCCTTCTACTTACCATTTAATATCTTGTAACCAAAAATATTACAATATTAATAGACCTTAAGAAATCAGATTAAAGGGAGGGGTTAATAATAACTCAATAAAATTCAGGACTAGCCTAAGGGCTAACACCTAAACACTCTATCTAATCCTAACAATCCTTAACCTATTCCTACTTAACTTAAACCTAACCTTCTGCTTTAAGATCGATCCATCCTAAGGCGTTTCTTTTATCTGATACCAATTATGACGGAACGGGTCACTTTCCTTTAATAACCTTTGTCAATAAATAGATAAATTAATGGCTATAATAAAATAATATAAATATCTACTAAAAATCGGGCAAAATTTTCTCTAAAATTGGATAAAAACCTATACAAACAACTCAAAATTTACATAACCTGGACAAGCATACAGAGAAAAGACTTCCACAGATATTCACAACATAACACAGGATCATTCAAACGCCATATAAAAGTTTATATCCATGGCTCCAACACAACACATCCTATCAACTATTTCGAGTTCAAAAGAGAGATGCCATCTAGGAACTTGAACAAATCCAAAATCAACACGCGAAAGCAATACTAAATCCATAAGATAATCCTGTGGAAGAAAAAAGTAGTATCTCAATATAAAATTTAACATGTCATGACTATAAATACGTAATTTCATCCACAAAATTAGATATTTACATTCACTATTATCAAATTTCAAAAGTTCTTCAAAAGACTTTAAGGCTCCACAAAGCTTCGTTAACTAAGTCCTTCCTTCACTCCTACTCATTAGGCAGCAGCTCTACTGTCTCAATTGGAGGGGGCAAAAACAAATAGGGCGAGTTGAAACCCAGTAAAGTACCATAAAAACATGCATGTTCAGTGGAGGAAAGAACATGGTTTAATTAAAAAGTGGGGATATAGGGAAGATATAAGAAAACATGAAACAATATGAAAACATGAATTTGGAAACAAAAATCTTATTATTGTTTCTTTTATCTTTTCTCATCTTAGCAATAAAACATGTAAAAAATCATAAATCGAGTCGAACTTTGCATTATTCTTTAAATTGCTTCTAGTTTCTGAAGGGACCCAAGCTAGCAGACCCTACTAGCCTAGGGGTGAATAATCGGGGGTAGATTGTATTCACTCCACACAATCAAAGGCCAGACTCAGAACAGTAACATTCCTTCTAACGGGATGATCTATGATATTGGCTTCCAAAGGTAGATCAGACTCATATTCTACCCACCAATGTTAACGCCCCGAGAAATGGCGAATCACGTATCACTCCATAAATGGAGTTATTTTTTAGTACAATCGTAATATTCTAAGGCATGTCGGAGAACCCTACCTGACTGAATAACAATCCTAGGTTCGATTTCTTACTGATTTAACTGAACTGAAGGTATCCTTGTTCTCATTTCTTAGTTCTTAGCTTATTATGCCTCAAGGACCATTCAAATTCATATAATCAAACCTTCAAATAGCTTCAAAAGTTCTCAATAATTTAACAGTATAGTTAAATGTAAAATTTCTAGATAAAAATCGTTTGATATGCTCTAACAAATCACCAAATAATATTTATATCTCAAGATTTAAGATTTATAAATATCAAATCCCAAATTTTTGTTCTAGGATTTCATGTGAAGTTTTCAGACGAAAATCGAACCTAAATCTTGAGCCAAATCACAGAATCAAAGCTTTAAATCATAATACATATACATAAATATAAAATTTAATCCAAAAGTCATGAGAAACATGCAACATTCGTAACAAAGCTTAGGGAATGATGGTTTTAGAGCATAAATGTCAAAGTGGAGATATTTAAAAGTGGCAAAAATGGAAAATGGAATTTGAGGTACACTTACCTTAACTTGATTTATCGATTTCCTTACTCTGATAGGATTGAAAGTGGCTAAAATCTCCTCTTCTTCCCCTTTTTCCTTCTCCCTCATTCTCCTTCATATTTTGTCGTGCCCTTATATCTTTTTTACTCTCCTTACCCTATTTAAAAGATTAAAAATAAGTCGGTGGCTTGAGCACCATTCAGGCATCCTTCGAGTGCTAGATTCTGTTAAATGCGCTTGAGTTGCACCTTGAGCCTACTCAAGCGCCAAACCTGTTTTCCTCCCTTTTTGCTTCCGGCAATGATTTTTCTTATATCCCAAGCCTAATTTTAATCATTATTGATTTAAGCATCTCCTAATTATCATGTTTTGAAATCGAAACCTCATAGTGTGGCTCCACTTGAATATACTTTTTGTTGGAATGTCGTTTTAGGATTTCTTTCTCTTTCTCTTGACCTCTTTTGATTTGGGAGAGTTGAATTTGTAGTCGGGTTTCTAACCGTCCAATCATCTCCAAAACCATTACCTATGTTGAAAGGCATTTCGTGATAGTGGTTGTAGGGCATTAATTTTGAGTGTAACGACCATCCGAATTAATGAAAAAACCATCTCACTGTTAATGTGAGAACTATTTTGATCATTTTTTAATCGGGCCATTTACCAATACATTATTATCCAATGGTTAATAATAACCATTCGTCAGGATTAAATACTCTATTTAATGCCCTGTGGAGCCATTATTCTGTTGACCCATTCAGTTTAATGTTTCATTATTTTGGTCATTGACACTTAAGCCTTACTTCAACTTCAGGTTGGGCCAACTTATTTTGGGCCATACCCAAAACTAGCCCCCAAACTTGTAGCTTTAAATTCGAACTGTAAAGTATGTCATTGATGGAAAGCTAGCTGAGTAGTCATTCATGCCAACTGTGCGCACCTCTACTGCGAATCCTCTACTAATTGGAGGTCATGTTTGCAGGATTTTATTCTCTATTATTACCTACCATGATTTGATGCTTATATGAGTATTTATTTCCTTATTGGTTGGGCTCTTGCCTTAGCTATAAGTTGAGAGTCATTCTCCAAACTGCATCCAAGAATGTCTTCCTTTCTGATCGGTCGCATGTCACTGTGACGGAATGGATTTTTTTATCCTCCATCAATAACAAATAACTAATGCCCAAAAATATAAATATCTGTAGAAAATTGGGTAGAGTTTTCTCTAAAATTAGTCAAAAACCTAATACAAATAACTTGTATTTTTAACAATCTGGACAAGTATACAAACAATAAACTTTCACATTCATTCATCAACAAACATAGGATCAACAAAACACTATAACATCCATGGCTCCAAGATAATATAACCTATCCACTATCTCGGTTCAAAAGGGAGATGCCATCTGTGACTTGTACAAATCCAAGAGCAAATAGTGGAAGCAGAACTATGTCCATAATATGAATTTGCAGAAGCATACATACTATTCCATCAAAATTTATAACATATTATGACATACATATACAATATCCATCCACAAAATTTGATAATTACATTCAAGCTAACCAGGCTCCCAAAATAGGCTTTGAAGCTCCCAAAATAGGCTTTGAAGCTCCCAAAATATCTTCTTGACTAGGCTTTATCTACTCCTACTTGTCTGGTATCAACTCTACGGTCTCATTTGGAGGGGAGAAAAACAGAAAAGTGAGCCGAAATCCAGTAAGGTACAGTAAAAAATGCAAATATAATACTTTTATATAGAATGTAAGTACAGATAAGTAGAAATATAAAAATATCCAAAGAATAGAGAAATACATGAAAACAGAAGACTCTACAATTATGTAAAACATGCTTTGGAAATCATAATTTAGTATAACAGATATCAAAAATTAGAAACCAATATTAAACTTTGTAAATTCTAAAAATCTAACTTTACTATTCGAAGGACCAAACTAGCAGACTCTATTAGCCAATGGAGCGAATAATCAAGGATAGATTGCGTTACGCACACAATCAAGGCTAGAAACAAAACAAAAATATCCCTTCTCGCAGGATCGGTATGGATTACCCCTCGAAGGTGGGTCAGAATAGGAATTTTTACCCTCTAGGTTAACACTCTGAGGAAGGGCGGACTACGTACAACTCTATGGTTGGAGTTATCCTTGATTATCACTATAACGTTCTAAGATATACCGGAGAACCTTACCTGACTAAATAATAGTCGTAGGTCCCATTTCTTATTAACTTACTTAACTGAAACATTTGACTGACTTGCTTAACTGAATTACTCAATGAAAATACTCAACTGGAATACTTAATTGAAGGGATTCTTGCTTATATTCTTACATTCTTTACTTATCATGCCTCAACGGCAAGTCAAATTTTTTCAGATAACCCTTCAGTTAGTTAAAAAATTCACAATAATTTAGCAGTACAGTTTCATGTAAATTTTTCAGATAAAAATCAAAAATTGAACAATAACCTTTCACAAATTAACCTTCACATATCAAGATTTAAGGATTTTAAACATCAAAACTTTCAATTTTTGTTCTAGAGTTTTACACAAAATTTTCACACTTAAATCAAACTCCAAACATATGTTTATTCATGAAATCAATGCCATAAATCCAAATACATATACAAAATCTTGCATTTGAACCAAAAATTTCCAAATTTTTGAGTTAGGGTTTCACAATAACCTTCCAAACTTAAATCATACACTAAATACATATTTATTCATGAAATCGAAGCTATATGTTGTAATACATATAGCTAAACAAGAAATCTATCCGAATAATTAAGAGAAACACGCTTCATTTATATTAAATATGGAGGAAGAAGAGTTTAAAGTGTAAATACCATTTTAGAGATAATGAAAAGCGGTAAAAACGAAGAATAACGTCTGAAGTACACTTACTGTGACGGAACGGATTTTTTTTTTCAAAAGCTTCCGTCAAGACGGGAATAGGATTAATGGACTAAATTACAAGGCAAGACTTCTACAGAAATTTCGGTAGAGTCTCCTTTGTAATTGGATGAAACCCCAAAAATACACCCTGTATGATCAACTATTACAAGCACACAACTATCAATTATCCACAATTCTTCATACAACATCCATACACAGGATCATATGTGTCATCCATGGCAAGAATTTATAAAACCATTAACTACACTAACAGTTCAATAGCGAGATGTTGTCTAGGACCTATACAGTATATCCAAAAGTTTAGAGCGGAAGCTAAACTAATAATCTGTAGAAGCATAGTTTTTCCTTTTTACTATCATATACATCATATACGTTCTATACAAAATCCACATGTGCATGGTCATCCATAGACACAAGATCAGTATACAAAATCACATATCTAGTCAAGTCTTTATGTCAATAGGCTTTCCCAAAATGGCGCCAAAATGCTTCAGGTCCTCAAAGTTTTCAGAAATTTCTTTTAATAACTCTTTCTCGTTAGGCACTAACTCTATTGTCTCATCTGGAGGGGGAAAAAATAATAAAACAGTGAGCCAGGGCCCAACATGGTACATGCATATGAGCAGTAAAATAGTGATGCAGAACGTCATATAACTATACAGAAACAAAATGGTTAAACAAAATATAATCTAGGAAATAGAGAAAGCATACTTTGACGATATTAAATTTCAGAAATCAGAAATCAGTAATCGGTAATCGGTAAACGGTAATCAATAATCGGTATTCGGTAATCGGTAAATAGTAAACAATAATCGATACTCAGTGGATGGTAAACGGTAAACGGTAATCAATAATCGGTAATCGGTATAATA
This sequence comes from Nepenthes gracilis, assembly GCA_033239525.1. Taxonomy (NCBI): domain Eukaryota; kingdom Viridiplantae; phylum Streptophyta; class Magnoliopsida; order Caryophyllales; family Nepenthaceae; genus Nepenthes; species Nepenthes gracilis. The sequence goes on along the minus strand of BSYO01000003.1, from coordinate 19,307,024 downwards.
TATCGGTAACAGACCCTGCCAGTATACCCTACTAGCTGAGGGGGCAAATGAACGAGGATAGATTGTGTTCACTCCACACAATCCAAGGCCTATGACTGTAACAGAGGTAACCCATCTCGCGGGATCGGTACGGTATGCCACCCGAAGGTAGGCCAATAACTATGCTTTCCACTTGACCGTAACGCTCCAAGAAAGGGCAGACCACATATAACTCCATGGACAGAGTTATCATCGATTACCACCGTAAAGTTCTAAGGCATGCCGGAGAGCCTATCCGGACTCTAGTTAGTCCCGGATCCTAAATAATAGTAACAAAAATAACCACTTTATTAAAAACCTTTTTTCATAATTAGAGTTTCATAATTTACTTTCAGTTAATTTCAGAACGTACGGTAACGGTCTAAAAACTCCTTCAGTTTTACTTTAACAGTGCATGAAAATGTATTGGTATAAGTCCGTACAAATTTTCAAAAATAAATTATACTGGGAGCTTCATTTCAATGTCAATTAACTTTTATACAATAGGAGCTACGACTAAAAATCATCAAAACCCCTTCATTTTAGTACCTAGGGCTTCGCCAAAACTTTCGGACTCAAATCGATTACTAAACATGTGTTTATTTATGTAATTAATACCATAAATCCATAAACATATATTAAATCATGCATTTTAACCAAAAATTCCCAATATTTTCAAGCTAGGGTTTTATTACAAGCTTCCGGGACAAAATCGAACATAATTTACATGCTTATTCATAGAATCGAAGCCAAAACTTGCAATAAACATGGGTAAACACAAAATCTAACCGAACAATCGAAGGAAACATGCTTCATTTACTTTAATCATGCATCAACATCATTTTAGAGTATTTTTATCAACTTTAAACCGAAAAGAATCGGTAAAAACGAAAAACAACGTCCGAAGTACACTTGCCTTTGCTCGATCTACCGTTATTTTTACCGGGTGTGGATTGGAACAAGTGATTTCCCTTTCTTTTGTTCTCTTCTTCCTCTTCTTCTACTCCTTCGTGCGTGGTTTGCTCTCTCTCTCTCTCTCTCCCTATTCCTTTTTTCCCTTTATTTTATAACAAAAACAAAGTCAGCACGCGGGCAAAAGTCGGGGCAGCACTCGAGCGCCTCTCCAACGCGCGGCGAGCGCGGGGTTACTGCTAGGGGCTAGCTCGAGTGCGCTTGGGGCACAGCGAGCGGGCAGCCACTGGAAGTTGGTGCTCGCTGCAGCGCCTCGGGAACACAGCAGGCGCCACTCGGTTGCTTGCTGAACTCGGATATTTTTTCAACTTTTTACTTTCAACTATCATTTTTCACTACATGTTTGGCCTCTTAATGATATTTATTATTTTAATTACTTTTAATTTTCATGTTTTTGGTTCCGGGGACTCACACTCTCCCCCACTTAAAGAAATTTCATCCTCGAAATTAAATAAACTACATACCTCAAGAGAACAAGTGTGACGGACCGGCCACATTCCACCGTATGCGGCCGCCGTCAAGCCTAACCTTTTCAACAGATACGGTATAAATACTAACTAGGTGGAAATAAAAATTTTTCTTTTATATATATACTTTACATCACGTACACATGATCGCTTAAGGCCAAACTCCTTGAATTGGCCATCAAAGTTTAACCTCATACCTGACCGGCTAACATTAAGGTTGGTCGGACATGAAGACCTTGACATGAAATGAGATGCTACTAGGAAAGTCAACTTCATTTTCCCATATTGTAATTACGGAAACATACTAACATCCATTAATTCTTTTACAGCGGAAATGTTTTACAAGTCCTTCCTAAAATATCAAAAGAAAATACATCAATTCTTTTACTCCCTTGTTGATCAGCTCCGGCCAGCTATGGCGTCTAACTACACCACATGACTCTATTCAACTTCATCCTCCAAAAGCTTCTCATCATCTGAAAAACAGCAAGAGTGAGCTACAAAGCCCAGCAAGGTACCCACATGCAGAAAACATTAACATACATATAATCAGATCAAAGTAATATAAACTTAGCATACGAAAATCACCATATCATTTCTTCTTAAGTTCAGGAATCTTTGTTCTTATTCTTACTATCCTGTCTTCAGAAAATTCATAAAACTGTACCAAATTCTTATCATCTTTAGGGACCGGATGGGAGCGAAAAACATCGAGGAAGGGTTGTGTACTGCCCCACAACCTAAGGCCGTATCCTCCTATTATACTCCCAGAGGCGGGCGGTAATGCCTTTTACCCGGCATACGGGGCCGTAGTCTATAAGCCTTATGCCACCAGAAATTTCCCTGTAGTCCAGGGGCAGTCCTCGAGTGTCACTCCAATATCCTTCATCCAATTTTAACAGCAAGCTTAATGGAAACTTGGTTCTTAGTTCATATCTTTCGATGGCCATCTATGATAGTTCAAAAGTTGGAAGTCATAAAGTTCCACTTGCTGTCCGGATTACATACATTTTTCCTTATTCTTATAGCCTTTGTTCTTAACTTCAGCATTTGAAGTCCGTAAAGCCTTTCCTTTAACGTCTTAAAACCAAAGATCTTTTATCAAAGTGTCGGAGGTCTCATTTTTCAAGCCGGTTTCAAAATTATATTACAAATGCTGGTTTCAAATTTGTGATACAAGGCCGGTTTCAAAATCACAAGGCAATGTCGGTTTCAAAATTTCAACACAAATGCCGGTTTCGATTGAGGATGATTTCAATTATTCTATAAGGCCGGTTTCAAGATCAAAGGCAAATGCCGGTTTCAAAATTTCAATACAAGTGCTGGAGGTCTTTTACTCATGTCAGATATCTTAAAAACTTGTTCGTGGCCAGAATTCATGCAAGTAAGGTAAAAACGAAGGTCTTTATGAAAACACATAACGTAGCTTCCTTTAAACCTGGCATTAACAGAATCCAGATGATCAAAACAAATATCATGCATATCGTAACATAAGTTCATCAAAAATCAGACATACTTACATTGCAAACATGAACTATAGAAAGATGAGTACGCTTATAGTAAATCATGAATTTAAGGGGGGTACACTTGCCTGAATTTCTTTACTTCGTCTTGGAAATTCCGGGTTCCTTTACTAAGAAACTCGGTCGAGAGCCTCTTCCTAGCCCTTTTCCCTTACGCTCTCTAGTTCTTATTTATGGGCCTTTTATCTGACGATAGTAGGTAGGGTGGGTCAACCACTCGGGGGTGGTTGAAAGTCGGTTACTTACTTAGGCATTTTCTTCATAATTAGTCATCACGTCAATCAATCGGACGGTCAACTCTTCCTTGGCCTTTCTTCACCCTTTCCGGTCAACTGACGTTGACCGGATTAAATTTCCCCTCACCTTTTCCGGTCAACAGGTGTTGACCGGATTAACTTTCTTATTATCTTTTTCGGTCAACAATCACACAATTTCAGTCAACTTAACTACCCCGACTTGCCTTCTAGCTTATAATTACTCATTCATTACTTCCGATCAACTGACGTTGATCAGATAAGTACCCTTCACATTTTCGGTCAACCGGCGTTGACCGGATAAACTTTCCTTCATGTTTTCGGTCAACTTACGTTGACCGGTTACATTTCCCTCACATTTTTCGGTCAACAGGCGTTGACCGGATCATGTTTTCCTTCACATTTTTGCCATTCTCTTGACACAAAAGAATTTGGTACTTATATTTTTGATGACAGGAGGTCCCAAAGATTTGGTATATTACAACAAGTGCGGATACTTGCTTTGGATTTCTTCTTCGCGTTCCCAAATGGCCACCTCCGGTGAATGATTTCTCCAAAGCACCTCACTAGGGGGATGGCCTTCGTATGCAACCTCTGATCCTTTCGGTCTAAAATTTACAGTGGTTCCTCAATGTAGGATAAATCCTTGTCAATATCCAAGGATCCGTAGTCAATCACATGCGCAGGATCGTGGACGTACTTTCGAAACATCGATGCATGAAACACATCATGTACGCCCGTCAGACTAGGTGGTAACGCCAACCTGTAGGCTACCTCCCCGATCCTTTTCAAAATCTCAAAATGGCCAATGAACTGCGGCTTCAATTTCCCCTTCACTCCAAACCGGAACATGCCCTTGGATGGTGAGACCTTCAGAAATACAAGATCTCCTACCTCAAAGCTCAATTCTATCCTTTTCCTATCTGCATAGCTTTTCTGTCGTCTCTAAGCAACCTTCGAATTATCATGAATCACTTTAATCTTCTCCGCTGTTTCTTTCACAATCTCCGGGCCCAAAATCCTTTTGTCTCTGGTATCCTCCCAGTGAATCGGTGACTTACACTTTCTCCCATATAATGGCTCAAAAGGTGCCATGCCGATACTAGCCTAATAGCTGTTATTATAAGCGAATTCAACTAGTACTGGATAAGTATCCCAAGTTCCTTTCATTTCCAAAACAGAGTCCCTTAACATATCCTCAAGAATCTAAATGGTACGCTCAGATTGGCCATCAGTCTGGGGGTATTACGTAGTGCTGAATTTCAACTCTGTCCCCAACTCCTTATGCAAACTCTTCCAAAACCTCGAGATAAAATGTGGATCTCTATCAAACACAATAGAGGCAAGAACTCCATGAAGCCTCACGAACTCATTTACATACAACTGAGCCAGCCTATCACGCAAATAGGTTGTCTTGATCGCCAAGAAGTGGGTTGATTTTGTTAGCAGATCAACTATAACCCATACGATGTCATGATTCCTAGGAGTCCTCGGTAAACTCGATACAAAATCCATGGCAATGTCCTCCCATTTCTTGCTCGGGATTGGCATAGGTTGTAACAATCTAGAAGGCTTCCTCCTCTCAGCCTTCAGTTGCTGATATACCAAGCATCTCCCCACATAAGCTTGATATCTCTCTTCATATTCCTCCGCCAGAAGGTTTTCTTCAGATCCTGATACATTTTATTCATCCCCGGGTGGATTGCATACTGGGACCGGTAAGCCTCCTTCAAAATCTTCGCCTTCAACCTTCTATCATCCGGTACACATAATCGGTCTCTAAACCTCAACACACCATCAGTCCGGACGTTAAAATAAGTTCGGGACTCCTTACTCAGATCACTAACAATATCCATAAGGAACAGATCATTCTCCTACTTCTCTTTAATTTCACTAACTACTTTCGGTTGGATCTGAAGATACGACAGGAGCATTTATTACCTTTAGCATAACGTTGGATATCACATTGCTTTAGGTAATCCAACATCTCCATCTACTTGACCTGCAAGTGTGCAACATAACACGATCGGCGACTCAATGCGTCTGCAACTACGTTGGCCTTCCCTGGCTTATACTGTATCTCACAGTCATAATCTTTCAAGAAATCAAGCATCTCCTTTCCCTCATGTTAAGTTCCTTTTGCGAAAATAGGTACTTCAAACTTTTGTGATCCGAATACACAAGGAACCTCTCACCATACAGATAATGTCCCCAAATTTTCAAAGCAAAGACAATAGCAGCAAGCTCGAGGTCATGAGTATAATAATTCTTCTCATGCACTTTTAGTTGCCTAGATCCATAAGCCACAACTTTACCGTGCTGCATCAATACACATCCTAGACCCGCCTTAGAGGCATCGCAGTACACCTCAAAGCCTCCTGAACCCTCTGGAATGATCAGCACTAGAGCGGTAGTCAAACAATCATTTAGCTCCTGGAAGCTTAGATCACACTCTTCTGACCACACAAACTCAGCCTCCTTCTTCAGCAGCTGAGTCAGAGGCATAGCAATTTATGAGAAATTCTCTACAAAACACCTATAATATCCCGCCATGCCTAGAAAGCTCCTAACCTCAGACACAGAAGCCGGTCTGTTCCAATTTGTAACAGCCTCTACTTTCCTAGGATCCACAGAAATGCCACCATCAGAAATCACATGCCCAGAAAACATCACCTTCTTGAGCCAGAACTCACATTTACTCAACTTGGCATACAATTTTTCCTCCGCGAGCACTTGAAGTACTTTCCTCAAATGAATCTCGTGTTCTTCATAATCTTTTAAATAAATCAGGATATCATCAATGAAAACCACCACAAATTTATCCAGGTACGGCTTGAACATCCTATTCATCAAATCCATAAAAGCAACTGGAGCATTTGTAAGGCCAAAAGGCATAACAAGAAACTCATAATGACCATAACGTGTCCAAAAAAGTAGTTTTAGCCACATCTTCCGGCTTGATCCTCAATTGATAATAACCGGACCTCAAATCAATCTTCAAGAACACCCACGATCCTTCCAACAGATCAAATAAATCATTAATACATGGTAGAGGGTATTTATTTTTAATCGTGATTTTATTCAACTCATGATAGTCAACACACAACCGCAAAGACCCATCTTTCTTCCTCACAAACAACACCAGTGCACCCTAAGGAGATACACTCGGTTTGATAAAGCCCTTGTCTAATAGCTCATGCAATTGTAACTTTAACTCCTTCAATTCAGCCGGAGCCATACGATAGGGGCCTTTAGAAACTAGACTAACACCAGGAACAATAACAATCTCAAACTCAATTTTTCGGTATGGAGGCAATCCAGGTAACTCCTCTAGAAATACATCCTCAAAATCACAAACAACCAGGATATCCTTAGCGGGCACACTATGACTCCCAGTAGTGTAGGCATATGCTAAGTAAGCTTTACACCCACTTCTCATCAATTGCTTAGCATGTAAAGCAGAGATCAATACAGGAACCCTCTTTTTCATAATGCCCTAAAAGAAAAAGGGCTCCATTCCGGGAATATTAAAACAAACCCTCTTCAGAAAACAGTCAATACTGGCTAGGTATTTGACCAGTCAATCTATCCCCAGAATCACATCAAAATCACCCATGTTCAACAACACCAAGTCCACAACCAAACGGTTCCTTTTCACCTCAACTATACATCCCAGATACATAACATCCGTAACCACAGGGGATCCAGTGGGAGTACACACAGACAGTTCACAATCTAGAATACACGAGATAGATACAATATAGCATGCAAATCGCAGGGAAACAAAGGAATGGGTAGATCCTAAGTCAAACAATATAGATGCAGAAACTCCACAAATAGAAAGAGTACATTCCACAACATTCGGAAATTCCTCCAAATCTTGAACAGCCACCACAAAAGCCTTTGCTGAGACAGTATGATTCTTTCCTTCTAGCCTTGGAGGTAGTGGACAGTCCCTTATACAGTGGTCCAGCTGCCCACATGTGAAACACGCTCCTGACAACTTACGGTATGCTTGTCCCAGATGTTTCCTTCCACAGAAGGTATAATCTTCAGTTGACCCTCTAGTACCGGTTACTGACTGAGCTGGTACAATACTCTTTCCCTTGTCAGTCATCCTAGTCTTCTTGGACAGTCCAGAAGATCCCACAGCAGATCTAGTACTCACTTCCGCTCGGCTAGCGGTCCTCTTTGCATAGAATCTCTTCGTCTCTACTTCCTTCTCACAAATCACCGCTCTGTCTCGGATTTCGGCATAAGTTTGGAGCTTTAAAACTGACAGTAACTTTCTAATATCATCCTGTAGCCCTTACTGAAACTTCTTCGCCTTCCTCTGCTCATCCTTTATATAGAAGGGTGCAAAATGGGACAGCTCGGTGAATCTGGCATCGTACTCTTTGACCGTTATATTTCTTTGCCTCAATCTCATAAATTCCTGCCCTTTTTGATCTTGGAGGCTGGATAGGAAGTACTTCTCCAGAAAGGCATCCTTAAACACCTCCCAGGTAATGACATCATCAGGCACTCCCACCGCTCTCTTCTGCATATCCCACTAACTATCAGCTTCACCTTCTAGTTTGTACACTACGAAGGTGACCTTTTCCCGATCGGTACAGCCAATCACAGTGGAAATCTTCTTCATCCTTTTTAACCACACGTCTGCTTCCGCCGGATCAAGCTTTCCTAGGAAGCCCAGTGCTCGCTTTGTTGTGAATCTTTCTTGTTATACTTCTGCACAACCTTGTATCCAAGTACCTAGAAAGAAGTGTATTATTATTTTTTATTTTGAGTTGTACTTTCACTGTTCAAAACTTATACATTGAGAGAAAATCTAATGAAGAGAACTACCCGAATGGGAATTTGTTTTCTTCATGTGTCTTCAATACTACTATGCATGGGTTGAGTGTCCGCTTGTATATTTTGAGTTTACTTGTCTTTTTATCCTATTTGACAATCTAATAGCTTGGACCTCTAACAGCTCAATGCATGATAATTTAATCTAGATAAATCCGAAACTAATATATCTTATTGTATTTCATTTCTCAGCCCAACTTCACCTTTTTCTTTCTTCGATTTCCATGGCTTCTCATACAACTTTCATGGGTGTAGCTGATATTCCATCCAACCTTATGATTGAAATAGGTACTGGACATATATGAGAAGTACAGTATTTCAAACGCTATTTCTTTCGAAGTTCCCTCATCATCTGAAAGAGCTTACTCTCCGAGGCATGGCTTCATCACTATATATGAGGTTCATCTATGATAAGGTCTCCACATTCCATTTTCCTGAGAGCACTATGAGATAATGGAGGCTTTGGAGATTCGCAATGCTCGTCTCTATCCTAATCCAATCAAGAACTTAGTTTCTCTATGCGTCTTCTTTTGCCGTCAGGAGCTTCATTTAGCAAATAGGACAGTTAAAGTTGTCTTCAGATTTAACCAAGAAGGCAATTGGATTTCATTCACCCCTAGAAAAGGGTACAAAATAAGTGACGGGAATCTTGATTTTATAAAGGGTTGGAAGGACCAATATTTTTTCATTACCCTTTCTTCTGACTGGACCCTCTCCAATAACTAAAAATTATCTAATTCTGCTTACTCTAGCAAAGTTTTGAACATGGAGGTTGTCATGGTGAAACCATTAACCAGCCTAATAAATGAGAATGCTGCTAAATTTTGGAAGACGAGTAACTTTCTAACCTAGAGGGCACTCGTCAAAGTTAATTGGGAGGTTAATATGGATGAAAAGGTCGTTGCTGATATACTTTTTTGTAGGCCCAAAACAAAAGTTGGGAAGCTTTTCTTTCTAGACTCTTTGGAAGTAGTAGCTGGGGAGGTAGAAGCCCCATTTTTTGGTCCATCCTCTTTGTGCCCTGCATGTGATATTGACAGGGTGGTTGATGAGGCCTATGATGAGATTGCTATGGAGGAAGTTGGCAAACTATCCCAGAAGGTTGACTTGATTCTCTTCTCACTGGGTTGTCCAATTTTTGAAGAGATGCCTACATTTATTCTAAGTGGTGAGTGTGAGGTTCCGAATCTCATAACATAGTAATTAGGGGGTAATTAAGGTAATATAACCAAAGATTAACCTTAATTCATGTGAAAAAATTAGGTTCTAGTAGTAAGGAAAGAATTGGTGAGGAGCGCTCGCCAGGTGCCTTAGACGACACCGCAGGCGTCCGAAACAGAATGGTAGTGCTTGCCAGGTGCTCGAGCGCCAGGGAAGGCACTAGAAACTGAGCAGGGAAACTAAGCAGGGCGTGCCTGCTGTGTGCCAGCCGGCGCTCGAGAGCTAGCCCGGGATCTAAAAACCCCCACGAGGGTTTCGGGTGTCATTTTTTCGGCTTTCCACAATAGAAGAGAGAGAGAGAGAGAGCACGAAGAGGAAGAGAAAGGAGAAGGAAATCAAGGTTCCTGAGTTAGAAAAGTGATAGATCGGGTCAAGGCAAGTACACTCATACCCTTTTCTCTCGTTTCTTTGCACTTTCATTCTGTTTTCTTTAGGTATCCTCATTCTGATGCCCGATTAAATTTATATTTTATAATACCCATGAGTTGAGCATGTATATACTTCAATTTCATATTCGATTTGTGAGTTTCATGCGGTAACTTGCACCCGAAAACCCTAACCTGCACCCCCTTCGATTTTACCCGATTTTCTTGTAATTTATGCATGATTTGCTTTTAGAATCTTGGAACCCCAGCATTATGGATGTGGGTATTCTAAAAATTTAGTATTTATACACATATATTTTACATATATTAATTTTATATATTTCAAAAATATTGTGGACGTGAATGGTGATATTTAACCATATGTACATTATATATATTATCTTGTAAATGCTCCAAAAATTATGTTACATGTAATTGTCAAGGTATTTATTATCCGAAAGCCCTAAAGTTATTCTTGGCTCACGGCGATAAGAATTTCTTACATGTTCCAAGCTTTATGTTGATTTATGTATATAATTGAAAGCATGTAAATACATAAATTCATAAGAAAATAATTATTCATATCCGTATCAAGGAATTATGAAAAATATGCAAAGTATCTGAAGGAAACTCCACAAATTGTTACGTCAATGACTTGTTCTCCAGGGAGTGAGAACTCTGTATAAGTTTTTAGTGGAACCTTCCCTTAAGAATAAGTAATTAAAAATCTAGACCAAAAATTTATATTTCAGAGGGTAGCATTCCCTGACATACCTTAGGATATTATAGTGGCAGATTGAGGAATGCTCCTAGACCATGGGAGATGTTTTGGTGGTATATTTATTATTTGGTCTTGTATATCAGGTGAAAGGTATACCGTTTGCCACGGAACGTTGAAGTTTGAGGTATCGTAGGTAGCGCCTTAGAATGTGTGGATGCTTTCACATTCCATTCCTTAATTGACTACTTCGTTAACTGGTAAGGCTTATTGGCCCTGGTCCATAAAGTAAAGAAGTTTATGCATATTTTCAAATCTAAAGAAAGAATAAGTGAAACGAAAAGGATAAATGTATTCCGAAAAGTGCATTTGACCATGTTTCATATTTATGCATTTTCATTATATTCTTATATCCTTCCTCTACTTTATTGTGCATATATTATTTATTTACATTAATTATATTACACTGCTGAGTATTTGACTCACACTTGCTACTTTCTTTCTTCTAGATGAGTACACACTTATACCTAATGTGATTAAGTAGAGCTTTGGAATTTGCTAGGCTACAGATCTTGAAGGAAGAGCCTTTTTGGACTTAGTTTTGTGATTTTGTATGAGATGGAGTATTTTGTATTATTTTGAGATGGTTATGTATATCATTGTATGTGCATGATGATAATGATGTATATGTAGCATAGTTTTTGCAGTTTGTGATGGATGTATATACTTTCATGGTATTTATGGTTTGTCTAGAGACCTAGTGGAATCTTATATAAGCCAACGTCATACCCGGAGTTATAAGGTTGGTGCCATGTGTTTGTGTGGCTATTTTTAGATCATGTATTGTGATGTGTGGTTATATATTGTACTGTACAAAGATTTTTGTAGAGGTTGTATTAGTTTGGCGGCCATTTTATTACCAAAACTTTGCCGAATTCTGATAAAAAAGCTAGTCTGTCACAGTTGGTTATAAGATGCTTTAGACTTAATTTGAATCTTATGTGGAAGCTTAGGATAGTATAGGCTAGATAGAATAAGTAGATATAGGCATAGGATGGTTAAGCTAGATTAGGTAGTTTTAGTTGTCCTAGTTCCCTTACTTAGATTGCTAGCTATGTTTAACTGCGTATAATTGTTATGTTCTAGTTAATGTCCGACCTACAATCTAAACCATGTCGTTCTTGTTTCAGAATAGTCATCAATAGCTGAGTATGCCTCTAAGATGGAGGTCTACACATGAAGGTGGTCAGCCTTGTGATCGAGATGCCGAGTATCTAATTTGTTGGGTTGTATGGCCAGACGTCATTGAGAACATGGGGCAGAGGTATCTTACTCTAATGCCTGTCCCTACTCCAGCTCCGGTTCCTACAAATGCTGGACCATTAGTGTGAGGTTCCGAGTTAAGGAGATAATAATTAGAAGGCAATTAAGTTAATATGGGTGTATCATGGTAAAAAGGTATGAGAGGAATCGGATGAACAGCTCAAAGAGCCAAAATCGGTAAATCGGGAACGAAAACTGTAAACCGAGTTATGTAACTTTGTAAATATGATTTTGGGTTTTAAAGCGTGATAATCATGGCTTATTAAGGTTATATAATCAAGGACAAGGTCCAAGGATGTGGAAGATTGGGTTAGAATGGTCAAAACGGGTCCCGAACGGCAAAAACGCGACGTAGGCTTGCTGCTGGCTCGCCGTGGCTCAGACCGGCGCCCTCCGGGCGCTCTAGCCCTCCTATCAAGCCGAAAAACAAGAAGCGAGGCCCCTCGCTGGCGCTCGAGCTCCGCTCGAGCGGCTAGCGCAGTATAAATACGCGCCAAGTTTCCTCCTCCCTCATTTTTTTGATCGGCCGAGGGTTTTAGAGAGAGAGAGAGAGGGGCACAATTGGAGAGAGAAGAAGGGAGATCGAGCCTGGGAGTCCGATTTCGCCCGAGAGCCAGGTATAAAGGTGAAAGTACGCGTCGAGGCAAGTGTTCTCATACCGACTTCTCATTCTCTTTCTATGTTTTATGTATTTTTATTGGGTATTTTGTGTCGATACCCATGGTGAACGTTAGAATCTTGAAACCCATGAGTGTGGGTTAAGGAAAATGTAGTTAGTTGCTCGGATCGTGTCCGATTCGCCCGGTTTGATTTCACCGAAACCCTAACCCATGGAATTTTTGGGATTTCCCGTTTCCCGCCCGTGTATCATGAAATTGACCTCAAAATGTGAATCCCCACATCCCTATGATGCATATATGTTAACCGTGGGTCCGATCTCGCACGTTTTGACCCGTTTGCGGCGTCCGAGCCCTCTAAGTGGGCGCTGTTACTGTTCATCCGAGCCCGAAGGTGGAAATTGCACGTTGTCACCTTCGTCAAATGTTGAAATGACCCTAGAATATGAATCCCCATGTCCTAATTGTATGTATACATCGACCGGATGCCGAATCCCGTAAGATTTGACCCGTTCGTGGCATCCAGGAGCCTTAAAAGTTCCCCGTTGTGGATAATCCGAAAATGAATGGGAAGTTGCATACTTCCACCCTCGTGATAAGTTAAATCGAACCCAAATGTGGAATCCCGTGTATCAAGTGTGTGTACGAATCCACCGGACGTCCAATTTCCAAGTATTGAACCGTGTGCAGCGTCCGGGCGTTCAAAAGGAAATTTGTTATCGTTCATCAAAAATGAAATGAGAAATATAAGTGTTATGCTTCCATAATTGTTATTGATATAACGTTTAATGTTTAAACGTAAATGTAAGCCCCGAATGTGAATCCGTGTGCTGGAGGCAAGGGAATGAGTCTCGGAGGTTCCAAAGTGACTTGTGATCGTTTGAGGTATGAAATCTAATCTCTATTGTGAACTTGGGATGATTTGTTGTGATTAAGGGAATTGAGTCCAACTGGATATCGTGAACCGTGACGTGAATGGAAGGGAATCCACATTGTGCTTGTGATGATATAATCTCTTAGATGGAGATGTGTGTGATGAGATGACCTCCCGGTTGGAGATCTTGTGATGGGAATGAGATTTCCCGAGATGTGATTGTGTGTGGCAAATGTGGGTTTCCCTCTCCAAGTGTTGAACCTAATCTTGAAACTAGGACCCTGAGTCATATGGGTAGTATTCTTTAGTATACCATGTCCATCGCGGTGTGAACCCGAGGAATACTTGGCCACCTATTCCGGCTGCTCGTGGGAGCGGGTGATGTCTGTGGTACGCTTTAGGAAACTACTGTGGAAGAACGAGGATTGCCCTGGACCTCGGGGGTGTGGGGTGTGTCTGTCGACGCTACATATTGAGATGTAGTCGTCTGTGATGATTGTTGCATGGATGCAACTGAGGGTCGTGTGCTACCGACCTAAAATAGTAGCCGCGGCTTTAGAATGTGTAGCGAACACATTCCTGTCCTCGTTCTCTCGCATCGTTGGCTAGTACGGTCTACTAGCTGGGGTCCGCAAAGATGATGTAATAAGGAAAATGAATAATGTTCAAGATGTGAACCATGTGAATCCCGTGATCCAAGATGTAATCATGAAAACCGTGAGAATCAAATGAATCCGAATGGTGACCAATCAGTGTAATCGTGAGAACGGTAGGAATCAAGTGATCCCAGTTGTTCCTGTTCCCTCTCCTATTTCTTGATTATGGAGAGTACTTGTATTTCCTCCCCTGTTTAGTTCTTGAATATGTCTTAGAGATGTGATTATGATTATACTTGCTGAGCTGTTAGCTCACTCTTGCTGTTGTTGTTTTCCTTTCAAATGAGAACACTTAGCCGACGCCAGATAGATAGAGCAAGGAGAGAGGCTTGCTTGATGAGATTGGCTGGACGGCGAGTGCGCGAAAGCTCTGGACTTAGAGTTGGATCGGATTGTGGATGCCCACTCGAGGTTGAGCGTGGCTCGTTATAGTTATTGTTTTATGGTTTTGTTATATTTCCGCATTTATGATGATTTAGTATGCTTCCGCGTCTGTATTGATGTTTGGAGTTTTGTTTCATTTAGATGGCATCTCTCTAGATTCAGTATAGTAGGTAGTGTACTGTATTGGAGCCATGGATGATATGACAGATGTGTGATCCTGTGCGGCATGTTGTAGGCTTTGAGTTAAGCCTTTGATAGATGTGTGCTTGCTGCAGGAGATATTTAAACAGGTTGTATTTTTTGTTTTCGTCCAGTTGCAGAGGGAACTCTGCCGGATTTTTTGTAGAATCCATAAGTATTAATTATGGACTTTGGTTTGTGTTGCCATTGACGGAGGTTATTCGATGGAGAATGATCTGGTCTGTCACAATTAGCATATGTCTGATTCATCCAGGAGAGAGTTCTTGAGTTTCTTGGGGAGCCAGATTCGATTAAAGCATATACATGGTTCTAGAGGCTAAAAAAAGTATTTGCTATTATCCGTTGTCCCGAGGAGGATCTGGTGTTATTTGCCTCATACCGATTGGAAGGAGAAGCCCATCATTTGTGGGAGATGCAGAAAAGGGCCATGGCTGCACTGGAGAATGAGATCACCTGGCCTATATTTGAGGATTCATTCATGGAGAAGTACTTTCTGTTCGCCCTCCGAGTGCAGGAGGAAGAGTTTATCTACTTGAGGGAAGACAATAGGATGGTGGTCGAGTATGATGCAAAGTTTATGAAATTGGCTCGGTACACTCCGTACATAGTCGAGGATGAGGAGAGGAAGACTAGGAAGTTTCTGTAAGGCTTGTGGGATGATATTTACAAGTAGTTGGCAACCCTCAAGCTATCGACCTATGGAGATGTGTTAGATCGTGCCTTGATCCACGAGAAAGAGCTTTAGAAGGAGGAGTATTTCAAGAAGAGGATGTCTAGCCAAGGTAGAGCCGATTCTAGTTCTAGTTCGAGTTCAAGAAGACCACCAAATAGATTGAAGCAAGCAGAATCAAGGAAGAAGGCTAGTCCCTCTACACTAGCAAAGCAAGATCCCGCCAACCCATGTCAGCATTGTCAGAGGCCTCATGGTGATAGGCCTTGTTACAAGGCGTTGGGCGCATGTTTCAACTATGGGCAGTCCGGGTACGATCAAAGATTGTCCTCACAAGTAGAAAGCTCTTGCCCCTAAGCCGGCCGTTCCAGGAAAGGTGTTTGCAGTTTTTGCAAGCGAAGCTAAGGCATCTGATGCTATTGTGGAAGGTATCCTTCCTATTTATGGTACTTCTGCTTGTGTACTTTTTGATTCTGGATCCACCAATTCTTTCGTATCGTCTTAGTTTTCTTGTCGTCTTATATCATCACATGTGATTCTCAATTATTCGTTTGTTGTATCAACGCCCATGGGATCTTCTATTTTGACTGATATTTCATACCCTGGGTGTTTGATTGAGGTGAATGGGTTGTTGTTAGCTGTTGATTTGATTCTTTTGGAGATGCATGATTTTGACGTTATTTGAGGTATGGATTGGTTGTCTAAGAATCATTCAACTATTTATTGTTTCTACAAGAGAGTTGACTTTGCAATTCCGGAATGTGAGCCCTTTCACATTCAAGGAATTTGACGGGTGGAGTCATCTAGCTGGATTTTGGCTTTGCTAGCTCGTCCTTTATTGTGGATTTGGTGTGAAGCTTTTCTGGCCTTTGCTAGTGTGATGGAGAGCCGTAATCCATCGGCGAAGAAGATTCTAGTAGTGCATGAGTTTGAGGACGTGTTTCCTGATAAGTTGTCTACTTTGCTGCCACACTGTGAGATTGAGTTCGGGATTGCTCTTGTGACGGGATGGGAACCTATTTCGAGGACCCCTTATCATATGGTTCCCACAAAGTTGAAAGAATTGAAGTAGAAATTGCAGAACCTTCTGGATTCGGGTTTTATTAGACCTAGCGTTTTGTCGTGGGGTGCTTCGGTCCTATTCGTGAAAAAGAAAGATGGACTTTGAGGTTGTGTGTAGATTATCGTGAGTTCAATAGGATCACAATAAAAAACAAGCATCCGTTGCCGACAATTGATGATCTTTTTGATCAGTTGTAAGGAACCCACATGTGAGGTCCTTTTGATGATAAAAAAGGGATTTTCTAGAAATTACAAAGTTTAACTCCGATTTTTTGATTTCTGATTCCTATTTTATTGAGTTATGTTTTCTGAGGCATGTTTATATCGATTTATGTTTTCTCATGCTTCCATGCACCCCTCTGTTCTTGAATATCTCCATGTTTTTGTTTATCTGTACTAATCTACATGAAAGTATTATATCTGCATGTTTTTATGGTACCTTGCTGGGCCTTGGCTCACTATTTTATTTTTCCCCTTTAGATGAAATGGTAGAACTAGTTCCCGATGAGAAGGAATAGATAAAATATAACCAGTAGGCTTTGGAAGACTTGAAACTATTTTGAAGGCCTTGGAAGATTAACTTGAATGTAATGGTCTAATTTTTGTGGATGAACAATGTTTATATAATGTATGTTATGAATATGATGAAACAATGAAGTATGCTTCTATAGATTTATATTGTAGATATAGTTCTACTTCCGCTATATGTTTTCTGATTTTGTACAGGTCCTAGCAGGCATCTCTATTCTGGATTTTGGTATAGTGGATAGGAATGTTGTATGTAAAGCCGTAGGAATTGATGCGGCGTCTGATGATCCTGTGTCAGTGATGAAAATATGTGTTGATGGATATGGCATTTATAGTCCTGTGCATATGAGTTGTAGGGTGCATTGTGATAATTGAATAGTTGTGTGTTTATACAGGTTTATTTTACACAGGTTGTATTTTTGGTTTTCATCCAACTATAAAGGAGACTCTACCAAAATTTTTACAGAATTTAAATGTTTTGAGTTTTGGCTTTAGTTTATGTATTTGTATTGACGGAAAACATTTGAGGACAAAAAAAAATCCGTTTCATCACACCATGTGTTTACCAAGATTGATTTTCAATCGAGATATCATCAGCTTCAGATCAAGTAGGAGGATGTGGTGAAGAAGGCTTTTTAGGCAAGATATGGCCATTATGAGTTTCTTGTGATGAAATTTGAATTGACGAATGCTCTAGCCATATTTATGGATTTGATGAATCGGGTTTTTCCACCCTATTTGGATAGATTTGTTGTGGTCTTCATTGATGACATCCTCATTTATTCGAAGAGTTGTGTTGAGCATGAAGAGCATTTGAGGATCGTGCTTCAGACCCTTCGGGAGCACAAGTTGTTCGCAAAGCTAAAGAAGTGTGAGTTTTGGCTCGATAAGGTTGTATTCTTGGGCCATGTCATTTCCGATGGAGGCATCTCGGTAAACCCAAAGAAAGTTCAAGCTGTGATCAGTTGGAGTCAATCGACGATCGTGACGAAGGTCCGTAGCTTTTTGGGTATAGTTGGTTATTATCTCCGATTTGTAGATAATTTCTCTTAGATTGCTTTGCCGCTTACTCAAATGATGAAGAGAGAGGTGAAGTTTGAATGGACAAAAGTGTGTGACCAAAGTTTTCAAGAGTTGAAGGATTGTTTGACTTTGGCATTGATTTTGGCTATCCTTGATGGTTTTGGAAGTTTCAAGGTGTATCGTAATGCTTCTAATGTTGGCCTCGGATATGTTTTGATGCAAAATGGGAAGATAGTTGCTCATGGATCTTGGCAATTGAAGATTTATGAGAAAATTATCCGACCCATGACTTGGAGTTAGCCACCACCTTTTTCGAGTTGAAGATTTGGAGGCTCTATTTGTACGGCAAGAAGTTTCATGTGTATTATGATCACAAGAGCCTCAAGTACTTGTTTTTGCAAAAGGAGTTGAATATGAGGTAGCAGAGGTAGATTGAGTTTCTAAAGGACTATGATTGTGTGATCCACTATTAGCTGAGGAAAGCGAATGTGGTCACAGATGCCTTTAGCTGTCGAACCGATTTTGTCGCAAAACTGCAGATCAAGCAGATGGAAATACTGGATTGCTTAAAACTTTGTAATATCTAGCGCTATGTCAAAGGTAACAGGATGATTTGTCTTTCTTGTAGGTGCAGCCCGAGATCCTTCAGAGGATTAAGGAAGGGCAGGCGAGTAATCCATTCTTGATAGACATTGTTGGAGACCTTGGTTGAGACTCCCAGAGAGATTTTAGTGTCTGTGTTGATGAAGTTTTGCACTTCTGGGATTGTTTGTGTGTACTTGATGATACAGATCTAAGGAAAAAAATCATAAAAGAGGCTCACCGTACCAGGTATACCATCCACCCTGGGATGAACAAGATGTACTAGGACTTGAAGAAGATGTTTTGGTTGAGGAATATGCGAATGGAGATCATTGTTTTTGTTGGCCGATGCTTGGTTTGTCACCAGTTAAAGGCTGAGAGGAGGAAGCCTTTGGGATTGTTGCAGCCCTTACCCCTTCTGAGTTGGAAGTAGGAAGATATCTCTATAGATTTTGTTTTAGGTTTGCCTAGGACCCTGACGAATCATGATACAATTTGGGTCATTGTAGATTGGCTGATGAAATTGGCTCATTTCATAGCCATTCGGACAACGTATTCTCATGATCGTCTGGCACAGTCATACATCAATGAAATTGTTAGATTACACAGTGTGCCAGCATCTATTGTGTTCGATCATGATCCACGTATCATCTCTAATTTCTGGGAGAGTTTGCATCGGGAGCTAGGAATGAACCTGAAATTTAGCACAATGTATCACCCTCAGATAGATGGCTAGTCTGCGCAGACGATTCTAATATTGGAACATATGCATAGAGCCTCGATGATATAGTTGAAGGAGAATTGGGATGATCACCCGGCATTGGCTAAATTTGCATATAATAATAGTTTCTAAGTGAGCATCGACATGGCTCCTTTTGAGGCGTTGTATGGTAGGAAATTCCGATCTCCGACCCATTGGGAGGAGACAGGAGATAGGTGTTTTTTTGGGTCCAGATGTGATTAAGGAGACCTCGGAGAAGATCGCGGTGATTTTTGAGAAGCTAAAGATGGCGCAAATTTGATAGAAGAGTTATGCTAACCGAAGGAGATCTGAGCTTAGATTCGAGGTTGGAGATTTTGTTTTCCTCAAGGTGTCATCATGGAAGGGGGTCTCCAGATTTGGTGTCAAATGGAAGCTGAAGCCGCGATTTATTGGACCCTTTGAGATCCTACAGAGAGTTGGGGGAGTAGCATATCATTTGGCGTTGCTACCAAGTTTGGCTGAGGTGCATAACATTTTCCATGTCTCGATGTTGACAAAGTATATCCATGATCTAGCGCACGTCATCAATTACAGCCCCTTGGTTATCCAGGAAGATTTATCGTATTTGGAGGAGCCGATTTCTTGATCGGAAGGATCAAATCTTGCACTAAAAGACCATCCCTCTCTTGAAAGTCTTATGGAAGAATCACTCCCGTGAAGAAGCAACGTGGGAGAGAGAGGACAAGATTTGGGACAAGTATCCCCATTTATTTTGAGGTATGTCTATTCGTTTGATTTCTAGGATTTGTTAATTTCGAGGATGAAATTTTCTAAGTGAGGGAGAGTTATGAGATTTCGATTCCCATAACATGTAATTAGGGGGTAATTAAGGTAATATAATTAAGATTAGGCTTAATTCATGTGAAAAAATTAGGTTCCAGGAGCGTGGGAAGAATCGACAAGGGGCGCTGGCCAGGTGCCTTGGACAGCACAACAGGAGCTCGAAACAGAATGGTAGCGCTTGCCAGGCACTCGAGCACTGGGGCAGGTGCTGGAAACCGAGTTGGGCTTGCCTGCTACCCGTCGGCTTGAGATATAAAAATCCCGCGAGGGTTTTGGGTGTCATTTTTCTGACTTTCCACAATAGAAGAGAGAGAGAGCATGAAGAGGAAGAGAGAGAGGAGGAAATCAAGGTTTCCGAGTCCGATTTCGAGCTTGAGCTAGTTAGAGAAGTGATAGATCAGGCCGAGGCAAGTGCACTCATCCTTTTCTCTCTTTTCTTTGCACTTTCATTTTGTTTTCTTCAAGTATCTTTGTTTCAATACCCGATTAAATTTATATTTCGTAATACCCATAACTTGAGTATGTATATACTTTAATTTTATGTTTGATTTGTGACTTTCATGCTGTAACTTGCACCCAAAAACCCTAACCCGCACCCCCTTTGGTTTTACACGATTTTCTTATAATTTATGTATGATTTAGTTTTAGAATATTCGAACCCTAGCATTATAGACGTGGGTATTTCGAAAATTTGGTATTTATACACATATTTTGTATATGTTAATTTTATGTATTCTGAAAATATTGTTGATGTGAATGGCGATATTTAACCACATATACATTATATATGTTATCTTGTAAATACTTCAAAAATTATGTTACATGTAATTGTAAATGTATTTGTTATTCGGAAGCTCTAAAGTTATGTTTGACTCATGGCGGTAAGAATTGTTTACATGTTTCAAACTTTATATTGATTTATGTATATAGTTGAAAGCATGTGAAGATATGAATTCATAAGAAAATAATTATTTGTATCATTATGAAAGAATTATGAAAGATATGCAAAGTGTGACGGACCACATTTACCAGGCTAGAATCTGGCAGACTTCCAACAGTAAAATGGCCACCAAAGTAATATAACTCATGCAAAAATCCCTATACAACACAAATATACAACCACAATAGCGTCAACACAAGATCAAAAAACGACAATAGACACATGGCACAATATCATAACTCCAATATGATGTTGGTTCAGATTATATACCACTAGGTACCAGAACAAATCATAATAACCAGCGAAAGTATATACATTCATCAGGCTCAATGGAAACTAAACTATATACACATCATCATCATCATATACATCAGTATACAATTCCATTTCAAAACATACAAAATTCTTTATTAGAAAGTTACAAAACTATAAAACTAAGTCCACATTGTCATTTTCCACATCTTTAAGCCTAATCGACTTAATTCTCTACTCTGCCTCATCAGGCATAAGCTTGTACTCATCTGGAGAGAGGAAAATAGTAAGGCTGAGTTAAATGTTCAATAAGTGTAATATAATCAAAGACAATAAATAATATATGTAAAATAAAGTAGATGAAAGATATAAGAGTATAATGAAGATGCATAAACATGAAACATGATCAAATACACTTTCCAAAATACATTTATCCTTTCCGTTTTACTTATTCTTTCTTTAGATTCTAAAATATGCAGAAATTTCATTATCTTTGCAGACCTGAGACAATAGGCCTTACCAGCTAATGGTGCGGTCGAATGAGGAAAGGAATGTGTTTATTTCTACACATTTCAAAGCGCAAACCAACGCAATTTAACACCCTGTGATGAGTGGTATACCTTTAACCTGATATATGGGGTTATAACACATATGCCACCATGTCCCCCATGGCCCAGAGGTAGTTCTCATACTTTCACAGTGATATTCTAAGGTATGTCAGAGAATACTACAATCTAAAATACAAATCATTAGTCCAATTTCATAATTACTTATTCATAGGGAATTCCACATTCATAAAACATTGTTCTTAATCTGGGAGAACGGTTTAACAAACATAACATATCATAGAATTTCCTTATTGTACTTCTCATAATTTGCATAATTCTTATAGGTTTAAATCTTCACATGACTTAATTTATATGCATGATCATCATAAAGTATGGAAAAAATAAAAATTTTTACCACCGTGAGCCAAACATGACTTTAGAGCTTCTGGACGATAAATCTCTTCATAAACGCATACAACATAATTTCCAGAGTGTATACAAGATAACATATTTAACGTAAATACGGTTAAACATCACTATTCACACCCGACAATATTTTTAAAAAATATAAAATTAACATATATAAAATCTAAGTACATAATACCAAATATATGAAGTACTCATGTCCATAAGTTAGAGTTACGAATATCTAAAGTCAAATTATGCGGGTTAGGGTGGTTTTCGGCGAGTATAATCCTATATAAAACTACCAAATCGGACATCCAATTGATAAATTAACATGTTCAAGATATGGGCAATGATATTCTAGAGCCAATTCATGCAAAAGTCCCAAAATAAATGGTAAAATCGTTTGGGGTGTGGGATTAGGGTTCCACATTTGAAAACTGGTCAAAACTATAAAATCGGCATATGTTTTTGCTCAAGTCATGGGTAATAAAAATATATACTTGATCGGGTATCGGAACGAGGATACCCGAAGAAAATGGAATGAAGTACCAGAAAAATAAAAGAGGAGGGTATGGGTACACTTGCTCGACCCGATCTACAACTTATCTAACTAGCTCCAAGTTGGAGTCAAATTCGAGAGCCTTGATCTCCTCCTTCTCTCTCTTCTCCTTCGTGTTTTCTCTCTCTTCTCTCTCTCAGATCACTGAAAATGACTCAAAAATCACACTTTTTTATACACAGGCTGGTGCCTCGAGCGCCAGTTAAGCACTATAGTACCTAGAGGTTTGCGCTCGAGGGTGCATCGGGCTTGCATCGAGCACGCGATTCTGCCAAAAGTGCCCTGGGCATGCCTCGGGCTTGCCTCGGTCATGGCATTCTATTTTTTGTGCCTGGGTCATGCCTCAGGCATAGGTCGGACGTGAGTTAGGCCTATGTCAAGCCTGTAGTGAGCCTATTTCACGCACGCGCTGTCCGGGACCTGTTTCGACCATTCTAACCAAATGTATCACATCCTTAAACCATAACTTTAATTATATTAGCTTAATATGTCACAATTATTATAATTTAAAATTTGAATCTTATTTACGGATTAACTTTCCAAGGTTACAATGCCGGTTCTCAATTTTGCTAATTTCAGGTCTTTGGGCTTTTCAATTTGATTTCTCCCATGTTCTTTGACCTTGATTCATTTATATTGACTTAATTACTCCTAATTATCATATTTTAGATACTGGTACCTTACACAAATTATCAGAATAAAACTCCATAATTTGTTATGTTTGATGATTCGTTCTCCACAGAGTGAGAACTCTGTGGAAGTTTATGGTAGAACCTTACTTTAAGAATAAGTAATTAAAAATTTAAACAAATGATTTATATTTTAGAGGGTAGTATTCCATGATATTCCTTAGGATATTACGGTGGTAGATTAAGGAATGCTTCTGGACCACGGGAGATTCTTGGTGGTGTATCTGTCATCTGGCCCTGTATATCAGGTGAAATGTATACCGTCCGCCACAGGATGTTAAAGTTTGAGCTATCGTGGTTAGCACCTTAGAATGTGTGGATACATACACATTTCATTTCTCGATTAGTTACTCCGTTAGCTGGTAAGGCCTACTGGCCTTGGTCCACAAAGTAAAGAAGTTTATGCATGTTTTCAAATCTAAAGAAAGAATAAGTGAAATGGAAAGGATAAATATATTCCAGAAAGTACATTTGATTATGTTTCATATTTATGCATCTTCATTATACTCTTATATCCTTCCTTAGTTTTATTGCGCATATATTATTTATTGTCAATAATTATATTACACTGTTGAGTATTTAGCTCACCCTTACTACTTTCTTTCCTCGAGATGAGTACACCCTTATGCTTGATGTGATTGAGTAGAGATTAGAAGTTGGCTAGGCTATAGATCTTGAAGGAAGAGCCATTTTGGACTTAGTTTTGTGATTTTGTATGAGATAGAGTATTTTATATTATTTTGAGATGGTTATGTATATCACTGTATGTGCATGATGATAATGATATATACGTAGTATAGTTTTTGCTATTTGTGATGAATGTATATGCTTCCACAGATATTTATGGTTTGTCTGGGGACCTAGTGGCATCTTATCTGCATCAACGTCATGCCCAGAGTTATGACGTTGGTGCCATGTGTTTGTGTGGCTATTTTTGGATCCTATGTTATAATGTGTGGTTATATATTGTGCTGTACGGGAATTTTTGTACAGGTTGTATTAATTTGTTAGCCATTTCACAGCCAAAACTTTGCTGGATTCTGGTCAGAAAAGTTTATCCGTCACAGTGAGACTCCCCCACCTGTTTCTTCAAGAATAAATGCTTTGAGGAATAAACACAAGAACCGATTGCTACTCCATTTATCGCCGAATATAGGGTACCAATTTTTGTTAGTTCGTTGCCCGACGATTCCTTTTCTACTCCTCCTGTCACCTAGCTGACGGAGCTTATCAATAATGGAGGAACGATAGATAAAACTTCTACTAATAATTATGAGGCTACCATGGAATTTCTAGACCTTATCTTTTTTTTGTTAAAGGCTCCAGAGGTAGATGAGACCTCTCAGGTTATTTCCCGCCACTAGAGTGTTCTGAGGACCCCGGTCCCTTCTCTACTCTCCTAGGATTTGTAGTTCCTCTTCATCACTGTTCTTTGTCCCTTTTGTGCTAAAGAACTTCGTCGGTTTTTTAGCGTGAGTCGTCACCAAAGCCCTTTCTTTGCGAAGAATATTTCACTCAGGAGGTATTGCACATTTGACTCTTCATACTAGAACCTTTTCTTGATATTGTTGTGTTTGACTGAATATTTTGGTTATCTGGCAATCTTCGGAATTAGTGCGCTTGGTTATGGAAGAGCTACTCGAGTAAGACATTGAGATCGCCCTTTTCTCCCAATCATACATAGATCCTGTGATGCATAGGGAACTAGAGATTTGGGTTGAAGTTGCTGTAGATAAGGCTGAACATCTTTGAGATCAGGTGACTTTTCTGGTGAAGGAATTGTCCAAATGAATGGCAAGATCCTAAGAATTATCTGATGAGAACATCATAGCTGTGGATAGGTTCATCTTTCTTGAGGACAAGCTCCAAGAAGTTGAACATTGATTAGTTTTTGACATTAATCGAGTTGTTAGTCTCCAGAATAAGTATTCCCAGCTTGAGGGGGAATCGATGAGTAGTTTTAGATCCAAGGAGGTCGATCCCATCTTGTATGGTAGGTTCCAGGATGGTATTTCACTTTGCAAGCGGATCATCTCCTTGGTTGCCCCTAATTTTCCCTTAAATTGCCTTGATTTGAGGAATTCTAAGGCCTCCCAGAGTTTTGATGTAATGGAACGGCCATATTCCACCATATATGACCTCCGTCAAATTATCATACTTATACCGTATTAAAATAAACTCAGGTAAGAAGGCATACATATATGTATACTTATATGGGTGGACTTAGACTTTTGCTTTTATTTTACATCGCACGCATAGGATCACAAAAGGATGGAACTCTTAAGTCGGCCGTATTAAGTGGGTCAGTCAAACTATGTTGGTTAAATCTTTACCGTCTGAGAATTTTAGGTCGGTCGGCTAGACACAGAAATCCATAAACAAATTGAGATGCCACTAGAACCACAAATTCTTCCCAACAGAAATTTAGCTGAAGCATATAATTTACCCATTAATTAATATAACATAATTGAATTACAAAATTTCCCAAAAAAATCAAAAGAGATTTACATTAATAACACTCATGCACTGCTACTTAATTTCCAATCAGTCTTCTGCCTAACTAGTCCATCAGACTTCATTCTCTTTCATCTGGCATAAACTCATCATCCTCTGAAAAAAATAGAATGGGAGTGAGCTAAAGCCCAACAAGGTACCCACAAGAAAAGTCATACATAATCATAACCAAGGCAAAAACAGACAAAACGTGATGAAGGCATTCATGCATGCAAATCAAGAAACATGGCCGGAGTCAAATTCATAAATACAGGTGTTGAAGTCATTTTCATGCAAATTGATTTCCAAAGCACATTTCTATTTCAAATCAGATTCCATCAAAAATCGGCTACATTTAAGGTCCATAGCTCTTGACCAACAAATGACTATATTTAAGGTCCGTAACTCTTGATCAATATATCTCAAATAACAGCTACATTTAAGGTCTACGGCTCTCGACCCCCCGACCATCAAATCTAATAAACGGCTACATTTAAGATCTGTATCTCTTCACCAACCAAAACGGCTACATTTAAGGTCCGTAACTCATGACCAGTATATCCAAAGTAATGTGCATGCCGGTGAATTGCTTACACTAGGCAAATAGCTCATGCCGGGCATTTCGTGCATACGGGCTATTTTGGTCATACCGGTAATTTGCTCGATACCAGCAAATTACACCATATCAAAATTTTGCACAAAACCGTTGTGATGACCCGAGTTTTAAAATACGATAATTAGGGTGTAATTGAATTAATAATGACTAAGGATTAGGTTTAGAAAGTGAAAATTTTAGTTCGGAAGTAGAAAGAGGAAGTTGGGCTTTGTAAGGTATCGGTTTTCAAGATGTGGTTAACATGGGTGGTGTGGTTTTAGATTTTAAAAATATGATAATTAGGAGGTAATTAAGTTGAAATGGGTGGATTATGGTCAAAAGGTACAGATGAATTGGATTGAAAAGCTTAAACAAATCCAAACTTTGCAAAATTGGGAAGCGAAGTTGTAATTGTAGAATGTTAACACGTAAATAAGATTCCAAGTTTTAAATTATGATAATCATGGTGTATTAATGTTATATAATCAAAATTAGGGTCCAAGGATGTGAAAAATTGGGTTGAAAGGGTCAAAATGGGTCTCAGACGGTGAAACGCAAAGTTAACTTGCTACAGGCTTGCTACAAGCTTGACCCACGCCTACTGTGGACTCGAGCCCATAGCAAGCGCAGATTTCGGAGTAGCAGTGCTTGTTGTGAGCTCTCTGCGGGCTTGAGTGTGAGCCTAGGCAGTGAACTTGCGCTCGCTGTACGCTCGCTTGGCGGTCGAGCGCCTGGTGAATTCAAATATGTGACCTGCTTCACGTTTTCCCATTTTCTCACAAACCAAAAACCTTGGAGAGGGAGAGAGAGCACTGAACAAGAGAGAGAAAGGAGGGAATCAAGGCCGCGGAGTCCGAATCTGGCTTCGAGCAAGTTAGAGAAATCGTAGAGCACGTTGAGGCAAGTACATTTATATCATTTTTTTCCGTTTCTTTGATTTTTGTTTGATCCTCGTCGGGTATTTTTATCTCGATACCCAACCCCATGTATATAATTGTGATGCCCATAGTCCAATTAGTTACATGTGTGAAATTTGTCGTCCGATTTGTTGTTTTCGCACCGTTTGCACGTCTGAAACCCTTCACCCACGCGCGTGTGTTGTTCGTCCTCAATCAGGTTGATTCCAGCCTCTAATTTTTGGGGCTTTTGATTTATTTGGGACTAGAATATGATTATGCATGACTTGGGTAAGTTAATTTTCTAATTGGGTATCCAAATTTGTGGGATTTAGTGGAATTTCGTTCGCGAAGCCCTTAACCCTCGCTCGAACACCGTTTGAGCTTCAATTTGGAGTTAAATGTATAAATTGACTTAGGATTATAATTACCCATGCCTTGGGTTCGATAAATTAACCATTGGACATACAAAAGTTTAAGAATTAATCGATTTGTGCATATGTGCACTGTTCACGGGTACTGTTCACCCGAGAACTTCGGACAATATTGTGTGTAATTCTTCAATGTTTAAATGCTGACTAAGTGATACGTATTTGTGTAAGTTCAATTGTTCAATCTGAAAGCTTCGGCATGCTCAATGACAAAAGAATCCATATTCAGAAGCCTTTCAAGTTAATCTGCTTCTTTTGGTAAGAATTTTATATCTTCTTTGTACATATGACATCTGTATGAAAGTTAAAGTATGAAAAGACTGAAATTTGCAAGCAAGACAATAAGTACATAAATAATTGGAGGGAAAATTGATGAATATGATCTCCCAGGTGGAGATATCTGTGAAAAGAATCTGATCTGATCTCTCAGGTGGAGAAATCTGTGAAAGGAATCTTATCTGATCTCCCAGATGGAGATATCTGTAAAAGGAATCTAAAAGAACCTCCCTCAGAAAAATAAGTAGTTGAGAAACTAGGACTAGAATTTATGTTCTGACGAGTAATTTCCCCAGGCATATCACTAGTGTGACTGTGGAGACTCAAGGATTTTTTCTGTTTGCACGTTGTAGCGGGTGATACTATAGACATATCTTAGGACGTTACGGTGGTACTCAGGGATAACTTCGTCCATAGAGTAATACGTGATCCGCCCTTCCTTGGGGTGTTAACTCTAGAGGGTAGATTCTGTTTCTGATCTGGCCATCGGGAGGTAATAGAGACCATCCCATTACTGTTACTATTTCTGTTCTGTTTCTAGCTTAGGATTGTGTGGAGTGAACCCAATCTATCCCCAATTATTCACTCATTTGGCTAGTTGGGTCTACTAGCATGAATAATTTTATTATGTTTATGCTCCAAAGAAAAGAAGAAAATTGTACCCCAAGTATGTAAATTTAAGTTCCATTTATGCATCGCTTTCTTGACTATATATCTTTCTCCTATTTAGTTTCGTTATTATTATTCGGTGCTTTGCTATAATGTACCTGCTAAGCTATTAGTTCACTCTTATTTCATTTTCCTTCCAGATGTGAGCTATGAGCCGATGCCCAATTAGTTAGATCAAGAAGTGGAGTTGCTTAAAGAGGATTGCTGGTTTTGGAAGACATAGAATTTTGGTTATATTTAATGTATTAATATGTAAACAGTTAAGTAAAGTATTGTTATTTATTAAAATCGCAGCATGTTATTATTATAGTTTATTGTTATACTTCCGCAGGTTTCTGGATCTAGTTCTACTTCTGCATTAATATTGGATGTTTTAGATTTTGTTTAGGCCTAAATGGCATCTCTCTTAGATCCAATACGGTAGTTAGAAGTGCTGTATTGGAGCCATAGTTGTTATGGCATTGTGGATCCTATGTTTTAAATATGTTGTGGAGTAATTTCAGAAGTGTGGATATTTATATGCTTGTACAAGTTCAAATTAACAGGTTGTATTTTTTATTTTTGCCCAATTGTAAAGGGAACTCTGCCAAAATTTTTACAGAATTTTATGTTATTAAATTATGGGCATTAGTTTGGTATGTTTATTGATGGAGGTTATTAGGAAAAAATAATCTATTCCGTCACAGTTGGTATTAGAGAAAATAGATGCATTAGGTTTGATTTGAATAGTATGCAGAACCTTAGGATCAATTTGAATCAATCAGATAGGTAGTCATAGGTGTAGGAAAATTAAATTGAAATAGAAGAGTACTATTTATTTCAGTTGGCTAGCTTGGGTGGAACTAAATTAGAGATAGAGAATGGGCTTGATTGTTTAACTCCTACACCCTATATAGTACCCTAAGAATAATTTGACTGCATTGTTGCCTTCAGATAGGATATTAGTAGCCGCTATGACTCCTAAGCGAAGTCCCATTCGTGGTAGTGGATGACTGTGAGGTCGAGAGGAGCTGTAGGGAGGCACCTTGAGGTTCAAATTTGATTGGTGCCAATTTAGTGCTTAAGATAGTTGGTTTTGATTCGAGGCCTAGGTTAATTAATTTTGGATTAGAGTTTAGATTTGATTTGTTCTGAGTTGATGTCCTTAGACTAGCAATTCACTGAGAAGGGGGATGCTTAGTTAACCTAGTAAGTACGGTTGCTAAAATGAAATTAATGGCTTGAAGTTAAGGTCACTTGGAATCGATTTTGGTATAGTGAATTTAAGGATGCCGAATTATGTTCAATTTCGTAATGATTGGGAGTTTGAATTTTAGGTGATGCAAATCTTGTAGGAATTGAAAAGGTGTACGTGGGTGTTGGTGTAGATTGTATTGATAAGATATTATGCCTTACCATCAAATTATAAATTATGAATAAGAGGTATAGTTGATCCAATTAGAGATAAGCATTAAGTCTGATTAGTAAATGAGACCACCCCTTTGAAGTCCATTTGGTGGTCGCTAAGGAATTTAGTTGTATAAGTCTTGGGAATATACATTTGGAGCAAAAGATCAAGCTGATTGCCTTTGATGAGTAAATGAGGTTGTGTTGGGATCAACACTAACTTTGAGGATCTCATGCAGAATTGAAGGAGCTTCGATTAGGTACCATTAAGAATACCTTGGAACTTTTGGGGAAGCATGATTAACTAATGAGGTTATTTGTGGATGATTGCACAATTGGTTACTCAAAAGATTAATCAATCGATAAGTGGGCACAAAGAATGGATAGGTGATTTCTAAGATCAATCTGTATTCATAACGTGTTGATTGTGGATAATCAAAAATTATGCTCGCAGTAGCATTCGGGTGAGGATATGGCTGCTATGAAGCCCAGGAACATTGTTTGGGTTTTTAAAGGTCTGTTGACACTTCATAAGTGTTATGAGTTGGGTCTTTCAACCGTATTCGGGTCCATATTGAAATGACCTCATTGATGGGTTCATGGAATGTAGGAAGTATGTACTCCATTCGGAATTGTGTCATTGATTGAGAGCAGTTATTAATCGAAGGCCTGATTGAGAAAGGAACGTGAGTTTAGTTCAAGGAAAAAGCCCTTTTGGGCATGTGGCTCTTTGATAACATGATTTTGAATCCATGGGACTTTTAGCGGTGACTAATTAGGCAGACCGATTAGTGTCGTGGAGGTGCATGGTCATCTTGGGTTTAACCAAATTTATTAAGTGATCTGACAAGAATTTCTCGAGATTGTAGCATCCGTGGGACATTAAACAGGGAGAAATCTATATTCATCAAAATGAGATATGTTATAATAGCTTTTGAGAAATGAAGGGTAAATTGTTGACCATGTCGTTTGGGTTGATCCCTAAGGGATTAAATGAATTGTAGTAGAATGAGACGTTTTTGAGGGAGAATTGGGATTATGTTTTTCTTGCATTGTGATAGGTGGCTACCCTCGAATCAAGTGGGGGAGAGACCCATAAGTTGAAATTTTTTGCCCATAGCTAGTGATAGTCGGGAGGAATCCTTACTCTAAGAGTTTATAGGTATTATTTTTGGAGATAACTATTGTCTAATAGTCTTAAGGGCCCAAATAATTGTATTACAAGGAAAAGATGATCTTATGACATTGCTAGTGGTAAGATTAGTTTAAGGATCGTGAAGAGGAGCCTTGGTGTCTTTTAATGAAGGCAAACATTAGTACATATGATTAATGTTGGGAGTCCTTAAACTTAATACGTTTTCGACGCTTCGTAGGAGATACAAAAGATAAGCCGTGAGTCGGTTCTAATACTTAGAAAATGGAATTATCAAATTCTTAAATTGGGAGATAGAATCATGTTTGATGCATTGGAAATATGAAATTAGGAAGTGAAAAGACCTTATGGTTTTGTCTCAGGACGATTAGGGCGAATCGCTCATCGTGCTTATGGATGACACGTTCGGTTTGGATTAGTTGACTTCTTGATATGCCAATGAGAGTCCTGGAATTGTTAAGTGTTTGGGTCTTGAGATTTCAGGTGATGACTAGAAGTTATATTGAGTCTTTGGGTGATTGCTACAATTATAGTTTCTGATTTGGCTGTAAGCTGAGATTTGTAGGAATTGTTTGCATAATATGGCTATCTTGGAATTTGGCCTAATCATGATTGTTGTATAATCTAAGTGTTTTATATGGATTGTGTATATTAGGAAAATGCCGGTTTGATGACATACCAACGAAATAGTGAGGAAAGTAAAGTATTTTGACTTGAAGATTGTTTGCGATTTGAGGTTTATGCCAAAATTATAACTAAAACTTGATCAGAAAGTTTTAGGTGTTAAGTTAAATTTGATATAGCAGTGACTTGTAACCGGACGATTTATAGTTTGGTAATTAATCAGAGTTGCGCAGTGAACATGTGATGAACCCCCATATTTTATGGTTACATTTCAGGTTCGGGAAGAATGCTCATTTTCGAAGCTTAGCGTAAATTGAAATAAGAATTTTTAGTCGATTGAGTATTTGAGCTAAATTGAAGCGACTTAATAGATATGGGTTGCCCTCGAACTTGGTAGTAAAGTGTAAAATCTTCCAAGTACCGTAAATTATGGAAGTAAATACATAATCGTGATGAGTCGTTGTTGGGAGATTAAGAATTTGTCTCCTAATGAGATTTCAATCTAGGTTCTAATAGAACAAACCCGATAATAAGGACCAGAGCAATTCAAATGCTTTTGGTTTTACAAGGTCATCGTTTAATCGAGGAGATAATTTGGGAGCGCTAGGAAGATTACCTTTGATTTAGGGATCCCGAGGTTCATCAAATTTCAAGGATAAAATTTCTATAAGTGGAGGAGAATGTGACGACCCAAGTTCTGGAATGTGATAATTAGGATATAATTGAATTAATAATGATTAAGGATTAGGTTTAGAAAGTGAAAGATTAAGTTCGGAAGTAGAAAGAGGAAGTTGGGCCTCATATGGTATCGGTTTCCAAGATGTAGTTAATATAGATGGTGAGGTTTCAGATTTTTAAAATATGATAATTGGGAGGTAATTAAGTTGAAATGAGTGGATTGTGGTCAAAAGGTAGGAGAGAAATTAGATTGAAAATCTTAAAAAAATCCGGAATTGGCAAAATCGGGAAGCGAAGTTGTAATTACGAAATGTTAACCCATAAATAAGATTTTGAGTTTTAAATTATGATAATCATGGTGTATTAAGGTTATATAATCAAAATTAGGATCCACGGATGTGAAGAATTAGGTTGGAAGGGTCAAAACGGGTCTCGAACGGCAAAACGCAAAGCTGGCTCGCTGTAGGCCTGATGTAGTGACCCGAACTTCCAAAACATGATAATTAGGAGAATGATGGGCTCCGTGGGGGTACCATTTCCCAAAATATGATAAAAGATGAGAATTAACTTAAGATATGTAAATTAAGGTCAAGGAGCATGGGAGGAATCAGATTAAAAACCCCAAAGATCCGAAATTGGTAGATTGGGAACCAAAGTTGTAAACCGAGAAACGTTGATTCGTAAATAAGATTCTGGACTTTAAATTATGAGAATCATGGCCTATTGAGGTTATATAATCAAAATTAGGGTCCAAGGATATGAAGAATTGGATTGGAAGGGTCAAAACGGGTCCTGAATGGTGAAAACACGAAGTAGGCTTACTGCAGGTTCGACGGGGGCCTGACCCACGCCTGAGTAGTGCTCAAGTGCAAACAGGGCACAAAAAATAGAATGCACCGCTTGAAGTGCCTCCCGAGGCGCCACCCGAGCGGGTTTGGCAGAACTGGGCCCTCGAAGCACGCCCGGTTAGCACTTGAGTGCCGATCATGGGCCACTGCATGTGACCCTCTTTTCTCCTTCATTTTAAGTGGGATTTTGGGCCTTTTTCAGGGTGAACGACAGTAGAGAAGAACGAAGGAGAGAAGGGAGGAGGGAGAGGGAAGAGAAAAGAGAAGGAAGAGGGGAAAATTCACCGATCCGGGTAAAAATAAATATAGACCCACCTCAGGCAAGTGTACTCTGGATGTTATATACTGTTTTCACTGTGTTTTAATATCTCTGTAACTGTTTTTATGCTCTAAAAGAATGTTTTTCCATGTTCTGCATAGATAAAGTATGTTTCTATAAATTAATCGGATAGATTTTATGTTTACATGTAAATACTACAATATCTGGCATCAATTTCATGAAAATGCACGTGTTAAGTGTCCGTTTATCATCCGATAATTTTGGCGAAACCCTAAGTACGAAATTGAAGGGATTTAACTATTTTTGTCCAAAATCTCTATTATATCTGTACTGAAATAAAGTTACTAGTGTAATCTGTTTCTGAAAATTTTATATGGACTTATACTGATAAATTACTGTGGATTTCTGAAGCAAAACTAAAGGATTTTAAGCGAAACGGTATATTCTAAAGTGAAACTGAAGTGTTTCAAACTATTTTTGTATACTCTGAAGCGTAACTGAAGGATTATAAACTGTTACTGTATATTCTAAACCAAACTGAAGAGTTATTGTGAAACTCTGACTGACTTCTAAAACAAAAAAGGGTTTTCAGTCAAGAAATAAGAAGAAACTATTTTTGATACTGTTAATTAGGACCCAAGACTAATATATGGTCACGTGAGGTTCTCCATCATGCCTTAGGACATTACGGTGGTAATCGAGGATAACTCCGTCTATGGAGTAATACGTGGTTTGCCTTTCTAGGCGTTTGCTGTGGAAGCTGGTATTCCTCCGACCCTAGAGGTCATAAATCCTTCGTTGGCTTTGATTTGTGTGCCGTAAACATAGTCGGTCCCTATACCGTCACGGATACTGGCCTTTGATTGTGTGGCAAAAACATAATCTATTCCCGATTATTCACCCCCTCGGCTAGTAGGGTATGCTAGTTGGGTCCTTAGGATATTTAATTAGAGTTTCTGACGAAAGCAAATGAGATTTGGAACTCTTTTATGAAACTGCTGCCTGTTTAAATAGAATCATGCTTTGCTCCTGTTTCCATGAACTGCTTCTGTTCTTCTGATCTGATTTTAATGTGTGTTTCTGTCCTAACATGACTTATGTTTTCTCAAGATCTGTTTATATGGAAATTATGTTTTTCCTCATGATTATTGTACGTGTTTCTAGTTAATTGCATTTATGTTCTGATAATGTCTCCATATTATTGGCTTATCACATTCATGCCTAAATTGTAACTGTAACTGCCTTACTGTATTATGTTTTGCATGAGAGCATTATGTTCTACATGGTTTAATACCTTGTTGGGTTTCGGCTCACTGTTTTATTTTCTCTCCTCCAGATAAGGATATAAAGAAGACACTAGAAGACCATGTGTAGCTAGAGATTAGCAACGAAGGTTCTACAGCCTCGGTAAAGTCTCGAAGATTCATCTTGAAGCATTTTAGGAGATCTGATAGTTCTACATGTGCCGTAGAGTTTTGTAAAGGGAATTATGTATAAATGACTATAGTAGTTCTGCAAACTATTAAAAACTATATTTATACTTTCGTAAATTATATCTTGGATATAGATACTTCCGCTGTATGTTTTCTGATTTTCTGTACAGGTCCTAAATGGTATCTCTTGTCTGAATTCTTGTATAGTTGATAGGGTTGTTAAATTAAGGCCATGGATGGCTATAATGGTCCTGTGAATGCGTGTTGTAGGAAAACTGTGGTATTATAGATAATTGTGTGCTTGTACTGATTCTGCTTTTGTATTATGGTCAAGATTTTGAGGTCTGGATATTATGTATGTTCTATACTGATGTAAATAAGAAGGTTGTATTGTGACGGACCGGCCACATTCCACCGCATGCGGTTGCCCGTCGATCAAAATCGATCATATACTCTGGTTAAAAAGATGGACTTAAAATTTTTCTTTTCTTTTATATATACTTTACATCGCGTGCACAAGATCGCGTAAGGTCCAACTTCGTGAGTTGGCGGCCAGGGGGGTCGCAGGTTCTCTCTTGACCGACCAAGACGAGGTCGGTCGGACATGAAGGTCTCGAAAATAAACTAAGATGCCACTAGGAATCACAAATCACTCAAACCATAACAATGTACGGAAGCATACTGATATTCATTAAGTTTTAGCAACAGAAGTATTTTACAAATCTTTCCCAAAACATCAAAAGCAAAAACATCAATTTTGCTCCTTCGCTGCTTAAATTCCGGCCAGCTATCCTGCCTATCTGGTCCATCGAACCTCATTCTTTTTCGTCCGGCAAAAACTCGTCATCATCATCATCTAAAAAATAGAAGGGGTGAGCTAGAGAACCTAACAAGGTACTCATGCATAAATCATGCATAGTCATGAACAGTGAGGCAAACAGATAGAATGCAATAGAGGCGTATATGCATGCAGTTTCATAAAACATAGCGAGAGTCAATGCAAACAGATTCCAAAGTCATTTTTATGCAATTTGATTTCCAAACACATGCTTATGTTTCCAAATTCATTTCTATAAAAAATCCGCTACATTTGAGGTCTGCAGCTCTCGACCATCATATCTCAATAACGGCTACATTTGAGGTCTGCAGTCTCGACCCTCTGAATCATCAAATTCCATAATGCTACATTTAAGGTCCGCAGTCATGACCAAATCAAACGGTTACATTTAAGGTCCGCAATCTTGACCAACCAAATAGCTATATTTAAGGTCTGCAGCTCTCGACCATCATATCTCAATAATGGCTACATTTAAGTTCTGCAGTCTCGACCCTCAAACACTTAGTTTCGCAAATCATGCTTTTCCGAAAATCAAGTCAAATATGCAACTAACCGAACACCGTAAGGTCGTTCTTTTAATGTCTTAAAAACAGGGGGTCATTTTCATCAAACTGTTGGAGGTCCTTTAACAAAAGCCAGAGATATTTGTAAACGTGCAATAGACAGACTTCTTAAATCATGCAAATATCGAAGTTCATGTAGATCGGTAAATAACCATATTTCGTGCATTTAAGTAAGCTAATCAGACATCATGAAATAATAGAGGATTAAAGCAAATTACCGTAACATGCTTCACGTAGAAACTTAACAATATTCCTCGTCAAACTTTAACATAAATTCATCAAAACATGAACTTAAAAAGAAGGTGAGTACACTTGCATTAAGTCATGAACTTAAAAACAGGGAGTACACTTACATTAAACCATGAATTTAAAAATAGGGGGTACACTTGCATTAAACCATGAACTTAAAAACAGGGAGTACGCTTGCATTAAACCATGAACTTAAAAACAGGGGGTACACTGGCATTAAGTCATGAACTTAAAAATAGGGAGTACGCTTGCCTGAATCCCTTCACTTCAGCTTGGAATTCTGGGTTCTTTCACTAAGAAGCTTGGCCGAGAGCCTCCTCCTAACCTTTTTCCTTGCAATCTCTAGTTTCTTATTTATAGGCC
Source organism: Nepenthes gracilis (assembly GCA_033239525.1). Classification (NCBI taxonomy): domain Eukaryota; kingdom Viridiplantae; phylum Streptophyta; class Magnoliopsida; order Caryophyllales; family Nepenthaceae; genus Nepenthes; species Nepenthes gracilis. The sequence goes on along the minus strand of BSYO01000003.1, from coordinate 19,269,995 downwards.
TTTGGTCTAGCGGTAGTAGGCAGGGCAGGTCAACCACTCAGGGGTGGTTAAAAGTAGGTTACCTACTCAGGTATGGTCATCCAGACCTTAATTAGTCATCACCAATCAATCGGGCAGTCAACTCTTCCTTAGCTTCTCTTCACATTTTCCGATCAACTGGTGTTGACCGGATTAACTTCCCTTCATATCACGTAGAGGCTTCCCCTTACTTTTCCTTAGTTTTCCTTTTTCATTTTGTAGGGCCCCCATCATTTTCGGTCAACTGATGTTGACCGGATAAGTCTCCATTTACGTTTTCGGTCAATTGGCGTTGACCGGATTAATTTTTCCTTTTTCTATCACTGGTCTCTTAAGATTACGTGTATCATCTCCGGAAGCCGTTTAAATGGCCTCCGGAAAAAGCGTCTCCGGAAATCTCTTCCCTTACTATCTCCGGAGATCATCTTCATTGTCTCTGGAAGTCTCTTCCTTTGCCGTCTCCGGAGATCAAGGTCTCTGAAACTTTATCCTTTAATTTCATCTTCTCCGGAGATCAAGGTCTCCGGAAACTCCAGCCCTCGAGTTCAATGTTCTCTGGAATCAAGGTCTCCGGAACTTCAGTCTCCAAACTTCAGCGTCTCCGGAGATCAAGGTCTCCGGAAACTTTATTCTCTAAACTCCCAAGTCTCCAAATTTCAATCGTCTCTAAACTTCAATAATCTCCGGAGATCAAGGTCTCTGGAAACTTCATCCTCCAAATTTCAACGTCTCCGAAGATCATCCAAAGGTCTCCGGAAACTTTAGTCTCCAAACGTCTCTGGAATTCACTGTTCCCTCTTATCTTCCGGAGATCAAGGTCTCCAGAAATCATTGTTTCTTCTTATCTTCCAGAGATCAAGGTCTGCAGAAATCACTTTTCACAGTCTCCGAAATTATGCCTATTTATAACTTGGTCAAGGTTGTGTTGACCGTCTTATTGGGATTATAAGACAGTCGGCCATTGAGTCATAAGCCGCCAGCCATGGCTTCCTCTCAATATTTTCTAAAACCGGTCAACACTATGGTCAACCATTCCAGTCAACCTCTTGACGCCGGTCAGCATTTTGATGCCGGTTATCATTTCTAAGGACAACATCCTTAAAATCTCCTTAAAATTGGTCAACATTACCTCCTAAATTTTTCGGTCAATAACCACATAATTTCGGTCAACTCAAACTACCCCGACTTGCCTTCTATTCTTATAATTGCTCCTTTATTACTTCCGGTCAACTGACGTTGACCGGATAAGTACCCTTCACATTTTTGGTCAACTGGCATTGACCGGATAAACTTCCTTTTACTCCAACATTATATTAAATTAATGACTTGGACTTTCTATGTTTTAGAACCTGAGCTGTTACAATCTCCCCTACTTTTAGAAATTTCGTTCAAGAAATTTTGACTAGCCTCAGCCAATCATTTGCCAGGCTTCACTTCGTGCTTGGTACTTAGATTAAGTCTTTTACTACTACCTTAAGATGCAAAGGGTGAGAAGAAGTTAAATCTCCAGAAGGTACCTTTAATCACGCTCGATGACACTTTGGTATCTTGAACTATCATTGCAAAGGTTTTAGATGGAACAGTGGGCTTTTTCATATCCGACTTTCTAAGCGTGGGGCAATCCTTGACTTGGTGACCCTGCTGACCATAGTTAAAACAAGCCCCCTTTAGCTTAAAACAAGTTTTTCCTAAGTGCTTTCCTCTGTAGTGGGTGTAATTTTCTATAGACCCTTGGAAACTGAACGCTGGCTCAATTTCAGTGCTACTCTTCTCTTGACCGATACTTTTCCCTTTTTAGATGGCCCTAAGGATCCTGGACTAGTTCCCTCACTAAGACTCCTTCGACTAATAGTCCTCTTTTTGAAAATTTCCTTCTTGTAAATGATTGTCCTATCTAATACCTCTCCCTATGTAAGTAACTTCAATGTGGATAGGTATTTTGCAATATCATCCTTTAGACCTCAAAAACATCTTCTAGCCCTTCTTTCTTCATCCTCCACCATGTAGGGAGCATATCTAGATAGCTCCGAAAACTTTGCATAGTACTCGGCTACGGTACGAGTGCCTTGTCTTAATCGTAAGAACTCATCTTCCTTCTGCCCCCAATGACTGGCAAGAAATTATTTCTCCAAAAATGCCGCCTTGAACATACCCTAGGTAATTTCGTTCTCTGGCATCCCAAACACTCTTTTCTGCATCTCCCACCAGTGATGAGCCTCTCCTACTAACTTATAAGACACAAACAGAACTCTATCATCGGTCGGATATTTAATCACCGCAAACACTTTCTTTATCTGTTGGATCCAAGTTTCTGCTTTTATTTGGTCTGGTTCTCCTAGAAATTCTGGAACTCGCTCATTAGTGAAGTGGTCATACACAGACGTCCCCTCATTGATGGGAACTGGGACCGGGACAGGGGCCTGATTTTGTTGTTCTATGGTTTTTATGAAAGTGGTCATCCTTTGTAGTTGGTTCAAGTACTTCTCCTTCCGATCCTGAGAATTACAACTACTACTAGCCGTTCATTTTCCCCTGCTTGCCATTCTCCAACCGGCGCCTTGACTTCTAAAACCAAGACAATTCGGTTAGATCAAAATTTAGGTTCTAAAATTTATTAAGACACGACGTTCTCCTAGACACCATGTTCTGGTTTTTGCTTAGCGTTAGCCTATTGGCTGGACTAGAACGGTTAAGCCTAAATCATTGTAACTTGTTTCCTTCACCCATCCATTGATTTATCTTAACCTATCCTAAGCTGTCGCATAGATTTAGATAAAATGTAAGGCATCTCATATTTTTCTGATACCAACTGTGACGGACCGACCACATTCCACCGCATGCGACCGCCCGTCGATCGAAACCGATCATATACTCTGGTTAAAAAGGTGGACTTAAAATTTTTCTTTTCTTTTATATATACTTTACATCGCGTACACAGGATCGCGTAAGGTCCAATTTCGTAAGTTGGCGGCCAGGAGGGTCGCGGGTTCTCTCTTGACCGGCAAAGACGAGGTCGGTCGGACATGAAAGTCTTAAAAACAAACTGAGATGCTACTAGGAATCACAAATCACTCAAACCATAACAGCGTACAGAAGCATACTAATATTCATTAACTTTTAGCAATGGAAGTATTTTACAAATCTTTCCCAAAACATCAAAAGCGAAAACATCAATTTTGCTCCTTCGCTGCTTAAATTCCGGCCAGCTATCTTGCCGATCTAGTCCATCGAGCCTCATTCTTTTTCGTCCGGCATAAACTCGTCATCATCATCATCTAAAAAATAGAAGGGGTGGGCTAGAGAGCCCAGCAAGGTACTCATGCATAAATCATGCATAGTCATGAACAGTGACGCAAATAGACAGAATGCAATAGAGGCGTATATGCATGCAGTTTCATAAAACATAGCGAGAGTCAATGCAAACAGATTCCAAAGTTATTTTTATGCAATTTGATTTCCAAAAACATGCTTCTGTTTCAAATTTCATTTCTGTAAAAAACGGGCTACATTTGAGGTCTGCAGCTCTCGACCATCATATCTCAATAACGGCTACATTTAAGGTCTGCAGTCTCGACCCTCTGAATCATCAAATTTCATAACGCTACATTTAAGGTCCGCAATCATAACCAAATCAAATAGCTACATTTAAGGTCCGCAGTCTTGACCAACCAAATAGCTACATTTAAGGTCTGCAGCTCTCGACCATCATATCTCAATAATAGCTACATTTAAGTTCTGCAGTCTCGACCCTCAAACACTTAGTTTCGCAAATCATGCTTTTCCGAAAATCAAGTCAAATATGCAACTAACCGAACACCATAAGGTCATTCTTTTAATGTCTTAAAAACAGGGGGTCATTTTCATCAAACTGCTGGAGGTCCTTTAACAAAAGTCGGAGATATTTGTAAACGTGCAATAGACAGACTTCTAAATCATGCAAATATCGAAGTTCATGCAGATCGGTAAATAACCATATTTCGTGCATTTAAGTAAGCTAATCAGACATCATGAAATAATAGAGGATCAAAGCAAATTACCATAACATGCTTCACGTAGAAACTTAACAATATTCCTCGTCAAACTTTAACATAAATTCATCAAAACATGAACATAAAAAGAAGGTGAGTACACTTGCATTAAGTCATGAACTTAAAAATAGGGAGTACGCTTGCATTAAACCATGAATTTAAAAACAGGGGGTACACTTGCACTAAACCATGAACTTAAAAACAGGGAGTACACTTGCATTAAATTGTGAACTTAAAAACTGGGGGTACACTAGCATTAAGTCATGAACTTAACAATAGGGAGTACGCTTGCCTGAATCCCTTCACTTCGGCTTGGAATTCTGGGTTCTTTCACTAAGAAGCTCAGCCGAGAGCCTTCTCCTAACCTTTTTCCTTGCACTTTCTAGTTTCTTATTTATAGGCCCTTGGTTTGGCGGCAGTAGGTAGGGTAGGTCAACCACTTAGGGATGGTTGAAAGTAGGTTACCTACTCAGGCATGGTCATCTAGACCTTAATTAGTCATCACCAATCAATCGGGCGGTCAACTCTTCCTTGGCTTCTCTTCACATTTTTCGGTTAATTGGTGTTGACCGGATTAACTTCCCTTTATATCACGTAGAGGCTTCCCCTTACTTTTCCTTAGTTTTCCTTTTACATTTTGTAGGGCCCCCATCATTTTCGGTCAACTGGTATTGACCGGATAAGTCTTCCTTTACGTTTCCGGTGAATTGGCGTTCACCGGATTAATGTCCCCTTTTTCTATCACTGGTCTCCTAAGATTACGTTTATCGTCTCCGTAAGCCGTTTAAATTGCCTCCGAAAAAAGCATCTCCGAAAATATCTTCCCTTACCGTCTCCGGAGATCATCTTCATTGTCTCCGAAAGTCTCTTCCTTTGCTGTCTTCGGAGATCAAGGTCTTCGAAACTTTAGCCTTTAATATCATCGTCTCTCTAGATCAGGGTCTCCGGAAACTCTAACCCTCAAGTTCAATGTTCTCCGGAGATCAAGGTCTCTGGAACTTCAGTCTCCAAACTTCAGCATCTCCGGAGATTAAGGTCTCTGGAAACTTTATTCTCTAAACTCCCAAGTCTCCAAACTTCAATTGTCTCTAATCTTCAATCGTCTCCGGAGATCAAGGTCTCCGGAAACTTCATCCTCCATTTCAACATCTCCAGAGATCATCTAAAGGTCTCCGGGGACTTTAGTCTCCAAACGTCTCCGGAATTCACTGTTCCCTCTTATCTTCCGGAGATCAAGGTCTCTAGAAATCATTATTTCTTCTTATCTTCCGGAAATTAAGGTCTCTAGAAATCATTGTTCACGGTCTCCGAAATTATGCCTATTTAGAAGTTGGTCAAGGTTGCGTTGACTATCTTATTGGGATTATAAGACAGTTGGCCATTGAGTCATAAGTTGCCAGCCATGGCTTCCTCTCAACATTTCCTAAAATCGGTCAACACTATGGTCAACCATTCCGGTCAACCTCTTGACCCCGGTCAGCATTTTGATGCCGGTTATCATTTCTCCGGACAACATCCTTAAAATCTCCTTAAAATCAGTCAACATTACCTCCTAAATTTTTCGGTCAATAACCACATAATTTCGGTCAACTCAAACTATCCCGACTTACCTTCTATTCTTATAATTGCTCCTTTATTACTTCCGGTCAACTGACGTTGACCGAATAAGTACCCTTCACATTTCTGGTCAACTAGCGTTGACCGGATAAACCTTCTTTTACTCCAATATTATATTAACTTAATGACTTGGACTTTCTATGTTTTAGAACCTGGGCCGTTACATGTAAATTTGGATTTTTGTCTAATTTTAGATAGAACTCTGCCAAAATTTTTGTAGAATTTATTAATAAAAATTTATGATTTTTGTTCTGAATCTGTCTGACGGAGGATCCTATGGTAATTAGGACCCGTTCCGTCACACCTAACCCACGCCCGCCATGGTCTTAAGCCCATAGTGAGTGTAGAATCCAGAGTAGCAGCGCTCACTGTGAGCCCTCTACGAGCTCGAGCGTGAGCCTGGGCAGTGAGCCTGCACTCGCTGCACACTCGCCTGGCGCTTGAGCGCCTGACAACTTTAAACACACGACCTGCTTTCCGTTTTTCCATTTTTCTATGAACTGAAACCCTTGGAAAGAGAGAGCGAGTGCCGAACAAGAGAGAGAGGAGGGAATCGAGGCCGCATAGTCCAAATCTGGCTTCAAGCTATTTGAAGAAATTGTAGAGCACATCGAGGCAAGTATATCTATACCATTTTCTTCCGTTTCTTTAATTTTCGTTCGATCTCCTTCGGGTATTTTTGTCCCGATACCCGACCTCATGTATATAATTGTGATACTCATAGTCTAATTATGTATATGTGTGAAATTCGTTGTCCAATTTGTTGTTTTCGTATTGTTTGCACATCTGAAACCCTTCACCCACGTGCATGTACTGTTTGTCCGCAATCGGGTGGATTCCGGCCTCCGATTTTTGGGGTTTTTGATTTATATCGGACTAGAATATGATTATGCATGACTTGGGTAAGTTAATTAACCAATTGGGTATCCAAATTTGTGGGATTTAGTTCGCGAAGCCCTTAACCCATGCCCAAACACCATTTAAGCTTCAATTTGGAGTTAAATGTATAAATTGACTTGGAATTATAGTTATCCTTGCCTTGGGTTTGATAAATTAACCGTTGGACATTTGAAATTCCAAGAATTAATCGATTTGTGCATATGTGCACTGTTTACCCGAGAACTTTAGACAATATTTTGTGTAATTCTTCCATGTTTAAATGCTGATTAAGTGGTACGTATTTGTGTAAGTTTAATTATTCAATCTGAAAGCTTTGGCATGCTCAATTACAAAAGAATCCGCATTTGGAAGCCTTTCTAGCTAATCTGCTTCTTCTGGTAAGAATTCTAAATCTTTTCTATACATATGATATTTATATGAAATTTAAATTATGAAAAAACTGAAATCCACAAGTAAGACAATAAGTACATAAATAACTATAGGGGAAATTGATGAATATGATCTCCCAGGTGGAGATATCTATAAAGGAATCTAATCTGATCTCCCAAGTGGAGATATTTGTGAAAGGAATCTGATCTAATCTCCCAAATGGAGATATCTGTAAAAAGAATCTAAAAGAACCTCCCTCAGAAGAATAAATAGCAAAGAAACTACGACCCAAATTTATGTTTTGACGGGTAATGTCCCCAAGTATGTTACGAGTGTGATAGTGGAGACTTAATGATTTGTCTTAGCTGCACGTTATAGCAGGTGATACTATGGACATACCTTGGTACTCGAGGATAACTCCGTCTATAGAGTAATATGTGGTCCGCCCTTCCTCAAGACGTTAACTTTGGAGGGCAGATTCTATTTCTAATTTGGCCATCATGTGAGATCCCGATCCTGGAGCATGATGATTATGGAATAATTATATGGATAAAAATCATGTTTAGGCTTAAATACAGTGAAAAAATTTGATATCGAAGCAAAATGAGACGAAATGGGTAAAAAGTGGCCCCGCACCTGATGCCTCTCGAGTGGCCATCGAGTGCAAAAATGCTCAAGTGGCGCTTGAGGGCGCGCCCGAGGCAAGGCAGGGGCAATGTATGAGTACGAGGAGGGTGCTCGATGGGTGCTCAAGTGCCCCATCGAGCACGATTTTGCAAAAAGGGAGCGCTCGAGGACTAGTCGATGGCCACTCGAGCTCCCTGACTGATATAAAAAGGGGCATGTGCATTTTCTTCAGCCATTTTTGGCATTTCCATGGGAGAGGAGAGGGAGACAAGAAGGAAAAGAGAAGGAAGAGGGAAAAATCCACTGATCTGATCTGGTCCTGGTAAAAAATAACGGTAGATTGAGCTAAGGTAAGTATACTTCGGATGTTATATACCGTTTTTATAGTGTTTTAATATCTTCATGTTGTCATTTATGCTCTGAAAACCTTGTTCTGTAATATTTGATATGAATATTATATGAATCTCATGGCTTTTGGACTAATTACTCTGATTTCGTAATTTGGCTCACATTTTGCCTCCATTTCGTGTCTGGACAGAGTAGTGCAAACCCTAGCTCAAAAAATTGGGAGTTTTTGGTTTAAATGCATGATTTTTTATGTGTATTTGGAATTATAGCATTAATTTCTTGAATAGACATATGTTTGGTGTTCAATTTAAGCTCGGAAGTTTTCTATGGAATTCTAGAATGAAAATTTGGAAAATCATGTTGGAAACTTGGAATTTTGATGATTTAAATGTTAAATTGTTGCTTAATAACGTTTATTTAATGATTTGTACTTGAAAATTCTGCGTGGAACTGTATTATTGAATTATGGAAACATTTGAAATCGTCTGAAAGAGTAATTGAATGAAACTTGGTCTTGGCAATGAAATATGATGAAATTTTGGTTATGGAATTCTGACCAAATGCATTTAACTGAATTAATCAGTAAAGAAATCATACCTAGAACTATCGTACAGTTAGATAAGGTTCTCCGGCATGCCTGGAAACGTTACAGTTACGGTAATCGAGGATACTATCGAACCATCAAACTATCGAACTATTGAATAGAAATGTACACTATCGAACCATCAAACTATCAAACTATCAACCTTTGATTGTGTGGATTGAATACAATCTATCCTGGATTATTTGTCCCCCGGCTAGTAAAGTATACTAGATGGGTTCCTAAAATATCAAACTAGAAATTTTGAAGAACAAATGAGATTTGGAACTATTTTATGGATTCCAATAAGTGTTTAAATAGAATTATGCTTTCTTCCTATTTTCCGTAAACACTTTTATTCTTCTAATAATATCATGGTTTTTCTGTTCTAACGTAATTATGTTTGGCATGAAAGCATGAACTGTGATTATCGAAACCTGTTTATATTGAATAAGGCTTTCTCATAGTTTCTGTATATGTTCCTGTTCCTGGACAGTTCGTATGACCTTCTGCATTTATGTTCTATATCTGAGCATTATATTTTGCATGTTTTGGCTCACTATTTACTATTTTTTTTTTCTAGATGAGACTGTAGAGTTAGTACTAGACGAGAGAGAGTAATTTAAAATTTAGCCTAAAGACTTTTGGAGACCTAAAATATTTTGTAGAATCTTAAAAAGATACAGTTTAAATGTAATTGCTTAATTTTGTAGATGGATTTTGTATACATGGATCCTATATACGAAATGTATGTTATGTATGTGATAAAACAGGAAATATTATTTTTGCAACTTTATAGTTTTGCTTTCGCTATAAATTTTCAGAATTCTGTACAGGTCCTAGATGATATCTCTATTCCGAATTGTTAGTATAGTGGATAGGAAATGTGAAACGTAAGCCGTAGGAAATTATACGATGTCTGTAATCTTGTATCTGAAATGAGAATTCCTATTAATATATATTATGATGATGTCATTCTGTATTGTTTACAGGTTATAAGTAGGATTTTTATTTCTGTTTAACCCAGTTTTAGGGGAGACTCTATCCATTTTCCCCTAAAACTTTAGATTGTTATTTGGGTTTAGATTTCTATTTTCTATAATGAAGGAAAATTCTAAGGACAAAAAAAAACTCGTTCTGTCACACATCAGGAGGTAATAGAGACCATCCCGTTGCTGTTACTAATTCTATTTTAATTCTGATCTAGCCATCGGGAGGTAATAGAGACCATCCCATTATTGTTACTGTTTATGTTCTATTTCTGGCATTGGATTGTGTGGAGTGAACACAATCTATCTCCAATTATTTGCTCCTTTGGCTAGTAAGATCTACTAGCCTAGATCTGTAAAGATGAATAATTTTGTTATGTTTATGCTCCAAAGAAAAGAAGAAAATTGTAGCCTAAGTGTAACATCCCGAAATTTTGAAATATTTATATTGGACTAAATTAGAATTATTTATTATTTTCGGTAATTTTGGATAAATTGGGTTTGAGAAAAATTAATTAAATATTATGAAAATTTTGAAGAATATTTGGATCGATGGGCCGAGCGTCCAAAGTGAGCTCATTCGGCTGCCCGAATATCGATTTTGGATTTTTGTGCTTTAAGGAAAAATAGATGTATATATATATATATAATGTGTGTATATAATATATATATATATATATATATTATAACGTGCGTGTGTGTGTTGTGTGTATAATAATAATAATAATAATAATAATAATAATAATAACAATAAAGTATAAGGAGAAGGGGGAGGCAGATTCGGGGAAACAGAGGCAATCGGGGAGAGAGAGAGGGCAGCGTGAGGGTTAGGGTTTCGAGGGTCTCGGCGAGGGAGAGAAAGAGAGCGGGGGCGAGCGGCGCCGGTGGAGGCAGCGCCGACCTCGGTGGTGGCTGGAGACGGCCGTGCAAGGCCGTGGCCGGCTGGGCGTCGCGGTGGAGGTGCGGCAGCAACCGTGGGAGCCCGGTGAGAGGATGAGGTCGCGAAGGAGAAAAGGGGAAAATGGAGGCCTTCGGGTCCGATTCCGAGCTCGAGCTAGTTGGAGAAAATGTAGAGCGCGTCGAGGCAAGTGTTCTCATACTCACTATTTGTTCTTTTGTGATTTTTACTCGTTTTCTATCGGGTATTATCGTTCCGGTATCCGCCCAAAATGTGAAAAATGTATAGCCCGTGAATCATGTTCAATAAATATGTAGTTATTTGTTCGATTCGTTATCCGATTAACTTGTTTCGGTACCACCAAACCCTAATCCCGTAGGTTATTTGGGTCCCTATGTTTCCTCCTCGAATAAACGTCAAATGACTCCAAAATATGAATTATCAAGTCCTAAGTATGCATATATATAGACCGGACGTCCGATCGGACAAGAATCGACCCGTTCGCGGCGTCAAGAAAGCTCTAAAGCGCCCACATCCTTTGTTCATCTGAACGTGAAATGGAGAATTGCATGTTTCCACCTTCGTGCTATGTTGAATCGAGCTCAAAGTATGAATCACCATGTTCCAATTGTACATATGTATCAACCGGACGCCTAATTTCACAAGTATCGAACCGTTCGCGGCGTCCGGATGCTCTAAAATGTCCCTGGCACTATTCATCCGAGTTTGAATGGAACTTTTACATGCTTTGCCCCTGTTTAATTATTATGAAAGTGATGTCTAATCGTTTGAATGTAATGTAAGCTCCGAAATGCGTGTCCATGTGCCGGAAGCAGGGAAATGAGTCCCGAAGGCTTCTAAAATGATATGTGATCATTGATGGTAAGAATTCTAAACTCCCTCGTGAATATGGTTGAATTGCTAAATGGGAAAGAGTCTCTTAGAAAGATGAGAATCGAGCAAGTAAATGGAAGGGATTCCACGTTGTGCAATATGATGGAATAATCTCCCGGATGGAGATGTATGTGATGGGAATGGGATTTCCCGAGTTGTGAATGTGTATGGTAAATGTGGATTTCCCTCTCCAAGTGTTGAAACCAATCTTGAAACTAGGACCATGTTTCGTAGGGGTAGTATTCTTTAGCATACCATGTCCATCGCGGTGTGAACCCGAGGAATACTTGGCCGCGTATCCTGGCCGCTCGTGGGAGCGGGTGGTGTTTGTGGTACGCTTTAGGAAACTACTGTGGAAGAACGAGGATTGCCCTGGTCCCCGGGGGTGTGGGGCGTGTCGGTTGAACACTACATTGTGAGATGTAGTTGTTCGTTGATTGTTGCATGGAGGCAACCGAGGGTCGTGTGCTACCGACCTAAAATAGTAGCCGTGGCTTTAGAATGTGTAGCGAACACATTCCTTTCCTCGTTCTCTCGCATCGTTGGCTAGTACGGTCTACTAGCCCGGGTCCGCAAAGATGATGTAATAATGAATATGAATAATGTCCAACCAATGTAACCGTGACAATCCAATGATTCCAGATGTCCCCTGTTCCCTTTGATGATTCATTATTGTTGAGATTTCATGTTTTCCCCTTTCAGTTATTGCCTCTATTGCTCTCTATTGTGAATAGTGTGTTATGATTATACTTGTTGAGCTGTACGCTCACTCTTGCTGTTTATCTTTTCAGATGAGAATACTTAGCTGGCGCCGGATTGGTTAGAGCAAGGAGAGGCTTGCATTGATGAGTTTAGTTGGACATCAAGTGCATTGAAGATTTGGTCATATGGTTGTAATGAAATGTAGCAGCCACTCATGGATGGATGTGGCCTGTTATTATTTTATGGTTTTGTTATGCTTCCGCAGATTATGATGATATAGTATGCTTCCGCGTTTGTATTGATATATTGAGTTTTGTTGTATTTAGATGGCATCTCTCTGATCCTGTATAGTAGATAGGAGTACTGTAGTGGAGCCATGGATGATATGGCAGATATGTGATCCTGTGTGGTGTGTTGTAGGCTGTGTGTATGCCTTTTGATAGATGTGTGCTTATACAGGATGATTTTTAAACAGGTTGTATTTCGGTTTTTTCGTCCAGTTGCAGAGGAAACCCTGCCGGATTTTTCTGTAGAATCCATAGTTTAATTATGGGCTTAGGGTTGTGTTGCCATTGATGGAGATTATTCGATGGAGAATAATCTGGTTCGTCACACTAAGCATGTCAGTTTAGGTTTTGTTTATGCATCTCTTTCTTGATTATATATCTTTCTTCTATTTAGTTTCATTATTATCGTTCAGTGCTTTGTTATGATGTATTTATTGAGTTGTTAACTTAATCTTTATTCTTCTTCCTTCTAGATGTAAGCCATGAGCCGATACCCGATTAGTTAGATCAAGAAGAGGAGTTGCTTAAGGAGGACTGCTGCTTTTGGGAGACATAGAATTTTTGTTATATTTAATGTACTGATATGTAAACAGTTGAGTAGAGTATTATTATGTATTAAAATCATAGCATGTTATTATTCCGGTTTATTGCTATATTTTCATAGGTTTCTTGATCTTGTTCTGCTTCTGCATTAATATTTGATATTTTGGAATTTGTTTAGGTCTAGATGGTATCTCTCTTAGATCTAATACGGTAGTTAGGAGTGATGTGTTGGAGCCATAGATATTATGGCATTGTGGATGCTGTGTAGTAAATATGTTGTGAAGTAATTTGAGAAGTGTGGAAATTTATATGCTTGTATAGGTTCAAATTAATAGGTTAATTTTTTGATTTTCGCTCAATTGTAGAGAAAATTCTGTCAAAATTTTTGCAAAATTTCATGTTATTAAATTACGGGCATTAGTTTGATATTTTTATTGATGGAGGTTATTAGGAAAAAATAACCAATTCCGTCACAACCGCTCATAATACTCCTTCCTAAAATACCCGTTCACAAGCTTACCGGTTATTCTTCTCACAAGCATACCGGTTGCTTTTCCTTACAAGCATACCAGTCATTCCTCTCACATGTAGGCCGGTCACTTCTACATAACTATAATTTCATTCATCCCGGCCATTCGTTTGTTCCGGCTATTGTGTGCAATCCGAGCAAAATCCTAATTGGCCTGTCAACTTGCCCATTTCCAGTCAACAATTTTTTACCAATCAACTTCACCAATTCCGGTAAATAATTTTTGCTGTCGGTCAATGCTTCGATTTCCAATCAATTAAGATATTGCCGGGTTCACCAAATGCCGGTCAATGCTTCATTTTTTTTGGTCAACTTTTTATCACCAAATTTTCGGTCAACTATAAATTCTACCATCCAATAGTTCTTGTCTGGCCATAATGCTGTCTATGCCGGTCAACTATATACCACTCCGATCAATGATTTTGTGCAGTTCAACATTTGCTAATTTTTGATCAACTATTAACTCAGCTGGTCCATTTATTAATTCTTCCATTCAACTTATTCTTGTTTGGTCGATTTCCACTTATGGCCATATCAATAATATATTATCTCTCTGGCTATTATGATAACTTCCTCATTAATTGAGCCAAATTATGATGGACCGTATTTTTCTATCAAAAATCTGGCAGAGTTTTGTCTGTAATACGGACTTCTGCCAATATAAAAACCTGTATAATCTCCTGTACAGTACATCCATAAATCCCATCTGATGACAACATACCATAACAACACAAACTAAATAGGATCCAAAAGCCACTACTTAGTTGCGGCTCCAACGTTGTGTATCTAAACACGACATTGGTCAAAGAGAGACGCCACTAGCACCTATTACAATCATAATAACCTGTGGAAGTATAAATACATCCAAATGACATCGAAAACTAAATTATCTGATCATCAGCCTTATTTAAAATATATATGAAGATTTCAAAAGAAATATAAATAAATATACAATTTTTCATGGCATAAATAAAACTACAAATATAAGTCTTCGATATGATCTTTCAAATCCAAGGCCTAGTTTACTTCTATCCCCTACTCCATTCTGTCGGGTATATCAAACCTATACTAAACTGGAGACAATGAGAAGTAATGGTGAGTTAAAAGCCCAGCAAGTACAATATTCTCAAAGGGACTAATGATATATGCAAAGTATAGCAAAACAGAGAGATTTATGAATATAATGAGGATGTGTACACATAAAACATGATCGAATGCTTTTGAAATACAATTGACTTCTTATATTTTATCATTCTTCTCTTTGGGATGTGAATTAGGCATAATTTCTTATCTTTGCAGATCAGGACAAGTAAACCTTACTAGCTAAAGGTGCGGGAGAATGAGGACGGATCATGATGCCCCTCATGATCTAAGGCCGAACTGTGACGACCCGAGTTCCGAAATATGATAATTGGAGGGTAGATAAGTTAAAATAGATGAATTGTGTTCAAAAGGTACAGAAGGAATGGATTGGAAAGCTCAAAGAACTGGAACTAGTAAATCGAGAACCGAAATTGTAAGCGGTGAAATGTTGATTCGTTGACAAGATTGAGGTTTTAAATTGTGATAATCATGACTTATTGAGGTTATATAATCAAAAAAAAGGTCCAAGGATGTGAAAGATTGAATTAGAATGGTCAAAACGGATCCTGAATGGTGAAAACGTGACGTAGGCTTGCTGCAGGCTTGCCGCGGCCCAGACCGGCACCCTCCGCCCACTCGAGCCCTCCTATCAGGCGCAAAAACCAGTGGCGTACCCGAAGCCCTCCTCCGAAGCTCGAGCGGCGGGCTGCCCGAAGCCTTGCCGCCTGCTGGCCGCTCAAGCTCCGCTCGAGCGGCTGCGCGAAATATAAAAGTGCGCCCAGCTTTCTCCTCTTCATTTTCACGGTCCTAGGGTTCTAAAGAGATAGAGAGTGCGACGAACAAGAGAGAGAAAGGAGGAGATCGAGGCCATGAAGTCCGTATCCGGTTTCGAACCCGTCAGAGAAATTGTAGAGCATGTCGAGGCAAGTAAATCTATACCGTTTTTCTTCCGTTTCTGTTGGTTTTCATCCGATCCCCTTCGGGTATTTTGCCTCGATACTGAACCCTATGTATATCATCGCAATGCCCATAGTCTAATTGTGTATATATGTGAAAATCATCGTCCGATTCGTTGTTTACGTACCGTTATGCGCATCTGAAACCCTCACCCACGCGCGTGTACTGTTTATGCGCAATCGGGTGGATTTCGGCCTTCGATTTTTGGGGCTTTTGATTTATTTGGGACTAGATTATGATTATACATGACTTGGGTAAGTTGATTTACCGATTGGGTATCCGAAATTACGGAATTTAATGGAAACTCGTTCGCGAAGCCCTTGACCCACGCCCAGACACCATTTGAGCTTCTATTTGGAGTTAAATGTATAAGTTGACTTGGGATTATAGTTACCCATGCCTTGGGTTCGATAAATTACCTGTTGGATGTCCAAAATTTTGAGAATCAACCGATTCATGCACGTGTTCACTGTTCACGTGCACTATTCCTGTGCACTGTACATGGGTACTACTCTTCCGAAAACTTCGGACGATATTGTGTAATACTTTCTTGTTTAAATGCCGATTAAAGGATATGTGTTTGTAGAGAGTGGAAGTTGAGGCACAACAGCAAGCACGAAAAGGAAGAAAGGGGAGAGACCACCGTTCCGATCCGATCCGGGTAAAATAATGGTAGAGTGAGCTCAGGCAAGTGTACCTCGGACGCTGATTTTTAAGTCATATTTTAAGAATATTGCAAGTATACGAAAGAATCAGTTCTAGATATCTGATTTTAAGATCATGATTTAATGCAAGTATATGCATGTTTCATTGCAAGTATATCTGATTCTGGATAAGTATATGTTATATGTACGATGTTTGTCTTGATCATTGAGTAAAGAAGAATTTCTGTTAACCGCATGCTTAAAAGAAGTTCAGTTTTCCATTAATGAAAATTAAGTTCGGTTTTTCCTTGATAAAGAATCAGTTCGGTTTTTCCATAATGAAAAAGCACTCTGTCCTTTAGTAAAAAGTACTCCGGATTTATGAGCTTCGACTTTTAAAAAGTACTCCATCCTTCAGTGAAAAGTACTCTGGATTTATGAGCTTCGGCTTTTAAAAGTACTCCGTCCTTTGAGTAAAAAGCACTCTGTCCGAAAAACACTCCGTCCAAAATGAACTCCGGCTTTAATAAAGAAAAAGAACTTCGGCTTGTATAAGAAAAAGAACTCCGGCTTGTATAAGAAAAAGAACTCTTCCGACTTTTAAGAAAGAAAAAGAACTCCGGCTTTATATAAGAAAATGAAGCTTCCCGTATAGTTTGTTTCCGAAAATATGTACAAATTTATACCGACAAAATTTCCATGTAAATTTAAAGAAGTGCTGAAATTGTGTTGTAAAAGTTTGATTTTGAAAATGGGATTATCGATAAAGAGATGATTTTTATTACAGTTATTTTGGGACCCGAGACTGACTACAGTCCAGGTAAGTTCTTGGGTGAGGCCTTAGAACTTACAGTGGTAATCGATGATAGCTCTGTCCATGGAGCGATTCATGATCCGCCCTATCCTCAAGGGCGTTAAGCCAGCAGGGACATAGGCCAACCTTCGGGTGGTACACAGTACAAATATCCCTCGAGATGGGATATATATGACATGATAGGCCTTGAATTGTATGGATTGAACACAATCTATCCTCGATCATTCGCCCCTTCCGCTAGTAGGGTACACTGGCAGGGTCTGAAATTGTTAAGATATGTCACGATAAAAGATGAAAATGTATTGTACAGTGAAAAAATGATAAACTATCATCTGATGAAAAGATGAAAATGAATCGTATACAGTAAAAAGATGACAGTGAACAGCATAGAGTAATGTTTTCAGTTTTACCATGCATCAGTAAAGTTTATAGTTATTGTTTATAGTCTATAGTGTAATGATTTATGAAGTATGAGATTTAATATCTTTACAGTATGTCTTTACTTTGTAGATGATGTTTGATTAAACATTCTGGTTCTGCACGGTTATATGATTGTTTTGGCATAACTGTTTTACAGTTCATATACATGTACCTTGCTGGGCCTCGACTCACTGTTTTAGTATTTTCCCCCCATCCAGATGAGATAGTAGATCTTTTACCTGACGAAAAAGAGTAATCAGAGGATAGAAGCTTTTGAAGACTTTTGAGGACCATAGCACATTAGAGCTATTTTGGAGGAGCCTGTCGACGTAAAGGCCTAGCTACACATGATTTTTGTATACTAATCTTGTGATTATTGATGTCTTAGAACATGTCGATTTTTGTATAGAAAGCTCATGATGTATATGATAGTAGAAGAGAAAATGCTATGCTTCTGCAGGTTCTTAGTTTACTTCCGCTATATACTCTGGATTTACTATGCAGGTCCTAGATGACATCTCATTATTAAACTGTTAGAGTAGTAAATGTTTTTATGGATTTGTGCCATGGATGGCACATGTGATCCTGCGAATGTTTGTTGTAGGGATTGTGAATGATTGACAGTTGTGTGCTTGTTATGGATGATTATATAGGGTTGTATTTTTGGATTTTTCATCCTATTACAGAGGAGACTCTGCCGAAATTTCTATAGGAGTCTTGTCTTATGTTTTAAACCGTTAATGGTATTGCTGTTTTGACGGAAGCTTTTGAGGACAACAAAAAAAATCAGTTCCGTCACACGAACAATGTACTCAATGTCCAATAAAATTGCCTAGGAAAGGCCAAACACCACATGGCATAGCGGTATGCCTATTAACCGGTCATACAGGGCCAATAAAACGCTACCCTAACCTCTCGTGGTCCAAAGGCAGTCCTCATTTTTCCACAGCAGTATCCTAAGGTGTGTTAAGGTTATCACCTACTCCAATAAGCTGCCAGGATACGCGGTAAGGGTAATCCTTGAGTTTCCATTATAATATCAATGGCATGTCAGGGAATACTATCGTCTAAACATACATCCGTGGTCATGGTTTCATGATTTCTTATTGAATTCATGATTTCTTATTCATTTGAGGGAAAGTCCACCATGCTTCTTTCACATACTTCTCACACCGGTAGAATGGATTAATCATTGTCACATATTGTGGCATTCCCTCTATATATCTTTATATTTTTTATAGTTCTTATGGGCTTAGGTCTACGTATGACTTAAGCATATTCATAATTTAACATAAAACTTTGGAACAATTTAAGAAATTCTTACCACATCGGATCACGTAAACTTAGAGCTTCTGGACGATATTCCTCTCACAATTGCTTAACATAATATTTTATGGATTACACAATTAAACATATGCAAATATATATGCAACTTAATTAACAATTAAACTATGTAGAATTATACAAAATTTCATGGAATCCTTGGGTGAATAGTGCTAGCGTGAATATTGCCCGGATGCACATATCAGATAATTCACGGAATTTGGGCATTCAATGGGTAAATTACCAAGTCCAGGATATGGATAATCATAATCTTAAGCCAATTTATGTATAAAATTTGAAGCAAATGCCTAAACGAGGTCTGGGCATAGGTCTAGGGTTTTGTGAACTGAAATTCACATAAATCCACCAAATCGGATACCCAATCAATAAATTAACCTATATAGGGTATGGATAATGATATTCTAGCCTCAATTTATACAAAAGCCCCAAATATCGGAGTCCAAAACCACCCGAACGGGGGGTTAGGGTTTAGTGAACGAAAATCCACATAAATTGGTAATTTCTACAAATTTAGACCTGAAATTCATATGTATGCATAATCTAACTATGGGCATCACATATACAACATGGGTTAGGTGTTGGGTCAAAAATACCCGAAGGAAAATGAACAAAAATCAAAGAAAATGGAAGAAAAGGGATATGAATGTACTGGCCTTGACCTGCTCTGCGATTTTTCCAACTAGCTCGACGTTGGAATCCATCCCGAGGACCTTCGTTTGGCTATTTCTCTCTCTTCTCCCTCCCTCTCTCTCTACCCAAACGTTCTACCATCCTCCTCAAAAATGCATCCCCAACGTTTTAAAAAGAAACCCGCATGTGACTTTTATGCGTTTTGGGGCTAAAGCACACAACGAGTGCGCTTCGGGCACCAACACATTGATATTGGCACTTGCTAGGGGGCTCGAGCTCATGGAGGGTGCAGGTCAGGCCCGCGTCAAGCCTGCAGCAAGCCAGCTTCGCATTTTCACCATCCAGGACTCGTTTCAACCCTTCTAATCCAATATTTCGCATCCTAGGGCTCTAATTTTGATTATAATAGCTTAATAAGTTAAGATTATTATAATTTAATACTTAAAATCTTATTCACGGATTAACATTTCATGGTTTAGAACTTTGGTTTTTGATTTTGCTAATTCGGATCTTTGGGTTTTTCAATTCGATTCCTCCCATGTCCTTTGACCTCAATTCACTTATTTTAACTTAGTTACCTTCCAATCACTACATTTCACGATTGTGCAGTTGTATTAACTAGCACCGTGATTGCGTTTTTATATGGATCATTTTAGCAAGTGAAGAATAAGATCCTCCTTCACCTGACTTAGGGTTAGTCATGGTCATTATGAATCATAAAAGTACACAAATGAACAACTAATGCATGAAATTAAATGTAATTTGAGTCTTATTAAAATGATTAAATATATCATACAAGCACCCCATAAGCTGTGAGTGAGGTATACCTCCAACCTTGACATACTTGGGAATAGATTTAGTAATAATATTTTTTGAGATAAAGGGCATTCTGTATTTTCTAATAGTATTTTTTGAGATAAGGGCATTCTTTCATGTCCCAAATTTCAATACCGTCAATAACAATTATCCCTTTATTATTTAACCATTAGTCATCTAATTAGTTTTGGACATGAATTTCACGTCGATACCTTGACCGACCAAAATAAAATAAGGTAAACCAAACAGAAGGTCCAAATACCAAATAAGCCACGTCGATCAGTTTTGGACACTGATCGAACTGTGATGTCGGACTTTATGTAAGGAGCTTGTCTATCATCAAAATCAAAGTAACATAATTCGTAGAGAAAAAAAATTCATGACCACTACCATTCGACCAACATCCCTTGTCATACAAACCAAAAATTAACATTCCACATAATACCAAAAATATCAGCATTCATCCCTTAAATTTTACAGACCATTGTCTGGCAATATAAACATTAAACTGCTTTCATATTTTCGAGTTACAATATAAATTATTCAAATTGACCGAAAAGAAACATAACACTAGACATTTCCTAATTTCATATTCTACATTCATCAAACATAATAAATCTTCATTCCTATTCATCTGGTAAGTATTTGTGCCTCTTATCTAAAAGAGTTAATAAAATAGAAGTAAGGAATGAGCCAAAAGTTTAGTAAGGTATACAATTTAATAACTAAACATATATACTTTACATTAAAATATATCGAAAGAATTAATACATCATAATTACTTAGCAAAAAAAAAAAAGAATTAATACATTAGATTTTAATAAAATGTCACGAAATTTTATAATAGTTTACATAACCAGCTTTTGTAGGATTTTCATAATTCATCTTATTATGTTCTTACTCAATTCATGTCATCAAACCATACCTAAATATGGATTTTCATAGTGACCAAGGGCCAACAGGCTTTACTAATTAAAGGACTAGACAATTAAAACCCGAGTTATGTTTGTTTTCACACAATCAAAGGTTATACATTACTATTCAAGCCCCAAAGATAGGTTGTCATACATATATATACATATAACCCTATAGACAAGTTCGAACGTTACTCTTTACTCGCAGATGATAGGTTCAAATTTTATTTGATACTGAATTATAATTTTCTTAATCATATAGAATCATTCTTAGCAAATTAATACAGCAAAATTTAGTAAAACAGTGTAGAAATCAGTAGCAGTATAAAGTTTACAATCGTTCGTTTTATTAATAACATGTAGAGCCTTTATGTGAAATTCCAACACATACAAGACTTGTACTTTATGTAGAAATTTAGTTTTGTAAACTTTAAAGCATAAATTATTAAATTAATATAGTACTGTAGCAGAAATTAGTACATGCAAAAGTTTATACTAATTTCCAAAACATATAGAACAATTTATATACATTTCTAGCACATATAAGACTTATACTTAAAAATTTAAAACATACGGAATCTCATATATGAATTTGAGACATCTAAGAGTTATTAAATTCATAATTTCAGACATGCAAATAAGTATAGTGTAGAGTTTAGTTTATACAAATAGTATACATAATTTGGACAAGAAATTCATGCATATTTTATAGAAAAATTAATAAAATTAACATACTAAACATAAATATCATAACTTCACATTTATGTCATACATGAGAGTTTAAATAAAAAATACTCAGAGAATTATGAAAAAAACAATAATAATAGAAAGAAAGGTTTGGAATGCACCTACATTAACTCCAAATTACTAAAATTCTTGCTTTGATTAACTTAACATGGACTTCTTTGGCTTACGCTCTCTTCTTCTCTCTCTTCTCCTCATCTCCTTCTCTCCCACCTCTCAAAACTATTGAAAAAAGATAGAAATTCAACCAGGTGGTCTATTTATACAGAAATGACGCTCAAGCACGGGTTAGGCATGTGTCAGTCACCGGGCCTCTGGATAGCAATGTTCGATCTCTGCATGGGCATTCATTGAGCACTGCCCCCACGGGTTGTGCATGCTCAAGCATCCCTTCAGGCACGTGTTGGGTGCTGGCCGATTGGATTCAACACTCAGGTGTCGATTAGGCACTAATCAAGCATCCTTTCACTTGATCCAATACGGTCCAATTGTAAGGTACTATTTTCAAAATTTGGTAATTAGGAGTAATTAAGTTAATATTAGTGAATTGATGTTAAAGGACATAAGAAAAATTAGATTGAAAGGCCCAAAGATCCAGAATTGGAAAAATTAGAAACCGGCATTGTAAACCTTGAAAAGTTAATCCATAAATAAGAATGGAGTTTTAAATTATGATAATCGTAACTTATTAAGCTAATATAATAAAAATTAGGGTCCAAAGATGTGAAAAATTAGGTTAGAATGGTCAAAACGGGTCCTGGACGAAGAGTGCGTGAAGTAGGTTCATTGTAAGTCTGACTAGTACTCGAGGCATGATCGAGGCATGAAAAATAGAATGTCACACCGAGGCACACCCGGGGCACATTTGGTAGAATGGCGTGCCCAAGGCACACTCGTTGCATGCTCGAGGAACAATTTTTAGTGTTGTGATGATTTAATAGTGCCCAACTAGTGCTTGAGGTGCCTCTTTGGGTATTTAAACACGTGAATTATTTTCTTCAGCCATTTTTCAAAAAAAGCAAAGAGAGGAGAGAAAGAGCGTGAAAGAGAAGAGAGGGAAGGGGAGATCGAGGCTCTCGGGTCCATTTTCAACTTAGAGCTAGTTGAAGAAGTTGTAGATTGGGTCAAGGTAAGTGCACCCATACACTTTTCTTTCTCTTGTTGCACTTTTTGTTTCGTTCTCTTTGGGCATTTTTGTTATGATACCCGTCCAAGTATGATTTTATGATACCCATGTCTTGAGCATGCATATATGTTAATTTTATATCCGATTTCTAAGTTTTGTGTGATATTATGCTCTAACAAAACCATAACCCCACGCCCATCCTTTTTATCTGTCTATTTTGATTTTTTTTGCATGATTTAGCTTTAAAAAATTAGAACCCTAGTTTGTGAACATGATTATTTGATGTTTATTTACATGTATTTTTGTGTATGACATTTTGTGTGTTTTGAAAATTATGTGGGGAACCTTTTGTGAAAAAATTTGTGGTCAGAAAGTTCTAAAGTTATATTTGGCCTATTGTGGTAAGAATTTCTTAAATTCTCTAAGGTTTACGTTGATTTGTGTACATATTTAAAATCATGTGAAGATTTAAACTCATAAGAATATGAAAATATGTATTAGTATGCTCAAGAATATGATTATTCATATCTGTATCTAAGAATTATACAAATTATGAAAAATGTATAAGAAGGGAATTCTACAATTTGTTATGTTTGATGATTTGTTCTCTAGGGAGTGAGAACTTTGTATAAGAATATGGTGGACCTTTCGTTAAGAATAAATAATTATAAAACTAGATTAAATATTTATATTTCACAAGGTAGTATTCCCTGGCATGCCTTAAGATATTGTAGTGGTAAATCGAGAAATTGTCCAAGGCTACGGGGTATGCTATGGTGGCATAAGAATAAGGACTATTAGCCCAATATATCTGGGATTAAAGATATACCGTCTACTACAGGACATTAAATTTGAGGTACGTGGGTAGGCCTTAGATTGTGTAGACCGAATACAATTATTTCCTCAATTTGTCTGCTCTGTTAGCTAGTAAAGTATACTAACCCTGATCCCTAAATAATGAATAAATTTCTGCATGTTTTAGAATTTAAAGGAATTAAAAATAAAATGTGGAAAAAAATGAGTTCTGGAAATGTATTTGATTATGCTTTATGTTTATGCATCTATATTATACTCCTATTCCCTTTCTCTTGATTTATTTTGAGTATATTTTTTATTGTCTTTAATTATATTGTATCTTGTTGAGCATTCGGCTACTCCTTACAATTTTCTTGCCTTTAGATGAGCACGAGCTTGTAGCTGATGAGGTGGAGTAGAGATTAGCAGTGGGCTAGGCAATGGACTTGGAAGACTATTCTATAGACTCAAATTTTTGTGGTTTTGAACTTATATATGAAGGAAATTTTATACATTCTGATGGATATGTATTTGTATATTGATGGATGTATATACTTTCGCAGATTATTATGGTTGATTTTTAGGTACCTAATGATACCTCTTATTTGTCGACGTTGTATTCAGGAGATATGATGTTGGAGCCACCCATTAGTTTTGTGGCTTTTGGATCATGTGTATTTATTATGGATGTATATATTGTAGAGGAATATTATATAGGTTTATGTTTAGTTTGACGGCCATTTTATAAGCGGAACCTTGCCAGTTTTCGGTTAGGACCCAGGTCATCACACCAATATTGACTTTTAATCGAATCGTTATTATTTTTTTATCTTAATTTTAATTATATTAGTTTAATTAATCATAATTATAATAAATTAAGGATTCGAGTTTTACACGTTCCATGCCCTAGGGACTAGTTTTTTTTTTTGGGTGTGTAACTAATACGCACTATTTGAAAAGATGACTAATACTAAGAATGGTCATTTCCAATTAAGGGACAATTTATTCATATTGACAATCTTACCTATAGCCTCAATACTTCTAAAAATTATGTCCCCTAGTATGATATATTGCACCTTCACCTTTTTGTTATAATATTGTGCTACTCGCTGTTGGTAAGCAACTGCCCGTACTCATGCTATGTCTATGACTTCTTTAAGTAAGTCGAGATTTTTTTCTCAGTAGCTGAGAATTGCAATATGGATCAAAACTTTCAACTCAAAAGTTAGGTAGTTTGATCTCCACCAAGATGATTGCTTTGGTCTCATTACATAGGTTGAATAATATTTCTCAGGTTGGTTCCTTGGGAGTTATCAGATAGGACCACAATACAGATGGGAGCTCATCCACCCATGAGCTCCCTGCGTCCTCCAACTTCAATTTTAGCCCATGTAGTAAGGTTTGGTTAGTTTGCTAGCCTACCCATTTGTTTTGGGATAGGCAACAAATGTATGAATCAATCTAACACTAAGGCTCATGCAATATTTGATAAACCTTTTCCGGATAAATTGGGTACTGTTGTCAGTCACTATAACCATGGATATCCCAAACCTGCAAAGTATGCTACAACGAATAAGCTCAGTTGCGTTATGCTCGATAATCTTTGCTAGCTGGAGGGTTTCAACCCACTTTGTGAAATAGTCTATCACAACTAGGATAAACTTCATTTATCCTATGGCAATTGGAAATAAGCCTAGAGTGTCAAGCCCCCACTGTGCAAACAACCAAAGTAATTGCAAGGCCTAAAGTTCGATGTGAGGCTAATAAGCGATTTTCCCGTAGATTGGGCAATTTTCACACCTCTTTGCAAACTCATAGCATCCATTTTTATTGTTGGCCGATAGTAGCCCTACCGTATAACTTTGAGCGCTAAGTTCTTCCCTCTTATGTGTGATCCACATATTCTAAGTTGTACCTCACCTAAAACATAATTAGCTTTGGTTGGTGTCAGACACCGCATATATGGGATGGAATATCCCCTTCAATATAGTCACCTATCCATGAAGGTGTACCACCCTGCCATCTTCCTTACACGCTTATCTTCGATTAGATCCTCCGGTAACACACCGTCTTCAAGGTATTTCTGGTAAGACTTCATTCAAGTTACCTCATCTGAGATTGAGAGCATCTCTTCCGAAACTTCTATACTTGGGTTTGTTCGGACTTTCTTCATCTACCTCGCATATTGCTTGGGATTCTCGAGTGTAGCTATTTTTGCCAATTAATCAACCTTCCAGTTATCCTCCCACAAGATATGGTGAACCTCCACTTTATCAAAAAGTGCTAGCAGATTCTTCACCTTGACGAGGTACGTTGCCAAGCAAGGGGATGCTTCGAAATTCACCACCACTTGGTTAACTACTAGGTCGGAGTCGCTGTAGATGATTAAGTTTTTTGCTGATCATTCCTTTGCCAGCCTAAGCTTGGCGAATAAAGTTTCATACTCGGTTGTGTTATTAATGGTTGAAACCCAAATGTTGTTGAGTACTTTATTGTGAACCCATCTGGAGTCACCAAGACTACGCCAACTTTGCTTCCCACTTAGGAGGATGACCCATCAACTTATAAGATCCATGTTGGGACTTCCTCATAATGAAGTATGTGTTTGTCTTCTTTGAAGCTTTCTGGAATTGAGGTCATTGTTTCTACTAAAAAATCCACGAGACCTTGTTCTTTTATGGATGGTCATGCTTAAAACTCTATGTCAAACTCACCCAACTGTATAACCCATTTTATCATACTTTTAGCCTTCACAATATCCCCTTCAATAGTTGGTTGGTTAGGATGATAACCTTATAGACCTGAAAGTATAGGTGGAGTTTTCTCACTGAATGGACTAAAGCTAGAGTGACCTTTTCAACTTGCGAATACCGAGTCTCTACATCTGTCAAGATCTTACTGATTAGCCGTTGTATATTAGCTTCTTGCTTAACCAAGACCAAACTCAGTGCCATGTCTGAGACAGCCAAGTAAAGATATAGTTCTTCACCTTCTTTACGAGAAGATAGGAGTAGGGGATTGGTGAAGTATTCCTTTAACTCTTGGAAAGTCGATTGACATTCTTCTATCTAGCAGAACACATTCACCTTAACTCCTCTCAGAGCCTTAAAGAAGGAAAGGTACTTTGCAGTTGATTTTGCTAGAAATCTAGAGAGTGTAGTGAGTCTCCTAATTAAGCTTTGGACTTCTTTTAAGATTCAGGAGGTTCAGATCAATGATTGCTTTAATTTTATCCAGTTCACTTCAATGTCTTTGTGGGATACTATGAATCCAATGTTTTTTCTAAAGTCACTTTGAACACTCATTTCGTCAAATTCAACTTCATTTGGTGCACTTGGAGTACCCTTAAAATTTTGGCTAGGTCCTGAATATAATTGTTGGCCAACATGCCTTTGATGAATATGTTATCCACAAAAACCTCTATATTTCTTCCAATCTAGGCTTTGAATATTTTGTTGACCAGCCTTTGTTATGTTACTCCTACATTCTTCAGGCTGAAGGATACGACCTTATAATAGTAGATGCCCTAGTCTATTATGAACGATATCATTTCTCCATCTTTTGGACACATTCGGATCTAATTGTATTATGAATAAGCATCCATGAAACGTAATAGTTGGTGTCCAAAAGTTGAGTCCTCTAATAGGTCGGTTAGCGTTAGTGGAAAGCTATCTTCATACTTTATTCACATTTGTGAAGCAAATATACATCCTCTACTTTCCATTACTCTTCTTGACGAGGACACCATTTCATAGCCAATCTGAATATTGGACCTCCTTTATGAATCTTGCATTAATTAGTTTATTAACCTCTTCCCTCAAAGTAGCAAGCTTTTCTATGGAGTGATTTCTTCATTTCTACAGAACTGGTTTGTGCCTAGGGATTAGGCTCAATTTGTGAACCATTACATTTGTTGGTATCCACGGCATATCCACTAGGGTCAACCCAAACACATCACCTGTAATCACCATGGGTGGACCATTTTGATTGCCTTAAAACAAGACCATAGAACTTCTCGCTTCAAACTTCATAACTTCCATATTTCAGACACAATCTGCTTCCCAACTTAGGAATGCAACACCCCATTACTCCAAGCGATTGAGTCTACCCATAGGTTCACTATTAGTACCAAAATTATAGACTTTTAACATTTACGATCACTATGATGTTCGTTTTTCTTAATATACAGAAATTCATCTACAAAATTCTTAGGCAAGTTTATCCATTTGTAAATATCCCACGGTTAGTTTTCGTCATAACATAGTTATTTTGACACTCAATTTATCAAATAAAACTATCTGCCAAGATAAAATTCACAATTTCCTAAACAGAACTTCCAATGGCTAAATTCGAACCATGGAATGGTAACCCTAACCAAGGATTTCTTTTCCCACTTAACCCAAGGACATCGATTCACAAGCGATGCGGGAAAGCATAATTCTAAATTTTTCTTAATAATATCAGGGTCTATTGTTATAATCCTTAATATTATCTATGAGGTTTTGGGTCTGAAAACTTGATAATGATGAGGTGATTAGTATGCTAATGATTAATGCTAGGCCTATGGATCGAATAAGGTTGGGTATCAGAAGAAAAATCGAGAAAAATTCGGGTTTGTGCTGCTGAAGCGCTGCCAGCAGGCTTGTGCCTGCTGCGAGCTTGAGCCGTGGATTGAGCTTGTTTTCCAGAACCTCGCCCACTCTCTGGCCACTCGAGCTCCTCTCAAGCATGTTTTCTAGAACCTCGCCCGCCCGCTGGCCGCTAGAGCTCCGCTCGAGCAGGATTTTCAAAATTGCGCCCGCCTGATGCTCGCTTGAGGCACACTCGAGTGGTGGTGCCTTTTTAAGCCGCGTCGTGCTTTTTCTCCTCATTTTCTCACGATCCCAAAACTTCTAGAGAGAGAGAGCACCGATTCTAGTGAGAGAAGGGAGGAGATCGAGGCCGTAGAGTCCAAATCCGTCCGAGAGCTAGTTATAAAGGTGAAAGCACGTGTCGAGGCAAATGTTCTCATACTCATTTCTTGTTCTCTTTTGATATTTTGCTTGATTTTATTAGGTATTTTGTATCGATACCCACCGTGAACGTTAGAATTATGAAACCCATGATTAATGACCAAAGAATATGTAGTTAGTTGTTCGAATCGTGTCTGATTCGCTCGATTTGGTTTCACCGAAACCCTAACCCATGAAATTGGGGATTTCCCATTTTCCTTCCACGTATCGTGAAATTGACCTCAAAATGTGAATCCCCACGTCCTAAATATGTATATATGTCAGCCGCGAGTTTGATTTCGCACGTTTTGACCCAATCGCGGTATCCGGGCCCTCTAAATCGGCCCTGACACTATTCATCCTAGTATAAAGGGGGGAATTGCATGTTTCCACCCTCGTTGTATGTTGAATCGACACCAAAATATGGATCATCGTGTCCCAATTGTGCGTATGTATCAATCGGATGTCCAATCTCACAAATAGCGAACCGTTCGTGGCGTCTGGATGTCCCGAATGAGCCCTGGCACTGTTCATTCGAAAATAAATGGAAAATTTACGTGATTTGCCTCTATTTAATTACGATGAAACTTATGTTAAATGTTGTGTTAAAGTATAAGCCCCGAAAGTATGTATTTGGGCATCAGAAGCAAGGAAACGAGTCCAGGAGGCTTCTAAAATGATACGTGATTATCAAAGGTATGAAATTCAGAATTCTCTTGGGAACATGAATTGAATTGTAATGACAGGATTGAGTCCCACTGAAAGTTATGAACCGAGCAAGTAAATAGAAGGGAATCCACATTGTGCATTATGATGGAATGATCTCCCGGATGGAGATGTATGTGATGGGAATGGGATTTCCCGAGTTGTGAATGTGTATGGAAAATGTGGATTTCCCTCTCCAAGTGTTGGAACTAATCTTGAAACTAGGACCATGAGTCATAGGGGTAGTAACCTTTGGCTTACCATGTCCATCGCGGTGTGAACCCGATGAATACTTGGCCACGTATTCTGGCCGCTTGTGGGAGCGGGTGATGTTCGTGGTATACTTTAGGAAACTACTGTGGAAGAACGAGGTTTGCCTTGGTCCCCGGGGGATATGGGGTGTCTTGGCCGAGTGCTGCAGGCCTAAAATGTGGCCATTTGGTTAAATGTTGCATAATGGAGATGCAATCGACAGTCGAGTGCTGCAGACCTAAAATGTAGTCGTGGCTTTAGAATGTGTAGCGAACACATTCCTTTCGTCGTTTTCTCGCATCGTTCGTTAGTACGGCCTACTAGCTCGAGTCCGCAAAGATGATATAATGATGAAAACGAATAATGCCTAATCGATATAATTGTGAAAATCTAATGTTCCAAGATGTTTCCTGTTTCCTCTCCTGATTTCTGATTATTGATATCTTGTGCTTTTCCCCTCTCCCAATTGTTGCTTTCATCGTTGTCATGATTGTTAGTGAGTTATGATTACATTTGCTGAGCTGTACACTTACTCTTACTGTTTTTCCTTCCAGATGAGAACATTTAGCCGGCGCCAGATTAGTTAGAGCAAGGGGAGAGACTTGCTTGAAGAGGTTAGCTAGACGTCAAGTGCATTGAAGATTTGGTCATATTGTTGTAATGGAATGTAATAGCCACTCATGGATGAAGATGGCTTGTTGTTGTATTATGGTTTTGTTATACTTCCGTAAGATTTGATGAATTAGTTGTGCTTCCGTATTTATGCCATGTTAATGTTCTTAGATTTTGAGGTTTGTTAGATGTCATCTCTCTAGACCCAGTATAGTAGATAGGGTTACTGTACTGGAGCTATGGATGACATGGCAGTTATATGATCCTGTGTTGTGTGTTGTAGGCATTGTATTGATTATTCTGGTTAGTTGTGTGCTTATACAGGATGTATTTGAGTAGGTCGTATTTTTGGTTTTCGTCTAGTTCCAGAGGGAACTCTGCCAAAATTTCTGTAGAATCCATAAGTTAATTATGGGTATTAGTTTGTGTTACCATTGACGGAGGTTATTTATTAAAAAAATAATCCAGTCCGTCACATTATCAGATCAGAATTATGTTCAAAGCAATGCTATAATTTCTCAAAAGGGAGACTTCTAACATCAACTATTGATTTTAACATTAACCTTCCTTAAACATATTAAAATCCACCTGTCACAACCTCTAACTCTTAGATTCATAAGTCTTTAATTTCTTCTAAGGAATTATCCCTAAATCTTTAAAGATCTCATCACAGAATTTTAATTTACAGTGGATCAATTTTATCCTGTGGAAAACCTCCCCACTTATGCTTGTGGGTGATTATCTACTACTGCAGAATAACAAAATTTCAATCCTTCTTAAGGGTATTACTGCATTTATTAACTTACTCAACTCATTAATCAATCCTGCTTTCCAGGGGTCTCAAAGCATCATCTACAGCACTCAACTGATACTCTTCTAATTTCATACAATTCATTAGAGACTAGTTCTAATTTCAATTTCCTCTAAACCGCTCATTAAAACAGTTTGGCTTGGTCCTTCCCTCCAAATATATATGTTCCTCAAAACTTTCATAGCTAGATTCTTGAACGGCTATCTATTGACTTCAAAAAAAAGGTAGTCTATTTTCAAATTAGACTCAATATCTAATCTCAATTCAATCAACTTTGCCTATCGGTCAGAACACATAGCCTAATTACAGGGTATTGTATTTTCTCGATACAATTTACACAAGCATCCTTGAGCACATCTCAATTTCTTAGAGGATCTGCATAACCCAAAAGATCTCGAAGGGGTTAACATCACAAAGGTAAAAATTCGCAAATTTTTTATTTCAACTGGCATAAAAACATTGTTGAGACAATCACTCCAAAATTTCAGCACAGTCCTCAATTATTATTATACCTTCCACACTTAACAATCTAAAGTCCCATTGTCAAGTTAATTTATTTATCTCGAATCAGATCATTCAGTTTTCACAATCAACTGACTAAAACCCAAAGATCTTACTATTTGATCAACCTCAAACAAAATCACAGGGGTTCTCTTTTTATATTTTCATAACCATACTTGTTTAGATAGCGGGACCGGTTTGTAGTGTTCCTTCTCCTATCTTATGGATATCTCAATCTCAAAGACTCCTAATCATCAAATCATTAATTTCTGATTATTTTAAAGTTCACCAAATATCCTCATCGGTTATACTTGAATCCTCAAAATCATTTTTGATCTGAATATAACTTCAGCAGCAACTTTCTTTGGCAGTCAGAAAATAAGATAGGCAAATCTTTTCCTTCAACAGTTTCATCTAATTTTCTCATTCACTTAATAACTCTCTAGGTATGGCCTAATATGACATCTATACTTAGCACACACCTCATTGGTTCCATTATTTCTTTTGCAATTCATCTGATAATTTAAAACTTATGATCCAAATTGCAATTCAGATTACTCTTTTCAAATCATCAAGTCTAGTGGGGCGATTTGCTAACTCAGTCACCTTAATTTCCCATCAAAGTTAATTTATTCACAAACCCAAATTGGACATCGAAATTCATAATTCCTTCAGATTAAGGTTGCCCCTCAAGGATTGACACCATCAAATTTTATTCTGAATTTTAGAACACATATAAACTTATTTTCTAATCATCATTAACTGGCTTCCTCTTCTAGCTGTCCCCAAAACATTACAAAAAGAAAAGGTTTCTTTAAAAAAAAAATCAAATGTTCCCGAAAACATTCCAAGAAACAGGGTGTGTCACTAAAACGCAACCTTGCCTTACCTTAACTAGTTGAACTTTACCTGGACAGTCAAGAACCTTGATTACTTCCTTTAATATCCCAAGCTCAATTCATTGACTATTCTTTCGACTTAATTCTTAACCAAAACGAGCCAAAATACCTTACCTTAACTAGCTAGGCTGTATCGGGGCAATCAAAGATCATAGTTACTTTCTTATCATTAATCCTAATGTTGGAGAAGTCGAACACTCCTATCTTTACTTAACTCAAAACAATTCCATCTAAACCTTTAACTTGTTTCGATTCATCTTAATCACTAAGTCCAATCACAAGTCAATCCTAACTTAGGCAAGCTAGAACACCTAGGATTTCCTAACCTAACTTAATCAGTCTATATTTAACCATTACCTATTCGGTCAGCCAAAATCACTTCCTAAACTTCCGCATACGATTCAGATTATTCCTTAGGTATTTCGTTTTCTCTGATACCATTTGTGACGGAACGGATCCTAATTCTCGTAGAATCCTCCATCAGACATATTTAAAATAGAATTCATAAATTTAAATCAGTAATTCTACAAAAATATTGGCAAAATTTTACTTAAAACTGGACAAAAACCAAAATACATCTTGTAATAAATATCCTATACAGAGTCTACTCGATATCCAAAGCTCAAACAAATGACCATAGCACAAAAGTAGAACCAGTACAGGCACACTACTATCTAGAATACCACAATTCTTCTACAACATGCATTCATAGAATCTCAAATGCCATCCATGGCTTTAGATCAACTATTCTATTTACCATATCCAAATTTAAATGAAAGATTCCATCTAGAACCTATAAAAAATCAAAAAGTATATAGCAGAAGCATCTATATCCTTAATAGAAACCTGAAAAAGTATAAATACAATTCTGATAGAATATAATACATATCATAGCCATTTATACATAATCCTCCTTCAAGATTCAGATATTTACAATGACATTACAATAGTCCCAAGTCTTTAGAAACTCTAAGGCTCCACATCTTCCTCGCTAGCTCTAACTAGGCCTAATCATCCAGTATCTTCTCTATATCCTTATCTAGAATGGAGAAAAATAAAACAGTAAGCCGAAATCAGGTAATGTACCAAAACATGCGGAACATAATGCTTTTATGCAGAACATATATTCATTAAGACAAAAAACCACAATGATATTGTGAGGTTCCAAATTTAAAGATAAGTAATATGAGACAATCATCATAACAATAAATAATACTATGCCTAATAACAGCATTGGAGGAAACATGATGAAAAATCTTTGGAATTGTGGTTGAAGTGCCACCGGCGGGCTGCACGCTTGAGGCCCCACTCAAGCCGAAAAACCAGTAGCTCCCCCGCCTGATGCATGCTCGAGCCCCGCTCGAGCTGAAAAACCAGAAGCTTCCCCGCCCGCTACCCGCTCGAGCCCCGCTCGAGCGCATGTTCCAGAACCTTCCAGAAAGCTCCCGCGCTCGCTAGTCGCCTGAGCAAATTTTCCAGAACCTTCCGGAAAGCTCCCGCACTCGCTGGCCACTCGAGCTTCGCTCGAGCAGAAAGAACCAGAACCGGCCGCTCGTTGCTCGCTCGCCGGGCGCTCGAGCGGCCCGGCTAGTATAAATACGTGGCCAGCTTCACGAATCTTGATTCTCCCACTTTTTCCCCACTTTTTCCAGAGCCTTCTGGTGAGAGAGAGAACGCCGAGCCTAGTGAGAGAAAGGAAGAAATCAAGGTGTAGAGTCCGAATCCGACCGAAAGCCAGTTGTAAAAGTGATAGCATGCGTTGAGGCAAGTGTTCTCATACTCACTATTTGCTCTCTTTTAATTCTGATTCGTTCTACATCGGGTATTATCGTTCCGATACCCACCCAAAATATAGAGAATGTACAACCCATGAATTATGCTCCATGAATATATGATTATTTGTTCATTTTGTGGATTGAATCGTTCGATTTGCTATCGCGAAACCCTAACCCTCATCCAAATTCGGGATTCACTGTTTTTCCCTTCAAATTATGATAATTTGACCTCAAATTATGAATCACCATGTCCCGAATAAGTATACATATCAACTGGGCATCCGATTTCACAAGAAATGACCCGTTTGCGGCGTTCGAACACTCTAAAATGCTATTTTCGCTGTTCATCCGAGGTACAATGGAAATTTTACATGTTCTTACCCAATATCTAATTGACCATATGTGAATGCAAGCTTGAAATCATGAAATTAAGCATCGATTGCATCGATTGACAAGATACGGGCTCCGGAGGACCCCAATACGAAATTGGCTCATGAACGGTAAGAGATTCCAAATATTTCCTAATTTTTGGTAAACATAAATGCATAAATTCCAAAGTGAAATGAAAACCGATGAGTAACGGAGGGAAGTCCAAAATGTGATATGGATGATGGAACCTCCCAAATGGCGGGAGATACGATACATGAGATATGGTGGACTTTCCCTCAAATGAATATGGAAATAGAATCATGAAACTTGGACCATGGACTTTTAGATGGGTAGTGTTCTCTGGCTTGACACGTCCATCACGGTATGAACCCGAAGAATACTTGGGCCACGTATTCTGGTCGCTTGTGTGTAAGCGGGTGGTGTCCGTGTCACGCCTTAGGATACTATTGTGGAAGAACGAGGACTGCCCTGGTACCCCGGGGGAATGGGGCGATTTACGGCACGATGTGCACGACCCCCCGGATGGGTCGTAAAAGATAATCCCTCACGGCCTTAGATCATGTGGAGTATCATGATCCTTTCCTCGTTCTCTCGCATCGTTTGCTAGTACGACCTACTGGCCCTGGTCCATAAAGATTAAAGTAAATTGAGAAAGCATGTTCAAAGGGTAATTAAAGGTGCCAAAACATGACAAATGACAAATTGGTTCTTCTAAGTATTTCCTTCCTTTCACGCTTTTATATGGTTTCCCCCACCCCACTATCGTTTCCATTATGAATCTGTCTTTTGATAGTGATGTGTGTTTACACTTGCTGGGCTTTTTAGCTCACGCTTGTTGTTTCTCCTTTCAGATGAGAATGATGAGTTTCTCGACGAGACTGGGTAAGCTGTAGGAGCAAGATAGGTGACCTGATTTCCTATACGAAGCTTGAAGACTTAGTTTGATTATGTATGGAACAGGGATTTGTCTTGTATTTGGTGAGTCCCATTTATATATTATGTTATGTAGGTGTATATGGATGTGGTTGAACAGTTTGGTTTCTTGTGTATTATGGTTTCATGCTTCCGCAGGTTACTTATTGTGGTTATTATTTGGGCTTCTTTTAGTTGGCATCCTTTCTAGGCCGGCGTCGTACTTGAGTTATGACGTCGGTGCCACCAAAGGTGTTATGGTGGCTATGGGATCCTGTGGTTTGTTGATAAATTTCGTGGATTATTGTACAGGATTATTCACAGGTGTTTGTATTTTGGCAAACGTCCAATTTATAAACAAAACTCTGCCCAATTTTCTGCAGACATTTATAATTCTAATCATTGGCATTAATGATGTGTTTATTGACGGGGGGTTTTTTGTAAGAAAAATAACCCGGTCTGTCACAGTTGGTATCAGAGAAAGGGATGCCTTAGGATTGATCTGAATCGTATGCGGAAGCCTAAGTTGAATAAAGTAAGATAAGTCAAATAGTTCTAGTTGCCCTAGATTATACATCTTAGGCTAAGATTTAGTCAGAATTAATAAATGGGAGTGTTTGCTAGATTGCGGTACCCTAAGTTAGTGCTTTAGCTAAGATAAATTTATTAACTTAGGTTAGAACTAAGTTAAAAGTTAATGGATAAGTGGGGGATGTATAGTTCTCGATACCTTAGTTGTTTCTGTAAGCTAATCGGTGTTGTCTTGTCCCGAAAAGGATATCTATGGCCGTTTGTGCCGCTTAGATTAAGGTTAAGGTGATGAAGTGGTCAACCACGTGATGGTGGGAGGCTAGGCATCTAAATTTGTTGAATGATTTAGTGGGACTCGAAGATTTTGGAAGGCCTCGTCCGGACAAAAACCAAAAGATGAAATGATAAAGAAGAATACCTTAAGGATTGACTTTGAATTTGGTCTGAGGATGATGATTAGAAATGCTTAGATAGCATGGTAAGTAAAATGGATAAGGTAAACCATGAGCTCGACGTCCGGACTACCCAGACTCGATTCTGGTATTTGTAAATCCGTGAATAGTGAATTGTGACTGGTATTATAATAATTAAGTGTTTGAATTCTAAGTGACTCGAATTTTGTGAAAGTTGAGACGTGGATCATAAGTAATTGGAATGGTGTTTGTGGTAGTTAAATGCTCAGGAAGATAAAAAGTATTGAAGGACATCTACATGGGTGTTCTTTAATCGATAGGTATTCTTCCCGACAAGATAAGAAGCATGATTTTGATTGTAATCAATTCGATCGCAAGATTTAGGGATGTCCTTATCTATGGACGGATGGTGAAAAGGTTCGATATTTTGAATAAAGGCTCTAAGGCATTAGTTTAAGGTATAAAATGTCACCTGTGGTGACAAGTAGTAAGGCTTTTGGGTTTAATATTGTGATTCCTAAATTTGTTTAATTGAGGATCTAAGTTTGATGCAGACAATAGCGAGGTTGTAATATTTCCTCGGGTTTGTAGATCTGATTATTTGGGTTGATCTAAACCATTTTGTGGTGCCAGTCTTGATGTAACAACATTAATGATTTGGTCAGTAAGTTGTCGGTCGATCTGGATTATGTTAGTAAGCGTATTATGCCTCGTAATTGGATTGTGCAGTTTTGGGGGTTAACTTGAGTTCGCCACGGTACCAAGTCTTAATCTGACATTATTAGTAGTTCGGTAGGCGGATTGTAGTACTAGGAGGGTTGGATTTGTAAAGGATAACATCCGGTGATTAGGTTGATGGATTTCAAGTATAAGTCTGAATTGATTAAGATATCAAGAAATTGGTGTTGTCTTCCCTGTTGATCATGTAATGAAGGATCTGCGCTAAGTCCAATTCATATATGTAGCCATATCCAGAGGTTATTGTGGTCATTAAGGGATTATGGTCGTGAGACTATTTGATCGAGGATGTTATCAGAAGGAAGATTTGGCTAATTTATCATTTGATTGGTAATTTAAGGTTGTGTCGAATCAATGCTAATCATTGAGGATCTTAAACAGGGCCGTGGAAGTAATGGCTTGGTATCGTGGTTAAATACTCCAGAACTTTTGTGGTAAATAGATGAACCGATAAGGTTATTCATGAATTTCTAAAATAGGGTTGCCTAGGAGGTTGAAGATTTGATAAGCAGACCTTGTAAATGGATAGGCGTAGTTCGAGAATTGTTGTAAAGACTTGATGACTTCTAAGATCGATTTGAGTTCATAGTGTGTAAAATGTGGATAAATGGAAATTGTAGTCCCAGCGGTATTCAAGTTAAAGATATAACCACTGCAAAGTTATAAAACATTGTTTGAGTTTTGTAAGTTCGTTGGCATTTCATGAATTGAGTCTTTTGACCATATTCGGGTCCATGTTGAGATGATTTTATCGATAAATTCAAAGAACATGGGGTGCATGTAATTGTTGAGGATTATGCCATAAGTTGTGAACGGCTAATAATCTGTATGCCCCATTGTGAAGGGAATGTAAATTTAGCTAGGGAAATGCCTTGCTAAACTTGTGGCTCTTTGATAGCATGATTTTAAGGTCAATAAGATTTTAAGTAATGGCTAATTGGGAAAACCGATTAATATCATGAAAGCATATGGTCACCTTGGGTCTAATTAAAATTATTCAATGACCTGACGAGTATTCCTAATAGATTGCAGTGTCAGTAAGACGATCAGCATGGGAGAGATTTGTAATTGTTAGGTCGAAAGACAGAAGGTAATTTTCGGGAAATAAAAAGGTATTAAGAGACGTTCATGTCATTTGGGTTAACCCCTATGGGTTCTGTAAAGTATAGTGGAATGTAATTCTTTTGAGAAAGATTAAGATTATGCAACTCTCACGTTATGATAGATGGCTACCTTCGAACTAAGTGGGGGAGGAGTTCACAATAAGAGTTGCTCCACGTGTAAGTTAAATTTAGCCAATGAAATTTCCATTTAGAGAACTTATGATGTTGTCTTTGAATATAGCCCTTATCAAAAATTTTAAGAGCCAGAATAATTGTATCATTGAGGAAGATAATCTTATGATATTGTCTGTGGGTAGATCTATTGAGAAGGTGAACTTCGGTATTTCCTTTAGAAAGTAGGCATCAATGCTGGCAATTGATGCTGCGAATCCTCAGACTTGTATGTCCTCAAAGTTTCATAGGAAATGTGAAAGGTAAATTGCGAGTAAATCCGAACGATTAGGTGATAGGATTTATATCCTTAGTTTGGGAGACAATATCGTATTCAATATATGGGAGCTATGAATTTATACAATATGAAATCCTTTAGGTTTTGTCTCAAGACAATTAGAGCGACCCATTTATCGTAATGATAGAAGACTTGTTCAGATTAGATCAGTTGACTTATTAGTATGCTAACAGGATCTTAAGGTTACTAAGTAATTGGAATTTTAAGATTTTGGATAATGATTTAAAATTATGTCAACTCTTTGGGTAATAGTTATGATTGTAGCCTTGAAGATGGCTATAGTTAGACGATTATGGCATTTGTTTTCTCGGTGTGACTACCCTACGATCATCTTAATCAAGGTTGCCATTTATTCTGGGTTTATGATGCGGGCTATGTATTTTAGAGAAAATGTTGGTTTGCCGATTACTAATAAAAGGGCGTGAATGTAAATCGTTCCGACTTTAAAGTTTGATCATGATTTAAGGTTTGCATCGAAACTTTAGTAAAATTTGATCAAATAATCTTTGGGACGTCAAGTTGAAATTGATGTGGCTGTGAAATTTCAATGGGATGATTAATGACTAGATAAATAATCAGAGTAGCGCAGCGGAAATGAGGTAAACTCATATAAGATAAAGTCTAATCTGGGTTTTAGGAGGAATAGTCCCTTTCGAAGCTTAGAGAAGGTTGAAGCAAGAATTTTCAATCGTTTGAGGTCTCGAGTTAAGTTCATTAAATAAGTTATAGACTTTGGGTTGTTTCAAATTTGGTCGAACTAGGTTTTTGATATAACAATCTGGGTGGTAAGAATCAAGAGGATTTAAAATGTTTAGGGTTCCTTGAGGCAATCGTATCTTATAATTAAGGAAGTGACATGGGATTGCTAGATAACCTAGAAAATTCCATCCGATTATGAAAATTTGAGGTTTGTTAAAATTTCGGGGACGAAATTTCTATAAGAGGGGGAGAGTTGTGAGGTTCCAAATTTAAAGATAAGTAATATGAGACAATCATCATAACAATAAATAATACTATGCCAAATAACAGCATTGGAGGAAACATGATGAAAAATCTTTGGAATTGTGGTTGAAGTGCCACCGGCGTGCTACACGCTCGAGCCCCCGCTCAAGCAGAAAAACCAGTAGCTCCCCTGCCTGATGCATGCTCGAGCCCCTCTCGAGCCAAAAAACCAATAGCTTCCCCGCCCGCTACCCGCTCGAGCCCCGCTCGAGCGCATGTTCCAGAACCTTCCAGAAAGCTCCCGCGCTCGCTAGTCGCCTGAGCAAATTTTCCAAAACCTTTCGGAAAGCTCCCGCGCTCGCTGGCCGCTTGAGCTCAGCTCGAGCAGAAAGAACCAGAACTGGCCGCTCGCTGCTCGCTCGCCGAGCGCTCGAGCGGCCCGACTAGTATAAATACGCGGCCAGCTTCACGAATCTTGATTTTCCCACTTTTTCCAAAACCTTCTGGTGAGAGAGAGAGAGAGAACGCCGAGCCTAGTGAGAGAAAGGAAGAAATCAAGGTGTAGAGTCCGAATCTGACCGAAAGCCAGTTATAAAAGTGATAGCACGCGTCGAGGCAAGTGTTCTCATACTCACTATTTGCTCTCTTTTAATTCTGATTCGTTCTACGTCGGGTATTATCGTTCCGATACCCACCCAAAATATAGAGAATGTACAACCCATGAATTATGCTCCATGAATATATGATTATTTGTTCATTTCGTGGATTGAATCGTTCGATTTGCTATCGCGAAACCCTAACCCTCATCCAAATTCGGGATTCACTGTTTTCCCCTTCAAATTATGATAATTTGACCTCAAATTATGAATCACCACGTCCCGAATAAGTATACATATCAACCGGGCATCCGATTTCACAAGAAATGACCCGTTTGCGGCATCCGAACGCTCTAAAATGCTATTTTCACTGTTCATCCGAGGTACAATGGAAATTTTACATGTTCTTACCCAATATCTAATTGACCATATGTGAATGCAAGCTTGAAATCATGAAATTAAGCATCGATTGCATCGATTGACAAGATACGGGCTCCAGAGGACCCCGATACGAAATTGGCTCAAGAACGGTAAGAGATTCCAAATATTTCCTAATTTTTGGTAAACATAAATGCTTAAATTTCGAAGTGAAATGAAAACCGATGAGTAACGGAGGGAAGTCCAAAATGTGATATGGATGATGGAACCTCCCAAATGGCGGGAGATACGATACATGAGATATGGTGGACTTTCCCTCAAATGAATATGGAAATAGAATCATGAAACTAGGACCATGGACTTTTAGATGGGTAGTATCCTCTGGCTTGACACATCCATCACGGTATGAACCCGAAGAATACTTGGGCCACGTATTCTGGTCGCTTGTGTGTAAGCGGGTGGTGTCCGTGTCATACCGTAGGATAATATTGTGGAAGAACGAGGACTGCCCTGGTACCCCAGGGGAATGGGGCGATTTACGGCACGATGTGCACGACCCACCGGAAGGGTCGTAAAAGATAATCCCTCACGGCCTTAGATAATGTGGAGTATCATGATCGTTTCCTCGTTCTCTCGCATCGTTTGCTAGTACGACCTACTGGCCCTGGTCCGCAAAGATTAAAGTAAATTGAGAAAGTATGTTCAAAGGGTAATTAAAGGTGCCAAAACATAACAAACGACAAATTGGTTCTTCTAAGTATTTCTTTCCTTTCACGCTTTTATATGGTTTCCCCCACCCCACTATCGTTTCCATTATGAATCTGTCTTTTGATAGTGATGTGTGTTTACACTTGTGGGCTTTTTAGCTCACGCTTGTTGTTTCTCCTTTCGGATGAGAATGATGAGTTGCTCGACGAGACCGTAAGTCAGAGGAGCAAGATAGGCGACCTGATTTCCTATACGAAGCTTGAAGACTTAGTTTGATTACGTATGGAACAGGGGTTTGTCTTGTATTTGGTGAGTCCCATTTATATATTATGTTATGTAGGTGTATATGGATGTGGTTGAACAGTTTGGTTTCTTGTGTATTATGGTTTCATGCTTCCATGTTACTTATCGTGGTTATTATTTGGGCTTCTTTTAGTTGGCATCCTTTCTAGGCCGGCGGCTCGTACTTGAGTTATGACGCTCGGTGCCACCAAAGGTGTTGTGGTGGCTATGGGATCCTGTGGTTTGTTGATAAATTTCGTGGATTATTGTGCAGATTATTCACAGTGTGTTTGTATTTTGACAAACGTCCAATTTATAAACAAAACTCTGCCCAATTTTCTGTAGACATTTATAATTCTAATCATGGGCATTAATGATGTGTTTATTGACGGAGGGTTTTTTTTAAGAAAAATAACCCGGTCCGTCACAGTTGGTATCAGAGAAAGGGATGCCTTAGGATTGATCTGAATCGTATACGGAAGCCTAAGTTGAATAAAGTAAGATAAGTCAAATAGTTCTAGTTGCCCTAGATTATACATCTTAGGCAAAGATTTAGTCAGAATTAATAAATGGGAGTGTTTGCTAGATTGTGGTACCCTAAGTTAGTACCCTAGATTGCGGTACCTAAGTTGAATGTTTGCTAGATTAGGTTAGCTAAGATAAGTCCTATGAATGTTTGTTGTAGGAATTGTGAATGATGGATAGTTGTGTATTTGTTATGGATGATTATATAGGATTGTATGTTTGGATTTTCATCCAGTTACAAAGGAGACTCTGCCAAAATTTCTGCAGAAGTCTTGCCTTATGTTTAGACCGTTAATTAAGTTATATGTTTGATGGAAGCTTCTGAGGACAAAAAAAAATCCGTTCCGTCACAATTGGTATCAGAGAATTGAGATGCCTTAGGAATTGATCGATCGAAAAGCGGAAGCATATGTTTGAACTCTTAATAGAACTCCTGTAGGAATAAGTAGAGGAAGCTAAGATAGTTAGGATCTT
The DNA here is from genome assembly GCA_033239525.1 of Nepenthes gracilis. Classification (NCBI taxonomy): domain Eukaryota; kingdom Viridiplantae; phylum Streptophyta; class Magnoliopsida; order Caryophyllales; family Nepenthaceae; genus Nepenthes; species Nepenthes gracilis. Next base: position 19,227,372 of record BSYO01000003.1, on the reverse strand, counting down.
TAAGAGATTGGTTCTTAGGCTTGGTTAGAAATTCCTTAAAGTTATTGAATATTTCTTTCTTATTCATTGGATCCTTGTCCTTATATTCATGTTTTTGCCTTGATTATAGGATAGCAAGTAGAAGAGGTGGGAGAAATAGTCATGGTGGCGTTAACACGCCTTATGATAGAGAGGCGGCCTACATCAATTTACTGGAGAGGATGACTAATGTAGTAGAGCATGTTGAGCAAAAGCACATGGCTCCGACACCCGAGCTAGCTCCGACATCTCCTAGACCGACAACTTATGACAGGTTCACAGCTGAACGAGCATCGGGCTTCCTAGGAAAGCCTGATCCGGCTGAGGCGGACGTAGGATTTTAAGCAGTGGCTGATTTGGGAAGGCCGATTTGTGTCGTGAACGCGTATGGTCATTTTGGGTCTAACCGAGGTTGTTATACAGCCTGACAAGTATTCCTTGAGGATTTTAGTGTCAATGAGACATTCGGCATGGGTGAGATTTGTAATTGTTAGAATTGAGGATACAAGGTAGTCTCCCGAGACCAAATAGGAGTAATTGACATACATGTTATTTGGGTTGACCCCTAATGGGTCTGGTAAGTTATCGTAAAATGTAATGCCTTTGGAAAATGTTAAGATTATGTTACTCTCGCGTTATGATTGATGGCTACTTTCAAATTAAGTGGGGGAAAAGTTCCTAATTAGAGTTGCTCCACTTATAAGTCGGAATTAGCCATTGAAGTTTCCACCTCGAGAACTTGTGGGTATCGTTTTGAAGGTAGCCATCATCTAAATTTAATGGCCAAAACGATTGTATCATTAAGGAAAGATAATCATATGGTATTGCATGTGGTCAGATCTGTTTAAAGGTCGAGAAGGTGAACCTCGGTATTTCCTTTGGAAAAGCAGGCATCAATGCTGGCAATTAATACAGCGAGTCTTTCGACTTAGTATATCTTCGAGGTTTCATAGTAGTTGTAAAAGGTAAATCACGAGTAAGTCTGAATGCTTGGGTGATAGGATTTATGTTCTTAGTTGGGAGACAGAATCGCATTTGATGTCTTGGGGTTATGAAATTATGAAATATGAAGTCCTCGTGATTCTGTTTTAGAACGATTGGAATGACCCACTTATTATAATCATGGGAGACGTGTTTGGGTAGGATCAATTGACTCATTGATATGCTAACGGAATCTTGAGGTTACCAAGTAATCGGAATTTTAAGAATGCTGGGTAATGATTTGAAGTTATGTTAACTCCTTGGGTGATTGTTATGATTGTAGCTTTGAATATGGCTGTAGTTGGATACTTGTGGGATTCTTCTTCATGATATGTCTATCCTAGGATCGTGTTAATTAGAATAGCGCAGCGTAAGCGTTGTGAGCCTATGGCCCGAAGGTTTCGGATTTAGAATGAGGTTCCATGTGACCGAATTCTTTTCGAAGCTTGGAATGAATTGAAGTGGAAGTTCATTGGATTTACTTGAAGTATCGAATTAAGTTAGAGGAATGTCTGGCATTATTTTAGGTCACTTTTGAAATTCTAGGTCATTATGAAGTTCCCCCGGAATCGAAGGCTAGGAAAATCAGTAAGTGTTTGGGTTGAACCGTTCTGGGAGACTAAGAATTAGTCTTGTGATAAAGATTAGAATGATTCAAATGCTTAAGGTTCTTAGAATAATCATCTAAGGGAATGATTTCGGAATATGAGAGAGATTATCTCTGATTTTGGGAATTCGAGATTCGTTAAATTTCGAGGACAAAATTTCTATAAGTAGGGGAGAATGTAACATCCCGAAATCCCGAAAAATTTTTATTGGATTAAATTGAAATTGTTTATTATTTTTGGTGATTTTAGGTAATTCAGATGTGACAAAAAATTAATTTAATATTATAAAATTTTGGGAGAATATTCGGAATTGTTGGGTCGGTGCCGGAGTGTGCCCATTCTATAGTTCGAGTGTCGAATTAAAGTTTCGGATTAAAAGAAACATAATATATATATATAATAATAATAATAATAATAATAATAATAATAATAATAATAATAATAATAATAATAATAATAATAATGATGATAACAAAACAGGGAGAGGGGAGGCAAAATCGGGAGAAGGGGTTTCGTGAAGAGAGAGAAAAGGGGGGTGGGTTAGGGTTCGTCTGCAAGAAAGAGAGGCGGATGACGCCGGCACCGGCGGCGCATGGGTCGGCGGCGGCCAACGACGGCCGTGCAAGGCGGTGGCCGGCTGGGCATCGCTGTGGAGTAGCGGCGGCACCCATGGGAGCCCACTGAGAGGAGGAGCTCGCGAAGAAAAAGAGTGGAAAATGGAGGCCTTCGGGTCCAATTCCGAGCTCGAGCTAGTTGGTAAAGTTGTAGAGCACGTCGAGGCAAGAAACCTCATACCCTCGTTTTTCATTTTCGTGCACTTTTGCTTTATTTTCTTCGGGTATCTTTGTTTCGATACCCGATTAAATTTGTGTTTATTGCTTCCTATAATCTAAGCAAGAATATATGTTAATTTGGAGACCTAATTTATAGTCTAAGTTCGGTTTCGGAAGAACCAAACCCTCACCCATGCACGTGTACTGTTCACGTACAATCGGGTGTATTCTGGCCCTCGATATTTGGGGCTTTTGTATAAATTGAGACTAGAATACCAATACCCAAACCCTAGGTAAGTTATTTTGTCGATCGGGTACCCGATTTGGTGAAATTATGTGAATTCCTGTTCGCAAAGCCGAACCCCGCGCCCGGGTGGTTTTGGGCTCTGATTCTTGGGGCTTTTGAGTTAATTAAGAGCAGATTATGGTTATGTGTGACTTGGATAAGTTAATTTGTGGGTTGGGTATCCGAAATTGTGGTTATTTAGGGATTTTCGTTCGCGAAGCCCGTGACCCGCGCCCAGACACCGTTTGATCTTTGATTTGGGGTTTAATGTGTAAATTGACTTGGGATTATAGTTACCCATACCTTAGGTTTGATAAATTACCTGTTAGATGTCCGAAATTCTGAGAATCAACCGATTCGTGCATATGTGCATTGTTCATGTGCACTGTTCCTGTGCACTGTACATGGGTATTTGCTCGTCCGAAAATTTCAGACAATATTTTGTGTAATACTTGTTTAAATGCCGATTAAGTGATATGTGTTTGTAGAGAGAGGAAGTTGAGGCACAACAGCAAGCACGACGAGAAAGAAAGGGAAGAGACCAAAGTTGTGATTCGATCCGGGTAAAATAATGGTAGAACGAGCTCAGACAAGTGTACCTCAGACGTCGTTTTGCGTTTTTACCGTTTTTCTTCCTTTAAAGTTCATGGAAATGTTGTAAAAATGGTGTTGAAGCATGTTACCTTCGATTAATCGGTTAGATTTCATGTTTGTTCATGTTTGTTGAAGTATTTGGCTCCGATTTCATGCATGAACTTGTGTTATGTGTTTATTTTGACATTGAAAGAACATGGCTAAACCCTAACTCGAAATTTTGGGGATTTATGGTTTAAATGCATGATTGAGTATATATATTTGGATTTATGGCTTTGATTTCATGAAATAAGACTTGTTTAGAGACTGATTTGTGTCTGGAAGTTTTGGCGAAGCATTGAGTACGAAAATGAAACGGTTTTAATGATATTTAACCGTAGCTCCAGTTATATGAAAGTTAGTTGACATCAAAATGAAGCTTCCAGTATAATTTGTTTTTGAAAATATGTACCTACCTGTACCGAGAAAATTTCCATGTATGTTTCAAATTAGCTGAAAGTGTATTGAGAAAAGCTGATTTCAAAAGGGGTTTTCGTTAAAGAGATGTTTCTGTTACAGTTATTCTAGGACCCGGGATTGACTACAATCCGGATAGGTTCTCCAGCATGCCTTAGGACTTTCCAGTGGTAATCAAGGATAACTCTGTCCATTGAGTTATTTGTGGTCCGCCCTGCCCTCGGGGCGTTACGGTCAGGAGGAAATTTCTGTTACCGGCCTACCTTCGGGTGGCACACTGTTCTAATCCCTCGAGATGGGATACTTCTGTTTCTGACCTTGGATTGTGCGGAGTGAACACAATCTATCCTCGATCACTTGCCCCCTCTGCTAGTAGGGCACGCTAGCAAGATCTGTACTGTTCTGTTATGTTAACTGCTTTTCGATTTTTGATTACTGATTTCTGTTTCGGGCTACTGTACTGATTTCCGTTACTGATTACCGTACTGACTACAGTTTACTGTTACCGATTTCTGGCTACCGATTTCTATTTACAGAGTACTGATTTCCGATCTCAGTGGATGATTTCTGTTTACTGATTTCTAATTTCTGATTTATGAAGTATATTACTGTCAAAGTATGATTTTTCTGTTTCCTGAATTACTTTCTGTCTGAACCGTTCTGTTCTGCACCATTACATAACTGTTCTGCATCATGATTTTTCTATTCATGTGCATGTACATTGCTGGGCCTTGGCTCACTGTTTTAGTGTTTTCTTCCCCCTCCAGATGAGACAATAGAGCTTTTGCCTGACGAAAAATAGAAATCAGAGAGAGAAGCTTTTTGAAGACTTTTGAGGACCATAGCACATTGGAGCTATTTTGGAGGAGCCTGTCGATGTAAAGGCCTAGTTGCATATGATTTTTGTATACTGATCTTGTGATTTTTGATGTCTTAGAACATGCCGATTTTTGTATAGAAAGCTCATGATGTGAATGATAGTAGAAGAGAAAATGCTATGCTTCTGCAAGTTCTTAGTTTACTTCTGCTATATACTCTGGATTTACTATGCAGATCCTAGATGGCATCTCATTATTAAACTGTTAGAGTAGTAAATATTTTTGTGAATTTGTGCCATGGATGGCACATGTGATCCTGTGAATATTTGTTGTAGGAATTGTGAATGATGGATAGTTGTGTGCTTGTTATGGATGATTATACAGGATTGTATGTTTAGGTTTTCATCCAGTTACAAAGGAGACTCTGCCAAAATTTCTGCAGAAGTCTTACCTTATGTTTAGAACATTAATTGAGTTATCTGTTGGACGGAAGCTTCTGAGGATAAAAAAAAATCCATTCCGTCACAGGGTATGGTTGTTACAGTCGCTAAGCTCTAGAGAAGTCAAGGTCGTTGTTCGCATGGAACTTTGGTGCTTGGTCCCACTAGGGGACGTCGTTACTTTTGCACGTCTGATCCTAGTCTGCTAATCATTGTTGACTGATTGTACTCATCCCCATTGGGGCAAGTTGTCACACGCATTCTAAGAAAGCCCCTTCGGGTTTGTTATGGCAACCTAGTTGGGAAGGCCTAACTTTAGTTCGAAAGCCCCTCAAGCCATAGCATTCGACCGCACTTGGGCCACTCAGTTGTTAGAACTAAGATTTTTGTCCCGCTTTAGCAGGGTGGTTGACAGGTGAAGTGCTTTCACTCGACCTAGGGGTAGTCTAGGTCATCTGATTATATGTAGAAACATGTAAGTATTCCAACAGACAATCAAAAATCAAATAAATAATTTTTTTATTAATTTAAATGTGATACATTTTAAAAACATTCCTAATGGTGCATGCCAGACTTACTTGGATTTGGCGGGGGGTTATTAGTAATATTTTTTGAGGTGGACAGTGTTCCACATCCTTGGACTAGTTTTCCATTCTGCATACATAACTTGTACACACCGCTTCGGAGAATTGTTGAGACGAGGAACAGGCCCTCCCAATTCAATGAGAGTTTACTCCTATTGGCATTCTCGCCAATGGTCTCTATGATCTGTAAAACTAGGTCTCCCACCTCAAATTGGTATACTTTCACCCTCTTATTGTAGTATCGAGCGATCTGCTACTGAGAGGCTGTCATGCATAGCTTGGCTACATCCCTAGCTTCTTCGAGTAGGTCGAGATACTCTCTGAGTTGTTGAGAACTATTGAGTGGGTTGAAACTCTCAATCTCGAGGTTGGACAGTTTGATCTCTATTAGGATAACCGCTTCAAGCCCATAGCATAGGTTAAAGGATGTGTTGCGGGTAAGATTCCTCGGTGTCGTTCGGCATGACTATAGCACAAAGGGTTGTTCATCCACCCAATAGCCCCTGCATCTTTTAGCTTCTTCGGTCTATGCAATAGGGTTCAATTCGTCACCTGCACTTGCCCATTCACTTTCAAATAGGTGATAGAGGTATGAACAAGCCTGATTCTCAAACTCAGACAGTACTTGGTGAAGCGCTTGCCAGTGAATTGGGTTCCATTATCAGTCACTATAATCTTGGGAATCCCGAATCTACATATGATGCACTATCGTATGAACTCTGTTACATTCTATTCAATTAACCGAGCTAGTTGGGAGGTTTCGATCTATTTCATGAAGTAATCGATGTCAACCATAACGAATTTTTTTTACCCAGATGCAATGGGTAGCGGACAAAGTATGTCGAGCCCCCACTGTACAAATGGCGATGAATACTATAGAGGTTGTAGTTTCGTGTGCAGCTAATGGTGAATGGTGTAATCGACTTAGCGATTCTCACATTTCTTCATGAATTCTACAGTGTCCCGCTTCATCATTGGCCAATAGTAGCCTTACTGCATTATTTTAAAAGTGAGGTTCTTGTTTCCAATGTACAATTCATAAATATCGAGGTACACCTCGCTCAGTGCGTAATCAGCTTCTTATGGAATGAGACACCGCATGTACAAGGTGAAGTACTCATGACGATATAACTTTTTGTCCATGATAATGTACTAGCTTGTTATCTTTTCCACGTGCTTGGCATCTTCCAGGTTATTCAATAGAGTGCCATCAGTGATGTATCTTCGGTATGGGATCATCTAGTTTTCATCATTTGATATCTACAGCACTTCTTGCTTGAACTCCTCTGTGGTTTTGCGAGTTCGAACTTTCTTCATGTCCCGAGAGTACTACTCTAGACGTCCTGTTGCCACTACCTAGGCCAACTGGTTTGCCTTCCAGTTATCCTCCCTCAGGATGTGTATTACATCAACCTTGTCAAACATTCGGGTCATGCCTCTCACTTTAGAGAGGTATTTCACAAGTAAAGGGCTAGACACCTCAAAATTTCTAAGAACTTAATTGACAACCAACTCTGAATCACTGTAGACGATTAGGTACTTCGCCGAGTATTCCCTTGCCAGCTGAAGATGGCGAGTAAAGTTTCATACTCGGTGACATTAATGGTGGCCAAAAATCCTGGGTCATTGAATATTTCATCTCTGACCTGTCTAGAATCTTCAAGACCACGCTTGCTCCGCTGCCCAATTGCGCCAATAACCCATCTACGTGTAGTATCTAGGTCAGAGGCTCCTCTTGATCACGAGCATCTTCAATGGGTTCGTGGGCATTCAAAATTAGGGTAAGCGTTTCAACTATGAAGTCTGCAAGGACCTGGCCTTTTATGACTAACCTCAGTTGAAATTCTATGTCAAACTTGCTCAATTCGATGGCTCATTTGACCAGTTATCTGAATGTATCAAGCTTCTACAAGATTTCTTTTAAGGGTTGATTAGTCAAAACGACAATCTTGAATGCCTGAAAGTACGGTCATAGTTTCTAAGCAGAATAGACAAGTATTAGGGCAATCCTTTCAACTCGTGAGTAACAAGCCTTGGTGTCTGTTACGATTTTGCTAATATAATAGACCAGCCATTGTACATTGGACTATTACAAGATCAAAATCAATCTTACTGTTGTATCCAAAACTGCAAGGTATAGATATAGATCTTTGACTTCTAATGGTGGCATCGAAAGAGGGGGACTGGCGAGATATTTCTTCAGCTCTTAGAAGGCTGCCTGGCAGTCGGCCATTCAATGGAAGTTGTTTTCCTTCATTCCTCTCAAGGCCTTAAAGAAGGGAAGATACTTTTTTGTCGACTTTGCTAGGAAACGGGAGAGTGTTGCAAATTGGACTTCCTTTACAATTCGAGGCCCTCTCATATCCATGATGGCTTTTATCTTTTTGGGATTTGCCTCGATTCCCTGTCAAGAGATGATAAAGCCCAAGAATTTTCCCAATGATACTTCAAAAGCACACTTGGTCGGATTTAGTTTCATCTAGTGCATTCAGTCTCACTAAGGTCTCAAATATGGTCATCAATAGTTTTGCTTTTAACAAGTATATCATCTACGTACACCTTCACATTCCAACCGATCTGAGCCTCAAACATCTTATTCATGAGTTACTATTACGTGGTACCTACATTCTTTAGGCCAAAGGGCATAACCTTGTAGTAGTACGTCCAGTGGTCTGTCATGAATGAAGTATACTTTTCATCTTTGGGAGTCATTTGGATTTGATTATAACTTGAGAGGCATCCATGAAGTTAGGAAGCTTGTATTCAAATGTGGAGTCCACCAGTAGATTGGTCCTTGACAAAAGGAAGTTGTCCTTGGGACATACTTTATTTACATTAGTGAATTTGATATATATCTATAATTTCCCATTGGTCTTTTTGACAATGACTATATTTGACAACCAATTCAGGTACTAGACCTCCTTAATAAAGCCTACGTCAAGCAACTTCTTCCCCTCCTCCCATATGGCAGCCAACTTCTCTATAGAATGATTTCTTCGCTTTTACCTGACGGCCTTATGACCTGGATCAAGGCCCAACTTATGGACCATTACTCTAGTTGGTATCCTTAACATGTTGGAAGGGTTCCACGCAAAGATATAAGAGTTTTGCCCAAGGAAGGTTATTAGTTTGTCACGCAAGGGACCTGCCAGTGAGCTCCTAACTTGTACAAATTTCTTAGGATTACTAGGGTCCAATGGGATCTAGTTAGTTACCTTACCGAATTGGGTTTGTTGCAAACTAGCTTTGTCTCGATGATCAAAGTCTTCAATCGGTCGATCCAAAATCACTTGAGTGACTTGGAACAGGTAGCACGTTCGGCCAGTTACATGGTCACCTAGAACCTCTCCGACACCATATGCTATTGGGAACTTTATTTTCAAGTGTGGGATTGATGCCATTGCCCCTAATGCAGTTAGATAGGTGCATCCTAAGATGTTGTTGTAAACCGAGGGTAGGTCAACCACTGGGAATGTGAGTATCAAGGATACCGTCTTTGGGTACGTTCCTAATGTGACCTCCAGCTAGATAGTTACCTGGACTAGTATTGATCATTATCTAGTCTATATAGGGGCCCATCAACTGATATCATCTGGTGTTTTTCAATCCGAGTTTAAAATATGCATCAAGATATAACAATCACGAGAGTTTCTATTATTAATAAAGATTAGTTTAAATTGGTAGTCCATCATACCATCCAAAATAAGCGTAGATATCACCAGGGGGCAAAATGGGGAGTTATTACATGTGTTATATCATTGTTACTAAAACTAATGATATTATTCCTAACTCTTACCCTTGGTTTTTTGTAGTTGGAAGCTTTCTTCGGGCAGTTTGAGGCACTATTCTAAGGTGGTCTTGTGGTTACCGTGCTGACTATTCTAGTCACGACCTGGTTCCTTGGCTACTAATGCTGCTCCAACTCATCCACTTCTGCTCTATTAGGGGTTTCCCCATGTCCCACAAGAACCTGGTAAGGTGTCCTTTTCAAATGAGGGCCTCAATCGCTTTCTGCAAAGTTTGGTAGTCATCCATGCTATAACCCATAGATCGATAGTAGAAGCAGTATTTCGACTAATCTCCTCCTTCTGGGTTTTTGGATTGTTTTGGCCACTTCAGGAACTTATCATCCTGAAGTTGTATGAGAATGTTGGTCTGAGAGTCATTCAAAAGGGTTAGGTTTAGGGGTCTAAACTCCCTTCGAGCTCCTAGCTCTCCCCTAGATTGCTTCCTCAAATCTCAAGAGGTGGTGTTATCTCCATTCCTTATCTTCCCGTTCATGGACCCTTGCTAGAGGTAGTTTGTGCACTTTGGCATCTTTGCATTGTTGGCCTCCTCGGTGGCTATATAGGCACTGACGATGGTGTTGGCATCTTAGAAGGTTTGAGGGTCCTACTGGGCCAAGTACTTAAAGAAGTTACCCGACTCCAAAGTCGCTATAAAAGTGCTCAACTTCACCTTATCGATGAGTTTGAATATTTTTCAGGCCTCGATGGTAAACTAGGCCAAGAAGCACTTCAAACTTTTTCCTGAGCTCTGTCGAAGGTGGATAAGGTGTCATGGATGCTTCTCCTCCCTTCGGTTAGAAGCAAACTATGACCGGAAGCTATTGGCCAACTCATAGAACATCCCAGTCAAATTTGGTGGTAGGCAATTGATTCAAATCCAAGCATCCCCTTTGAGTTTTAGTGGGAAGTACTGACACATGCCGAAGTCGTTGTGGCCTTGGAAGCCTAGTAAGGTACTGAAGTGATTCAGATGGTCCATCGAGTCGAAACTCCCATCGTAAGGTTCTAGGGTCAACATCTTGAACTTGTAGGGAAGCGGCTGCATCCGGATCTCCCTTGTAAATGGCAACCTTCTCAAGCTGACAGTGTGCCTGTCGATGCTCTCTCTGAACACATGCCGCTTAATCTTTCTTACTTTCTCTTTCATCTGAGGGGAGGACGCAATCCTCTTGGCATTGAGAAAGGTCTTCAACTTCGAATGGTTTGGAGAGATTTGCTAGATTGGTCGGCTATGTGCCCTCCTTGATCGGGAGCTGTAGGAGGCTTCCTGATGGGCAGAGGACCTCCTATTATCTCGAGAGTAGTGTGGATTTCGCTACTTAGGACTCTCATCCCATACCCTAGAACTGAGTTGACCTTCTAACCGGGATTGGGCCCTATCGCTTAGGTCTGCCCAAACCTCAAGGTCATCAGGTCGCAGGGTCTTCTCTTTGGCGGGCTATCTCTTCCTTTGGTTTCTTTTTTTGGAAGTCAATGTTCACACACGGGAGGAAGGAGCCACCAGTTGCTGCTCATCCAGACACGTGTAGATGGTTTTAAGCATTTTGGACATGTCCATCTAGATGGTGAGTGTTCGCACATCAACGGCCCGTCGTTCATCCATACGGTTTCCCACGGAGGGGTTGGCGCCATAGGAGATGACGTCTCTAACCAGTGTGCTAACTTATGCCCTAGTATTGACCATGTTACTTCCTTATGGGTAGTGGTTAGACTTTTTAATCGCTTCTCACAGATGACGCCAGTGATACATCTCTGGATCTAGATTATTATACAGATTAGGGAGCCACTTGATCTCTCCTAGTGGGTTAAATTGAAGTGGGTTCAATTTCTATCCCTAACAATATGGATCCTGCACACCATAATAAACAAACAAAAGATTAGAGAATGATGAGACTCATTCCCCAATATATCCTATGATACTCAAACCAAAAATCTTTCTATGAGGGAGAGAGAGAGGGAGGATGCAAGGCGCGTTGACGCACGTAGGAGGGGAGATGATTGCGGACTAGAGGACTAGGCTTCAATGGATGCGCTCGGCATAGAGCGACTTTCGAGAGAGTTTGTAAGGTATCAATTTTTAAATTATGTTAATCATGGTTAATTAAGTTAATATAATTAAAATTGAGGTCAAATGATGTAAAAAATTGAGTGAAATGAGTAAAAATTAGGACCTATTAAATCTGGGCCTGATGCAAGCCTGATGTAAGCCCGAGCATAAAAAATAGAACCCTTGCACCCGATGCACACCCAAGGCACGCTCGAGCATGATCTCCAGTGTCGCCGCACCCGAGAAGTGTTCGACTGGCGCTCGGCGCCCGGTCTGGGTATTTAAGGCCTACGCACTCAACTTTTTGCGATTTTTGCAAAGAAAGAAAGAGAGGAGAGAGAGAGCATGGTGGAGAAGAGAGAGAACAGGAGATCAAGGCTCTCGAGTCTATTTCTAGAGTAAAGCTAGTTAAGAAACTTGTAGATCATGTAGAGGTAGGTACACTCCTATACTTTTCTTTCTCTTTTTGCTCATTTATTACCATTCCTTCTGGGTATTCTTATTCCAATACCCATTCAAACTTAGATTTTGAAGTATTCATGTGTTAAATATGCATATATGTCAATTTGCCTTTTGATTTTAAAGTATATGTGTGAAAAACGTGTATACATGTCAATTTCTCGCCCAATTTCAAAATTTACGTAAAATGTTGTGTTAAATCGGAAACCCTAACCCCACGCATGTCATGATTTTGACTATTATGATATTTTATCACTTGTATTTCTTATGTGATGCTTCACATGTCCAAGTAATTATGTTAAGTCCTTTAAATATTTGAATTTTTTTCCTGAAACTCCCCGCATGTTAAGCATATGAACCGATATTGTGAAAATTGCCCATTTTGCATATTTTTATGGAAATTCTTGACGTTGCTTGAAACCCCAAACCCTAAATTCAAATTTAATATATGAAAATTTGAAGAATTAAATGTATTATGATTTTATACTATTTTCTAGTATTTGGTCCCGGTTTTATATCTGCAAATATGTCCAATGCTATTGTACAATCAGAATTTGAGGAATATGATTTATGGACTAATTATAATTATATTACAAAATTATTAAAATTATTTATAAAGTTTACTGTTATTTGTTCATCTATTTATATTGAGAAATCATCGGCTCTGTAAAGTCCATGATTATCTATATATCTGTTATTTGAGAAAAAGCAACTGTTAAAGTCTAAGACTTATGTTTTCAAGAATATAAAAATACGTATTTGTATAAGTTCACATGAATATGAAATATGAATCTATACCAAGAAATTAAAACTCTGTAATTTGTTATCTGTTATTAGTATTTTCTTCTGGAGTGAGAAAATCAAGGAAAAAGGATTATGTAAATTTGTATGGAGTTTCCAATGAAATATGAAAAAAAATAAAGAAATTGGACTAAGAATTTTTATTTCAAATGGTAATATTCCTTAACATACCTCAAGATATTATAGTGGTAGATCAAGGAATGCCCCTAGGTCACAAGAAAACTTTTGATGGCAATAAGCACTATAGCCCTGTATATCAAGTTAAAGTTATACTGCTCACTATGGGGTGTTGAACAACGTGTGTAGTGCCTTAGAATGTGTGGAAACATACAAATTACATTCCTCGCTTAGCTACTCCATTAATTGGCAAGGCCTACTAACCCTGATCCCTAAAGATAAATGAGTTTCTACATGTTTTGAGGGCTAATGGAATTAGAAATAAAATAAGAAAAATTAAATGTATCACGGAAATGTCATTCGATCATGTTCTATGCTTATATACGCATTATGATCCTATTCCTTCCTTTGATATTATTTTAAAGTATAACTACGTATGTCTTTGTTTATATTTATGTCTTACTAAATATTTGACTCACTTCTTTACTATTTTTACTAACCCTTCAGATGAATTGTATGAGCCCATTCCAGGCAATCAAGATTAAAGGATCATGTGGACATGAAGAGCCTAAATAACTATGATTATAGATGATTTTGGGTAAATTACTCACTTATTAGTTCATATGTATGGTTGATTATTACTGTGATTTGTATTTAGATTTTGACGGACATTATGTAAAGGTGGCATTTAGTTTATCCAGTCTGTTATAGGTGGTATCAGAGAAGTCAGGAGATACCTTAAGGTCAAATTTTGATTGATGTTGATTTAAGGTTTGAGTTGGTCGATATTGATTTGAGGTCTAAGTTTGATTGATTTTGATTTGAAGTATAAGTTTGATTTATTCTGGGTTGAGGTCTTGAGTCGATTAACTATCTAAGGCAGGATGATCTAACTCGATTATTAATATTTAGATGTTAGGATTAAGAGGTGACAGGATGTGAGATCCCGATCCCGAAAACATGATAATTTCTAGTCATTGAATTAATATAAGTATGTTTAAGGTAAATGGATTAAGGAAAAAAGTGAGAAAAATTAATTTGGGAGGCGAAAAAAGGGCCCAGCCTCAGTGCCCAAGTGGCGCCACGAGTGCACCCGAGGCACTTAGCAGAATCCAGCACTCGAGCACTAGTGCATTTTGTGGGCAGCGCCTACTTGGCACTCAAGCACTATTCAAGCACCCGACTGATTATAGAAGGCCGAGCGCATTTTGCTCCTCCATTTCGGGCTATTCCAGAACAAGAATAAAGGGAGAGAAGAGGGAAAAGGGAATGAGAGGAAGAAATCTGTGCATTCCACCCCGATTTGAATAAAAAAACTGTAGACTGACCTTAGGCAAGTGTACTCCGGACGTTATTTACCGTTTTACAGAGTTTTAATATCTTTGCAACTGTATTTATACTCTAAAAACATGTTTCTCCATGTTCTACATAAATAAAACCTTTTTCTATAAATTAATCAGATAGATTTTATATTTACATGTATATACTACAATATTTGGCATCGATTTCATGAAAATGCATGTGTTAAGTGCCCATTTATTATCTGATAATTTCGGTCAAACCCTACGTACGAAAATGATGGGTTTTAATGAGTTTTACCCATAATTTCTGTTGTATAAAAGTTAATCTGTATTGAAATAAAACTCTTGATATAATTTATTTTTGAAAATTTTGCACGGACTTATACTGATAAATCACTGTAGACTTCTGAAGCAAAACTGAAGGATTTTCAGACTATTATTGTATGTTACGAAACTCTGACTAATTTCTGTACTTTATATTCTAAAACTGAGTGAATAGTTATTATGAAACTCTGATTGACTTCTAAAACTGGAAATGGTTTTCAGTTAAGAAATAAGAAGAAACTGTTTCTAATACTGTTCACTAGGACCCAAGACTAAAATACAGTCTAGTAAGGTTCAAATATGTCTTAGGACACTATGGTGGTAATCGGGGATAACTCCATCCATGGAATTATACATGGTCTGCCCTTCCTCGAGGCGTTAATTAATGAGGGCAGTATACTGATCCTGGAGGATGATAATCCTTCATTCCTAGAGGATACTAATCCTTCGTCGGCTTTGAATTGTGTGCCATAGAACACAATCGGTCCTTGTACAGCACTGATATGGGCCCTAGATTGTGTAGAGTAAACATATTCTATCTCCGATTATTCGTCCCCTCGATTAGTAGGGTACGCTAGTTGGATCCCTAGGATATTTAATTAGAGTTTCTGACGAAAGCAAATGAGATTTGAAATTGTTTTATGAAATTGCTGCCTATTTAAATAGAATCATGCTTTACTCCTGTTTCCATGAACTACTCCTGTTCTTCAGACCTGATATTAATGTGTTTTTCTATCCCAACATGATTTATATTTTTCTAGACCTGTTTATATGGAAATCAGGCTTTCCTTATGATTATCGTACATGTTTCAGCCTACCTACATTTATGACCTAAAAATGTATCCATAATCACTATCTTATTGCATTCATTCCTTGTATCAAACTGTAACTGCCTTACCGTATTATGTTCTGCATGAGAGCATTATGTTCTGCATGTTTTAGTACCTTACTGAATTTTGGCTCACTGTTTACTATTTTTCTCCCCTCCAAATAAGAATATAGTGAAGATATTGGACGATCAGGCAGCTAGAGTTTAGTAAGGAAGGCTCTGGAGTCTTGGTGAAGCCTTGAAGGTTACCTTGGAGTAATATTTTGGGAGATTCTGATAGTTCTGCATGTGCCACAAAGTTTTGTAAAGAAAATTATGTATAAGTATTTATAGTTTATTCTGTAAACTGTTAAAATCGTATTTATACTTCTGCAGGTTTTTGTTAAGGTTTATAGTTGCTTTCGCTATTCCGTATTCTAGATTTCTATACAGGTCATAGATGGCATCTCGTGTATGTTTCTGATTTAGTGGATAGGATTATGTTAAAGCCATGAATGGATGTATCCTCGTGATCCTATGAATATGTGTTATAGGAAAACTTGTGGTTTTTGGATAATTGTGTGCTTGTACAGATTGTTTAATACAGGTTATATATTTGGGTTTTTATCCAATTTTAGATAGAACTCTGCCAAAATTTCTGCAGAATTACTGATGTAAATTTATGATTCTGTTCTGAACCATTCTGATGGAGGATCCTATAGGTTTTAGGATCCGTTCCGTCACAATTGGTATCAGAGAAAATGAGATGCTTTAAGAATGATCTGAATTATATGCGGAAGCTTAGAAAATGATTCTGACTAACCGAATAGGTAGGGATAGACATAAACTGAATAAGTTAGGTCAGAAAATCCTAGGTGTTCTAGCTTGCATAAGTTAGGATCAACTTGAGCTAGAACTTAATGATTAAGCTAAACGATTAAATTAATTTATGGTGTCCTTAAATCTAGGTCGATCGGTTTGAACTTTAGGCTTAAGTTTAAGGTAATATGATCTGAGGCCAAAATAATTTAGGATAAAAATTGACCGACGGCTAGGTGACTAAGCCGAATTGGAACAGGTTGAAGGTTCAGGTAGAACTATTTTGAGATGAGGTAAGATATTTTGGCTCATTCTGGTTTAGAACCTGAGTTACAATTGGGACCATAGGTTTTAAACTATCTGATAAATTGTAAAAGAAGCGATGGAATCGATGAGGTATTTGCTAAGTATAGATGGCATATTAGGCCATACCTAGAAAGTTACTAAGTGAATAAGAAAATTAGAGGAAACTGTTAAAGGAAAAGATTTGCCTATCTTATTTTCTAACCGCCAAATAGAGATGCTATTGAGGTTGTGCTAAGATTGGCAATAATCTTGAGGATTTGAATAGTATCGATGAAAATATTTGGCAAATTTTGAAAATGTGGTTAACTAAAGAGTTAATGGCTTGATTTTGAGAGTCCTTAAGATGGAGATGTTCGTAAGATAGGTGAAGGATCACTACGAACTGATTCCGCTATCGGAACAAGTATGGTTATGAAAATATGAAAGGAGAACCCCTGTGATCTTATTTGAGGGTTGATCAAATGGTAAGGCCCCTCGGTTTCAGTCCAACTATTGTGAAAAATTGAATAGTCTAAATGGAATGAATAAATCTGCTTGACTATGAGACATTAAGTTACCAATTGTTAAGGTTTTGATGGTAACTAGGGATTGTGCTAAAATTTTGGAATGATTGTCTCAGTAGCGTTTTTGTGCCAGATAAATATCTGGAAATTTGTAGATTTTGCCTTTGTGATGTTAACTCCTTTGGAACCTTTTTGGGTTATACAGATCCTCTCAGGAATTGAGATGTGCTCGAGGATGCTTTTGTAAATTATATCAATGAGATGCGATACCCTGTAATTAGGTTATGCACTCTGAACGATAGGCAAAGTCGATCGAATTGAGGATGAATATTGAGTCTAAATTTGAAATGGGCTGCCCTTTTTAAGTCAGTAGATAACCGTTCGAGAACGTATGAACTTGGAGGAAAATACCAAGCCTATATATTTTAATGGGTGATTCAGAGTTGGATTGAACTCGACAATAGTTTCTAAGGAATTGTGTCAAATCGAAAGAGTATTGGCTAAATATTGCTGAAGAAATCCTAGAGCATCCTGAAGGTAGAATTAACTAATGATCAGGTAAGTTAGCATAAGTGATATGCTTTTAAGAAGGACTGGGATTCTCCAGTCCTTACACCAAAGCCAGTTCCGGCATGTCATGCTCCTACGACTTATGATAGGTTTACTGCGGAGTAAGCACCGAGCTTCCTAAGAAAGCCTAATCCAGCGGAAGCAAATATATGGTTAAAGAGGATGAGGAAGATATTAACAGTGATTCGATATACAGACCAAGAGAAGGTCACCTTTGCTGTGTATAAGTTGGAGGGCGAGGCAGATAGCTGTTGGGACATGAAGAAGAAAGCATTAGGAGTGCCTGACGAGGAGATTGCTTGGGATATGTTCAAGAAAGTTTTTCTAGAGAAATACTTTTCGTCCAGTCTCCGAGATCAAAAGGAGCTAGAATTCATGAGATTGAGGCAGGGAAGTATGACTGTGATGGAATATGACGCTAAATTCACTGAATTATCCCGATTTGCACCTTTTTATGTGGAAGATGAATTGAGAAAGGCGAAGAAGTTTCAACAAGGGCTGTAGGATGACATTAGAAAGCAATTGTCTACACTGAAACTTGAGACATACGCTGATATACTAGACAGGGCAGTCATTTATGAGAAAAAGGTGGAGATAGAGAAATTTCATGCAAAGAGGACCACTAGCCGGGCGGAATTAGTGTCAGATCTGCTGTGGGATCTTCTGGATCGTTCAAGAAGGTGTGGACGGCTGATAAGGGAAATAGTATTGTACCGGCTCAGTCAGTGACTGGTTCTAGAGTATCAGCTATAAATTGTACTATCTATGGGAGAAAACATCCGGGGCAAGCATGTCAAAAGGTATTGGGAGCATGTTTTAGGTGTGGATAGTAGGGCCATGTGGTGAAAGACTGTCCTTTACCTCCGAGACTAGAGAAAAAGAAGCCTACTATTCTGACAAAGGCCTTCGCGGTGACTATTCAGGGTCCGGAGGTATCGCTAAATGTCGTGGAAGGTACTATTTCTATTTGTGGAGTTCCTGCATCTATTCTATTTGATTTGGGATCTACCCATTCCTTTATTTCTCAATGGTTTGCATGCTGTGTTGTAACTGCCCCATATATATTGGATTATGAATTATCTATGTGTACTCCCACTGGATCTCCTGTGATTGCTGATATTGTATATCTTAGATGTGCGGTGGAGGTGAATGGAAAATGTTTGGTTGTGGATTTGGTATTGTTAAACATGGGTGATTTTGATGTAATTCTAGGGATGGACTGGCTGGCTAAATACCACACCAGTATTGATTATTTTCTGAAGAAAGTTTGTTTTAATATTCCTGGGATGGAATCTTTTTTCTTCCAAGGCATTAGGAAGAAGGAGATGTCTGTGTTGATCTCTACTTTACATGCTAGACATTTGATGAAAGATGGATGTAAAGCCTACTTGACTTATGCTTGTACCACTGAGAGTCATAATGTGCTAGCTAATGACATCCTAATCATTTATAATTTCAAGGATGTATTTCCTGAGGGGTTACCTGGATTACCTCCGCACCGGGAGATCGACTTTGAGATTGCTAATATTCTCAATGTTAGTCCGATTTCTAAGGCCCCTTATCGTATGGCTCCAGCTGAGTTAAAGGAGTTAAAGTTGCAATTATAGGAGCTATTAGATAAGGACTTTATCAGACCGAGTGTATTTCTTTGGGGTGCACCGGTATTGTTTGTGAGGAAGAAAGATGGGTCTTTGCGGCTGTGTGTTAATTATCGTGAGTTGAATAAAATCACGATTAAGAATAAATATCCTCTCCCACTTATTGATGATTTATTTGATCAGTTGTAAGGATCTCGGGTGTTCTCAAAGATCAATTTCAGGTCTAGCTATTATCAGTTGAGGATTAAGCCAGAGGATATGGCCAAGACTACTTTCCGGACGAGGTATGGCCATTACGAGTTCCTTGTTATGCCTTTTGGCCTCACGAATACTTCAGCAGCTTTTATGAATCTGATGAATAGGGTGTTCAGGCCATATCTAGATAAACTTGTGGTGGTGTTTATTGATGATATCCTGATTTATTCAAAGGATTATGAGGAACACAAGATTCATTTGAGGATAGAACTTCAAGTGCTCAGTGAGAAAAAATTGTATGCTAAACTGAGTAAATGTGAATTCTGGCTAGAGAAGATAATGTTTTTGGGGCATGTAATTTCTAATGGCGGTATTTCTATAGATCCAAAGAAAGTAGAGGCTGTTACAAATTGGAACAGGCTGGCTTCTGTGACTGAGGTTAGGAGCTTTCTGGGTATGGCGGGTTATTATAGGCATTTTGTAGAGAATTTCTCATAGATTGCTATGCCTCTAACTCAATTACTGAAGAAGGAGGCTAAGTTTATATGGACTGAGGAGTGTGATCTGAGCTTTCAGGAGCTAAAGGATCGCTTGACTACTACTCTAGCATTGGTTATTTCAGAGGATTCAGGAGGATTTGAGGTGTACTATGACGCCTCTAAGGCGGGTCTAGGATGTATATTGATGCAGCACGGTAAGGTAATAGTTCAAGGATCTAGACAACTGAAAGTGCATGAGAAGAACTACCCTACCCATTATCTGGAGCTTGCTGCTGTTGTTTTTGCCTTAAAAATTTTGAGAAATTATTTGTATGGTGAAAAGTTCCATGTGTATTTTGATTATAAAAGTTTGAAGTACCTATTTTCACAAAAGGAACTTAACATGAGGCAAAGGAGATGGCTTGAATTCTTAAAGGATTATGAGTGTGAGATGCAGTATAAACCAAGGAAGGCCAATATGGTTACGGATGCATTAAGTCGCCGATCGGGGTATGTGGCTATATTGTAAATCAAGTAGATGGAAATGTTTGATTATCTGAAACAATGTGATATCCAACATTATACTAAAGGTGATAGAATGCTCCTGTCGTATATTCAGATCCAACCGGAAGTAGTCAGCGAAGTTAAAGAGAAACAAGTAAATGATTTGTTTCTTGTGAATATCGTAAGTGAGCTGAATAAGGAATCTCAAGCTGATTTTAATGTCCGAACTGATGGAGTGTTAAGGTTTAGAGACCGATTATGTATACCAGATGATAGAGAATTGAAGGAAAAGATTTTGGAGGCTCACCGGTCCCGGTATACGATTCACCCTAGGATGAATAAAATGTATCAGGATTGGAAGAAAACTTTCTGCTGGAGGAACATGAAGAGAGATATTATGGCTTATGTGGAGAAATGCCTGGTATGTCAGCAACTGAAAGCTGAGAGAAGGAAACCTTCTGGATTGTTACAGCCTATGCCGATCCCGAGTTGGAAATGGGAAGATATTACTATGAATTTTGTATTGGGTTTACCGAGGACTCCTAGGAATCATGACGCCGTTTGGGTTATAGTTGATCGGCTAACAAAATCATCCCACTTCTTAGCAATCAAGATAACCTATTCACGTGATAGACTGACTCAGTTATATGTGAACAAGATCGTGAGGCTTCATGGAGTTCCTGCCTCCATTGTATCTGATAGAGATCCCCGTTTTATCTCAAGGTTTTGGGAAAGTTTGCATAGGAAATTAGGGATAGAGTTGAAATTTAGTACTATGTATCATCCCTAGACTGATGGCCAATCTGAACATACCATTCAGGCTCTTGAGGATATGTTGAGGGCCTCTATATTAGAGATGAAAGAATCTTGGGACACTTATCTGGCACTGTCTGAATTTGCTTATAATAACAGTTATCAAGTTAGTATCGGCATGGCACCTTTTGAGACTTTATATGGGAGAAAATGCAGGTCGCCGATTCACTAGGAGGGGAATGGAGATAAAAGAATTTTGGGCCCTGAAATTGTGAAGGAAATAGCAAAGAAAATTAAACTGATCC
This sequence comes from Nepenthes gracilis, assembly GCA_033239525.1. NCBI lineage: Eukaryota > Viridiplantae > Streptophyta > Magnoliopsida > Caryophyllales > Nepenthaceae > Nepenthes > Nepenthes gracilis. Next base: position 19,206,137 of record BSYO01000003.1, on the reverse strand, counting down.
ATGATAATCTGAAGGTTGCTCAAAATAGACAGAAAAGTTATGCAGATAGGAGGAGGATAGAATTGAGTTTTGAAGTAGGAGACCTTGCTTTCTAAAAGTCTCACCGTCCAAGATAACACCCCGGTTTGGAATGAAGTAAAAACTGAAGCCACGATTCATTGGTCGTTTTGAGATTCTGGAAAGGATCGGGGAGGTAGCCTACAGGTTGGCGTTACCACCTAGTCTAACATCGTACACGATGTATTTTATGTATTGATGCTTCGGAAGTACGTCCACGATCCTGCACACGTGATTGACTACGGATCCTTTACTATCGATAAGGATTTATCCTATGTCGAGGAGCCGCTACAGATTCTGGATCGAAAGGATCAGATGTTACATGCAAAACCCAATCTCCTGGTGAAGGTACTTTGGACAAATCATTCACCGGAGGAGGCCAATTGGGAGCGCGAAGAGGAGATCCGAAGAAAATATCCCCACTTGTTTTCTTGAGGTATGTAACTTCGTTTAATTTCGAGGATGACATTTCTTTAAGTAGGGGAGAGTGTGAGGTCCTGAACCCGAAAACATGATAATTTGGGAGTAATTGAAATGATGATAATTTATAAGAGACCAACATGCATTGAAAAATGAGGGTTGGAAGTAAAAAGTTGGAAAATACCTAAATTCAGCAGGCACGACTGCGAGCACAAAATCCCGAACCTAGCCCACACGCTGTGCGCCTTAGCACGCTTGAGCGGGCGCTGGTAAAACTTGGCCCACACGCTATGTGCTCTGGCGCACTCGAGCGAGCACCGACAGAAATGCAAAGAGCTCGCCGAGCACTTGCCACGCGCTTGAGTGCGGTCATGACTTTTCCCCGGCATTTTGATTTCGTTTTTGTTATAAAGGAAAGGGTAAAACAGAGAAGGGAGAGCAGCAACATCACGAAGGAAAAGGAGGGAGAAGAGAAGAGGAAAAAGGAAAAATCACTCGTTTCGATCCACTCTAGGTAAAAATAACGATAGATTAGGCTCAAGCAAGTGTACTTCGGACGTTGTTTTTTGCTTTTACCGCTTTCTCTTCTTTCAAAATTGATGAAAATGCTCTAAAATTATATTGTTGCATATTTAAAGCAAACGAAGCATGTTTCCCTCGACTGTTCAGTTAGATTTCGTGTTTACTCATGTGTATTGCAAGATTTGGCTTCAATTTCATGAACAAGCATGTAATTAGTGTTCGATTTGATTCCGGAAGCATGTGGTGAAACCCTAACTCGAAAATATCAGGAATTTTTGGTTAAATTGCATGATTTAGTATATGTATTTGGATTTATGGCGTTGATTTCATGAATAAACACATGTTTGGTGTTTGATCTGAGTCCGGAAGATTTAACGAAGCCCTAAGTGCGAATTTGAAGGGATTTAACCATTTTAATCCGAATTTCTTGCCATGTAAAAGTTAACTAGTAACGTGGTGGTGCCTAACATGTGATTTATAACCAAAAATTTTACATCGACTTACACTGTTAATTTCTGAAGGACTGTAAACTGTTACTGCCTGTTCTGAAAAGGGGTTTTCAGTACAAGGAAAGACATCTCTGATACTGTACTTACTGTTATTTAGGACCTAGGACTGATATGCAGTCAGGTTAGATTCTCCGACAGGCCTTAGAATGTTATAGTAGTAATCAATGATAACTCTGTCCATGGAGTTATACGTGGTCCGCCCATCCTCATGGCGTTAAATTAGAGGGTGGATACTGTTTACTGGCCGGCACCCCCTCTGAGTAGGGGTTAGATCCCTTGGAGAGGGATCTCCTGTACTGTTTACTGGCCTTTAATTGTGTGGAGTAACACAATGTATCTTCGATTATTCGCCTCCTCAGCTAGTAGGGTCTACTGGCAGGGTCCGTTGCTGTTCTTCACTGTCCTTTTATGTCCACCGATTCTGCTTTCTGAAGTGATTCTGCCCTTTTCTGATACTGTTTAGTACCGATTACTATTCCGTATTGTTATAAAAGAGAAAGTTCCTGATTCTGCTTTTTGATTTGCATGGATCTCTGATTTCTGAGTTTAATTATTATCTAATTATACTTTCTCTATTTTCTATGTCCTGTTCTGCATAAACTGTTCTGCATAACTGTTCTGTTTCTATATAGTTTTATAACTGTTTTACAAAACTGATTTACTGCATATCTGCATGTACATTGTTGGGCCTCAGCTCACTATTTTACTATTTTTTTCCCTCCAGATGAGACTGTAGAATTGATACCTGACAAGAAATAGTGACTTAAAGTTTATTCTAAAGACTTTTGAGGATCTGAAGCATTTTGGAGTCGCCAAAGAGAATTAGTTGGATGTAAAGACTTGATTTTGACATGTGGTTTTGTATATGGATTTTATACCTATGGATATATATGTATATGGGTTTGGTTTACAAATGTATATAATGCATGTGATGAATAGGAAATTATGCTTCTGCAAGTTAATAGTTATTCTTCAGCTCTATACTTCTGGATATTCTATACAGGTCCTAGATGGCATGTCACTTATGAACTATTAATATAGTAGATGGTTTATTAGATTAATGCTATGGATTGCATCTGTGGTCCTGTATACGAGTGTTGTAGGAAACATTATGGTATAAATAGATAGTTGTGTGCTTGTACTGGTTGGTTATTCAGGTTTTGCACAAGCTGTATTTTTGGGTTTTCATCCAATTACAAAGGAAACTCTGCCAAAATTTCTGTAAAAATTATACTTTATATTTTGGTCCTAAATCCTGTTTCTGTCTTGACGGAAGTTTCTAAGGAAAAAAAATCTGTTTCGTCACATAGGATCCAAGACTGACATACAGTCTAATAAGGTTCTCCGACATGCCTTAGGACAATACGGTGGTAATAAAAAATAACTCTGTCTATGGAGTTATACGTGGTCCGCCCTTCCTCGGGGTGTTAATTAATGAGGGCAGTGTACTGATCCTGAGGATGATAATCCTTCATTCCTGGAGGATACTAATCCTTCGTCAGCTTTGAATTGTGTGTCGTAGAACACAATCGGTCCTTGTATAGCACTGATACAAGCCCTAGATTGTGTGGAGTAAATACATTATATCCCCGATTATTCATCCCCTCAATTAGTAGGGTACGCTAGTTGGATTCCTAGAATATTTAACTAGAGTTTCTGACAAAAGCAAATGAGATTTGGAACTGTTTTATGAAACTGTTACCTATTTAATAGAATCATACTTTACTCATATTTCCATGAACTGCTCCTATTCTTTAAACCTGATATTAATGTGTTTTTCCATCCCAACATGATTTATATTCTTTGAGATCTGTTTATATGGAAATCAGGCTTTCCTTATGATTATCATACATGTTTCAGCCCACCTGCATTTATGACCTGAAAATACTTCCGTAATCACTATCTTATCGTATTCATACCTTGTATGCAACTGTAACTGTCTTACTATATTATGTTCTGCATGAGAACATTATGTTCTATATGTTTTAGTATCTTGCTGAGCTTTGACTCACTGTTTATTATTTTTCCCCCTCCAGATAAGGATATAGTGAAGATATTGGATAAAAAGACAGCTAGAGTTTAGTAAGGAAGGTTCTGGAGCCTTAGTGAAGCCTTGAAGGTTACCTTAGAGTAATAGTTTGGGAGATTCTGATAGTTCTGCATGTGCCATAGAGTTTTGTAAAGGAAATTATGTATAAGTAATTGTAGTTTATTCTATAAATTATTGAAACTATATTTATGCTTCCGCAGGTTTCTATTAAGGTTTATAGTTGCTTCCGCTGTTCTGTATTCTTGATTTCTGTACAGGTCTTAGATGACATCTCGTGTTTGTTTCTAATTTAGTGGATAGGATTATGTTAAAACCATGAACAAATGTGGCCTTGTGATCCTGTGAATGTGTGTTGTCGGAAAACTTGTGATTTTTGGATAGTTGTGTGCTTTTATAGATTGTTTAATATAGATTGTATATTTGAATTTTCGTATAATTTTAGATAGAACTCTGCCGAAATTTTTGCAAAATTACTAATGTAAATTTATGATTCTGTTCTGAACTTGTCTGACAGAGAATCCTATAGGATTTAAGATCTGTTTTGTCACACAGGATGTGAAAGCTATGATGGACTAGGTACCCACTCTGACCAAAAAAAAGGGATGCTTGAATAGCATGGTAAGTATGACGAATGGGGTGAAATCGGTGGCTTGATATCAGTATAACTTAGAGTCAATTTTTGATACAAGCGAATCTGAGGATGTCAATTTATGATCAATTTATTAATGATCAACTACCTAAATTTTTGGGTGGCACGAATCCTGTAGAGGTTAAAATATGGATCCTGAAAATTAAAATGGTGTTTACGGTGATCCAATATTCAAAAGGAGATAAGGTAATTTTTACCTCATATAAATTAGAAGGTAAAGCCAACCATGAGTGGTTGATGATAAAAGAGTCATGGGTTTGGAGGATAAAAAGATATCGTGGAATATGTTTGTGAATACTTTTATGGATAAATATTTTTTGGCAAGTTTTTGGGAGCATGTTTCAATTGTAAACAGTTTGACCACATGATCAAGGATTGTCCTTATCCCATGGGTGGGACAGTGAAGAAGTCTGATACCTTGGATTGAGGTTTCGCGGTGATGGCACGAGGTGCAGAGGTATTGTCTGCCGTAGTGGAAGGTAAGATTTCCAAATTTTGAGATTTCAGTACATATATTATTTTGGATTCAGAATCTATATTTTCATTGTGTTTCTTAGGTTTATTCGTTTATTTGAGGATCATAGACTTTGTACGAGTTGTATCAATATTTACAACATTTTCTTGTATTCGTAGATATAATTGGTTGGGCTGATTTGATTTCATTTGTGGTGCTGAGCTTTGATATGATATTAGGAATGATTTGGTTGGTGAGTCGCCATGCTAGTATAGTTGATCAAGTGGCAACAAAATTAGTATCGTTTTGCCTACAAGTTATTTAAGGAGGATATGTACCGAGTTTATTTAATATATGTGACCACATCCAAGATTCATTCTGTGGTCATTAAGGATTTTTCAGCTATGTAAGAATTCAAGGATATTTCTTAGAGGAAAAGATTAGCCTAGCTTATCTTTTGATTGGAAAATCAAGGTTGTCATCGAGGTTATGCCAGGATCGGCACAAATTTTGAAGACCCTACATTAAATCGATGAGGCACTAGCCCAATGCTTACCGTGGAATGCTTCAGTGCCTTTAGGGTGAGCAAGATGAACTAATGAGGTTATATGTGGATGATTGAAAATTTAGGTTGCTCGAGAGATGAATGGTTTGATAAGCAGACATTATGAATTAATAGGTAATTCATTCGATCTATTACAAGGGCTTGTTGTCAATTATGAATAATCGAGAGTTGTGCCCGTGGCAGCCTTTGGAATAAAGATACAGCCGTTACCAGTTCCAGTAATGCCTTTTGGGTTCATGGTTTCGTCGATATTTTTATGGATTGGATTTTCCGGCCATGTTTAGGTCAATTTTTGTGATGTCCTTATCAATGAATTCAAAGAATTATTGCGGTATATGAACTCTATTTGAGAACTGTATCATAGATTATAAATGTCAGTTAGCCATGTGCTCAATTAAAAAAAGAATGAGAGTTTGGTTAGAGGAAGTGTTATGTTGGGCATGTGATTTCTTCAGTAGTATGATTGTAGGTTTGTAGAATATTAAAGTTGTGGCTAATAAGGAAAGACTAATTGACATTGCAAATATGTGCGATTTTCTTAGGTCTAGCTGAATCCGATAAGTTATCCATTAAGTATTTCTCGATGATTGTAGCGTCCGTCAGCGGTGTTTTGGCTTGGAAGCAATTGGTATTCGTTTGAATGAGATATGTAAAAATAGCTTTCAAGGAATGAATGGTAAATTGTCAACCACGTCATTTGGGTTGGTCCCTGATGGATCAAGTAAATTATAATAGAATGTGATGCTTTTGAGAAAGATGTAGAATTATGTTTTCCTGCAGCGTGTATGGGTGGTTGCCCTTGGGTTAAGTCGATGGGAAGCCTATAACCAAAATATCTCCAAATCATGAGTCAGCGGTTAGGATCTTAGTTTGAGAATTTACAAGTGTTGCTTATATAGAGATAATTAACATCTAATTGATTCTGAAGGTTTGAAAAGTTGTTTCGGAAAGAGGAGATGATCATGTGACAGTGCAAGCAGGTAAATCTGTTTAAGGACTATGAAGGTGAATCTTGGTGTCTTCCCAAAAAAATGAATATTATTGCCGATAATATGATGTCAGGAGTTTTCGGACTTGGTATGTCTTCAATACTTCATAGAAGATGTGGAAGGGTGAGCCACGAGCAGGTCCAAATATCTGAGCCAATGGGGTTCCTTGCTTTTAGTTTTTCGAAAGAAGAGTTGTATCCAAAGTATTGTGGTTTTGAAATTATGAGATGAGAAGCCCTCGTAGTTTTATTTTGGGATTGTTAGGATGATAAGGATTATGAGTTCTATTTGGATAATTGTGGATTGGTTGACGATGATGGCCTATTTATTGTGAATTTAGATGATACATTCGGATTGAATAAGTTGGCTCATCGGTGTGCGTTACAACGATATGATAAATTTGCTGAGTATTCGAGTTTTAAGGCTTTGGTAGTGACATGAGGCTGTGCTAAAATTTTATTTAAATTGGGTTTCCTAAGTTAATAGTAATGTGAGAATTATGGGCTTTGTCTTAGTTATATCGATATCTTTGAAATTTTTCTTAGGTTTATAGCTACTATGTAACCTAGGTATCCGATATGAATCAATGGATATGAGTTGCAAAAGGATTTTGCTCATTGAAAAGAAGAGAGGAGAGAGAGAGAGCATGGTGGAGAAGAGAGAGAAGAGAAGATTGAGGCTTTCGGGTCCGTTTTCGGGGTGAAACTAGTAGAAAAACTTGTAGATCTGGTTGAGGTAAGTGCACTCCTATACTTTTCTTTCTCTTTTTGCTCGTTTCTTACCATTCCTTCCAAATATTTTTGTTCTAATACCCATCCAAGCTTAGATTTTGAAGTATTCATATGTTAAATGTGCATATATGTCGATTTGCTTTCCAATTTTGAAGTATATGTGTGAAAAACATGTATACATGTCGATTTCTCATTCGATTTCAAAATTTTTGTGAAATGTTGTGTTAAATCGAAAACCCTAACGCCACACATGTCATGATTTCGAGTATTATGATGTTTTATCACTTGCATTTCATATATGATGCTTCACATGTCCGAGTAATTATGTTAAGTCCTTTAAATGTTAAATTTTCCTTCTCAAAATGCCCCGTATGTTAAGCATATTAACCGATACTGTGAAAATTACCCATTTTGCATATTTTCATGGAAATTCTTAACGTTGCTTGAAACCCCAAACCCTAAATTCAAATTTAGTATATGAAAATTTGAAGGATTAAATGTCTTATGATTTGTATTTTTAGCATTTGGTCCCAATTTTATATCTGTAAATATGTCCAATGCTACTGTACAATCAGAATTTGAGAAATATGATTTATGGACTAAATATAATTATATTGTAAAATTATTAAAATTATCGATGATGTTTACCATTATTTGTTTATCTGTTTATATTGAGAAATCATCTACTCTGAAAGTCCATGATTTTCTTGCATAGCCGTTATTTGAGAAAAAGTATCTGTTAAAGTCAAAGACTTTAGTTCCTAAGATTATAAAACTACATATTTGTATAAGTTCACATGAATATGAGATATGAATCTGTATCAAGAAATTGAAACTCTATAATTTGTTATCTGTTATCAGTATTTTCTCCTGGAATGAGAAAATTAAGGAAAAAGGACTATATAAATTTGTGTGGAGTTTCCAATGAAATATGAAAAGAAACCAAGAAATTGGACCAAGAATTTTTATTTTAGAGAATGATATTCCCTGACAAGCCTTAAGATATTATAGTGGTAGATCGAGGAATGCCCCTAGGCCATGGGAAAACTTTTGGTGGTAATAAGGACTATGACCCTATATATCGGATTAAAGGTATACCGTTTGCCACAAGGTATTGAACTATGTGGGTAGTATCTTAGAATTTGTAGAAGCATACACATTACGTTCCTCGCTGGGCTGCTCTATTAGCTGTTAAGATCTAATAACCCTGGTCCCTAAAGATAAATAAGTTTCTACATGTTTTGAAAGCTAATGGAATCAAAAATAAAATAAGAAAAATTAAATGTATCACAAAAATGTCATTCGATCATATTTTATGCTTATATACACATTATGATCTGATTCCTTCCTTTGATATAATTTTAAAGTATAAATGTATATATCTTTGTTTATATTTATACCTTACTAAGTATTTGACTCACTTTCTTACTATTTTTACTAACCCTTCAGATGAGTTGCACGAGCCTATACCGAGCAATCAAGATTAAAGGATCATGTGGACGTAAAGAGCCTAAATTACTTTGATTATGGATGGTTTATATTATTTAGCATTTTTGGATAATTTTATTGTATTTAAATATTGTAATTTAGTTTAATTTCAATTTAAGATGACGGATATAAAGTAAATAGGTCGTGGTCGATGTTTAGAAGGTTTAGTTGTCGCATTATGAAGTCTAGTATTGGTTATTGTGTTGTAATAGTATTGGACAGATTTTTTATGGATGGGATTGCCATTATGGTGCAAGAAAGTAGTTTTGTATTCAGCAGACATTCCATGTAATTTGGCTGACTAATGCTGAAAGTTTTTAGTTTTGTTTATATATAAGTCATGAATATATTTTCTTTCGTAGGTTATTGATATTGAATGTGGTTTCAATTTTAGTAGGTATCTTTTTTTACTAAAGGTCCGATGTCATATTTTTAGATTGGTGTCAGAGCCACCGATGTTCTGACTTATTTTTGGATCCTGTGCATGCTTAGTTCATATGTATGGTCGATTATTACTGTGATTTGTATTGAGATTTTGATGGACATTATGTATAGGTGGCATTTAGTTTATCCAGTCCGTCACAGAGTTGGCACTCATGGGTTGTGTGGCTTGAGAGATGGTATACTCATAAGTAGACTGGCTTGAGAGATGGTGTACTCATCAGTAGAGTAGCTTGGGGGAAAGCCCTTCAATCCATTTGGGATGCTCGAGGGTGAGGGTAGTTTAAGTCTTCTAGGATGCTCCAAGTGTGATGGAACGGATTTTTTTTTCTCCTCAAAAGCTTCCGTCATGATAGAAACGTAATTAACGAGACTGTCAAAACAATTCTCCCTATAACATACAAACACAGGATCACATGTGCCATCCATGGCACAAATCTATAAAAACATTAACTACACTAACAGTTCAATAACGAGATGCCGTCTAGTACCTACACAATAAATCCAGAGTTTAGAGCGGAAGTAAACTAATAACCTGCAGAAGCATAGCTTTTCCTTTTTACGGTCATACATATCATATGCTTTTCGTACAAAAATTCACATGTTCTAGAACATCCATAAACATAAAGTCAGTATACAAAAATCACAATTCCAGATAAGCTTTCACATCGACAAGCTCTTCAAAAACAGCTCTAATGTGCTAAGGTTCCCAAAAGTCTTCACACAACACCTTTCTGTCTACTCTTTCTCATCAGGCAGTAACTCTACTGTCTCATATGAAGGGGAAAAATAATAAAACAGTGAGCCGATGCCCAACAAGGTACATGCACATGAGCAGTAAAACGGTGATGCAAAACAGTCATGTAACTATACATAAACAGAACGGTTAATCAGAATATAATCCCGAAAATAGAGAAAACATACTTTGATAGTATTATACTTCAGAATCAGAAATCAGTAGACAGTAAACAGAAATCAATAACCGTTAATTAACAAACGGAAAATGGTAAGCAGTAATCGGTGTACAGTATTCAGTAAACTATAATCAGTCATCGATACTTCATAACTTAACATATCGGTAATCGGTACTTCATATTTGGTAATCGGTACTTTATATTCGGTAATCGATACTTCATATTCGGTAATCGGTACGGTAACATAACATATCGATAAAACAGTAAACGGTACTTCGTAACATATCGGTACAGACCCTGCCAATATACCCTACTAGCTGAGGGGGCGAATAATCGAGGATAGATTGTGTTCACTCCACACAATCTAAAGCCTGTAACTGTCATATGGGTATCCCATCTCATGGGATCGGTACGGTATGCCACCCGAAGGTAGCCCGGTAACGATAATTCCTCCTGACCGTAATGCCCCGAGGGCAAGGTAGACCACAAATAACTCCATGGACAGAGTTATCTTCGATTACCACCGCAAAGTCCTAAGGCATGCCGGAGAACTTATCCGGACTGTAGTTAGTCCCGGGTCCTAAAATAACTGTAACGGAAACCATCTCTTTATCGAAAACCCCTTTTTCAAAATCAGACTTTCACAATATACTTTCAGCTAACTTTAAGTATACATGAAAATTTTCTCGGTACAGATCGGTATATATTTTCGAAAACAAATTATATTGGAAGCTTTATTTCGATGTCAATTAACTTTCATATAACAGAAGCTATGGTTAAAACTCATCAAAACCTCTTCATTTTCGTATATAGGGCTTTGCCAAAACCTTCGGACTCAAATCGATCTCTTACATGTACATATTTCATAAAGTTAATGTCATAGATGCCATGCTTATACATTAAATCATGCAATTTACTCAAACTACACAATATTTTCGAGCTAGGGTTCCATCACATACTTTTCAAGACAAATTGAACACTATTTTCATGCTTATTGATGAAATCGAAGCCAAAACTTACAATAAACATGGATAAACACAAAATTTAACCGAGTAATCGAAGGAAACATGCCTCATGTACTTTAACCATGCATCAACATTATTTTCACAATATTTTCATTAACTTTAAAGCAAGAGAAACGGTAAAAACGAAAAACAACGTCCGAGGTACACTTGCCTTGGCCCGATCTACCGTTATTTCTACCGAAAGTGGATTGGAACAAGTGATTCTCCTTTTCCCTCTTCTGTTCTTCCTCTTCTTCATTCGTGCATCTTCTCTTTTTCTCCCACTTCCCTCTTTCTCCTCCTATTTATAATAAACAACATCAGAACGGGGGTAAAAGTTGGGGCCGCGCTCGAGCGCGCCTCGAGAGCTTAGCGAGCGAGCCGTGTACTATTTTTCACTCTCGAGCGCTCAGCGAGCGGGAGACATTCTATTTTTCACGCTCGAGCAGCCAGCAGGCGCCCGGCGAGCGGGGCAGCTACTGGATTTTTCGCTCGCTGCAGCCGCTCGGCTGGTTGTTGAACTCGGGTATTTTTTAACTTTTTACTTACAACTATCACTTTTTCACTACCTACTTGGCCTCTTAATGACTTCAATCATTTTAATTACATCTAATTATCACGTTTTCGGTTCCGGGGCCTCCCAATCTCCCCTACTTAAAGAAATGTTGTCCTCAAAATTGAGTAAACTACATACCTCAAGGGAACAAATGAGGATACTTGCTTCGGATCTCCTCTTCACGCTCCCAAGTGGCCTCCTCCGGTGAATGATTTCTCCAAAGCACTTTCACTAGGGGGATGGACTTCGTTCGCAACTTCTGATCCTTTCAGTCTACAATTTGCAATTGTTCCTCAATGTAGGACAAGTCCTTGTCAATAGACAAAGATCCGTAGTCAATCACATGCGCTGGATCATGGACGTACTTTCGAAACATTGATACATAAAATACATCGTGTACGCCCGTAAAATTCGGTGGTAATGCCAACCTTTAGGCTACCTCCCCGACCCTTTCCAATATATCAAAAGGGCCAATGAACCGGGGCTTCAACTTTCCCTTTAATCCAAATCAGAATGTGCCCTTGGATGGTGAGACCTTTAGAAACACAAGATCTCCTACCTTGAAACACAACTCTATCCTTCGCTTGTCCGCATAACTTTTCTATCGGCTCTGTGCAACCTTCAAATTATCGTGAATTACTTTAATCTTCTCTGCTGTTTCTTTCACAATCTCTGAGCCCAAAATCCTTTTGTCTCCAATCTCCTCCCAGTGAACCAGCAACCTACACTTTCTCCCATACAACGCCTTAAACGGTGCCATGCCGATACTAGCTTGGTAGCTATTATTATAAGCAAATTTAGCTAGTGACAGATAAGTATCCCAAGTTCCTTTCATCTCCAAAACAGAAGCCCTCAACATGTCCTCGAGAATCTGAATGGTATGCTTAGATTGGCCATCAGTTTGGGGGTGACACGCAGTACTGAACTTCAACTCTGTCCCCAACTCCTTATGCAAGCTCTCCCAAAACCTCGAGACAAAATGTGAATCTTTATCAGATACAATGGAGGCAGGAACTCCATAAAGCCTCACAATCTCACTCACATACAACTGAGCCAATCTATCACGCGAATAGATCATCCTGATCGCCAAGAAGTGGCCTGATTTCATCAGCCGATCAATTATAACCCACACGGCGTCATGATTCCAAGGAGTCCTCGGCAAAGCCGATACAAAGTCCATAGCAATGTCTTCCCATTTCCAGCTCGGGATTGACATTGGCTGTAACAGTCCAGAAGGCTTCTTCCTCTCAGCCTTCAGTTGCTGACATACTAGTCATTTCTCCACATGGGCCATGATATCTCTCTTCATGTTTCTCAACTGGAAAGTCTTTTTCAGATCCTGATACATTTTATTCGTCCCCGGGTGGATTGTATACTGAGACCGGTGAGCCTCCTTCAAAATTTTCTCCTTCAACCCTTTGTCATCTGGTACACATAATCGATCTTTGAACCTCAACACACCATCGGCCCGGATGTTAAAATCAGCTCGAGACTCTTTGCTCAAATCACTAACAATATCCATGAGGAACGGATCATTCACCTACATCTCTTTAACTTTACTAACTACCTCTGGTTGAATTTGAAAGTACGACAGGAGCATTTTATCACCTTTGGCATAACGTTGGATATCACACTACTTCAGATAATCCAACATCTCCATCTATTTGACCTATAGGTGTGCCACATAACCCGATCGGTGACTTAAAGCATCTGCAACCACGTTGGCCTTCCCTAGCTTGTACTGTATTTCACAATCATATTCCTTTAAGAAATCAAGCCATCTCCTTTGCCTCATATTAAGTTCCTTTTGCAAAAATAAGTACTTCAAACTCTTATGATCAGAATACACAAAGAACCTCTCGCCATGTAAATAATGTCTCCAAATTTTTAATGCGGATACCACAGCAGCAAGTTCAAGATTATGGGTAGGATAATTTTTCTCATACACTTTCAACTGTCTAGATCCATAAGCCATGACTTTACCGTGCTACATCAACACACATCCTAGACCCGCCTTAGAGGCGTCGCAATACACATCAAAGCCTCCAAAACCCTCTGGAATAATCAGCACTGGAGCGGTAGTCAAACAATCCTTTAGCTCCTGGAAGCTCAGATCACACTTATCTGTCTGTAAGAGCCCAGATCCTAAAACATAGAAAAACTTCTGACATCGAGTCAATATAATCAAGGAGTAAGGAAAAGGGAGTGATCCGGTCAACAAGTGTTGACCGGAAAGCGTGAGGAAAAGGGGGTAATTCGGTCAACGTATGTTGATCGAAAAACGTAAAGGAAGCCTTATCCGATCAAGGCTAGTTGACCGGAATATGTAGGAAGGAACAATTACGTCTGGTCAAGGCAGTCGATCGGAAACGCGAAGGAGAAACCCAAATCTGGTCAAGGCCAGTTGATCGAAAATAATAGAGAAATCCCCTACGAAAAATAAAATAGCCATGCCTGCAACGCCAATAAGGAAGCCCTTACAAAATATAAAGTCGAATAACCCGACCCTGCAACGTCAGTTAACCAAAACAGTAAGGAACCCCTTACGAAAAGTAATGTCAGAATGACCATGCCTGAGTAGATAACCTACTCCCAACTACCCTGATAGAAAAGAAGCACAAGAAGTTGACCTGCGCTACGTACTATCACCGACCCCAACCCCTATAAGTAATGGCCCTCCCCATGAGTTAGGATTAGGAAGCCAAGAAAACAACCAGGTGAAGGCGTTGAGAACTTCGAGCCAGAACCAGGTGAAGGGTTAGTAGATCCAATCCAGGCAAGTGTACTCTCCGTTTTTTTTAAGTTCATGATTTGATGCAAGAGTACTCACCATTTTAAGTCCATATTTTTAATGCAAGTTTATCATGTCTGTTGATATTCAGTTATTTCATGATATTCGAATGCATGGAGCTTTGAGTATTGCATGATTGTAGATGATGACTAGCTATTTATTTATGAAAAAGTACCGGTTATTCCATGATATTTGGGCGTTTTACTTAAATGCATGAAATCCATCCATGTTTTAAGTTGTTCGGTTATCACATGTGTAAAAAGAACTCCGACTTTGATAAATGCACTCCGTCCTTTGAGTAAAAAGCACTCCAGCTTTCAGTAAAAAGCACTCTGGATTTATGAAACTTCGACTTTTAAAAGTACTCCGTCCTTTGAGTAAAAAACACTCCGTCCCCTTTAGTGAAAAGCACTCTGTCCTGTGAATAAAAAGCACTCCATCCAAAAAGCACTCCGGCCTCTTTTAAAAAGAACTCCGGCCTTAATATGAAAATGAGCTCCGGCTTTGTATAAGAAAATAAGCCTTAATATGAAATGAACTCCGGCTTTTGAACTCCGCCTTTTGTTAAAATGAACTCCGACCACTGTCAAAAAGAACTCCGGCCTTAATATGAAAATGAGTTCCGGCTTTGTATAAGAAAATGAGCTCCGACTTTGTATAAAAAATAAGCTCCGACCTTAATGTGAAATGAACTTCGAATTTTTGGAACTCCGGCTCTTTGATAAAAAGAACTCCGGCTTTTTGAGAATAAGAACTCCGGCTTTTGTTGATAAAGAACTCCGACTTTTAAACTTTGCCCTTAGTCAAAAAGAACTCCGGCTTTTGTTGATAAAGAACTCCGGCTTTTTGTTAAAAAGAACTCCGGCTTTTGAACTCCGACTTTTTGTCAAAAACAACTTCGGCTTTTGTTGATAAAGAACTCCGGCTTTTGTTAAAAAGGAACTCCGGCCTTTAAGGAAAGACTTCCGGCCTTGTTAAGAAGATCTCCAGTATTAAGACGTTAAGAGAAAGACCTTATGGTGTTCAGTTAATTGCATTATTTGACTGTAATTTTTGGAAAAGCATGAATTGCGGATCTAAGTGTTTGATGGCCAAGTAGCTGCAGGCCTTAAATGTAACCGATATTGAGATATGATGGCCGAGTAGCTGCAGGCCTTAAATGTAGCCGTTATTGAGATATGATGGCCGAGTAGCTGCAAGCCTTAAATGTAGCAGTTATTGAGATATGATGGCCAAGTAGCTATAGGCCTTAAATGTAGTCGTTATTGAGATATGAGGGTCGAGTAGCTGCAGACCTTAAATGTAGCCGTTATTGAGATATGATGGTCAAGTAGCTGCAGACCTTAAATGTAGCCGGTTTTTGACGGAAATGAATTTGGACATAGAAGCATGTTTTCGAAAGTCAATTTGCATGAAAATGACTTTGGAATCTGTTTGCATCAACAACTCCGGCCATGTTTTATGAAACTGCACATATATATGCCTCTATTGCATTATGCCAGTTCGTCACGATTTATGACTATGCATGATTTCTGCATGAGAGTACCTTGCTGGGCCTTGTAGCTCACTCTTACTACTTTTTAGATGACGATAATGACGAGTTTATGCCTGACGAAAAATAGTGAAGTCAAAAAGGACTAGATAGGCAGGATAGCTGGCCGGAATGTTAAGCAACAAAAACAATTGATGTTTTCTCTTTTGATGTTTTGGGTCGGATTTGTATATGACCTCTATTGTTAGAAGTCTATGAATATTAGTATGCTTCCGTATGATGTTATGGTTTGAGTAAATTGTGATTTCTAGTGGCATCTCAGTTTATTTCGGGACCTTCATGTCAGACTGACCTCTTCATTGGCCGGTCATATAAGAACCAAAAACTTTGGAGGCCAACTCAAGGAGTTCGGCCTTAAGCGATCTTGTGCACGCGTTGTGTTGATAAAAACGAAAAGAAAAATTTTGAAGTCCACCCTTTTTAACCAAAGTGTATGATCGGTTTCGGTTGACGAGCAGCCGCATGCGGTGGAATGTGTCCGGTCTGTCACACTGTTCACACAAACTTAGCCTCTTTTTTCAGCAACCGAATTAGAGGCATAGCAATCTGAGAGAAATTCTTTACAAAGCGCCTGTAATATTCTGCCATACCCAAAAAACTCCTAACCTCAGTCACCGAAGCTGGTCTGCTCCAACTCGTAACAGCCTCTATTTTCTTGGAATCCACGGAGATGCCACCATCAGAAATCACATGCCCTAAAAACATCACCTTCTCGAGCTAGAACTCACACTTACTCAGCTTGGCATACAATTTCTCATCGCGGAGCACCTGAAGTACCTTCCTCAAATGAATTTTGTGCTCCTCATGATCCTTTGAATAAATCAAGATATCATCAATGAATACCACCACAAATTTATCCAAGTACGGCATGAAAATCCTATTCATCAAATCCATAAAGGCAATTGGAGCATTTGTAAGGCCAAAAGGTATAACAAGAAACTCATAATGGCCATAATGCGTCCGAAAAGCTATTTTAGCCACATCCTCCGGCTTGATCCTCAGTTGGTAATAACCGGACCTCAAATCAATCTTTGAAAACACTCGAGATCCTTGCAACTGATCAAATAAATCATTGATGCGCGGTAGAGGGTATTTATTTTTAATCGTGATCTTATTCAGTTCACGATAGTCAACACACAACCGCAAAGATCCATCTTTCTCCCTTACGAACAACACCGGTGCACCCCAAGGAGATACAGTTGATCTGATAAAACCCTTGTCTAATAGCTCCTGCAACTGTAACTTCAATTACTTCAATTCAGCCGGAGCCATACGATAGGGGGATTTAGAAACCGGACTAACACCAGGAACAACAACAATCTCAAACTCAATTTTCCGGTGTGGAGGCAATCCAGGTAACTCTTCTAGAGATACATCCTCAAAGTCACAAACAACTAGGATGTCCTTAGCTAGCACACGATGACTTCCAGTAGTGTAGGCATATGCCAAGTAAGCTCTACATCCACTTCTTATCAAATACTTAGCATGTAAAGCAAAGATCAACATAGGCACCCCCTTTTTCTTAATGCCCTGAAAGAAAAAGGGTTCCATTCCAGGAATGTTAAAACAAACCCGCTTCAGGAAATAGTCAATACTGGTAGGATATTTAGCCAGCCAGTTCATTCCTAGGATCACATCAAACTCACCCATGTCTAACAACACTAAATCCACAACCAAATGGTTCCCATTCACCTCAATTATACATTCTAGATGCATAACATCCGTAATCACAGAAGATCCGGTGGGAGTGCACAGATAATTCACAATCTAAAATACACGGGACAGATACAATACAGCACGCAAATCACGGGAAAATAAAGGAATGGGTAGACCCTGAGTCAAATAATATGGATGCAGTAACTCTACAAATAGAAAGGGTACCTTCCACAACATTCGGAGACGCCTCCGGATCTTGAACAGTCACTGCGAAGGCCTTTGCCGAGACAGTAAACTTCTTTCCTTCCATCCTCGGAGGTAGTGGGCAGTTCTTGAGAATGTGGCCCTGCTGCCCACATCTGAAACACGCTTCCGACATCTTACGGCATTCTTGTCCCGGATGTTTCCTTCCATAGAAGGTGCAATCATCAGCCGATGCTCTAGTACCGGTTACTGACTGAGCCAATACAATGCTTTTTCCCCTGTCAGTCGCCCTAGTCCTCTTGGACGGTCCGGAAGACCCCGCAACTGATCCGGTGCTCACTCCCGCTCGACTGGCAGTTCTCTTTTCATAGAACCTTTCTGTCTCCGTTTTCTTCTCATAGATCACTGCTCTGTCAAGGATCTCAGTGTAAGTTTGGAACTTCAAAACAGGCAGCAACTTCCTAATATCATCCCGTAGCCCTTGCAGGAACTTTTTCGCTTTCTTCTACTCGTCTTCTACGTAGAAAGGTGCAAAACGGGACAGCTTAGTGAACTTGACGTCATATTCCTTGACCGTCATGTTGCCTTGTCTCAATCTCATAAATTCTTGCTTCTTCTAATCTCGAAGACTGGACGGGAAGTACTTTTCCAAAAATGCATCCTCAAACATCTCCCAAATAATGGCTTCATTAGGCACTCCCATCGCCCTTTTCTACATATCCCACCAACTATCGGCTTCACCTTTCAGTTTATATGCTGCAAATGTGACCTTTTCTCCATCGGTACAGCGAAGCACAGCGAATATCTTCTTCATCCTTTTCAACCACACGTCTACTTCATCCGAATCAGGCTTTCCTAGGAAGCCCGGTGCTTGTTCAGTTGTGAATCTATCATATGTTGTAGGACCAGGAAGTGTCGGACCTCGCCCGTGTGCGGGATTCGGGGCCATGTACTTTTGCTCGACAGATTCTACTACATTGGTCATCCTCTCCAATAGATCAATGTAAGCGGCCTCTCTATCATAAGGCGTGCTAGCGCCACCGCGGCCATTCCTTCCACCTCTTCTACTTGCAATCCTATAATCAAGGCAAACATAAGGATATAAGGACAAGGATCCAATGGAATAAGAAGGAAATATTCAACAACTTTAAGAAATTTCTACCCAAGCTTAAGAATCAATCTCTTAAGGGTCCTAACTGTCTTAACTTCCTATACTTATTCGTATAGAAATCTATTCAGAGATTTAAACCTATGCTTCCGCTTTTCGATCAATTAATTCCTAAGGCATCTCAATTCTCTGATACCAATTGTGATTGAACGGATTTTTTTTTTCCTCAAAAGCTTTCGTCAGGATAAAAACGTAATTAACGAGACTATCAAAACAATTCTCCCTATAACATACAAATACAGGATCACATGTGCCATCCATGGCACAAATCTATAAAAACATTAACTACACTAACAGTTCAATAACGAGATGTCGTCTAGGACCTATACAGTAAATCAAGAGTTTAGAGCGGAAGTAAACTAATAACCTGCAGAAGCATAGCTTTTCCGTTTTACGGTCATACATATCATATGCTTTTCGTACAAAAATTCATATATTTTAGAACATCCATAAACATAAAGTCAGTATACAAAAATCACAATTCCAGCTAAGCCTTCACATCGACAAGCTCTTCAAAAACAGCTCCAATGCGCTACGGTTCCCAAAAGCCTTCAAACAACACCTTTTCGTCTACTCTTTCTCATCAGGCAATAACTCTACTGTCTCATCTGAAGGAGAAAAAAATAATAAAATAGTGAGTCGAGGCCCAGCAAGGTACATGCACATGAGCAGTAAAACGGTGATGCAAAACGGTCATGTAACTATGTATAAATAGAACGGTTAATCAGAATATAATCCCGAAAATAGAGAAAACATACTTTGAAAGTATTATACTTCAAAATCAGAAATCAGTAGTCGGTAAACAAAAATCAGTAACCGTTAATTAACAAACGGAAAATGGTAAGCAGTAATCGGTGCACAGTATTCAGTAAACTATAATCAGTCATCGATACTTCATAACTTAACATATCGATAATCGGTACTTTGTATTTGGTAATCGTACTTCATATTCGATAATCGGTACGGTAACATAACATATAGGTAAACCAGTAAACGGTACTTCGTAACATATTGGTACAGACCCTGCCAGTATACCCTACTAGTTGAGGGGGCGAATAATTGAGGATAGATTGTGTTCACTCCACACAATCTAAGGCCTGTAACTGTCATATGGGTATCCCATCTCACGGGATCGGTACGGTATGTCACCCGAAGGTAGGCCGGTAACGATAATTCCTCCTAACAGTAATGCCCCAAGGGTAGGGCGGACCACAAATAACTCTATGGACAGAGTTATCCTCGATTACCACCGTAAAGTCCTAAGGCATGCCGGAGAACCTATCCGGACTGTAGTCAGTCCCGAGTCCTAAAATAACTGTAACGGAAACCATCTCTTTATCAAAAATCCCTTTTTTGAAATTAGACTTTCACAATATACTTTCAGCTAACTTTAAGTATACATGGAAATTTCCTCGGTACAGGTCGGTACATATTTTCGGAAACAAATTATACTAGAAGCTTCATTTCGATGTCAATTAACTTTCATATAACAGAAACTGCAGTTAAAACTCATCAAAACCTCTTCATTTTCGTACATAGGGTTTCGCCAAAACCTTTGGACTCAAATCAATCTCTTACATGTACATATTTCTTGAAGTTAATGTCATAGATGCCATGCATATACATTAAATCATGCAATTTACTCAAACTACACAACATTTTCGAGCTAGGGTTCCGTTACATACTTTTCAAGACAAATTGAACACTATTTTCATGCTTATTCACGAAATCGAAGCCAAAACTTACAATAAATATGGATAAACACAAAATCTAACCGAGTAATCGAAGGAAACATGCATCATGTACTTTAAATATGCATCAACATTATTTTCACAACATTTTCATTAACTTTAAAGCAAGTGAAACGGTAAAAACGGAAAACAACGTCCGAGGTACACTTGCCTTGGCCCGATCTACCGTTATTTCTACCGGAAGTAGATTGGAGCAAGTGATTCTCCTTTTCCCTCTTCTGTTCTTCCTCTTCTTCGTTTGTGCCTCTTCTCTTTTTCTCCACTTCCCTCTTTCTCCTCCTATTTATAATAAACGACATCAGAACGGGGGTAAAAGTCGGGGCCGCCCTCGAGCGCGCCTCGAGCGCTCAGCGAGCGGGCCGTGTACTGTTTTTCGCACTCGAGTGCTCTCGAGCGCTCAGCGAGCGGGCAACATTCTATTTTTCACGCTAGAGCTGCTAGCAGGCGCGCGACAAGCAGGGCAGCTACTGGATTTTTCGCTCGTTGCAGCCGCTCGAGCTCGCAGCAGGCGCCGCTCGGCTGGTTGCTGAACTTAGGTATTTTTCCAACTTTTTACTTTCAACTGTCACTTTTTCACTACCTACTTGGCCTCTTAATGACTTCAATCATTTTAATTACATCTAATTATGACGTTTTTGGTTCCGGAGCCTCACACCAAGGTTAGGATTTCTCGGTCCCCTTTCCCGTAGGAATGAAAGGGTGTTTATAGAATTGGACCTTGTGTAATCTTCCTGGGGCCTTGTGGCTAATGTCGACTACCCTGGGTAGATCCATTGAGCTATCTCAACCGTTGTGTATGCGGTGCATATAGTAACCGTGACTGTTTGGAGACATTCTTTTCTTTGCCTGGACAATCCTAGAGGATGCTATATGGTAATTGTTTTTCGAGGAGATTTGTTGAGATGCAACTGCCATCCTGAGGTAATGCACAATCATGGATAATATTTTAGAATATTTGCTGAGTTGTCATGACAGTTTTCGTGATCGCATTATGGCAAATTTTGGTTGCTTGCCTACGTTGTACTATCGAGGCTGTCAGAAGCTACACAAGAGGGGCGACTATGGGTATGGCACTGCATGTAACCCTAATCGCCCGCTTCCTATTGGATAGTTCTAAGTCAACCCGCTTAGGTCAACCGCACTACTGTTAAGGCTTTTGAGTCAACAGTCCATGTAATGGGCCACCGTCCTTTAGATTTCTCTCTTTTTGGTAGGCTAAATAGGCCACTACCACGCTTCCTAAGCCTCAACCTTAAGAAAACGTCTTCTATGTCGCAGCCACTCTTGTGGTTTGGGCTCTTGACCAGCTTACATTTTATCAAACCCATCAATATTATTGTGACTAGTAATTATACTAAATCCATATACACTTCAAAATGTTTCCTCAATGACAAATTCAAAATTAAAGATATTGGTTTCCTCAGATATTTTGTAGGAATAGTGGTAGCAAAGTCTTCAAAAGATATTCATATTTATCAATGAAAATATACTCTTGATATTTTGGTAGATTTAGAGACTCTTGGAACCAAGCCTGTCAAACTTCTCATGTGTCAAAATCTCAAGTTGAGCAAAGGAGGATTGTTCTTAACTGATGCTAGTGTTTATAGAAGATTAATTGGTTGTCTCATATATTTAGCATAACTGGCCAGATGTAATTATCATTCAAATATTAAGTCAATATATAAATAAACCAACTATCATACATTTGACTTCACACATTAGGTTCTGAGATACTTGGAGAAAGCTCCCGAGAAAGGGCTCCTATTCTTCGCATTCTCATCATTGAGTCTTAAGCCTTTTTGTAATTCTGATCAGGCATTGTGTCCGGATACTTACAAATCAATAACCAGTTATTATATACTTTCAGGAGAATCTCGTGTATGATAGAAGTTCAAGAAATAATTTGTTGTTTCTTGTTCTTCTATCGAAGCTAAATGTTATGCCATAGCCATCACTTACTGCAAGCTAACCTAATTATGATATATTCTTACAGATTTTTACTTTGATCATCCTCATTTGGCATTACTCTTTTTTATGAGTAAACTAAGCATATTGAATTAAATTGTCATATAATCAAGGATAAAATACAGGAAGGAAAGATCAACACTGCTCACATGGTTACCAAACATAAATTACCAGTATCTTCAAAAGCGCCGCCATATTTGCTGGCTTTCATCTGGCTTATCCAAGATGTAAATAGTGGATACCTATTTTTCATCTTGGAGGATGTCACAAAAATGAAGAATTGAGCAAGGCCCAACTGCCAGCAGCCCAGTGATGACATTTCCAAGAGGACAAAATTTTAAATTTCTACAGAATATTTCTTTGGTTTTGTTTTAATAACTGATTCCTTTTACTTTTGTATCAAAAGAGCATTTTTAGCCTGCAAATTGTGATAATTAAAAGGATATTAATAATATATTTGGTTATTAAAATAAAATAACATAAAAATAGAATAATAATTTTTAAGGAATAAAATAAGATGAGAGTAGGCAAAATTTTGATCAAGAAAAGAGAGCGAGGAAAGTAGAGGTAGATTGGAGAGAGAGAAGACATTAAAGATATGTTTAGTTATTAGAATGAAATAAGGAAGAAATAAAATAATTATTTTTAAAGAATAAAATAAGATGAAAATAGGCAAGGTTTTGATCGAGAAAAGAAACGGGAGAAGCTGAGGTAGATGGGAGAGAGGGAATAAGGGTTTCGCAGGGAGAGAAATAAACACAAGGCAACTGAGAGAAAAGGGGAGGGTAAATTGGGAATACAAAATATGGGATGCAGGAATTATTATTCCCTCATATCCAAAAATAAAAAATACATAACAAAATGTGGTTTTTTTATTCCCTAATATTCAAAAATAAATATTCATTTGGGAATATTTATTTTGTGACATCCCACGTCATTATTTTTATAATTGTCATTATTAAATGATAAATAAACTTAATCATATACAGGATCCAATTAGTAGCCATACTTATAATAGCTCCAATATCGTATTACAGGAA
Organism: Nepenthes gracilis; assembly: GCA_033239525.1. Taxonomy (NCBI): domain Eukaryota; kingdom Viridiplantae; phylum Streptophyta; class Magnoliopsida; order Caryophyllales; family Nepenthaceae; genus Nepenthes; species Nepenthes gracilis. Next base: position 19,182,661 of record BSYO01000003.1, on the reverse strand, counting down.
TACGATATCAATCTTGCCAAGTAAGATGCCTGCTAAAATTCAAAAATTCATTTTGGTTTAACCGGAAAAAGGATACATTTATTGCTATAAGTAGCATATGCAATTCTAAGATCATCAAAATATCAAATCATAACATTTAACTTTACAATATTACCAACTACATTCTCATAGTAAGTACAAAAATTTACATATTTTTCAAAGCATCACAAAATACAAATAAAACTAAGACTACCATTCTTACTCCTGCTCATCATGCATCAACTCCTGTGAACCATCTGAAGTAGTAACACGATAAGGAAGTGAGCCAAATACTCGGTAAAGTATATAATATACAAAGATACACATTTATATTGAAATTATGTTATTATATGGAATAGGAATCTAATACATGAAATACAATACATTTATCTTTCTTGGTCTTACCTTTACAATGATTCCCATTTTAATTTCTATATCTTGAGGAACCAGAACTAGTAAGCCCTGCCAACTAAAGGAGTAGACAAATCGAAGAAAGGATAATGTTAATCCCCATAATTTAAGACCTAACCTCGTACAACATCACAAGATGGGTGGATTGTGATAATCCACACATACAATCTAAGGCCTAACCTCCTTTTACACCCTGAGGTGGGTGATACTGCCTATCATCTCAGTAGATAGGGCCAAAAGCCGTCTTCAATTTTTTACTATAATATCTTAAGACATGTTAGGGAATATTACCCTCTAAAAAGATCATTGGTCAAATTTTTTACATTTTCTTTCAAAAATTCTTATGGGAAACTCTACATGTGACGACCTAGTTTCTAGAACATGGTAAATCTTAATTATTAAGTTAATATAATTAATATAATTAAATTTGGGATAAGTAGATTTTAAAAAATTAAAAGAATTATCATCGTATAGGTTGATTTAGGGTTGGGTTCGCTGTAGGCTAGAGCCCAGCAGAGGGTGCCAAAAATAGATTGTTCCGGAAAAACACACGCACGCCACTAGCTCGAGCGCCCAATGAGGCATTGGAAATAGAATGTATTGTGCTCACTGATCGCTCGAGCGCAAATAAGACACTGAAAATATAATGATCCAGGCTCGCTATTTGTTCAAGTCACCTGGGCGGCATCAATTGCTGCAGACTTGCACTTGCCGTACGCTTGATAGGCACTCGAGCGCCAATCACGTTTTCAGCCCACCGACTTAAGGTTCTGTTTATAAAAAGGGGGAGGGGGAAGGGTTTTCAGGCTCAACCAGCAGAAGCACGAAGGAGGAAGAAAGGAAAAGTGAATAAGGGATTTTTTGTCATATCCGGTCCGATTAGAGTAAGAAAATTCGTAAATCAGGTTGAAACAAGTGTACCCCAAACTTTATTTTCTATTTTTGCCACTTTTTAATATATCCACTTTGACATTTATGCTTTAAAACCCTCGTCCCCTAAGTTTTGTTACAAATAATGCATGTTTCTCATGATTTATGGCTAGATTTTGTGTTTATACATGATTATTATGAATTATAGCTTCAATTTCATTGTTTGGTTCATGTTTTGTGTTCGATTTATGTCCAGATAGTTTTCCTCAAACCCTAACTCGAAAATTTTACATGTTTTTCATCATTTATTGGATAGATTTTATGTTTATGCATAAATATGATAATGTGTGGTTTTAATTTTGTCATTTGGCATGTGTTTTGTGTTCGATTTGTGTCCAGAAGCTTTGCTTCAAACCCTAACTCAAAAATGGAGAGTAAGGCATTTGTAAATCTCGAGTTGTGAAGATGAAACACTATTTGATAAGTTATGTGGGCTATTCGGACAGTTTCCTCTAAAACAATTGTAACATGTTACACAGTCCGACATAATTGAGAGCTCCAAGCCTATTTGATGACTTCAACCCAGAGCTCACCAGCATGCCAGGGGTATAGCCCTATCCACCAAATGATATGTGGACCGCCTTCCACAGAGCATTAAACAACAATTAGGCCTAAGTGAACATCCTATCCTCGGGATATAAATAAGGAGGATAAAAGCTTTTGAAATTTAAATTAAGAATTAAGATAACCATTCTACCATCGGGATGTAAATTTTGGAGGATTTGCACTTTGAATAAGAATTTCAGGTTTTCGGATCATTTGAATAAGAATTATAGATCTTCAGATTATTTGAATAAGAATTATGGATCTTCTAATCATTTGAATAAGAATTTCGGATCTTACTATTATGGGTACCTTAGTGGGAAATTACTTACACTTACTTTTAATTCCCTTCCAAATAAGTTGAAACCTGATAGGAATGACCAAAGATAGGAATTGGCTAAAAGACACTTGTGAAGCTCAAAGGCTTTTGAAGATTTTTAATATTTAAGGACTTGTAAATGTATATAGCTAGTATTTTGAAGAAAAGTTATATACTAATGTAGAATGCTTTTGTACCTTGATGAATATAATGTTTTTACTTTCGTAGATTGATATATGGTTATAGTTGCTTCCGCGATTATTTTTGATATTTGGATTTATTTTGGTCCTAGATGGCATCTCTCTTAGATCCAATACGGTAGTTTAGGAGTACTGTGTTAGAATCATGGATGCTATGGCATTTGTTGATCCTGTGTCTTGATATGACGTTGAATTTTTAGATTTGATTGCTTGTATATATCGAACAGGTTGTTTAATACAAGTTGTTTATATGGGTTTGTCCATTTTTAGAATAAGTTCTGTCCAATTTTCTATAGAAATTGATGTGTTTAATTTTATAGATATTGGTTTTGTATGTTTATTGATAGAGGTTATTAGAGAAAAATAGCTCATTCCGTCACACTAAATTTATCCTTCTTAGTTTTCTTCACTCTGGAAGACAATAGTTAAATTTCTTTATTCTTTTGTCGAGTTTCCACTAAACTTTTATGCATATAGATTAACATAATAGATAAATGCTCGAATATAACAAAAAAATATTCTGAAATTTATATTCCATACTCAATGTATTTTAATCTACTTAATTGCTGATAAATTTTTCAATTTAGCCAATTGACTTATGTACTACCGTTTTAGTGTCAATATATGATGTGGAATCAGTTTGGGTAGTTTCAAGCTAGTTCAAAAATTTATTCACGAGTTAGAGGATTTTTCGGTTTACATGAACTGTTTTAGCTTTAGTTAAGAGGCTCGGTTCACTAATTTCTTTGGGCCTGATTTTCCAAATTAACATTCTAACATCATTTCAATTTAAATCACTACTAGTTCAACTAATTTAAATCCTGGTTTGGACCCGCTTCATTACCCATAATACAGCAGTTGCCAAACAGCTTATACCCGAAGATGCCACTATTTTGGAGGGTCGATTCAATGGCTTTTCTAAATCTAATTTTACCAATTAATACTTTAGCACTATCACACGTCTCTTGGGCAAATTTTGGCTACCAATTCAGCCAAATGGAGGTCCGGTTCAGGCTGGTATAGTGGCTGAAATTCAGCATTGTCCTGGAAGCTGATCAGCAAGACATTTGTTGTTTAAGTGTCCGGTTCACATACTAATAAGAAGTATTTTTGGCAGCCGTTTTGCAAGTTGATAGTCCAACCTTAGGACTTGCTACCTTTGCCGCATCGGCTACTAGTTCAATCGGTTCATGGTCGGTTTAGTTCATATACCTAGGCTGCCAAATTCAACATCAACTAGGATGCCGGGTCAGTTCTATTGCTGATTTAGGGTCTGGTTCTGGGATCACTCTAAACTTAATTTTGCAAGTTCATATTTATCCATTAACATTTGGTTGTTGGGCAAATTTTGGCTGCTAGTTTAGCAAAATTGGGGTTCTAATCAAGCCGGTCCAGGGGGCTGACTCCCAACTGCATCCTGATAAAGTTCAGCAAGACATTATGCTGTTTAGAAGTCCAGTTCAGCAATCGGTTCAAGGTTTCTTTGGCCACCGGCTTGCAGGTTGATGACTCAACATTTATTCTTACTATTTCAGTTGGGTTGGCTGCCAGTTCAGCCCATTTTGGGTCTGGTTCAACCTATTTTATAGGCCGCAGAATTCTACATCTGTAAATACAACTTTGCTGATTCTGTGGGTAACTTTGGGGCCGGTTTGAGGCCGGTTCTTGACCAGCTCAAGGGTCCATTTTCTAGCCACGAGTGTAACATCCACTTGGGATGTTTAGGCCTGTTCAGACACTAAATAATTTGGCCAGTTCAAGGCCAATTCAGAGCTAAATTCAGCAAGTTGATCATAGCAGCACCCAAATTTGATGCTGCAGCTGCTACAGAGGCCAATTCAGGCTTCTATAAATTTTTCATTCCTATTCTACATGATAACATGATAAATTAGAGAATATACTAAAGTATTGGAACTAAAAGAAAGAGACAAAAATTAACAACAAATGAAGGCATAAGAGTACACTTGCCAATTTTTCCAGCAGCCCTTCTTTTCCCTACTGCCACGGTTCACTTCTTCTCAATTTTCCCTTGGTTTCTCTTGGTTAATCTCTCCTTACTTTCCTCTCTAATTACCTAACGTGGCCTTAAAAAGAACTAATAAAAATGCTGAGTCATTTCTGTTGAAAGGAACTGCTGCCATCACCCACTTGAAGGAGCCGATTCATCCCTTTTTACTACTAATTTGGCTGACTAAGAGCTTGCCCAGTGGTGTGCTCTAATTGGTGGAAAAATTACCTGAGTAAGCTGCTGAATGTGCTGCTGAATGACTACCGTGGGGCTCACTAAATTGCTGCTGAATTCCCCTAAGTGCTGATGCATATATATATATATATGTATATAGTATAGGCTTCAGCATCCGGCCCATTAGCTGAGTCCGGCCCGTTAGCCGAGCGAGCCACCAAGCCGAGCCGTGAAGTCGGCTTAATCAAGCCGTTTTCGAGCCGAATTCGAGCCGCAGAAGGGTTTCGTTTCCTTTCGTCTTCCTCGATCAATTTGTAACCTTCTGCCGTTTAATTCAGTTAATTGCTGAAGTATTAGTGGTCCATTTAGTGATGATAACTCTCTCATTAACTCAATTATCAATTCTCGGCCGGTTTGAGTTTGAAACGCACGGTTGAGGTGAATGATGTTTCGCCTATAAATTGAACCTTTTGGCATTGTCCCTGGCACCCAACTCAAGAATTACACCATCTAAAGAAGTGAAGGAGTGTCCAAAAGCTCGAAACCGGTCCGAATCTCACGTTAGAAAACAGAGCATGCAAATGGCGGGAGGTATAAAAGTCGATTTATTATTCCGCTTTAGTGGTTGTTTTAGCCACATAATTTATTTACATTTGGTATCAGGGCGAGGCATCGCCTCTGCCTTTGCCATTCTGTAAAATTTCAGATATTTCTGAAAATTGAAAAGACCTAAAGTCCTCGTTTTTTTTTAAGATTCGGTTTAAACGAGCACTAGAAATCGATGGAAAATTAAATTTCCGAAATTTCCATATATTTTTCATCATTTATGGTCTTCATATTGTGCTGTTTCAATCGGGTCTGTGATTCGGGTCAAATCGGTCGTTGTTGGATTCGGGCGAAACCGACGAAGGAAGAAGATACTTGAACGGCGTCGTTTCCTGTTTCGACAGTGATAAATGTCGTCGTTTTGGCTTCGGTTTTGAGTTTCCTGAACGACGTCGTTTCGTTGGAACGTATTCGGATTTAAAACGACGTCATTCTGCTACAGTATATTTAATTAAAAAAAATTATATCGATTATGGGCCGTTTCGTTCACGGCCCAAATCCATATCGAGCGCAGCCCAGAAGCTTTCTGGCCCATTACTGTGGCAAAGCGGGAAATTAAAATGCGAACGACGTGGACGGAATTCAAACTCGGGATGCGGTGGGAAGAGGAGCGGCTTCTGCCGCTGCGCTGCCGAGCGCCTTGCATTCTTTTTCGCACTTAAATGTATTTTATACATTTATATTGTTTATATATATATTATATATATACGTATATATTTATATATATATATAATTATATTATTATATATAAAGAATAAAATATAATATCCAGAATATAATTATATATATGTATAAATAATATCTTATGATTAAAATAATTTAATTAATTGGGGATTAGCCACAGCACCCTTAATTAATAAAATTATTTTTTTTATTATCATATGTGTTATAAAGACATTAATTGTGAATAATTATTTTTGATATAATAAAATTTATCTCATAGGAAATTTTATTATATTAAATTAATTAATCAGGATAAAATGTTAAATTATTTTTCTTAATTTGCCCACAGGGATTAAGAATAGAATATAATTTGATAGTTTTATCATAAAATTAGACATGAATCTATTGAAATTAAAATTTAGCCCACAGGTAATTTTTTTGTCTATTGATTCATAATGTATGCTTTACATTGGTAAAATATAATTCTGTAATTTGTTAGCCTTATTTGTTGGATGTTAAGTATGTATTTATTTTTATGCAGCTATTCAATCTGTTAATCTTTCCGACATTAGATGTGAAATTTCCGAACTTAAAGGTAATAACTATAAAGTGTGGAAGGAAAGAATTCTTCTTCACTTAGGGTGGCTAGATATCGATTATGCTATCTGGAGAGACGAACCACCTACTCTTACCCTTACCAGCACTCCGGACAAGGTAACTCTTTATGAATTGTGAGGTTTCGGGTCTGAAAACTTGATAATGGTGAGGTAATTAGTATACTAATGAACAATATTAGGCCTTTGGAACGAATAAGGTTGGGTATTGGAAGAAAATCGAGAAGAATTCAGATTCATGCTGTTGAAGCGCTACCAGCAGGCTTGCGCCAGCTGCGTGCTCAAGTCGTGGCTCGAGCGCGATTTCCAGAATTGTGCCCGCCCGCTGGCCGCTCGAGCGGAGCTCGAGCGTGTTTTCCAGAATTGCGCCTACCCGCTGGCCGCTCAAGCTCCGCTCGAGGGTGTTTTCCAGAATTGCGGCCGCCCGATGCTCGCTCTAGGTGCGCTCGAGCGGTGGCGCCTTTTTAAGTCGCGCCGTGCTTCCTTTTCTTCATTTTTTCCACGATTCCCGAAGCTTCTAGAGAGAGAGAGCGCCGATTCTAGTGAGAGAAGGGAAGAGATCAAGGCCGTGGAGTCCAAATCCGTCCAAGAGCTAGTTATAAAGGTGAAAGCACGCGTCGAGCCAAGTATTCTCATACTCGCTTCTCGTTCTCTTTCGATGTTTTGCTTGATTTGATTGGGTATTTTGTGTCGATACCCATTATTAATGTTAGAATCTTGAAACCCATGATTAATGATCAAGGGATATGTAGTTAGTTGTTTAAATCGTGTCCGATCCACTCGGTTTTGTTTCGCCAAAACCCTAACCCACGAAATTGGGGATTTCCCGTCTCCCTTTCGCGTATCATGAAATTGACCTCAAAATGTAAATCCCCACGTCCTAAATATGTATATATGTCGGCCGTGAGTTCGATCTCGCATGTTTCGACCCAATCGTGGTGTTCGGGCCCTCTAAATTGGCCCTGACATTGTTCATCCGAGTGTAAAGGGGGAAATTACATGTTTTCACCTTCGTTGTATGTTGAATCGACCCCAAAAGATGAATCATCATGTCCCAATTGTGTGTATGTATCAACCGGACATTCGATTTCACAAGTATCGAACCGTTCGTGGCGTCCGGATGCTCTAAAAGCCCATGACACTGTTCATCCGAAAATAAATGGAAAATTTACATGCTTTGCCCTCGTCTAATTGTTATGAAAGTGATGTCTAAATGGTTCAATGTAATGTAAGCCCTGAAAAGGTGTATCCATGTACCAGAAGCAAGGGAATGAGTTCCGGAGGCTTCTAAATGATATGTGATCATCAGAGGTAAGAAATCCTAATCTCCCTCGTGAATTTGGAATGATTTGTTAAGAATAAGGGGATTGAGTCCCACAGAAAGTTGTGAAACGAGCAAGTAAATAGAAGAGAATCCACGTTGTGTAATGTGATGGAATGATCTCCTGGATGGAGATGTATGTGATAGAATGATCTCCTGGATGTAAATGTATGTGATGGGAATGGGATTTTTTCAAGTTGTGAATGTGTATGGCAAATGTGGATTTCCCTCTCCAAGTGTGGAAACTAACCTTGAAATTAGGACCATGATTCATAGAAGTAGTATTCTTTAGCTTACCATGTCCATCGCAATGTGAACCCGAGGAATACCTGGCCACGTATTCTTGCCGCTCGTGGGAGCGGGCGATGTTCGTGGCATGCTTTAGGAAACTACTGTAGAAGAACGAGGTTTGTCTTGGTCCCCAGGGGATATGGGGCGTGTTGGCCAAGTGCTGCAGGCCTAAAATGTAGCCGTTTGGTTAAATGTTGCATAATGGAGATGTAACCGATGGTCGAGTGCTGCAGACCTAAAATGTAACTATGGCTTTAGAATGTGTAGCGAACACATTCCTTTTCTCGTTCTCTCGCATCGTTGGTTAGTACGGCCTACTAGCCTGGGTCCGCAAAGACGATATAATGATGAAAATGAATAATGCTTAATCGATGTAACCGTGAGAATCCAGTGATTCCAGATGTTTCCTGTTCCTTCTCTTGATTCATGATTATTGAGATTACTTGTATTCCCCTCCTTTCTAGTTGTTCTATTATTTGCCTATGAGTATTGAGTATGATTACATTTGCTGAGCTGTACGCTCACCCTTGCTATTTTTCCTTCCAGATGAGAACACTTAGCCGGCGCCAGATTAGTTAAAGTAAGGAGAGAGACTTGCTTGAAGGGGTTAGCTGGACATCAAGTGCATTGAAGATTTGGTCATATTGTTGTAATGGGATGTAACAGCCACTCATGGATGAAGGTGGCTTGTTATTATATATTATGGCTTTGTTATGCTTCCATAGGTTTTGATGATTTAGTTACACTTCCATATCTATGTTGATGTTTTGAGCTTTGTTTTATTTTAGATGGCATTTCTCTAGATCTAATACGATAGATAGGAGCACTGTATTGGAGCCATGGATGATATGGCAGATATTGTGATCCTGTATGTTGTGTTGTAGGCTTTGTGTTAATTATTTTGGTTAGATGTGTGCCTGTACATGATGTATTTAAGCAGGTTGTATTTTTAGATTTTGTCCAGTTGTAGAGAAAACTCTGCCGAAATTCCTGTAGAATCCATTGATTAATTATGGGCTTTAGTTGTGTTACCATTAACGGAGGTTATTTGTTGGAAAAATAATCTGGTCCGCTACATGAACGTTGGGAGCGATCTAATCGCCTTAGTTTAATGTTCATAAAGACAAAAATTTCTGCTGGTATTCGTGGTTCTGTTGACCAGTAGACTAAAGTGCGGGATTTACTGAAGGCTATAGATGAGCAATTTGTGACTTCAGATAAAGCACTTGCTATCACTCCAATAATGAAGTTTTCATTTATTAGGCTCACCAGTGTTAAGGGTGTGCGTGAGCACATAATACAGATGAGAAATCTTGCAGCTCAATTAAAAAGCTTAGAGGTGGAAATGTCTGAACCTTTCCTTGTACATTATATTCTGAATTTGCTTTCACCGCAATATGGACCTTTTAAAATCTCTTATAACACACATAAGGATAAATGATCAATCAATGAACTCATGACCATGTGTGTTCAAGAGGAAAGAAGGCTCATGATGGAGCAAAGTGAGAGCATCTATATGCTGAAGGAATGAAGGTTCAAGATGCAAGCCAAACCAAAGGGAAAATGTAAAGTACCTCCCCAATCTGATATCAAGAAGGAGTCCAAGTGCTTCTTCTATAAAAAGAAGGGACACGTTAAGAAGGAATGTATCAAGTATCAAAATTGACTTGAAAAGAAAGGTAATCCATTCTCTTTTGTATGTTATAAATCTAATATGGTTAATGTTGCACATAACACATAGTGGATTGACTCTAGTTCTACAATCCATATTTCAAATTCCTTACAGGGCTTGCAAAACCTAAGGAAACCAGTGGACGGTGAATAATACATCTTCTCCAGAAATAAGATGCGTTCACATGTAGAGGCCATTGGCACATGCAGTTTAATTTTGAGTAGTGGTTTTATTTTGACACTAAAAAAGACCTTTTACATTCCAAATTTCTCTAGAAATTTGATTTCTATTTCTAGACTTGTGCCCTATGGATATTCCTTTATATTTTCAGATTCATTCTTCAGTTTATATTATAAGTCTGATATTATTAGGAATGATACACTGTCTGATGGTCTTTATTACTTAAATATACAAAATAATACATCTTTCAATACTGTGCATGCTAATACTGGAATTAAAAGATGTGTTATGAATAAATGTTTCTCTATGTTGTGGTATAGGAGATTATGTCATATCTTCATTGATAGAATCAAAAGATTGGTAAATGATGGAGTACTTAGTACTCTAGATTTTATTGACTTTGAGACTTGTGTGGACTGTATTAAAGGAAAGCAGACCAACAAGACTAAGAAAAATGTCAAGAGGAGTTCGGACATATTAGAGATCATACATACTGATATTTGTAGTCCTGATATTGACTCACATGGCTTAAAATATTTCATCACCTTTATAGATGATTTCTCAAGATATATATATCTCTACTTGCTTTATAATAAATATGAATCCTTAGATACTTTTAAATTATTTAAAGCAGAAGTAAAGAAACAATCTGAAAAAAATATCAAAATTATGAGATCAGATAGAGGTGGAGAGTATTATGGTAGATATATTGAAGATGGACAAATGCTTGGTCCATTTGCAAGGTTTCTTCAAGAACATGAGATTGTTGCCCAATACAATATGCCTGTTCTCCCGACCAAAAATGGTATAGTAGAAAGAAAAAATTAAATATTATTGGACATGGTGAGGAGTATGCTTAGTAACTCCAAACTTTCAAAATCTTTGTGGAATGAAGCTCTTAAAACGGCGGTGTATATATTAAACCGGATCCTAACAAAAGCTGTTCCAAAAACTCTTTTTGAATTATGGAAAGGTTGAAAATCGAGTTTGCAACATGTATGCGTATGGGGATGCCCATCTGAAGTAAGAGTTTATAACCCACAAGAGAAGAAGTTAAATCCAAGGACTATAAGTGGGCATTTTATTGGACATGCTAAACGGTCCAAGGGATACAGATTTTATTGTCCATCTCACACCACTAGGATTGTGGAATCAAGAAATGTAAAATTTCTTGATAATGACTTAATGAGTGGGAGAAAACAATCAAGAACTGATCATTGGGTTTCTCAACCCTCAACTTCAGATGATAGGTTGATTGTTGTACACAACACCCCTCAAGATCAATCTGGTGTTGAACAACCAATCAATGCCATTCCACAAAATGCTGATTCTTTTCCAGTTGACCAGAAAATTCAGGATTTGTCTGAAATAGTTGTACAACATACTCCTATTGAGGATGATGATACAACATTAAGAATGTTTTCTAGATTGAGAAAGTCAGCAATCCATGGTAATTATATAGTATATCTGGAAGAGTCTGACTACAATGTAGGAGCTGAAAATGATCCTGAAACGTTTTCACAAGCTATGAGTTGTAATGAATCACAATTATGGTACAATGCCATGAAAGAAGAGATGAGTTCCATAAATAGCAATGGAGTCTGGGATCTTGTTGAATTGTCTAAAGGGGCAAAAGCTATAGGGTGTAAATGGATCTTTAAAACAAAGAAAGACTCATTGGATAATATCGAAAGATATAAGGTAAGACTCGTTGCTAAGGGATATACTCAAAAAGAAGGAATTGATTATAAGGAGACCTTTTTTCCTGTATCTAAAAAGGACTCTTTTCGTATAATTTTGGCATTGGTTGCTTATTTTGATATAGAGCTACAACAAATGGATGTGAAAACGGTATTTTTAAATGATGATCTAGAGGAAGAGGTTTATATAAAACAACCAGAAAGATTCTCCTCTAGTGATGGTGAGCAATTGGTATGCAATTTAAAGAAGACCATATATGGATTGAAACACGCATCCCGTCAATGGTATTTAAAATTTGATGAAATTATCTCTTCATTCGGTGTTGAAGAGAATATTTTGGATCAATGTATATACCAGAAGGTCAGTGAGAGTAAGACTTGTTTCCTTATCTTATGAGTGGATGATATTTTACTTGCATCTAATGATAAAGGGTTGTTGTATGAGGTGAAACAATTTCTCTCTAATAAATTTGAAATGAAAGATATGGGTGATGCATCTTATGTCATTGGCATAAAAATGCATCGAGACAGACCGTGTTGTGTTCTGGGTTTGTCTCAAGAGACCTATATCAATAAAGTTTTACAGAGATTTTGGATGAAAGATTGTTCATTAAGTGTAGCACCCATTGTGAAGGGTGATAGGCTCAAATTGAGCCAATGCCTGAAAAATGATTTGGAATGGGAACAGATTAAAAACATTCCGTATGCTTCCATTATTGAAAGTTTGATGTATGCTCAGGTATGTACAAGACCTGACATAGCATTTGCAGTTGGAATGTTGGGAAGATTTCAGAGTAATCCAGGTATCGAACACTGAAAAGCTGCCAAGAAAGTCATGAGGTATCTTCAAGGTATCAAAGACTACATGCTTACATATAGACGGACCGACAATTTGGAAGTATTGGGGTATTCCGATTCAGACTTTGCTGGATGTGTTGATTCATGTAAATCAACATCCGGTTACATATTTTTGTTTGTCGGTGGAGCTGTATCCTGGAGGAGTGCAAAGCAAACTTTGATTGCTACTTCCACTATGGAGGCCGAGTTCGTTGCTTGTTTCGAGGCTACAAAGTATGGTATATGGATGAGGAATTTCATGTCTAGGCTTAGAGTGGTTGATTCCATCTCAAGGCCATTAAAGATATTTTACGATAATTCAGCTGCTGTTTTTCTGGTTAAAAATAATAAAAGTAACAGTTAAAGTAAACACATCGACATTCAGTTTTTAGCCATAAATTAGCGCATTAAAGGAAAGGAAATTGCTATTGAGTATATCAGTACTGAATTGATGATCGCTGATCCTTTGACAAAAGGCATGCCACCATTAAGGTTCAAAGATCTTGTAATTCAAATGGGATTGAGTTCCATTTTGTAATTTTTATTGTATGGATAATGATGTTGTAAATTCCTATTTTATTGTTGTGATATTTTTCAAAATTGTGTACACATTAATTGATTTGAGAATATCATTAAGTTGGACAAAGAATAAACATAGGGTTTATTCATAAAGTAAAGTTACCGGATGACTTGAAAAATATAATATATTATAATACATGGAAGATATTACTCATTATTAGAGGACTTATTGCCATGATTCGTATATTTATTTCTTAAGTTTGAAAATTGATGAATTTTGTTATCACATCAAGTTAAACATGGACCAAGTGGGTAAATATAGGCTTCAGCATCCGGCCCATTAGCTGAGTCCGGCCCGTTAGATGAGCGAGCCTTCAAGTCAGCTTAATCAAGCCGTTTCCAAGCCGAATTCAAACCGCAGAGGGTTTCGTTTCCTTTCGTCTTCCTCGATCAATTTGTAACCTTCTGCCGTTTAACTCAGTTAATTGCTGAAGCATTAGTGGTCCATTTAGTGATGATAACTCTCAAATTAACTCAATTATCAATTCTCGTCCGGTTTGAGTTCGAAACACACGGTTGAGGTGAATGATGGTTTCGCCTATAAATTGAACCTTCTGGTTTTGTCCCTGGCACCCAACTCAAGAATTACACCATCTAAATGAGTGAAGGAGTGTCCAGAAGCTCAAAATCGGTCCGAATCTCACATTCAAAAACAGAGCATGCAAATGGCGGGAAGTATAAAAGTCGATTCATTATTCCGCTTTAGTGGTTGTTTTAGCCACATAATTTACTTACATATAGTGCCCCCCCCGCCCCTCTTGCTGCACGATACTGCTGCTGCTGCTGTATGGGCCAAAGGAAGAGAAAATAGTTTACTTAATATATATATAAGCTGCCCCTGTTGCCCGAGCTAAAAATAAGCTGCCATTTGGCTTAATTTCCCAATATAATTACGTTGTCCTGGTGGTATTTCTACTTGCCCAATTGCTTCTTTGTCAACCCAAATTTAATTTGGTTGTTATTCGATTAAAATTTTAGCAATTGAGCAGTCATTAAACCATCCCGAGTCAATCCCGTTGCAACCCAGATTTAATATTTATCAATCGTTGCATTCCGATATAAGCTTTTAGCTTTCCGAGTTTATCATGAAAAACTGGATCCTTACAATCCTACTCCTCTTACAAAAATTTATCCTCAAAATTTGAGAAAAGTTACGTGCCTTAAGGAGACAAATGAGGATCTCGGCCCACAACATATTGGCGATAAGGCCAGCCAATAAGCCACCTCTTTGATCCTTTCCAAGATCTCAAAATGTTCAATAAACCTTAGCCTTAACTTCCCTTTCATGCTGAATCGGGTTATTCCCTTGGTTGGTGATATCTTCAGAAAAATATAATCACCAACGTTAAAGTGTAAATCTGACCTCTTCCGATCGGCGTAGGTCTTCTGCCTACTTTGAGCTACTTCAAGTTTTTATGGACCAGTTTAATTTTCTCGAACATTTCTTTAATGAAATCTGGTCCTAGGAGTTGTCTATCTCCGATTTCTACCCAATGAATTGAAAACTAACATTTCCTCCCATAAAGAGTTTCGAATGGAGTCATCTCGATACTTAATTGATAACTATTATTATAGGCGAATTCAATTAACACCAAATAGTCATCCCAATTGCCTTTTATTTCTAAGATCAAAGCTCTTAACATGTCTTCCACAATTTGGATAGTCCACTCTGATTGTCCGTTTGTCTACAGATGATACGCGATACTAAATTTTAGCTCTGTTCCCATCTCTCGTTGTAGGCTTTCCTAGAATTTAGAAGCAAAAATGTGGATCCCGATCTGATATGATGGATGTTGTTACACCATGTAATCTAACAACTTCATTAATATACATCTGAGCAAGTCGATCCCGTGAGTAGGTTGTTCATATAACCAAGAAGTGTGCCGATTTCATCAGCCTATCGACAATTACCCAAATAGCATCATGATTCTTGAATATCCTTAGCAAACCCATAACAAAATCAATCGTTATGTCCTCCCTTTTTCACCTCGAAATTGGCAATGGTTGCAGTAATCCCAAAGGTTTCTTTCTCTCCACTTTGAGCTATTGACAAATTAGACATCTCCCTACATAGCTCACAATTTCTTTTTTGATGTTTCTCTACCAAAACATCCTCCTCATGTCTTGATATATTTTGTTAATCCCCGAATGAATGGTGTGTCGGGATCAATGGGCCTCCTTCATAATTTCCGCATTTAACTCTTGATCATTTGGTACACAAAGTCTATCCATAAATCTTAAAATTCCATCAGTACGAACGTTAAAGTTGGTCTGGGAGTCTCGAGTCAAATCTCCTGCAATATCCACTTGGAAGGGATCATTCATTTGACCATCTTTAATCTTTTTAAATATCTCTAGTTTGATTTGAAGATATGATATAATCATATGATTGCCTTGGGCGTATCTTTGAATGTCACATTGCTTCATATTCTCAAGCATTTCTATCTCCTTAATTTTTAGCCTTGCTATAAAACACACCTGTTGACTCAAGTTATTAGCTACCACATTAACCTTTCCTGCTAATATTGGATTTCACAATCGTAATTCTTTAAGAAATCGACCCATCACCTCTTCCTCATATTCAGTTCTTTCTGTGAAAATAAATATTTTAAACTTTTATTGTTTGAATATACCAGGATCGTTTCACCATAAAGATAGTGCCTCCAAATTTTTAATGTAAACATGACTGCTGCTAGTTTCAAGTCGTGAGTTGGATAAATTTTTTTATGAACCTTCAGCTGCCTCGATCCATAGGCTATGACCTTCTCGTGCTGCATTAGAACACAGCCTAGCCTGCCTAATCTTAGAAGCATTACAATAGACTACAAATTTGCCCATTCCCTCCAGAATTGCCAAAATTGGAGCAGATGTTAGCCGCTTCTTCAATTCTTGAAAACTCTACTCATATTCCTCCATTCAGCTAAATTTAACTTCTTTCTTTGTCAGCTGGGTAAGAGGTATAGCAATTTTAGAGAAATTCTCCACGAATCTGCAGTAGGTAGCTGCCATGCCCAAGAAACTTCAAACTTTAATTACCATTGTAGGTCGGCTTGTGACGGACCAGGTTATTTCTCTCAAATAACTCTCCGTCAATAATAACTCATGCCTATAATTATCCTAATTTCAACATATCACAGGATCCAAAAGCTACATAAAATTCGTGGCTCTAGCGTGGTGTATTTAAATACCACGTTGGCTCAAAAGATGCCACAAGTTCTCTATATACCCAAACAAATGCGGAAGTAGAACTAAATACTTAGGTTACCTGCGGAAGCTTAACAGGGATGTAACTAATCTCCAGGCTTTTGACATTCGACTTTGCTCAAGCAGATCTCTTTTCTTGTTCTAATTATTCAGGGGCCATGTTTAACACTATGACCTGGGAGGAGAAAATAGCAAGCGTGAGCGTACAACTCAGCAAGTAAAATCACACGTCACTATCAAACTGTGAAGAAACATGAAAAGGGTAACATGGCCTTTAAAATACAATGAGACTTGAGAGGATCATTTAGAAGTATCGATTTGCCATTTATTATGTTTGGGACCTTTAATTGCCATTTGAATATACTCTTTGCGGACCAGGGCCAGTAGGTCGTACTAGCAACGATGCGAGAGAACGAGAAAATGATCATGATACTCCTCATGATCTAAGGCCGTGAGGGCTTATTCTTAGACCCAACCGGGGGGTCGTTTGCATATCATGCCAATACATCATGTCAATAATCGCCCCATTCCCCCGGGGTACCATGGCAGTTCCTTGTTCTTCCACAATAGTATCCTAAGGCGTGACACGGACATCACCCGCTCACACACAAGCGACCAGAATATGTGGCCAAAGTATTCTTCGGGTTTCTACCGTGATGGACGTTTCAAGCCAGAGAATACTACCCATCTAAAAGTCCATAGTCCTAGTTTCATGATTCTTTTTCCATATCCATTTGAAGGAAAGTCCACCGTATCTCATGTATCGTATCTCCGCCATTTGGGAGGTTTCATCAATCATATATCACATTGTGGACTTCCTTCCGTCTCTTCGTCCGTTTCTCATTTCACTTGGGAACTTTAGCATTTTTCATATATTGCAATCACACATGCCTTGTGGATTTTCTTCGATTGCTTATACGGTTCTTATTCTTCTTTGAACTTATTCCCTTTAACGATTCAATTTGAATTCAAGAGAGAGAGCTTTAGCATTTCTCACCTCATTGAGTCGATATCGTTTTGGAGTCCACCGATGCTTATTTTATTACAAGTGATGCACATAGATTTAATCCAAAGCTTACATGTACATTTAAACAGTTAGACATAATTTTCAGAACAATTTAAGGAAGGTAAAACATGTAATTTTCCTTCTTATGTTCGTATGAATAATGACAGTATTTAATTAGAGGATTCGGACATCGTGAACGGATAGAATATCGTAAAATCGATCGTTCGGCTAATATGTATGCATATTCGGGACGTGATGATTCATATTTTGAGATTAATTTAACATAATTTGAGGGGGAAAAACAGTGAACCCGAATCTGGGCGTATGAGATCATTAATCATGGGCTATACGATTTTCATGATTTAGGTGGGTATTAGAACGATATACCTGATGGAGAATGAGTAAAAATCACAAGATAACAAATAGTGAGTATGAGAACACTTGCCTGGGATGCTCATCAATTTCTCATATTTGGCTTGGAAATCCTTCTTCTTCCTTCTCTTCTGTTCGTCTTCCGCCGTTCCTCCTCCAATTCCCCCTCATCAGTATTTATAGGCGGTGGGGTGAGAAGGTGGGGCATGATTCTTCTAGAAAATTCCAGAGATTTCTGGCGTCGTTTCTTCTCGAGATTTTCAGTATTTTCCAGAGTCGCTTTTCCCCGAAAATTCGGGAGGTTTCTGGTGTCGTTTGTTCCCGCGATTTTTCGGAGTCAATTTCCTACTTCGGCTCCCGTTCTTCCCTTCCGGTCAACGTCAGTTGACCGAATTCCTCTTTTGCAGCCTCCTTCCTTTCTTGCCTTGTTGACCGGATGGGCTTCTTTTTCACGTATCCGGCCAACCTTTTCCATGTTATCAGCATCCGGCCTCTTTTTCGGCATAAAGCCACTTCATCCTCAAATCACTCCGGCTTTCAAGGTGTAAATCAACTCCGGCTTCAGAGAGCGTGAATCAACTCTGGCTATTTTGTTTCACAAATCACTCCGGCTTCCGTGAGTAAATCTACTCCGTTCATTATGCCCTTCTTACTTCACTCCGGCTTCTCAAATTATAATCAACTCCGGTCATTTTCTTCTCAAAAATTACTCCGGCCTTAAGAGTCACAAAGGCAGTTCGGCTTCAAATAACAGCAAGGCCACTCCGGCCTTCTTGAGGCGCAAGGCCACTCCGGCCTTCGTCAAAGCCCGCACGCGTCCTCAATGGTAAGGAGTTTTGTGTCTTATATACGCTTCAATGGTTTCTTCCCTTCCGATGTGGGACTTCTTCCACTCCGGCCTGCAAGGTCAGTCCGGTTTTTCCGCCATTTTTTGCTCGAGTGCCTCTTGGGCGCACAGCAGGCGCCACTTGGTTGCATGCTGTACTTTGGCATTTTTTCACCTTTTCTTCAATCATCAATTTGTTTTCTTCCTTTTTCTACATATTTGGCCTCTAAAAGGGATTATTACCATTGTAATTTTTAGCACATCTTAGATTTCGGAGCCTCACACGGCTCCAATCGATAACTTCTTCGATCTTCTTTTGGTCAACTGAAATACCTCCTTGGGTAATAACATGGCCCAAGAATGCAACCTCTTTAAGCCAGAACTCACATTTCTTTAGTTTCGCGTATAACTTCTTCTCCCGAAGGATTTGGAGCACGATTCTCAAATACGTCTTATGTTCCTCATAACTTTTGGAATAGATTAAAATATTGTCAATAAACACCACCACAAACTTATCCAAATATGATTAAAATATTCGATTCATCAGGTCCATAAAAGTCTAAGAGTGTTAGTTAATCCGAACAGCATAACAAAAAACTCATAGTTGTCGTACCTTGTTTGGAAAGCAATCTTTGACACATCCTCCTATTTGATCCTCAATTGATGATACCTGAAGCTAAGATCAATCTTGGAGAATACCCAAACTCCTTGCAATTGGTCAAACAAGTCGTCAATTTGCAGCAACGGATACTTATTAGTAATTGTGATTTTATTTAGCTCATGATAGTCGATACATAGCCACAAAATTCCATCTTTCTTCTTCACAAATAAAATCGGTGTACCCCAGAAAGACATTGGGTCTAATAAAGCCTTTTTATAGCAATTCCTACGACTGTTGTTTTTAACTTTTTAGTTCTACAAGTGCCATTTTATACGACGTCTTTGAGATAGGGCCTGATCCCGGCATAATCTCAATTTTGAACTTAATTTCTCTGTGTGGTGGCAAACCAGGCAACTCCTTTAGAAAGACGTCTTCAAATTCGCACACCACCCGTATGTCTTTTGCTGGTACGTTATGGCTTCCATTTGTACTAACATATGCCAAATATGCTCGACACCCACTTTTAATCAGATGTTGAGCATGGAGTGGTGAAAATAAACAAGACAACTCTTTTCACCTTACTCCCTGAGTGTGGAACGCCTCACATCGCGAAATAGCAAAATAAATTTGCTTGTGGAAGCAATCAATATTGGTATGGTAGCTCGCTGATCAATTTATGTCTAGAATTACATCAAAATCGCCCATCTCTAATAAAATTAAGTCACCACCAATTATAACTCATTCATCCAACCGCACATCCCGGATACATTATATCCATAATCATGGATGAGCCCATCGGTGTAAATACAACCAAAGAGAAGTCCAGAATTCTCGGGGGTGATTTAAGGTGGCATACAAATTTAGGAGAGACAAATGAGTGTATAGACCCTGAATCAAATAATACATGAGTTGAAACATTGCAAATGAAGAGAGTACCTTCCACTACGTTCAGCGATGCTTCTGCCTCCTATGTCGTTACCGCAAAAATCTTACTATGCACAGAAGGCTTTTTCGTCTCCGTCTTAGGGAAGGGACAATTCTTGATCAAGTAGGTCGTTTGTCCATAGTTGAAGCAGGCTCTCATTGATTTGTAATATGGCTTCCCTGGGTATTGCTTCCCACATTGAGAGTATGGGGGTAGAGTTGCCTACTGCGATGGTACTGTTTGAACAACAGTGTTGTCCTTTTCTTTGTCCGCCACTCTTGCCTTTTTGGCAGTCCCTCCTAATCCAACACTAGAACTCGCACCCGCCTTGCCACGTTGGGATATTTTCTTCTTCTTGAAAAACTCATCCTTTTCAAACTCCTTTTTAAATATCAGAGCTCGATTTAGTACCTCCCCATATGTCTGCAATTTTAGAGTTGGTCATTGCTTTCTTATATCATTCCACAATCCATGCTAAAATTTCTTCGCCTTTTGTATCTCATCATCCACAATAAAGGAAGAATATCGAGATAGCTTAGTAAATTTTGCATCATATTTAGCCACTGTGCGGTTCTCTTATCATAGCCGTATAAACTTCTTTTGCTCTCAGAGGCTAGAGGAAAACTTTTTTTCCAGAAACGCTTCTTCGAACATGGCCCGAGTGATCTCGTCATCTGGCATTCCTAGAGCCCTTTTCTACATGAATCACCAGTGATCGGCTTCACTTTCCAGCTGATAAGAAGCGAACAAAACCTTGTCCTCCTAGGGACACCTTATAACTGAAAATACTTTCTTCAGTCTTCGAATCCAGGTTTTTGCTTTGATTGGATCCAGTCCACCTAAGAACTCAGGTACATGTTCATTTATAAAACGATCATAGGTAGATGTTTTGGGATTCACGATAGGAGTCGGAACTGGTGCAAGTGTAGGAGTTGGAGCGAAATTACGTTGCCCCATTGTTTTCATAAAATTTGACATTCTCCCTAGCAGATTTAAATATTCAACTTCCCGATCTTGACATCTACTGTTATCAGCTTGAGTACGTTTCCATCTATCGACCATTTCTATAATCATATCAGTACAAATTTAAAAATTCAGGTTAGATCAAAGTATACTAATAACTACTTATTCTAAGGCCATTACTAGAATTAACACAAATTTCTTGGTTATCACTAACTAATTCAGCCTTAAATGTCCAACCTAATATAAGCTTCTACATAAAATCAATCCATTCTAAAGCATTTTCTTAAAAATTCTCTAATACCACCTGTGACGTTCTACGTCCTTATTTTCGTAATTATCATTATTAAATGATAAATGAACTTAATCATACATAGGATCCAATTAATAGCCATACTTACAATGGCTTTAATATCGTACTATAGGAATACAATATCAGTCTTGTTAAGGAAGATGCTTGCTAAAATCCAAAAATTCATTTTAGTTCAACTGGCAGAAGAATGCATTTATTGTCATAAGTAGCGGATGCAATTCTAAGATCATCAAAATATCATGTCATAACATTTAATTTTACAACATTACCAAGTATACTATCCTACTAAGTACAGAAATTTACATATTTTTCAAAAATCACAAAATACAAATAAAACTAATATTTTCATCCTTATTCCTGCTCATCATGTATTAACTCTTGTGAACTATCTGAAGGCAGTAAGATTATAAGGGAGTGAGCCAAATGCTCGACAAGATATATAATATACAAAGATATGCACATTTATACTAAAATTAAGTTATTATAAGTAATAGGAATCAGATACATGAGATACAATGCATTTATCTTTCTTTGCCTTACCTTTATAGTGATTCCTATTTTAATTTCCTTATCTTGAGGGATCAGAATTAGTAGGCACTACCAGTTAAAGGAACAAACAAATTGAAGAGAGAATTGTATTAATTTTCACAATTTAAGGCCTAATCTCGTACAGCACCACAAGGTGAGTAGATTGTGATAGTCCATACAATCTAATGCCTGACTTCCTTTTACACCTTGAGGTGGGTGGTACTACCTATCATCTCGATAGATGGGGCCAAAAGCCGTTTTTAATTTTTTACTATAATATTTTAAGGCATGTTAGAGAATATTACCCTCTGAAAAGATCCTTAGTCTAATTTTTCATATTTTCTTTTAAAAATTCTTATGAAAAACCCTACACTTATCATTCATAGTTTTCTTTGCTCTGGAAGACAATAGTTGAACTTCTTTATACTTTTGTAGAGTTTCTACTAAACTTTTATGCATATAGCTTAACATAGTAGATAAATATTCAAATATAACAAAAACATATACTGAAATTTATATTTCATACTCGATTTATTTTAATATACTTGATTGCCGATAAATTTCTCGATTTAGCCAATTGACTTATGTACTACCGTTTTAGTGTCAATATAAGATGTTGAATCAGTTTGGGTTGTTCTAAGCTGGTTTGGAAATTTTTTCACGAGCCGAAGGATTTTTCGGTTTACATGAACTAGTTTAGCTTTAGTTAAGAGGCCCGATTCACTAATTACTTCAGGCTTGATATTCCAGATTAGGATTCTAACATCATCTCAGTTTAAATCACTACTGGTTCAACTAATTTAAATCTTGGTTTGGACCCGCTTCATTACCTATAATACAGCAGTTGCCAAATAGCTTATACCCAAAGCTGCCACTGTTTTGGAGGGTTAGTTCAGTGACTTTTCTAAATCTAATTTTATCAATTAATACTTTAGCATTATCATATGACTCTTGGGCAAATTTTGGCTACCGGTTCAGCCAAATTGAGGTGCGATTTAGGCTGGTATAGTGGCTGAAATTCAACACTGTCCTGGAAGCTGATCATCAAGACACTGTTTAGGGGTCCGGTTCACATACTAATACAAATTATTTTTGGCAGCCATTTTGCAGGTTGATAGTTCAACCTTAGGATTTGCTACCTTTGCCACATCAGCTGCTACTTCAATTGGTTCATGGCTGGTTCAGTTCATATACCTAGGCTGCTAAATTCAACATCTGCTAGGATGTCGGGTCAATTCTGCTGCTGATTTAGGGTTTGGTTCAGGGATCACTCTAAACTTAATTTTGCAAGTTCATATTTGAACATTAACATTTGGTTCTTGAGCAAATTTTGGCTGCCAGTTCAGCAAAATTGGGGTTCTAATTAGAATAATCCATGGGCTGATTTTCAACTGCATCTTGATACAGTTCAGCAAGACATTATGCTGTTTAGGGGTCAGGTTCAGCAATCAGTTCAAGGTTTCTTTGGTCGTCGGTTAACATATTGATGTCTCAATATTTGTTCTTACTATTTCAGCTGGGTTGGTTGCTGGTTTAGCCGGTTTTGGGTCCAGTTCAGCCTATTTTATAGGCCATAGATTTTTGCATCAGTAAAGGCAATTTTGTTGATTTTGTGGGTGACTTTGGGGCCGATTTAAGGCCGGTTCTTGACCAGCTCAAGGGTCCATTTTCTAGCCACGAGTGTAACATCTACTTGGGATGTTCAGGCTGTTCTAACGCTAAATAATTTGGCCATTTCAGGGCTAGTTCAGAGTTGAATTCAGCAAGCTGATGATAGCAGCACCCCAGATTTGATGCTGCAGCTGCTATAGAGGTCGATTTAGGCTGCTATAAATTTTTTCTTCTTGTTTTACATGATAACATGACAAATTAGAGAGTATGCTATAGTATTGGAACAACAATACTTCAAAAGAAATAGCCAAAATTAACAACAAATGAATGAAGGTATAAGAGTATACTTGCCAATTTTTCCAGCAGCCCTTCTTTTCCCTACCGCCACAGTTCACTTCCTCTCAATTTTCCCTTAGTTTCTCTTGGTTAATCTCTCCTTTCTTTCCTCTCTAATTACCTAACGTGGCCTTAAATAGAACTAATAAAAATGCTGAGTCATTTCTGTTGAAAGGAACAGCTGCCAGCACCCACTTGAAGGAGTTGATTCGTCCCTTTTTACTACTAATTTGGCTGACTAAGAGCTTGCCTAGTGGTGTGCTCTAATTGGTGGAAAAATTACCTGAGTAAGCTGCTGAACGACTGCCGTGGGGCTCACTAAATTGCTGCTCATTTCCACCAAGTGCTGATGCATATATATATGTACATAGTCCCCTCCCCCGCGGCTGCACGCTGCTGCTGCTGCCGTATAGGCCGAAGGGAGAGAATATTTTACTTATTATATATATAAGCTGCCCCTGCTGCCCGAGCTAGAAATAAGCTGTCATTTGGCTTAATTTCCTAATATAATTATGTTGTTCGAGTGGTATTTTTACTTACCCAATTGCTTCTTTGTCAATTAAATTTGATTCAATTGTTAATCGATTAAAATTTTAGCAACCGATCTATCATTAAATCATCCCGAGTTAATCTCGTTGCAACCTGAATTTAATATTTATCCATTGTTGCATTCCAATATAAATTTTTATCTTTTTGAGTTTATTATAAAAAATTAAATTTTTATATATTTCGTGTTAAAATATAATCAAATAATGAAATACTTATTTTATTATGAATAAGATAATAATAAAATTTTTATTTTTACCGGTCAAACGTACCATAATTATAAAGGCAGCATTTAGTCCTATGTTCCGTTGCTCCATCCTGATCAGTATGGCAAGCTTTAAAATTTTCATGCGTTTTGTTTTTGTTTGCTTATTTTTTATTTTTTATTTTGAAAACAAAAAATAGAACGTTATTTTGGCAGCCGTTTGATTGATACGAGTTATCCGGGTCGGATTCTGCGGGTTTGAGATTGAGACGAATCAATTATCCAATCCACATCCCACGCAGATGTTACCGAAAACCCGAAGTTCGAACCAGTACAATCCATCAGCTGAAAATTTTAGTGCTCGAAGAAAACCCTAATAGCAATCGAGGATGAAAAGAACTCTAATTCCTTTCTCCCCAAAACCTATATTTCGAATTCCGGTGTCGATCACACTCATATGTAAATTAGACTGCCTAAACTGCTGTTAGAATACCCTAACTTGTGACCAACATGGATGCTAAAGACATATTAGGATTACCCAAAAATGCGGTGCCAATACCTCAAGAGAAGAAACCCAGGCCTCCCAAGGAGCCTCAAAGAAAACCCGATGGCATTTCTAGAGAGGTGACACTTTTTATATCGTTTGAGGCATGGATTTTATTTTCCATTTTTTGGACGGGAGATATACTTACATATTGATTTGTCGTTATTCGTGTTGCAGCTTTACATGCTTACTGGAGGGGTCGCACCTGTTATGCCTTCAATTGATGTGTCTCAACTTAAGAAACGCCCGCCGTCGGATGAGAAGGCGAGTCTTTAATCAGAATTTCCTTGTGAAGGTTTAAGTTTGTTGAATTTGTTTGCTAATATAGTTAGTCAGTTATTTCTGTATTAGTGTTTTTCGAGTTCATGCTAAACGCGGATTACTTGTGAGCTAAGAGTTCTTGTACTGTTCGAGTCATTGGCTCGTATTTAGGTTCTAGCGGGAAGGTATTTTACTGTTCACTATTATGCTATTTTCACAAAACAAGGTTTTTATTCTCTTTAGTCCACTGCTTTCTTGAAAAGCATCTATTTACAACAACTACAAATGTTATATTTGGTGTAAATTCCGTTGAAATGATAAAATATTATGCAATAGGAAAAGAACCGCAATAAAATTATCCCCAGTGGAACCATTGTAAAAGTTTAAAGCTTGATAGGATTTTGAGTCTTAAGTGATGTGATTTTGATCTCGCTTGAGTAAATTGAAGCTTGGCTATATGCAAAAAAATGGAATTCCAGTAGTGCAAATGAGGGTGGTGGGTCAAATGACAACATCTACCACTGTAGCCCAAACTAGCTTGAAGGGAAAAGGCAGCTCTAGGCTTAGCCAGAAGGAAACAAATAAAATGATTTGGAACAATTTGCATCAATCAGGAGGACTTGGACTAGTTTCCTGTTGATCTAACAAAATAATGCTTTCCAAGTTGTCTTATTTGCCTTAGAAACGAGCTATAAGGGAGCCCTCATTCACCCATAGGTGCAAAAGAGAGCATTTCGAGGTTCTCAAGAATGTTTCTTATTCTTATCTTGCTGTTCTTTCCTTTCTGTAAAGGAATAACTACTGTTGAAGTTGGATTTTTCATTCTGAATTACCACTATAATTGAGTGTTAAGTTTATTTCATTACTTGTCTTTCACTTCAGTACTCATTCAGTAGTCCTTTGGGATTCCTAAGGCCCGGGAAAGAGGTGTTCACTTCCAGCAATACTAAACTGCCTAATGTGAATAGAAAGAGGAAGAAGTGGATTCCAAAACTTCAACTATAATAGCCCTTCCCTGTCTTTATGGTTCTCCTACTCTTAGTTTTAGAGGTTATGAACAGCATCTTTCTTTCTCCATCAATCTAAGTAAAAATCACGTGCGTTGTCCTACATAACCTCACGAGAGAGTCTTTTGTTTCATTTTATAGAATAAACCTTCAGTCGAAGTGCTATAGAGCTTATTGTTTAACATGACATAAACACTGTCTTAACTTTCTTGGCAAGACACACGAGCAAGATGTTAGAGTAAGCATAGTTGAAAAGACTATATAAAAAAAGAGATACACTTGACTGATTGACTGAGAAAGGGATCTCTTGAAAGGACTGTTAACATCAATTGTGAATCGAGGAAGTTTCCATGTGACTAGTCTAACTCTCCCCTTAAAAAGTGTCTCCATCAGCTCATAACTAAACATTTCATCTAACTATCATTCCTAGAAGGATGGCTAGACAAAACACTTCAATGAGCTACCTTTAGTAGAATTCTAGCAAAGAAGAACAAGTATTAACTAAGAGCTTTTTATCAGGTTTGCTTGCACTTATGTTGATAATCAAGTAGTTGAATAGCTACTGGAGAGTATAATCATTCCAAGTAAGCGATTCTATCTTGCATTTTATTCAAAAGTTTTTCAAAGTGTCATTGAAGAACTTAAAAAGTCCTTGAAGCAATTAATCATCTGGAATTCCTTCTTGACTATTATCCAAATTGCATCAAGTGCTTTTCTTTGTTACTATTACTCTTATTCTTCGTATTGTTAAGGTCCTCCATGGCTTCATTTTAAACCCCTCATTCAATTTTAGGATTATCTAGATTACCTATTCTCTTTAAAATGAGGATAGAAATCCAATTTTCTTATTATTCCCCAAGTTACCTAGTAAGTCAATTTCATACTCATAGACTCTTCTATGCTAGAGCACAAAAGAAATAGCAACAATATTTAGAATAAGAGGATCACCCTATAAAGTTTTCTAATCTCGACGAAAGGAAGCTAAATGTAAGCGAGCAAGAAAAAAAAAAAAACGATGCTTATGCAATATAAGATCAATAGAAAAAGGAGAGAGGTGCGGCATTCAAGTTCCACTTTTTCTAAAAAGAGCTACAAAGGAGACTTGTCAAATGACGAGGGTGTAATAAATAGAGATCTCTTGTCAATAGTCTTCTCTTTCTATCACTTTACTTCGTTTGAGAGTTAGTAATAGTCTCAAAATACTCATTCATTCTAAGAACTTGGCTTAGTTTAGATACCCATTCTTCAATGGTCTTTCTTTTCTTTGTACCAATTAGATTTCTAATTTTTGTGCAAATCGGGAGCTAGGTGTCCATTTCCAGTGAAATAAATATTATGATTTCTAATCTCGACCACATCTAGACTTGGTTCGTTAACTCTGATACCTCTAATTGTATGATTGGGACCTCAAGTATATTGTCTTCTTATAGACGTTGCTCTACTCTCACTGCTATACTCTAGCTGATGGTTCCTCAGTTATCGTTGTGGCTATTGGTATTATTCCCTTAACCCCTAATACTACCCTTTCATCTATGTTATATTTGTTGTCCAGTCCATTATCTATTAGCAAATGTATCAATGAAAACCGTTATTGTCTTATTTTTTCTCTACTGTGAATTTCAGGATCTTATGATAAAGAGGATCCTTGGTAAGGGTCATCATAATTTAAAAGGTCTCTATGTGCTAGATGTAGTACTATCATCTACAATTTACTCTACCGTCATTCTTTCACCACCACTTGAGCTTCATTGTCGATTGAGTCATCCTTGACTATCAAGTCTAAAACAATTATGTCCTTGTTTCTAGTATATGCCAACCCTATTTTATGAGTCATGTCAACTTGCTAAACACCATAACTTGTCATATTATTCTAGAGTCAATCAGAGAGCTTTAGCTCCATTTGAGATGGCTCATTCAGATATTTAGGGTCCATGTCCTGTGCCTTCTGAAATGGGATTTCAATATTTTGTTATTTACATCGATGATTATTCGCGAATTACGTACTTATATTTAACAAAAAATTGTTTCGAGTTATTTTCAATTTTCTATGTCTTTCATGTTGAACTTCAAACTCGATTCTCTTCGTCCATAAAATCCTTACAAAGTGACAATGCTCGTGAGTACCTATCTACTCAATTTATTGCATTTATGCCCCGGCATGATATCCTCCATCAAACCTTTTGGCCCTATACCCCTTGACAAAATGGAGATGTTAAAAGAAAGAATGGACATTTATTAGTGGTAGCTCATGCTCTACTCTTTCTTATGCTAGTTCCTAAATCATTTTGGAGTGAGGTTATTTTGACTGCTTGTTATTTCATTAATCATATGCCTTCAACAGTCCTTCAAGGTATGATCACCCATCGTATTTTATTCCCTAATAAAGCATTACACACTATCTCACCATGAGTATTTGGGTGTGCACGCTATATTCGTGACATTTGACTTCACATAACTGAACTTGATGCCAAATCCTTCAAATGTATTTTCCTAGGTTATACGTGCACTCATAAAGGTTATTGATGTTTCTTCCCTCACTTTAGGATTATTTCTAGTGTCTTCTATATTTTGTTTCAAGAGTCAACTTCATTCCCGCTCCATGATTTTTCATATTCTAGTCCATCTATTTCTGATGATAAGTTTCTTGCATACATTGTCACGCATCATGGCCTGTCTTCCCCCTTCCACCATCACCTCCCATCTCTCAAACCTACATTTGTAGTCCCTGGCAAGTGATTATTTATTCATCCATAGCTGCTCTTGAGTCAACCTCTACCGATCTATTCTTCCAAACTATAGATCATATAGTTGCTTCTCCAATTACTAACCAAAACATTCTGATTGCATTACATAAAGGTCATTGTAGTTGTACCAAAATCCGCTATCTGCCGCTATCTATTATGCCCATGTTTTGCCCTCATTATGTGCCTTTCTATCTGCCTTAGACACTCTCATTGCATCTCAAACGGTTTTTTGAAGCAATTTCTTACTCAGGTTGGCGTGTAGCTATGGAGGGGAAAATGTTTGCTCTTGATTAAAATTGCACAAGGGACCTAGTCTCCTTGGTTATAAATGGGCCACACAGTCAAAGTTAATTTTGATGGTTCTCTAGCACAATTAGAGGCATGGTTGGTGGCTGAGTATTCACAATATATGGGGTGGACTATACCGATGCTTTTTCTCCAATTTCGAAACTAACATTGGTTCACATCTTTATATATCTCGCAACTACTCATCATTGGCCCTTACATCAACTAGATGTGAACAACACTTTATTCCATGGTGATCATTATGAAGAAGTTTATCTTGAGCTTCCATCGGAATTTGTTACCGAGGGAGAGTTTGGTTGCCTTTGTTATTTGAAAAATTATATAATTTGAAGTAGTAATCATGTGCCTAGTTTGGAAGATTTGTTGAGGCTATTATTTATTTTGGTCTTACTCGTTGTAACAATGACCATTCAGTCTTCTATCAACTCTCTAAAACTGGGCATATTCTACTTGTTTATATGTATGATATTGTTGTGATCACTAGTGGTGATAATATTGATATTGCCAATCCCAAGATGTTCCTTCATAATCGTTTTCAAACTAATGATTTGGGAAACTCGTGGTATTTTATTCGTATTGAAGTTGTGACATGACAATGAAGCATTTTTCTCTTATAATGAAAGTACACTCTAGATTTGTTCCTATATATTGGCATGCAGGATGAAAAAGTGTGTGATACGCCCATAGATTTAGGAATGAAGTTATTTCATGATGATGAGAAGATATTTACTCGATCAGAGCAGTATCATCCATTGGTAGATAACCTGAGCTACTTTACCGTGAATATCTGAGATAGTCATGCATGTTCTAAGATACCTTAATGGTACAGCATAATAATTATGATTACACTTGAATGGAGGAATTCTTTGACGCTAATTGGGCTAAGTCATCTTACCATTAGAAATTTATCATTGGGTATTGTGTATTCGTTGGAGGAAATATGGTATCTTGGAAGAATAAGAAACTGAATATAGTTACAAGATCAAATGTTGAATTAGGATACTGTGTAATGACATATGTTACATGTAAAGTAATGTGAATCTTCCGGTTACTAAAATCACACTGAATGTGAGGATACAAAATTATCTCAGCTATGGTACGATCGTTAGACAGTAATACACATTGCATCAAACGTAGTTTTTCGTTAACATATCAAAATTATAGGGGTGAATTGTCATTTAGTTTGTGAGAATTTTCAACTAGGCTTTATTCAAGTTAAACATATTAGGACTGGCGTCAGCTGATTTTTTCACCAAGTCCCTTTCTAATATTTGTGTTAAGTATAGTTGTAATAAATTACACATGATCAATATCTATGCTCCTGCTTGAGGGGGAGTGTTTAGAGACGGAATATGAAAGGAATATGCTGAAGGATGTTCCTTAATATATTTCTTATAAGGATAACTTAGTAATTTTCACTATGTGTCAATAACTCTATATAAATGTGAATAGACAAAGCCCTATGTAAATAACTCTGTTAGGAATTAAAAAATAAATAAATAAATTCTTGTTCTGTTGAAAAGCTGTCAAAATGTAGTTTTAAACATGGGGCATGTATAATATATTTTGATTGATGCATTATTAATCCCATTCTCAGAAAGACATTAAATGCTAAAAAAATAAGTTGTCGAATTTAGGCATAAAAAAATGGATTATGAGGATAATGAATAATTTAAGGGTTATTGAATGAAACTAGTACAAGGCCTTGATATCTTGCCCTTTTTTCTCAGCTGAGTACTTCTGTTAAGCAGCAGCACTATTAGGGTCAACAATAGGAGAATATTGTGGGATATCATGGCAAAAGTATTGTCCCCAGCTGGTTTCTTTAGTTACTAGGTCTTTATTTTACATTAAAAGGTGATGCCTCAGATGGCATACTCTGATATAGATAAATGAGTATTATCTAGTGGGATATCTTGCTTGAATATATTGATGGTGCTAATGTCCTTCCCACAATCCTTATGCTGGATTAGGTTACCTGGCAGTGGCTTCCTTTTTCAAACTCTGCTCGGAAGGATAATTTGCAGCTGTACCACTGGGTATTTCCTCCTTACCTTCTCAAGTAATGATATCATGGAATTTTGAGAATCAGCACTCTATAAAGCTTATTGTCTTAATATTTTTAGGTCAGAGTTGTAAATGGTGTTCCACCAACAGGTGATTATCCTTTTGCCAAGTATAACAAGGTATGTGCTACTAGTTTTTCCTCATTTGTAAAAGAAAATGGATGCCATGTATCCAGTGCACAAAAAATATATATCCTGTTTCCTATCAGAAATGGGTATTGTTCATGATCTTGAATGTGGTAACTATTTAGGCCCTCTTTGGAACCTGGGAAGAATAGGGGCAGAGGAATGACTGTAATTTTGTTTCAATCAACAATCTATTTTAATTCTTATTTCCCCTTCGCTTTTATAATTTGACTTTGAAACAGAATATTAGTACTGATTCCCACCCCCCATCTTCACATATTCTCCTTGTGCTTTGACATTGTGATCTTCCCACAGCTAGAGATTGGGTGTGATAGTGTGGCAAGATGCTATAGGCACAGCCTGTCCTATGACTGGTTTTCTTTACTTAATTGGAAAAAGCCTACGAAGACTCCATGTATTCCTATGCACAAAGAGAACCCATCATATTTCTAATCAGAAGTGGAAGTTCTATATGCTTGTTCTGAACGTTAAGAAGTGTGAGGGAGAAGGTCACACTAAAGGAATTTTTTCTTCTATTTTGAGCAGCATTGTCCCACTATTTTTGCCCCTTGCGTACATTTGATTTCGAGAAATTAAAATAGTTTACAAATTTTCTGGCCATCAACTATTCTACCATTTCATTGCCACGAGCTTTACTGTTTTTGACTTACTAAAAAGGGTGGCCTAGTGCGTAAGATTTTCTACAGCACTAGCTTTGGGTTGAGTAAGATGTGCACAACCTTACTCTTGTATTGCAAAAAGACTGCTTTGACTACCTTAATCTATGACATCTAAATTATAATGGAGTAAGCTTTTCATTTTTTAACATATTGATGCAATAATACTTTAGTCTGTTCCATCATGAGATTTATTTATTTATTTTATTTTCAAAAATTAATGATGTGTTGCAGTCTGTTGAACTTGTCAAATACACAGACGAAGAGTATGAGAAGTACTTGACAGATCCTGTAAGTACCATTTCAAGGCATCCTGTAATTTTTTTTTTTTCTGGTGCTTTTAGACTTTGTATGTTATTTTTGCTGCGACTGCATGGATATATATTAAATCACTGCATCTGTCTAATACTTGGAGTGTGCCCTTTTAGTTTTTTAATTTCATGAAGCTCTCCATTCCTCCAATTCAGTTTCCTTTTGTTGGCATTTATATTTGTCTACTCACCTGGAATCAGGCCCTGCTTAAATCTTTGAAGATTGTTCATCTCATTCTAGCTTGTTTATATGCGGTGGAATGACTGTCAGTATTAGTAAGATATATCAGACTTACTAAACCTCTATTCTCTTTGCATTCCTTGTTTTTCTCCTAATGCAGAAGTGGACTAAGGAGGAAACAGATCAATTGTTTGACTTATGTGAACGGTTTGATCTACGCTTCATTGTGATAGCTGATAGGTTCCCATCATCCCGCACTGTGGAGGAACTGAAGGATCGGTATTATAGTGGTATTTATTGTTGCTTTGTTAATGGATAGATAACATTCTTTATTTTGCTGTCAATTTACTACTTTTGTAGTTTGACTATATGGTAGCATAACTAGTCCACTGTTTGAAGAAATTTCAACTATTGAAAGTTTGGGCTGTCATCCTGTTCATCATGGTGTTTCTTTGATGTAGTTTCTCGAGCTATCTTGATTGCTAGGGCTCCATCCCCTGCTGATGTTTCCGGACATCCACTTGTTAAGGTGCAGGATTTGTATGATGTGTCTTTTGGTGCTTTTTATATGGTTCATTTGATAAAGCTTCTCTCCCTATGAAGGATCCATACAATGCTCAACAGGAGGTTGAGCGCAAACGTGCATTCTCTATGTTCCTGTCTCAGACAAAGCAGCAGGAGCGCAAGGATGCTGAGGTCTGAATTTTGTTTTTGCTTCACTGATTATGAAATCATGCTTGTTAACCTTGGCCAAAATTCTCATGAACTTTTTGAATGGAGGTTTGCCCCACAAAATGCTGTATCATTCATGAGAAATTTTTCAATGGTATTTGTTTTCCAGGTTCTGGCTGAAGCAAAAAGAATCACAGAGTTGCGCTTGTTGGCTAAGGTACTAGTGCGTTACAGATTAGCTGAAGATGTGCCCTTTTACAATGCTTTCTGCTAGAATACTCTCTGCTTGTTGCATCATTTCTGTTTTTTTGTTACTATTCATGTTACCCATTAGATTATCTATGTTTGGTGCTATTATATGTTGAATATGGTGTTCTTGTTTGCAAGTTATAATCTTTCAGTTAATCTCTGTTGCTATTCTTAGCTAATGTGTAATGGTTTTGTTCCAAATTTGAAAGGAATTATCGCTGTAGATTTCTATCCCTATTGTAAATGCATGTCTTTCCATGCGCAAACCTGAGATTGGAATGCCTTTTCAATAGCCAGATTATGCATGGAGTTGAATTCCCCTTTGCTACGACTACTAACACAAACATGGGATAAACCTCACGAATGTTTAATAAGTCTCAACCTTGCAATAGATGTGCCTCAATTTAATTCAATTTTTTCTATCTGAATGGTCATTGGAAGGTCATATGCTCCAAGGCTAATCATTATTGGTTATGGACAAACTGGGTGTTATATCAGAGTTGCACAATCATACGAATGATTTCTAAGAATTTTTTCTTGTTGCGTCCATATTGTGTTGTACCTACCTTTATATATATATATATATATATATATTAAAAAAATGATATGGGGCATTTAAAAAAAATTGAAATATCCTATATGTTTATGTAACAGTGGATATTTCTTCTTTACCTTTACCATTGGATATTTTGGATAAATGGAAGTTGTAAAAGAAAACCTTCGTGCTAATGGACTCCATGCATCACCCTTTTAACCACCAACGTCTGTTGATTACCCCACATCCAATTTTGGCTACTTCAATTGTCATCTCTAGCTTCTAAACCCCTCAAAATCCAGCATCACTGCTGGCATCTAGCAAAACCCACCAACTACATGGAGCTTATATCTTACCCGCATTGATAATTGTCCATGCCAAGGAAAAATAGCCACTTCATCCTTGTTAAAATATCATTGGCCGACATGTTTCTGTCACAGGATTGTCCTGGGTAGCTAGCGAACACTGCTGGAAACATGTCAGCATTTTTCCTTGGTTAATGCAGATGGGGGGACACGTTTGCTCATGGTGGTGTGCAAGACACATTGGGGACACATCTAGAATCCTTTTGAACTTTCATAATGAAATAGTTCTTTAAATAATAGCAATAAATAAACTCAGGGCTAATTAGCCAAAAAATTCAAAACAAGTCTATTTTGCTAGAGATAACCAGTCATTTGAGCCCCTCAATTAAGAGAGAATCTGGCATTTGGTGGTGGTTGCTGGATGAGTTGAGGAAATTACAACATCATTTCTTAGCTTTGCCATTTTGTATCGTGTTCTCTATTAACAGAGGTAATTTGCGACCCTTTCTAACTTTCATTTTTAAAGTTTGGTTCTTTTTGTGAAACCGATAATGAAAAGGTTGGTCTAACAAAGTGAAAAGAGGGAGAAAGAGAGAACTTTGAGTTTTTTGTTAAATTCTTTGAATTAAAATACTTTTGCGGGGAGAGAGAGAGAGAGAGAGAGAGAGAGAGAGAGAGAGTCTCAATTTCCCCTAACCAAAAATCGGAGAAAGAGAGAGATAGGATAGTTTGGCAATTATTTCTCATATCTACTAAAAACTTAGACTTTTTGTTGATGTGTGCCAGCCATAATATATAATTGTAGAAGTATACTGTCATGGTGTCGATGCCTACTCAATGGTCAGTTTTGACCTTGACATCCATTCATAGATAGAGGAAAGGACTGGGGAGGGTGCAGATCCACCGCATCCCCCCTCAACCCAAAACATACATGAAGAAGGTCTGCCCTTCCCACTGACATGCATTGCGCCCTGTCCCAAAAGAAGATTTTCAAAATCATACATGATATTAGTTGCTTTCTTAACGTGCTTCTATGCTTTCCTTTCTTTCTTCTCATTTTGGATTTCCCTTCCATCCATGCAGCACTATTGAAATTTGAGTCAGGCCATGCAAGTACTTCATTTGGCTGTTCACTGTACTATTGAGCTTGATTTGGTCATGCTCAAACTTGGCATCTCTTGTTCCTGAAGTCCCTTGAGCTGAGACCTAATAGTTCATGTATGCTAACTCATAGCAATATGGCCTTGCAAATGAAATCCTAAATTAACTGCCATAAAATTTTCTTCACTTTGTTTGGATTTTGGAATTTTGGGAGAAAAGAAATATCTAGAGAAAAATCATACAGAATTCAACTAAAAGTACCAGACCAAGGGAACAAGTTTTCTCTTCCTTTTCTGATTGTAGAACACAAGCATAATTCCACCTGGCCCTAATGTGATGAGAATCTTGAGGTAGATGGCTTGATTCTGGCAATCATTTTGTCAATTATTATTATTATTTTTAAAAAAGTGGCTTAGTATACAAGGCTTTCATATTGTGGGATTTGGCAAGAGTTAGATGTATAGTGTCAATGCCTTGCCCCTGCATTGTGTTATGGTCCAAATTTTATAGTCATAATGCTGTGTAGCAAGCCTGGTTCTCGATGTGAACGACGTTAGCCAAGTTAATTTACAAGCACTCTTAAGTGTCGAGATTGACCCTGGTATGCAAATACAAAAATTATGTCAGTGTTGGGTATGTTAAATGCAAGTAAGTCACTAATTGAAAGTGTGAAAATATAAGAAAGAAGTCAATAGTATTTGGTAACAATTAGATGTAGAAAGTCCATAACATTCACAATAGGGTATCTAATTTTTTTCTAATATTAAATTTTAAAATAAATTTACTTAAATTCTTAGAAAAATTTAAAGATGTGAGAAAAATTGTGTGAAAATTTACATGGATCGGTTTGGATTCTAACATTCTCCCTGACTAAGCTATCGACATCCTCCTGGACGTGATCTTTAGGATAGATTTGACCTCTCACCTCTTCAATCTTATGTCCTTAGTAAGTTCTCACATTGTTTCTTCGATTGGTCTCCCTTTCCACTTCATAAGTAGTTCTTTCTTTTTCTTTTCGGATGATGTATTCATTTTCGGTTTAGCAATGATTCCTTCAACTTCTGGCATTGGTGGTGGTTTCAATCT
The DNA here is from genome assembly GCA_033239525.1 of Nepenthes gracilis. Taxonomy (NCBI): domain Eukaryota; kingdom Viridiplantae; phylum Streptophyta; class Magnoliopsida; order Caryophyllales; family Nepenthaceae; genus Nepenthes; species Nepenthes gracilis. Next base: position 19,145,991 of record BSYO01000003.1, on the reverse strand, counting down.
AATGTTGATGCGCTATGACAAGTTGCATGAAGGGTCTTCTTTTTCGGGATAATACGACTTAAATCAACTCACACGGAAGGCGAGATGGACTTTCATCCATTTTGGAGGATCTATCTTGTACGATACCTTCCGTAGATGAGCAATAATTTGTACAAGGCTGTCATATTTCTATATGAGGCGCTTGTCTCTTCTTCTAAGGAGCCGCATCTACTCTTAGAGAAGCTTCATTAATACAAGATCTCTGACATTAAATTGCATAGGCCCCCTCTTCAAACCTGTTTGCTTTTTCATTTGATGAGATGTTTTTTCCAAGTTGGCTTTGGCAATATCCGCGTGCTGCTTTCACTCTCAAATAAAGTTGGAAGTATGAGTGCACTTACCTTTATATGGCTTAGCCACAGTGTTTGGAAGAAATTGCTTCTGACCTGTTTCAATCTCAAAAGGACTCTTATTTAAAGAACATTACCTTTTGAGTATTAAAACAAAATTGAGTAACATTGAGGATCTTCACTCAATTTTTCTAACTGGCACTCATAAAATATCGCAAATACTCCTTGAGGAGGCCATTTAATTTTTCCGTTTGACCGTTAGTTTGAGAATGGTAGTTGATGAGATATCCAATTTAGATTCGAGCTGTCTGTATAATTTTGATCAGAGAGCTCCAATGAAGCGACTATATATGTCATTAACAATACTTTAGGGCATTCCCTAATATTTGATGATATGTTTGAAGAAAAATGTTGTCTCATCTCCTAAACAATTTCTTGATGTCAGAACAAAAGTAACATACTTTGAAAATCAGTCTATGATTACCAACGAGTACTCACCAACCTTAGGTAATCCTGTAATGAAGTAGATGAAAACACTTTCTTAGGGTCTACTAGGTACAGTGTGGGGTTATAGCAACTTTGTTGGCTTCTAACATTCAGTCTTATCTTATTGACAGATGAGACATGACTTCATGTAGCTCATTACATTATCTTTCATCTTGGGCCAGCAGTAACCATTTTGTTGTAAGCTCAGGGTGTGTTGCCACCTCGGGGGACTAGTCATAACACTCTCTAAAGAATATCCTCCTTAGTCCTCCAACCTTAGGTATAAAGACTTGGTATTTCTTTGTGAAGATCAATCCACCATCAATCTAGAATCTCCGAGTCCTACCTTTCTAAATAAGTTGAAGTAGAGTCACGGTCATTGGGTCCTTCTCAATGTTTAATTTTACCTTCTTTTGAGGGTCATGGCAATATCACTCGTTGATAGATGGATTACTTGAAACAGGGTGGTGTGATCTAATTTTCTATTAAGGGCATATGTGGCTTGATTGCATCGTCCGGATTTGTGTTCTAGCTCTAAGTTGAATTTTGCTAAGAACTTCTGTCACTGAGCCTGCTTTGACATTAACTTTGGTTTGGTATGGATATGACTGGTAGTAGTATTGTCAGTTTTCACCACGAACTTGAAGCCAAGGAAATAATATGTCTCTTGGTTCTCAGACAGTGCACAATCGCTAACAATTCCTTCTCTGTGGCTACATAATGTCGTTTAGCTTCATTTAGCTTCCTATTCTCTTAGCCTATTGGACGACCTTCTTGTAATAAGACCCCTCCGAAGGCTAACTGACATGCTTTTGATTAATCCCACTTCCTATCCTTCTTGAATAAATCTATTGAAGGTGTTGCTTTCTTTAAATACCCTTTTATGAATCATTGATAGTAGTTAGTAAGGCTAACAAATGAGCGCAGTTTGCTCACACTTGTCAGGATTTGCCAATTTAATATAGTTTACACCTTCTTTGGATTCATCTTGATTTGACATCGCCCCATGAAGTTTCTTAGAAATCTAATCTCCTCTTGAGCAAATGAAAACTTCTCACAAATCGCATAGAAATGATTCTCCTTCAACTTTTGTGACACTAATCTTAGATGCTTTAGGTGATCTTCTAAGCTTGAACTTTACATCACAATATCGTCCAAGTAAACCATTGCAAATTTGTCCAAGTATTCATGGAATACCAGATTTATCAATATATAAAAAGTGGCTAGGGCATTGGTCAATTTGAAGGGCATCACGACCCACTCAAAAGCTCCTTATCTTGTAATATATGTAGTTTTTGGATCATCTTTTTCCACGGTTTTGACTTGGTGATAGCTTGATTTCTAGTCGAGCTTCGTGATGTATTTTGTATTATCAATTGATCAAACAAGTTACCGATCAAAGGAATCGGATAATGGTTCTTCATGATTACCTTGTTAAGGGTTTTGTAGTCAATGCAAAGATGTGGACTTCTATCTTGCTTCTACTAAAACAGAACAAGGGCTCCATAAGGTACTTTCAAAGGGTGGATGAATCCTGGGTTAATCAACCCATTCAATTGTTTTCAAAACTCCACTAACTTTGGAGGTGTCATCATGTACGCTCCTAGAGCTGGTGGCATCACCCGTAATGTTAGTTCAATCTAATGATCCACCACTCCCTGGGATGGAAGAACCTTGTGCAACTCCATTAGCATCAGCTCCTTAAATTCCTTTAGGGGTAGACCAACTTTTGGTGGCGAAGACCCCACCTCATTTCTTTTGTCCTTTGACACGTCGCAAGGAAAGTAGGCTCACCTTTCTTAAGAACTTTTTTTAAGTTAGAGTGCAAACAATAAATTGTCTTCGCCCGTCCTCTCGAATTCTTTTATCCTTTTGGATACGCTCACTAAACACAAACTCTTACCCATGAGGAACATTGAGTTTAGGTGGGGTATGAGCAATCCCTTAGTCGTTTTAAGAAAGTCTATCCCCAAAATCAGATCAAAATCACTCATAGGTACTACCGTGAAATTCAGCTTTTCGTCTCATTTTCCAAGTCGTAGTGGTACAAACTTTGCAATACCAAGGGTGGGGTTTGTCTCTAAGTTCATGGCTTTTATGATGTCACCATCTCTTTCCAACTGCATATTCAATTGATTCGCTTCAGTCCCAACCACAAAGTTGTGAGTGGTGCCCATGTGGTAATCCTTCTATACCCTTGAATTTTCACATACATTAAGTTTGTGAATTTGGTAGATACTTGAGCATGCTTCTCCATGGAATACAAGAGGTCGACCATGCTCATGCGGGTTTGGCCCCCATTATTCTCATCATCTCCTGACTCCGATTGATCACTTTTCCTTTGTAGCACACTCAAAGCTCCGTTGTGTGGGTATTGTATCACCTTATATGGCCCTTCATATAAGAAACACCGATACCTTCTTACTCATTGATGTAGTGATGTTTTCATTAGAGCTTTGGGAATTCACTGGTGATGAATTTTTTTGAAAGTAACTTCCCTCATTCTTAGCTTTAAAATTTGACTTATTGACATTAGATACACTCTGTGTGGGCTTCTTTGAGGGATCACCATTGTTCCCTTAATTATGGTTGTCCGTTTCAATGGCATAGTCAACAAGTCATTTGACTATACTTTGGGCGCAAGTCAAATCTTGCACCTGCTGTCTAAATAATTCTGTTTGAGCCCATGGCTATAGTTTATCTATAAAATTAAAGAGATGATTTTTATTAAATATATCTTTAATGTCTGATATGTATGCAAAGAAAGTTTTAATGTAGTCCTTGATTGTCCCATGTGCTTAATCTGTTTTAGCTTCTTTCGTGCTGTAAAGTCAGTGTTTTCTAGGTAAAACTGTGCTATTAACTCTCTCTTAAGGTCTTTCTACGAGTCAATGCTCAACCTTTCATGGGCAATTTTCTCATATTTGGCATACCATCATAATTTGGCATTTCCGATCAGATATGTTGTTGTCATGGAAACATTTGCCTCATCTGAATCTATCTTTGTAACCCTAAGGTACTATTTTAGATCAAAGATGAAGTTTTCAAGACCCTTTGAATCTCACATGCCACCATAGGAGTGAGGTTATGGAAGCTTGACTCAACCACTGTCGAAGGCATTGCCATCAATCGCGGCAATGCATGCTAAAAGGCTCACATTATCTTTGACTCGATGTTCTCTTCTTGTAACATTATTATCATGCTGTGAACATTATTACTTAGGTCCTTAAGCAAATCTTTTAAAGACCTCAACTGAACGGTGATGCTATCCACCCATCTTTCCATCCTGTCAAAAGACTCATCTTAAGATTTGAGCTTAGTCACCCTTTTCTAGAAAGCTTTAACACGAGTCATTACTGTCGAATGAACTGTAGGAGTCATCTGAGGAATCAGCTAGGGTGTCACTTGACATTATTATCCCACCGTGTGAGATTTTCCAAAAATCAAGGCCTTTCTTATCGCTCATCTTGTAAGTTTGTTTCTAATACTAGTTGTCACTTTCTAAATTTTATAACTACAAAATTGTGTGGTGCGTCCAGTTCCCAATGGGATCAAACACTAGCCAAGTTGACTTACGAGTACTCTTAAGCGTTGGGGATAATCTCAAGACACAAACGTGAAAATTATGCATATATTGAATACATTAAATGCAAGTAAATTATTAATTGAAAGTGCGAAAATACAAGCAAGTAGTCAATAGTAACAGGCAATAATTGGATATAGAAGAAGACTCTAAGAATTCATTTCCCATATAGAGGGTTTTGAAAATTTTGGCTTTTATCACTAGTATATATTGAATGCTCTCAACTTTCACAATGCGATATCTAATTTTTTTGCAATACTAAAATTCAAACTAAAATTATTTGCATCCCTATATGTGAAAAAAATTATGTAAAAATTCACATGACTCGATTTGGATTTTAATATATTGCAAAGATATTATTTTCATGGTTTGAACCTTGATTTAAATCAAATTGGGGTAACCATGTCAAGGCACCCTCTTGTCGATAATTGGTTTACTAATCCATAAAGCTGAGCTTCGCATCATAGAAGAACACCATGATAGTTAAGGAGGCTATTGTCTTTAAGTCTAATAGCAGCGCTGACTTATGCTGCTTTTCAGTTTCATTTAATCTTAAAGCAATTAGTTGGTTCTTTTTTTCTTCATTTGCATAGACTCAGAATTTGTATGTAGCTATTATGGATCAACAACACAGACTTTTCAGATTGTGCTCTGCGTAGTGTAATTAAATCATCATCATAGCAGATGTCTGTCATTTTTAGCAGATTTGTGTAGTTTTGACCTTTCTGCAACGAGGGTAATTCCTAAAAAATTGAAACAGAGAATTCACAGATGACTGATGGGAAAAGGGAAGAATTATATGAAAAGGAGAGCAGCAAACTCTCCTATTCCTACTTGTGATTTACCAACCGAAAAACGAAATAAAAGAAAACTGATGGGGAAAAAGGAAGCATTATGTGTGTGTACATCCATGTGTTTGCATGTATTACTAAATCGCCCTATTACTAGTTCAATTTTGTTCTTTTCCAGGGTGCGGATGAGTCTGAGTTACCTGTAGCATCGGACGTGAGCCATGATAATATTGGAAGGTCCATTATTCCTGCTGATGCTGTATCACCAACAAATGTTCAAGCTACCTCTGCTACTATTGCGTCTCCTACTTTGGTGGTAGAAAATGCATATGCTCCAGCTTCTCTCCGTATGGTGAGTCTGTTAGTCATGCCTTCTCCATGGTCATCTTCATACTTTATCTCATTGTAGTTGGTCTAGCCATTCCTTAATTCTGTGAGTTGTATCCAGATTGCCCAAATATTACTAGTTTCTCTCATCTTTCCAGCTGTTGTTGTCATCATCATTTCTGTTGTAAAATTATGTGGTAACAATAGCTGCTATGGATTCCTTTGATTGACTTCTTGCACAATTTTTCAGTTGCGGGTGTACTCAAGAACATTTGGTCTTGAACAAATGGTGCAAGCAGTGAGCTCATCTGCTGGTCTTCGGACTATCAAGCGAATTGAGCAGACTTTGCAGGATCTCGGGGTTTGTTTTGCTGCCTTTCATACTTCACTTTTTCTAATAATGTTTATATATATATATGCTGTTGCTAAAATAGAGATGGATAAGCGCCTCTCACTCAGCATCAATGCCCTTCAGATTTTCCTCTGCAATTTTTTTTTACTTGTGAGTGAGGGGTTCTGCAACAAAAGATAGTTAACTGCTCAAGGAAAACAAAAATAGTTAATTGCTCAAGGACCCGACTGGTTTTTCTTTTCCTGCTAATTTTACATTTCCATGACAGTAACAATTTAAATTACATGTTGGTTTTCGGGTTTGAAATATAATCAATTTAGTTTTTTTTTTTTTTTCTAAGCATTCCTAGTTATTTCACCCACTTTATTTCATGGTGCATATGCAGGTTGTAAATTGTGAAGAAATACCGAAGTATTATTTCTCTTTCCAATCTCTGTGCTTTAGTAAATGGGCGCATGTTTTCTTTCCTGCTCTCTCTCTCTCTCTCTTTTATTTTTTATTTTTTCTTTTTTTACGTGTGGGAGGTGGATAGTGTAGTATATTGCAGTTTTTGCAGAGGATTCTACTTTGAATGTAAATTTTCTGTATAATATTGGGATAAATTCCTCTTTATCATTTGATTTCTCCTTTCCAGGATCTGTTAATTTCTGCCTGATGGATTATTCTTGTCTCTAGGAGCAAATCCTCTAAACAAATGCTTGTTTTAACTGCTGTATAATTTATGCTGGAGTGACAAGCCCAATAAATTTGGACTTCAGTTGGGATAGAAATAAACTTCAACACTTTGTAGGTGAATCTGAAACCAAAAGTTCCAACTAAAGCTGTATGCGCTGAGCATCTTGAACTAAGAAAAGAAATCCTGACTTTACTGAATCTTCAGAAACAGGTATGGTATCTTCTTTTCTAGAATGTTCTGGAAGCATAAGCATTAATCCTATTGTTTTGATTCTTATAAATACATGCCCAATTATTAGTTGCAATATAAGGATGCAGAAGGTTCATCTTATCGTGATGGTTCATACACTGATATGCCAGGCACACCTAAGGTCTGGGAACCAATTCTTTTATTTTTCTGTTTTTCAAGTTTCTTGATCTTACTATTTTACGTTGGTTGATCAATATAAGGCTGTCTTATACATGAGAACAGCATGTTGGTGAGTATGTACTTTTTCTATGTGCAACTGTTTATCAATTCTATTATTTGAACATGATATGATAAGGTGACTCCGTTAAAATCTTTGTATTTCTATGAATATTATCAGCGTGCTCATCGTGCTGGGGAGCAGGACCACGCATTCATTCCTGAGTGCCTGAGTTTCGGTGGTAATGCTTTTATGCGTATCAAGCTTTATTTTGCTTTCTTTCTTTCCTTCTTTTCCTAGATAACACTCATTAGCTAATAATGCTTAGAGACTGATTATGCTTTGTGATTTCAGGAGAAAGGGTTGGCAAAAGGGACCAAAAACGAAAGGTGTGCATCATAAACCCATTTTGCATGTCTCTGTTATCTTTCATCTGATTCTACATTTCCTTCATTAATTTGCCTGCAATTTTTGGTCAAGGGACCTGGAAGAGTAGCAGAAACTCCGTCTTCACCAGCCCAGAAAAGGGCTAGAAAGTTAAAGAACTCCGATGGATGATAGAGGAGCCAGTTACACACTTAGCACAAATGACTGGGTGGGTTATGTCACCTTGCTGCCTCTCCTTATTCTATATGAGGGTTAGGGTTAGACTCTATCATGGAGGTTGTCAGTTCCTGAGCTTGCTTTTTTTCCCCACGTTTGTCCACTTCTGCAGTCTGATGAAGATGTGTTGATTACCAACTCTTGTTTGCCGGCAATTTTCAGGGTCAACTGAAGATCTATTATTGTTAGCATATGGGATGTAAGGTAGGGAGGATACCTGCCCCACCACCCTAGGGACTGCCGCAGCCAAGTTGAGTAGTATGTTGCTGGTGGCTCACTCCATAATGCAAACAATGCTGAAAGTTGAGCTTGGTTTGTTAAAGTTCACTTATTGAGCTCACAAGTGCGCTTCAAACTGTGAAGACTTGACAAAAGTCTTGGCTGTGTATTTCATTTTGTCATAAATTAAACAATGGGGAGTAGCTGTACGTTGGCCAAGCTAGCCCTCTAAGAAACGCCTCTGGTTGTACGCAAGTCCTTGCAACGTGGTCATACAGTGGTGAGATCTTTTGCAGTGGGATAAACAAGGCAAGTCTCTAACTAGTTAGTGTCTGTTAAACGCTGAATAGGCTCTTACTAGTTAGAGTCTGTTAAAAAGCTTCAGCCTTTGTAAGCTGTTGATCCCTTCAGAAAACTTGAAGCTACATTAAATTCTGTGACGCCTTGCCAATATGATTACTGTGTCTCTCACCCGCTCTCTCTTGATTGTTATATTATCATTTATTTTTTATTCTGGGGGTAGTGCAAGGTACTTGGGATCTTTTTATTCTTTAATTCATGTGCTGGAGCATGGATTTGCCATGGACTGTCACGAGTATTTTCTTCCTTCGATCGAGCAAGTGGAGGTATGTGCTCTTAGCTGGTGTGACCAGGGAGATTCTTTGTCCGAGGTTTACTTGATTATACCTGCTTTCCGCGAGAAAAAACCAACGATGAATCTGCGAAAGCAGCCTTGAAGCTTCCTTGTTGAGTTTCAGCTGTGCGCGACAACTGAGATTGATTGCATTTGACGTCATCGAGGACGACATCGTCATGATGCTTGTTACGGAAGCAAGCACAATTACCTGAAAAGTTCCCTCCCTCTTTGTGTCTGAAAGTATAGTCCTTGATTCCTTCCTAAATTTGAGTAATTCTGCTTTCAGTTAGTATCGGTCTGGCTAATAAATTTACTTTTAATTTTTTTTGAAATTGAAATCAGATAGATTTTATAGAAAGCCGTATTTGATGAAAATTGTATGTACGGTCTAGAGATGGATCTTTTTATTGTTTGTTTATTTAAAAAATTATAATTTTAACATGAAAAAATAAAGTTAATGTGTGATTGATTTTTCATGTATATATATATAGTTAGTGTAATATAAATTTTAAAATTTTTGAAGTATGAAATTCCATGTAAATGTATATTTTTTAAAAAATATATCACTTAGTCAATGTTTTAAACATTGATATCATTGTAATACTTCATAACAGAAATGATTGCTAACCGATTCGGCGGAGTTTGGTTCAATTGGTAGAATAGACAGGTATAAATAGGGGGTTCGGCTTGAAAATAGACTCAAGCTCTAATATTAATTCATAAATAATATATTAAAATATTTTTTGATAATATTTTTTTTAGAATATTGGATTTTAGAATTTTAGATAATATTTTTATATATTTTTTAATAAATAAAATATAAAAAATAAAAATATTGTCAGCTGGCCTCTACATAGCCCAGGTAATAAAAGATATTTTATTTAATAAGCATTAATTTATTTAATTTTATCATATTTAATAGATAGATAAATTTTTATAATGTTATTATAATTTTTTACTCTACTCGTAATAATTATAACGAGTTATCACATATTATTGTTCAATTCATATTAAATTAGAATTTTAGTTTTACCTAACACCAAGCAATATAAATGTAGTTAGATTTATAATTTTAAATTACAAATAATGCGTTTTTGATTGTGGATTATGATGGGTACATCAATAACGGGCACCAAAAGAAAGGCCAATGTGTTCTCGAAAAAGCGCTAAATATTATTTCGACGGCCAAAAGAGGGAAGATTGGCCTAGAAACAGAAAGCCCTAAGACCGTATTAACGTCAAGGCTGACTGGCCCCGGGGCCAACTTACTTCACAAACGGCCAACCTGTCACCAGCTTGTTGGCCTTTAGAGGCTTGCAAACAAAGGATGGGCCTATTCTCGCATGCCTATGCCTCATCGGGCCGATTGTCACCGCCTCCCCTTCGTTTCTCCACGGCGCGCGCCAACATATCGACGGGCCAACTCAGACGCTGACCGCCTCGCCTCCCTATACGTTGGGCCCAAATAAGGCTCTTTCAGAATGGGCCCACTCACTCGTGCCCATAGCCCATCTCGGAGGCTAACGACGACACCTTCATAAGGGCGGTTGGTTAACACGCTGGACGGCCAACCCGAAGGCCGACTGCCCGCGCTTTGCACGCTGCCCCCAAGAAGCCTTTCAACAAGAATCGGCCCGACCTGCTTTAGGCCCACCAATCATAAAAAGGCCAACCACGATCCTCCAAGGATATTCCACGATCTCAAAAGGAATATCAAAGAAGATTGGCGCCTTCAAATAAGGAAGGCGCCGATCTTCCCAACTCCTGCTACCAAGGAACCCCAAATCTAACATGTTGGGAAGGAAAGAAACCAACTTGGAAAGTGGTTGACCGCCTCGAAGGAAACAATCCTCCACAATTGGGCACAAGCATCACCTCCAAAAGGAAGGCCAAAGAAATAGATCAGGATGATCATTCCTTCCAAAGAAAGAAGATCACGGTATAAATAGGGGTTCGGCTTGAAAATAGACTCAAGCTCTAATATTAATTCATAAATAATATATTAAAATATTTTTGATAATATTTTTTTAGAATATTGATTTTTAGAATTTTAGATAATATTTTTATATATTTTTTAATAAATAAAATATAAAAAATAAAAATATTGTCAGCTGGCCTCTACATAGCCCAAGTAATAAAAGATATTTTATTTAATAAGCATTAATTTATTTAATTTTATCATATTTAATAGATAGATAAATTTTTATAATGTTATTATAATTTTTTACTCTACTCGTAATAATTATAACGAGTTATCACATATTATTGTTCAATTCATATTAAATTAGAATTTTAGTTTTACCTAACACCAAGCAATATAAATGTAGTTAGATTTATAATTTTAAATTACAAATAATGCGTTTTGATTGTAGGATTATGACGTGGGACACTAATAAATTTCCAAATTAGAAAAGGCCAACAATGTGTTCCCGAAGGCCCATTAATATTTCCGACGCCCAGAGGGGAAGATGGGCCTAGAAACAGAAAGCTCAAGACGGCCAACGCTCATGCTGACCGCCCCGGGCGCTAACTTATCACAAACGGCCAACTCAAATATCGATTGGGCTTTGTTTGGCCTTTTTGCTTTGTAACAATGTATGCCTATTCTCATGGCCTACGCCCCCATCACCGATCGTCACCGCTTCCTTCGTTTCTCCACGGCGCGCAACATATCGACGATGGCCAACTCGACGCACTGCTCCGCTTCCTATACGCTGGGCCCAAATAAGGCTCTCTTTTCAGAATGGGCCCGACCCACTGTGCCCATAGCCCATCCGGAGGCTAACGACGACACCTTTCATAAGGGCGGCCAACACGCATCGGGCCAACCCGAAAGGCTGACTGCTCGCGCGCGACGCTGGGCCCCTGAAGCCTTTCAACAATAACGGGCCCGACCCGCTTAGGGCCCACCAATCATAAAAAAAGCCAACCACGATCCTCCAATGATATTCCACGATCTCAAAAGGAATATCAAAGCAGATTGGCGCCCTTCAAATAAGGAAGGCGCCAGATCTTCCCAACTCCTTGCTACCAAGGAACCCCAACGCAACATGTCAAAGGAAAGAAACCAACTTGGAAAGTGGTTGACCGCCTCAGAAGGAAACAATCCTCCACAATTGGGCAATAAGCATCAGCCTCCAAAAGGAAGGCCAGCAGCAGATCACAGGGATGATCATTCCTTCCAAAGAAAGAAGATCACCATCTTTGCCATAAAAGAGGCCCTGGATTGACCATCCGGGGCATGCTCTCATTGATGCTTTCTTGGATGCTTTGATTGACATGCTCTTCCTTGAGACTTTCACTCACACAAAAAACCCTAAGTGCTCTGGGAAACAAGCTTTGGTTCCCAGCAGCCAAACTCTCAAACACAATCAAACTCCAAGGCAACGAACGAGTTTTTACGGCCGTTCTCTGCCTTCCCACCATCCAGATACGAGAAAGGCCCTGCGCCTCTCTGACATCTGGAACAAAGCACTTTCTTCCCCTCTCACGTTACTCTCTCTATCTTTCAGTTCCTTTCATTGAAGGTCATCGACTTTGAAGGAGCGCCGAGTGTTTTCTGGGTGGGATTACCTCCCGCCGTTAACGCTAACCTCTTGTCTCGCTTTAGTGGTGTGCAGATTCAACTCGTGAAAGGAGCCTGCTCACATCATCCGTAAGAATCCGAACTGCTCAAAGCTCTGATCCAGTGCACGCATTATTGGCGCCTGTCTGGGAAAGCGCTACGAAAAGCCTACCACAAAAATCGCACAAACTCTCTCTCACCTTCTGCTCAACTATGGTGAACACGAGAGCACAAAGCACCCCCCTTAGAGATGCCGTTAACCCCAACCAGACTCATGCCGATGTCCCGGGTCAACGGCCACAGCGGTTCCACCGCCTTTACATTCAACAATCGGTGGAGTGTGATGCAGCAACACCGCCCGCTTCCAACCGCTTTTGGGCGCAAAAAGAACAACAACAAACAGTGGCTCCACCAGCCGCATTCCCAGCCTCCCGCCACCAAAAAAGGTGGCTGGGAGGAAGAAGAAGCAGCAAAGAGGCCCGAAAAGTTGGGAACAACTGCCCAGGGGTCTCCCGCGTTCCTAGCCGTAACAAAGCCAACGGAACTCTCCGGAGTACGCCTCCGACAGAGAGCCCAGAAGGAAAAAATCCTCGATATTTTCGGTGGAAGGCCGTCACACACGGGGAGCGAGCCTCCAGATCGCCAGATCCACAGAGGTGAGGTGTTGCCAACCGGCCGCCGACCCGCCGGGAACAAGACGGAGTTGAGGAATTTCTCAACTCCAAGAGATCAGCAAACGCCACCCGTGCGACCTCCATGAGTGGGACCAAAAACGGGAACCACGTGTTCCAAATGACGAGCGCGCCCGTTGACTTGGGCAGGTCTCCTTTCACTGCAGAAATCTTGAGCCGTCCACTGCCGTCCAAGTTTAAAATGCCATCCTTTGACTTATACGATGGGGGCAGTGATCCGGTTGACCACCTGGATCACTTCCGCACCCATCTAAGTCTAGAAGGGCTAGAAGACTCAGCGATGTGCCGCTGCTTCTCGCTCATGCTGAAGGAAGACGCCAGAATCTGGTTTCACCATCTCCCTTCGTGCTCGCGGCCAGCTTCGTGAACTCACAGACCTCTTCCTGGCTCAGTATGCATCGAGCCGACGGGAAGAGAAATAGCCGACACCTCTCCCACATAAAGCAGTAAACCGGGAGAGAACCCACGGCGCTTCCGGATCGCCGTGGCCGAGGCCAAGGATTCCTCAGATTACCGAGGAGATGAAGTCAGCGCCTTCATCTCAAGATCGACTTACGGGAGATTTCTTCAAGCACTTGCCCACAAAATCCCCAAACATTCCGCGAGGCGAATCCATTACTGTGGCCTACGCCCGCGCAGAAGAGGCCAACGAGGCAAAACGCCTGAATGGACGGATCACTTCTACCAATCCTCGGAGAAGGAAAACGAAAGTTCGCAGCGGAGAACACCCCCACCGTAAACAATACGAACTCGGGCCTTAACGCAGAGACTACGGGCCCACCACATTCACACCTTGATGCACACGCGCTCCAATGTTCAAATGCATCCGTGGAGAAAGTTTTTAAAGTGGCAAAATGTCAAGAAAGACTCGAAATCACCCAAGTATCAGTGACTTCCATCGCTCCCTCTGCCACTCAACCGAAGACCGCAAAACGCCGCAGAGGGAAATCAAGACTTGATTCGGCAGAGGACACCTCACCCGATTGGCCAAGGGACTCGGGACAACTCTGGGAGCGGCCGATGAAGAGGGGCAGGAGTGCACGCCCCCGGAATCGGGTGGGCGCGCGAGAGTAGTTAATATGGTCACCACCCGACCTGCCAGAGCCCGGAGGACAGCAAGGAGCAGCAGACTGGGAGGAAGAAGCAGCGCACGGTAGACAACATCATTAGCTTTAGTGATTGTGACTCAAACCATGTAATGTCCCCCCATGCTGACCCCCTTCTAATCTCTTAGCACTGCTTCGTATGGTACTTTAGGCTACCAGCTGAAGCGAGTCTTTATTGATAATGGTAGCTCTAAAGACTTCCTTTACTTGGACGTGTTCTTTAGATTAGGCCTAAAAAGAATCAACTAAAACCTCGTCAAGGACCTTTGTACGGCCTTGACAATGAACCGGGTGCCCGCTCAAGGGACAATCCAACCGAAGTCACCCTGGCACCTACCCAAAACAGCAAGTCGCATGCTAACCTTTCTAGTGGTCGACTCCGCCTCTATTTACAACGCGATACTAGGCAGCCGTGCCTAACGGCGTTTGGGGCAGTCACGCTAATTCCACACCTTAAAATAAAATTCCCAAATCTGCCTACTTAAGACGGAGAAGTTCTGGGAGACCAGGCTCACCGGGCGGACTCACATGTCCCATTGCCCCCTAGTGGCAGAATTGCCACGGTGGGAGAACTCGATCACCGAGACGAGACCACCTTACAAAGTAATGCACAGCCCAAAGGAAGCCACGGATCCGGTCCCACCGACCCGGGAACCGGATAAGTGTGTCCAGTTGGCGGCTCACTCACCGAGCCACTACGCGATGAATTGATCGCGTTTCTACGAAGGAACGCAGACCTTTTTGCTTGGACTCCCGCGGACATGCCCAGGATTTTAGCTGAGGTGACGGTCCACAAGCTGGGCCTTGATCCTGACCGAAAGCTAGTAAGACGTAAGCGAGGAACCACTCCGTCGAAACCGATCGCCATCCGAGAGGAGGTGAAGAAGCTGGCCGACGCGGCTTCATTAGGGAAGTCCAAGACCTGACCGGCTCAAACGTCAGTCCTAGTTAAGAAGAGCAACGGAAATGACGAATGTAAAGCCGATTTTACCGACGTCAACAAGGCCTCGCCCGGCGAGGATGAAACTTTCTCGTTCCGGATTGACTCAATGGTTGACTCCACTAGCAGGGGCATGAGCTGCTAAGCTTCGTGGACGCTTATTCGGGCTACAACCAGATTAGAATGAGTCCAGAAGATGAGGAGCATACCTCATTCATGACGGACCAGGGCACCTACTGCTACAAAGTAATGCCCTTTGGACTGAAGAACGTTGGAGCAACCTACCAGCGACTAGTTAACAGGATGTTCGAAAAGTAGATTGGTCGCAACATGGAGGTCTACGTCGACGACATGCTCGTCAAGAGCAGAGTCACGGGCGACCACATACGTGTTTTGGAAGAATCCTTTGAAGTGCTCCGCCAGGACCAAATGAAGCTAAACCCAGCCAAGTGTGTCTTCGGGGTAGCCTTGGGGAAGTTCTTAGGTTTCATTGTCTCTCAGCGAGGGATCGAAGCAAATCTAGAAAAGATTATGGCCCTGGCTGACATGGCTCCCCCGAGAAACGTAAAAGACGTCCAGCGATTGACTGGGCGGCTGGCTGCTCTGTCCCGCTTCCTCGCGAAGTCTAGAGACAAGTACCAGCCCTTCTTTAAAGCTCTGAGAGGGACAAAATCTAACGGATTCCCTGACGGCCGGGATCGCGCACCGCCTTCGATGAGTCAAGCGATCTCGGCCACCACCGCTGTTAGCATCACCCAAAGACGGGGAGAGGAGCCAGACTTTACTTGGCAAGCTCGAAGCGTCCCTCAGCTCCGTCCTAGTGTTCCAGGAATCCGATATCCAGCAGCCGATCTATTATGTGAGCAAAACATTGACCGGCCCAGAAACTCGCTACCCACGCGCTGAAAAAATGGCACTGGCACTTATCTTCGTAGCGCGAAAATTGAGGCCATACTTTCAGGCGCATCGCGTAGTGGTCCTTACGGACCAGCCGCTAAAAGGCATACTCCAAAAACCTGACGTTTCGGGGCGTTCGGTAAAGTGGGCAATTGAGTTGGGCGAGTTCGACATCGAAGTTCAGCCTGCACCTACCATAAAGGCGCAGCCTCGTCCGACTTCATCATGGAGACCACGACCCCAATTCAAGAGGAACAGCCCGTAGAAAACGAAGAACAGCCCGGTGGGGCCCCAGAATGGACACTCCATGTGGACGGATCGTCCACGGACAGTGGCAATGGGGCAGGGGTGATCCTAACGACCACTGATGGATTCGAGATTAAGTATTCCCTAAAACTTGATTTCCCAAATACCAACAACGCCGAGGAGCACGAAGCCCTACTAGCTGGCTTGCGATTAAAGGAGGCTCACAAGAGGTTGGCAGCTTCACAATGAATCCGAATTGATCGTCAACTGTGTCAATGGGGCTTCGAGGCAAACAACCCTTCCTTGGCTGCACTGCAAAGGCAAAGGAGACCATCCAGGGCTTCGGCTGCTCGACCCTAGTTCACATTCCTCGAGCCCAAAAATTGAAAGGCAGACTGGGGCTAGCTAGAGCACGCCGCGAGAACCTGCAATGATTCGAGGGACATGCGGGAGGTCCTGAATGCTCCGAGCATAGAGAAACAGGAGGCCATGCAGATTTCGGAGATGGAAAACTGGATGTCGCCTTACCTTAGATACTTGGCCGACGGATCACTCCCAGAGGACACAGAAAGGGCCAAGCAAATTAAAAAGACAGCTGGCTGGTACACAGTAGTTGATGGGCAGCTGTATCGCCGCGGATACTCAACTCCGTATCTCCGCTGTCTATCTCCCGAGGAGGCTGACTACGCGCTGGGCGAAGTTCACATCGGATCTGTGGATCTCACGTAGGCGGGGAAAACCTGGCCTTCAAAATTATGCGACAGGGCTACTATTGGCCCTCGATGAAAAAGGATGCGCTTGAGTTTGTAAAGAAGTGTGAGAGCTGCCACTTCATGGCAACCTTCATCACCAAATGTCCACGACCAAGTCCCTTCAGTTCTGCTTCCTTCGCGAATGGGGGCTTGACATTCTCGGCCCATTTCCCATTGCCACGGGGCAAAGGAAGTTTATCATAGCGGGCATTGACTACTTCACTAAGTGGGTCGAGGTTGCCCCACTTGCGAAGATCACAGAACACAATGCTCTGGAGTTCCTTCGCCAAAGCATTGTCTGCAGATTTGGCGTCCCAGAGGTCGTGGTGACCGATAACGGGACCCAATTTTTGGGGAAACGCTTCACCAAGTATTGCACCAGCCTAGGAATCAAGCTGGTCCACACTTCGGTGGCATACCCCCAGGCCAACGGGCAGGTGGAGGTCACAAACCGTACGCTACTCCACGGGTTAAAGACTAAGTTGGAGGACGCTGGGGTCTCCTGGGCTGACGAGCTCCCATCCGTCCTCTGGTCTTATCGTACAACCCCGAAGGAGCTAATGCGAGAGACGCCCTTCAGCCTATGTTACGGACTGAAGCGGTAATTCCTGTTGAAATCGGGCTCCCAAGTCTCGTGGTGGAGTCCTCGCCCACTGGAAACTCCCGAAAAATCGGGAGCACTTGGACTTGCAGAGGAAGCCCGCGACGCCGCCTGCACGGGACAGCAAGATACCAACACCGAGTTGCCCGATACTACAATAAAAGGTGAAAACCCGGTAATTTGACGCTGGGGACCTGGGGTCCTACGAGGCATCGAGGCCCACGAGCCGTGGCCCGGCCAAACAAGCTCTCTCAACCGGGAGGGACCTTTTCTTGTCTCCGCCGTCCTGCGCAACGGAGCATACAAACTCCGAAACCAGGACGGAAAGTTGGTCCCACGAACGTGGAACGCAACCCACCTGAAGCGTTACTTCCAATAAGAGGCCTAGGTACGTGCTAACCCGTCTATGTGCATTCATTTGCATGATTGTGTAATTGAGTAAAATAAGAGGTTTACTTAGCATATAGGATCCTAGGTCTTGCATATATAAACTGCGTTTGCCTTGCAAGTATCCACCCGACCTAGACGCCCCTAAGTCGGGAGGGTCTTCACCCTCTCGTTAAACCCTAGTCATCTAGGTCGCCCAAAAAGTGGTCTGAAACCTTGGTCATCTAGGTGGCCCAAAAAGTGGTCTGAAACCTTGGTCATCCAGGTGGCCCATAAGCGGTCTTAAACCCTAGTCATCTAGGTGGCCCATGAGCGATCTGAAACCCTAGTCATTCAGGTGGCCCATGAGCGGTCTAAAACCCTGGTCATCCAGGTGGCCCATGAGCGGTCTAAAACCTTGGCCATCCAGGTGGCCCATGAGCGGTCTGAAACCTCGGTCATCCGAGCGGCCCAATAGCGGTCGTACTAAACCTTGGTCATCCAAGTGGCCCGTAGCAATCTAAA
Source organism: Nepenthes gracilis (assembly GCA_033239525.1). Lineage (NCBI taxonomy): Eukaryota > Viridiplantae > Streptophyta > Magnoliopsida > Caryophyllales > Nepenthaceae > Nepenthes > Nepenthes gracilis. The sequence continues at coordinate 19,127,892 of BSYO01000003.1, read as the reverse complement.
AACCTTAGGGGGCAAGAATGGCACACGCGACGACCTCTTTTCGGGGAGCAGCAAAGTCAGTCAACGACGGTCAAAGGGAGAAACATTTATTCTCCAACACTGGCAACCCAAGTTGTCACTTGCACGGCGCCACTAGGCTGGTTCTTACAACCGCCTGCTCGGCTTAAGGATCTACTCCTTAGGCAGCCAGCCAACCAAGTTGGCTACCCCACGCACCAACCTTCTCTATGAAAGGATAGCGTGATTAAACAATAACGAGAAATGTTCCTTCTCTAACACTGACTGCCCAAGTTTCCACTTGGATAGCACCGCAAGGTTGGTTAATGTAACCACCTGCCAAGCCTGGGGGCTCAGCTCCTTAGGCAACCAAGCAACGGCCGCCGGCCAACCCAGTTGGCCGCCCAATACAACGGTTCATGCAAACAACAAACACAAAGCAATAAAAGACAGTGGACCACTAAATGAAGAGAACTTCCATTTTATTGCTCATAAAAGTATGTTATAATTTACACATGGTCCAAAAAACAAAAGGGAGTACAAAAGGCTACAAGGCTCGGGGGACCACCCCGGCCAGCTCCTGGCTCTCCTGCAGTCTTTCTTACGCCAAGGCGGTTTCTTTGATTAATAAACTCCACTGGGAAGTCAGGAACGACCAACCACGCGACGTGACGTCCAATGTTGAGCCCATCCAACAGCTGGGCGTGTAGTGCGCCCCCGACCTCATGGAGGCTCATCCGAGTAGCCAGCTCGCTCTCTGCGGCGGCGGCTCGATCTGTGAGGCGTTTATTGCTCGCTTTCGTTCGATCATCCTCCTCCTCTAGGTGAGCAACCTCCGCCTTTAGCTCGGCGTTCTCTGTCTCCACGCCCGCCATGACAGCCTCAAGAGCAGCTGTCTGCTCAGGAGCTCTCCTCCTGAGGCGGCCAGCTTGGCATCTAGCCAGGCTATCTCAGCCTCCCGGTCTGCAATAATGCGTTTGCGCTGCTCCATTTCCTGGGAGATAGCTGAGGCCAATCTTCTTGGCTGCGCAGGACTAAAGCAAAGTGTGAGCTTATAAATATAAAAAAGAAATACAAGGGAGCCCTTGAGGAAGTCATACCTCATAAGTCTTCCTGTCGGGCCTCACAGGCCTGGACTCCAGGCCTGGCCCAGCTGGTGGTCGGACCGGAGATGTTGAGCCAGGAGCACCCTCTCCCGCCGAATACGCCGCTGCCTCATCCAAAAGACGATCCAAAAACTCATCTTCATCAGTGGCAGCGGCGGGCTCCTCTCTTGCAGCCTCAGGGGCAGCCGCTGCAGGTTTCCTACCCGTGGTAGCCCTTGGGGCAGCAGCTGGTGAATTGGCTCTCGACGACGGCTCTACAACATAAACGCGTGAACCCTCGGGCACGTTGCGAGCTGGCTCCTCTGCAGATCCCATCCAGCAAACTGAATTAGCTTCCCCGCTGGCTGGGCCGCATAACCCTCTGCATCCGCGGCCGTCCTCAACGACCTCTCCGCCTCGTAAGTGCTGCTGACCACCGTGAAATCCCGACAGCCACGAGATCAATCTGAAGAGGAAGATGAGGGCGTAGCAGCCGCCCTCTCGCAGCCTCCTCCGAAGACCTCGGTCGAATGATCAATTTCTTTGAGACCTCAGGATTCACCATTTTAATCGGAGGGTGCGGCTTCTGAACCGGGGACGGCGGTCCCCATTTAGCCTTTTTGGTCTCCTCAGGGGAAACCAAAAAATCCCTCCTAAACTCATCGGGATTTAGCCGTATTGCCTTGGTCAGCCAGGCGTAGGCAGAGTTCTCCACCGCAGACGGTGTACCCAGATGTACGTCCGGGACCTTACCCCAGTCCCTCGCAACGGGCCATTTCTCTCCCACCTTTACAAAGAAGAACCGGTTTTTCCAGTTCTTCAGGGAGTCATGGATGGCCTTATTTATTTTTATTCCCACACGGGGGCTGAGTGAAATCCACTCTGCCCCCTGGGTCACCTTAAAAATAACCTTAAGGCCGGACATCCTAAACTTTTGGCCAAGCTTCCGGAAAAAAATGCATAGAGTACAGATATACCTCATCGCATTGGCATGAAGCTGGGCAATGGGTACTTGCAGGGCCGTCATGATTGACTCAAGCTCCTCTGGCAACGGCAGGCGGAGGCCGCTCCTCAAATAAACCTCATAAACAGTAATATAGCCCTCCGGTGGACAAAGGGCTTTGTCGTCCTTGCCTGGGACCTTCCAGGCCATCTCTTTAGGGATATTAAACTCGACGCACAAAGCCTTAATGTCATTCTCTCTCAAATCGGATGGAAAATCTGCCACGGAAGCCATGATGAGAAGAGCTTTAGGGTTTTTGGACGAGAAGCAAGGACGGGGAAGACGAAGGTTTGGAGGTGTAACTGATTTCAAAAAACGGAAGGAAAACTTATGCGCCAAGCATGCAAAAGACGCCGTCGGTCCAGCCACGCGTCACCTCCTCATTTGACCTAGCAAAAGGAAGGGACTCTCGCACGAAACCCCTCATTAATGACACCGTCAAGATTGCCATGTGTTGCCTCTCCACTTGACCCTGCAAAAGGACGGATCTCTGGCGCATTAATGACCTGGATCTCCTCCCAACCAAAGGAAGACACGTGTCATTTTCTGCCTTACATTCCAGCCAAAAGCTAGCAGAAATCATTCCCAAAATTGGCCAAAGATAGGTCCAACAATTTCAGTACTCGGAATTGACTCAGACGGCCAATAACACTCGTATCTGTAATCGACCAGACGGTCAACAATTCTGGAACACCGAAATTGACCAGGACGGTCAATAATTCTGATACTTCGGAATTGGCCAAAACAGTCAACAATTCCGGTCAAGCCCTCCTTCACGCTTTTATAAGTTTCCATAGGATTCTCAAAGCAAGGAAAAACGTCCCATCATGAACATATTGGAGGCCAGAAATCTGACCACCAGCATGGGGGGGTTAGTGATGGGTATACCAATAATGGGCTGGTCCAAAGAAAGGTCAATAGAAGCCCAGAAAGGCCAGTCAACATTTATGATGGCCCAGTAGGAAGATGGGCCCAGAAATAGAAAAGTCTGAAGACGGTCAACGTTGGCGTTGACTGGCCCCGGGCGCTAACTTACTCAAACGGCCAACTCGGCTGACTGACTTTTGTTGGGCCTTTAGAGGCTTTGCAACAGTGATGGGCCTATTTTGTTATGGCCCACAGCCCATCATTTGATCGTCAGCCGCTCTCCCTTCGTTCTCCACGAAGGCGGCCAACACACTGATGGTCAACTTAGACGTTGACCGTTTGCTCCCTATACATTGGGCCCAAATAAGGCTCTTCTACAGTAATGGGCCTGACTCACTCAGGCCCATAGCCCATCTGGAGGCTAACGACGGACACCTTTCATAAGGGTGGCCAACACGCACGCAGACGGTCAACTCGAGTGTTGACCGTCCGCACTTTGCACGTTGGGCCCCAAAAAGCCTTTCAACAGTAACGGGCCTGACCTGTTTAGGCCCACCAATCATAAAAAGGCCATCCACGATCCTCCAAGGATATTCCATGATCTCAAAAGGAATATCAGCAAGATTGGCGCCCTTCAAATAAGGAAGGCGCCAAATCTTCCCAACTCCTTGCCAACCAAGGAACCCCAACGGTAACATGCTGGGATGGAAAGAAACCAACTTGAAAAGTGGTTGACCGCCTCAGAAGGAAACAATCATCGACAATTGGGCAATAAGCATCAGCCTCCAAAAGGAAGGCCAGCAGCAGATTACAGGGACAATCATTCCTTCCAAAGAAAGAAGATCACCATCTTTGCCATAAAAGAGGCCCTGGATTGACCATCCGGGGTATGCTCTCATTGTTGCTTTCTTGGATGCTTTGATTGACACGCTCTTCCTTGAGACTTTCACTCACACAAAAAATCCTAAGTGCTCTGAGAAATAATCTCTGGTTCCCAGCAGCCAAACTCTCAAACACAATCAAACTCCAAGGCAACGAACGAGTCTTTACGGCCGTTCTCTGCCTTCCCACCATCCAGATACGAGAAAGGCCCTGCGCCTCTCTGACATCTGGAACAAAGCACTCTCTTCCCCTCTCCCATTGCTCTCTCTATCTTTCAGTTCCTTCCATTGAAGGTTGTTTACTGACTTGAGCGTCGGAGTGTTTTCGGTGGGATTACCTCCCGCCGTTAACGTTGACATCTTGTTCGTTTTAGTGGTGTGCAGGATTCGAACTCAGTGAACGGAGCCGGTTCACATCATCCAGAAGAATCCGAATTTGTTCGAAGTCGAATCCAGGTACGCATCAGATTAAAATTTAAAATTGCAATTTTGAGCCCAATTTTAAATACATTCGTATTAGAATTATGTAAAATTTAAATTTTATTATTTAAATAATATAAATAATTATAATTTTAAAAGAAATTTAAAATTAAGATATGATTAATTTTTTAAATCATATATAATTAAAATAAATAAATAGTCTAACATAATTCCAAATTTTTTAAATTATAAATTTAATATAATATAAACTCTAAAAAATCATTTTAGAAAATACATTTTATGCACATTATATATTCAAATTTTCAGGATATTCTTTTACATAAATATTTATTTTTTAAATTTTATTTAACATTTCTAATGTAGAAATTATTTGATATTTTATTTTAAAAAATTGATCACTTATATTCCAATTTAATTTTGATGTGTTCCTGGTATCCAGATTGTGGTACGGATTAGGGAGCCATTCGATTTTTCACTACTGGTCGAGTTGGAACAGGTCCAGTCTCCATCTCTACTAATTTGGAACCTACGTATTATAAATTACAAATAAGAAATCAAATGATTGATGAGACTCATTCTCTCATTCCTCATTTATCTTTCGACGCTCGAGCCAGCAATTTTTTTCAAGAAAATAGAAAGATATAACGAGGATGTGAAAGAATGCAATGATGCTTATACGCAGGGGTCATGAGAGGAGGCCTAAGTTCTTAGAGTGCGCTCGACTGGGAGCGGCTTGGAAAGGTAGAGAATTGGGCTCCTATGGGTCGCACTTGGTAAGTGGCTCGCTACAATGTACTCGATGGAGAGTGGCTCTCATGAGGAGGTGAAAGAGTTGTGTAGGAAAAAAGAGTTTTGTTCTTTCTGGCTCTTGTATCTTGTTCGAGGGTGACATTTTGTGGGGAATTGCTCGATCCCCTACCCTGTGAGGAGAGAAAATTTATAGTACTTCATGGAGATTGCTTTGGCGCCAAGACTAATGACAGGTATTTCACCAGGATTTGTCGGGAACTAGGGCGTTGATGGGAGCCACCGTATCAGATGTCATATTGTGGTAGCGACATAACCATAGATGGTGCTGGTTGATAGGGGCCAGGTAGCTTCTCACGTGGGTTAGCTGGGCTGCCATTGGTCAGCGGGTACAGCGATTGCCCATGGTTGACAGCCATCACAATTGGTTGAGAACTATTGTGCCTACGTTTTCTGTGTTGTCAGACTGCTATTGCTGAGGTGGAGGGTGGACTTTACTGTGATTTGTTCATCTGCAAAGGCTACCCTTTAACTCTGGGCTGTTGGTCCTCCTAGGCCGGTTGGATGGCTTGTGAGCTTTGTTTTGTGTTAGGCTCCGCAGGTTAATAGGCTGTGTGACGGAACGGATTTTTTTTTCTTCAGAAACTTCCGTCAAGACAGAAACAGGATTTAGGACCAAAATACAAAGTATAACTTCTGGAGAAATTTCGGTAGAGTCTCTTTTGTAACTGGATAAAAATTTAAAAATATAACCTGTATAAAACCTGTATAACCAACTATTATAAGCACACAACTATCTATTTATACCATAATTTTATCTACAATACGCGTACACAGGATCACAGATGCCATCCATGGCATTAATCCAACAAACCATCTACTACATTAACAGTTTATAAGTGAGATTCCATTTAGGACCTATACAGAACATCCAGAAGTACAGAGCAGAAGCTGAACTATTAACCTATAGAAGCATAGTTTTCCTTTTATCATCACATACATCATATGTATTTCTACACAAAACCCATATATACATAAATGTCCATAGGCATAAAATTTATATACAAAATCACATATTAAGTCAAGTCTTTACATCCAATTGATTCTCCAAAATAGCTCCAAATTGCTTCAAATCCTCAAAAGTCTTCAAAAGATGCTTTAAGTCACTATTTCTTGTTAGGTACTAACTCTACAGTCTTATCTGAAGGGAAAAAAATAGTAAAATAGTGAGCCGAGGTCCAACAAGGTACATGTAAATATGCAGTAAATCAGTTATGTAGAACAATTGTGAAACTATGTAGAAACAGAACGGTTAAGCATAATAGAACATAGAAAACAGAAAAAGCATATTTGACTATAATTAAACTCAGAAATCAGATATCAGTGCAATTCAGAAAGCAGAGTCAGAAGGCAGAGTCAGAAAGCTGAGTCAGAAACTTCATCTTTTATATTAGTATAGGACAATAATCAGTACAGAACAGTGGTGCAGAACAAACAGTAACGGACCGTGCTAGTTCACCCTACTAGTTGAGGGGGCGAATGATTGAGGATAGATTGTGTACATTTTCTCACAATCCAAGGTTGTAAATAGAAATAGAAGATCCCATCCCATGGGATCAGTACAGGTGTGCCTCCCAAAGGTAGACCAGAACCAGAATCTTTTTCCCTGACCGTAACGCCTCAAGGAAGGGCGGATCACATGTAACTTCATGGACAGAGTTATCCTCGATCACCACCGTAACGTTCTAAGGCATGCCGGAGAACCTAACCTGACTGTAATCAATCCTGAGTACTAAATAACAGTATAAAAAATAACATCTTAACTGAAAACCTTTTTTCGTATTAGAGTTTTACAATTACCCTTTGGTTAACTTCAGAATGTTCAGAATATATAGTAACGGTCTAAAAACCCTTCAATTTTACTTCAGAAGTGCACGGTAATTTATCGGTATAAGTCCGTGTAAAATTTTCAAAAATAAATTATAGCAGGAGCTTCATTTTGGTGCCAATTAACTTTTATATAATAGAAGTTACTGTTAAAAATCATTAAAACCCTTTCATTTTCGTACCTAAGGCTTTGCCAAAACTTCTGAACTCAAATCAAACTCCAAACATGTGTTCATTCATGAAATTAACACTATAAATCCAAATACATATACTAAATCATGCAATTTAACGAAAAATCCCTAATATTTTCGAGTTATGATTTTATAACATGCTTCTAGAACAAAATTGAAGACTAATTACATGCTTGTTCATGAAATCGAAGCCAAATCTTACAATACACATGAGTAAATATAAAATCTAACCGAACAATCGAGAGAAACATGCTTCGTTTTCTTTAAACATGCAACAATAATATTTTAGAGCATTTTCATAAATTTTGAAACAAGAGAAAACGGTAAAAATGAAAAATAACATCCGAAGTACACTTGTCGAGCCCGATCTAACGTTATTTTTACCCGGAGTGGATTGGAACGAGTAATTTTTCCTTTTTCCTCTTCTCTTCTCCCTCCTCTTCCTTCGTGCTTCAGTTGCTTTCCCCCTTCTCCGTTTTTCCTTCCCTTTTATAACAAAAATGAAATCAGAACGTGGGCAAAAATCATGACTGTGCTCGAGCACGTGGCGAGCGCACGGCGAGCACGGTGCATTCTGCCAGTGTCCGCTCGAGTGCATGGCGAGCACGGGGTTTCTACCAGGGGCTCGCTTGGGCATGCCTAGCGCACAGCGAGCGGCTAGGAACTGGATTTTGCGCTCGCTGCCGTGCCTCGAGCATGCGGCAAGTGCAACCCTGCTGTTTGCTGAACTCAAGTATTTTCTAACTTTTTACTTTGAACCCTCATTTTTTGAATGCATGATTGGCCTCTTAATGATTATTATCATTTTAATTACTCCCAATTATCATGTTTTTTGTTCCGGGGCCTCATAAGCTGGCTACCGGATCATCCCTCGATATGATTGGATCGGCCTATATCATGGCTCAACCAATACTAGTCCCCCATACTGGGGAGTGGGCCTTTCTAATCTCCAGTATGTCAGATGATGAGACATTGCTTGCTGAGTATACTCACACGTCTATTCCTGAGATGCTCCTGTCGTCAATTTTTGAGAGTTACGTCCCTTTCCCAAGCATCTTACAACTTTTCATACTATGGCGTAGGGATTCAATACTCTATTTGAAAAGATTTTGCTCTGAACCAAGGCCGGGCATTGATTCCTTGCTAGTAATTGGTGGATGAGTCCTTTCAGCGGGAGCTTGCTATCTTTCTGCTATGGTTATAGATGGAGGAAGTTCTTACTCTTTTCTTTAATGCTCATCTCCACACCACCTAAGTGATGTGGGAGTTCAAAATTGCCTTGGGCCTCCCAAAGTCTCACACTAGGATCGGGTGGAGTCCTAGAAGTTTTGAAGACATGTTTGGTGCTCACACCGTTACCACTATTCTGACAATTCTCATGCCACCCGAGCCCTACTTCGGCTGTTCTCATGCCACTGCGCTCGATAACTTGGTGGTAGGGTCCCTTTTCTTCTTCTCTCATTTGGTTGGCATTCGGATGTTCTCTTTTGAAGGGATCCCCTATGACAAGCATTTCTCATGATTTTCTCAGATCAAAGGAAGTCACCCCGCCTCAATCTCTTCTCTGGAGGCTGTCATCGGAGCTTGTTAGAGGCGGAACCCTAGGTAGGAAACTTCTTTGATGTTGGTGGTGGCGTTTTGTTTCTCCTCTAGAGAATCACTTCCCACCTACTTCTTGCGGCGCCTAGTTTTCAGTCCAGCACGATCCGTATTTGGGTATGCACGGTCTGCATAGTGATTCACCCGCGATTGTCCTCCCTGCACATGCCTTCCCTAAATCCATTTCCAGGTGAATGCTGCCAGTTTTTTACTCCATGTATTTTCTTCTATTGTGTACTTTTACTGTTATAAGTCTTATAATTTGTAAAAGAATTTCATGAATGGAACCACTGAGAATTTTCTTCCTTCTTACATTTCTGTAATCTTCTCCTTTTATCTTCTATTGTTGCCTTATGATTGGGGTTTCTTCGTACCATCACGTGTGACCTTACATGTAATAGTTGAATGGGTCATGCGTCTAGTAACTCAATTATCGCACGACTAGCTTCTAGGTTAGCCATCCTAAACACTTGGCCGGGAGGTAAGCCAGGCTAAACATTGTTGAGCCGACTTGGATCTTGCACAGTCCACTTTCTAGCCTCAGTCGCATTGCGTAATGGCTATTGTATCATCAAGTCATGAATCCCGTAGTGAGACTCTACGTTGTCATGATGGTTGTTTTGTCTGACGATTGTGACGTATCGATTTTTGAATATCGTAATTACCGGTAATTAAATTAATACGATCAAGATTAGGTTTAATCCATATCAAAAAGATTTAGTTTCCGGACCGTGGAGCGGATTGGCATAGTAGGTCTGCCGGGTGCTCGAGGCGGCATTGGATCTAGGTGCATAGCTCTTGTTGCACGCCGGGCTGGCGCTCAAGCGCAAGCCCAAGATTTAAAACCCAAGAGGGTTTTATTTTTGGCAAATTGTGACCTTCCAATGCGAAGAGAGAGAGAGAGAGGGAGAAAAGAGAGAGAGAGGAGAGAACAAAGCTCTTGGGTTCAAATTTGGTTTGGAACTAGTTGGAGAAATGATAAATCGGGTCGAGGCAAGTGCACTCATATTCTCCTTTTTTTATTTACTTGCACTTTTATTTTGTTTTCTTTGGGTATCCTCATTCCGATACCTGATTGAACTTAAATTTTGTGTTACCCATGACTTGAGCATGCACATAAGTGAATTTCATGTCCGATTTTCTAGTTTTGGTCGGTATTTTGCACCAAAACCCTAACAACATGCCAGGACATTTTCACCTAGGAATTTTTGAGGCTTTTGCCTAAATCGGCTTTAAATTATTATTACTCATACCTTGTATATGTTAATTTATCGATTAAATACCCAATTTGGTAGTTTTATGTGAAATTTTGTTTGCCAGAACCCTAACCCATGACCAGACCACGTTTAACTAACTAATTCAAGTTTTTTGTATGATTTGGCTTTAGATAATGAAAACCTATGTCTTGAATGTGGATATTTACTGGTTAGGTGCCCGATTTCGCACATACGGGACCCTAACATCCATGCTAACACTATTCACCCGAGCCATTTTAGTATTTTTGCATGATTTTGTTTTATTTAATTGACATTTAAATTATATATAATTGTATATGTTCAATTGTATATTTCAAAAATATTATTGTGAACCGTTTGTGAAGGAATTATCGTCCGAAAGCTCTAAAGTTACGTTTGGCCGATATGGTAAGGATTTCCTAATTGTTCTAGAGCATCATATTGAATTATGCATATGTTTAAAGTCACGTGAAGATTTAAACCCACAAGAAATTATAATCCATATCTGTATATAGGAATTAAGCAAGATATATAAGAATACAAAGAGAATACCACAATTTGATATATGTACAATTCGTTCTCATGGTGTGAGAACTATATTAAAGAAGTTTGGTGAAATTTTCCTCAAAGAATAAGAAATTGTGAAACCTGAACCACGGATTTATATTTAATAGGGTAGTATTTCCTAGCATGCCATTGACATTATAGTAAAAACTCAAGGATTATCTTGACCGTATTTTATTGCGGGTGATCTTCTTTGATATGTCTTTGGATGCTATAGTGGAAGATCATTATTTGCATGAGCCACATGTGACTACGGCATCATCTACAGGGATTATATGTAGATGGTTTGCTTCTAGGTCGTGAATAGGAGGAAATGGCTTTAGATTGTATAGAAGTAAATACAATCCAAATTTTGATCTCCCACTCCTTTAGTCAATAAGGTCTACTGGCCCTGATCCATAAAGATTAAGAAATTTATACATGTTTTTGGAACCCTAAGAGATGAAAGATAAAATATGGAAAGTAATTTGTATTCCAAAAATGTTTTTGTTCATGTTCATGTTATGCATTATATATCATACTCTCATCTTCTTTCCTATTCCATTTTGAATGTATTGTACATTATCTTTGATTATATTTTACTTGTTGGGCATTTGGCTCACCCTTACTATTTTTCTTGCCTCCAGATAAGCACGAGCTCATACCCGATAGGACGGGGTAGAGGTTTAGAAGCCGTCAGGTATGAAGATCTTGGAGGATAGCTTGAGGACTTAGTTCTGTGGTTTTTGTACCATTATATAGTACTTTTATATATTTCGAGGAAGATTTGTATATTGATATAGTTGTATATGTATAATGATGATGTATATGTAGTCTAGCTTCTACTGCATTTGATGAATGTAGATAGTTCTACAGGTTTACGATTTATTTAAGTACCTAGTGGCATCTTATCTGGTCGACATCATAATTTAAGTTTTGATGTCGGTACCACATGTTTTACTGTAGCTTGTGGATCCTGTGTTGTAATAATGTGGATTATGTATATTGTACAAGACATTTTACAGGTTTTGTATTTATTTAGCGGCTGTTTTTCTATTGAAACTCTACCAAATTTCGGTTAGAAAAATGCAATCCGTCACAATGGCACTGGCCTTTATGGGGTATGAGTGCCACATTTATAGCTGACAAGACGGTTTGACTAACTAGCATCATTGCTGATGTGCAAGAGTTCGAGGCTTTAGGCTCATTTTGGATGACTATGGGAAGGAGAGCATTGCAATGCTCTGCAACACTGACACACGTAAATGCCATCATGAGGGCGGCTGTTTGACTTCCCCCGCGACATCATTTCTGGCTCATAGCCTTAGCTTATTTAAACCATGTGCCTCTTGCCATTCCCGCACTTTGCCTTTGTCTTCGATTCATTGCCTTTTGTTCGCATATTTTCCTCTTCTTCCTTCTCAACTGTGGCCACTGATGATGTTTGGAGGATTCACTTGATCCTCATAGCTAAAGATGTCTAGTTATTGCTTTCCCAATTTAGGGTTCTAGCGGATATAGCATTTCTGCTACCTGATGAAGACGACAGAGCCTGTTCATTATTAGACAGCTTCATTACTGCCTTTGAGTTCCACCTACGGGGTGGACTACGTTTCCTAGTGCTGTCGGACCTCTACGTGATTCTTACGACTTTGAGGGTGTTATTGGCAAGGCTCATGCCCAATGCCATTCGGTACCTAGTGTCACTTTACATTTTCTCCCGTTGCCATGGCTGTAGTTTACTGCCACATCAGTGAGAGTGATCTTCACCTTCTCACAGAAGGCTGACTGGATCTCCTTGTTTCCTTGCCCTAGCTTTAACTTTAAAGGAGTGAATCCTTATTTGGTCAAGCATTGGAAGGATCGCTTCTTTTACTTGCTGACTCCTTCCGACTGGGCTATTTCTAACGAGTGGGGGAATGTGCGACTCAATATCACTAGGTCCCTAAAAGAGAGTGAGAAAGCCAGGAGAAACCCTTGGTAGACCTGATCTTGGCCAATGCCGAGACTTTTCGGGAGAGGAGACATTGGTTGACCTCAGATGCCTTTGCTACGGTGGTGTGGGAGACGGCACCGATGGAGATGTCAATCGGCTAAAGGAGACCAAGGACGCTAGTTATTCAAGAGCCTTCGGTTTGGCCATCGATGTGGTGCTACTCCTCCTTTGACGGCCTATCTTCAGAGTTTAGTGCTTCTTCTAGGGAGGACGAGGCTGCGGAGCATTGGGTGCAGCAATTCGGGAGTACATCAAGGGGGGTGAGCTCCACTTTTGCCTCCTCCTTGGGTTAGGCATCTAGCTTCGGGGGAGCTGAGGGCACTGTGTCCATAGTAGCTCTTGTGCTAGTGCTCAGACTTGGCGATATTAGAGCTAAATTCAAGCCAATTTTTGCACCCATGTTGGTGCAATATAGGATCTTGGTTGATGTCGGATTTTTGCAGGGGGAGCTATTGGTGGACTGTGAGGTTCTAAGTCTAAAATATAATTAACATGAGGCAATCAATATAACAATAAATAATACTAGACTTATTAAAAGATTAAATATTAGCATTGGAAGAAAATTGGTGAAAAATCTCGGGATTTTGTTGTTGAAGCGCTGCCAGCAGGTTGTGCCTACTGCACGCTCGAGCGGACCAGTAGCTCCCCCGCCCGCTAAGCACCTGTGTGCGCTCGAGCGTAGGCCGGTAGTGAGGCCGCGCTCACCAGGCGCTCGAGCGCCCCGACGAGTATATAAACACGGCCTGCTTCATATTTCTCCACTTTTCCCACATTTTTCAGAATCCTCTAGAGAGGAGAGAGAGAGGGAACACCGGTTTTAGAGAGAGAAAGGAGGAGATCGAGGTGTAGAGTCCGAATCCGTCTGAGAGCCAATTAGAAAAGTAATAGCACGCATCGAGACAAGTGTTCTCATACTCACTATTTGCTCTCTTTTAATTTTTATTCATTCTCCATCGGATATTATCATTCCGATACGCACTCAAAATGTAAAAAATGTATAACCCACGAATATGCAATTATTTGTTCAATTCATTGTCCAAATCGTTTGATTTGGTATCGTGAAACCCTAACCCACACCCAAATTCGGGATTCACTGTTTTTCCCTTCAAATTATGTTACTTTGACCCCAAAATGTGAATCACCTCGTCTCAAATACGTATATATATCGACCGGGCATCCAATTTCATAAGAACCGACCTGTTCGCGGCGTCCGTGCGCTCTAAAACACCACCGTTACTGTTCAACCGAGGTATAATGGATAATTTGCATGTTTCTCCCTTATTTAATTATTATAAGAATCATATCTAACTGATTATATTGGAATGTAAGCTTGAAATTATGAATGTGTGTATCGATTGCAATGCAACGGGCTCCGGAGGACCCCGACGTGACATTGGCTCATCGATGGTAAGAACTTCCAATCTCTCATGAACCTTGTAAAAATGCTTAAGTTTCAAAGTGAGATAAGAACAAAACGAGTAAACGGAGGGAAGTCCACGATGTGATATGTGAATGATGAAACCTCCCAAATGGCGGGAGATATGGTAAATTGGATATGGTGGACTTTCCCTCAAATGGAAATGGAATAATGAAACTAGGACCATGGACTTATGTTCATTGGGCAGTATTCCCTAGCTTGCCACGCCCATCCAGTTGGAAACCCAAAGAATACTTTGGCCATGTATTCTAGTCGCTTGTGTGAGCGGGTGATGTCCGTGGCACGCCTTAGGATACTATTGTGGAAGAACGAGGAACTGCCCTAGTACCTCGGGGAAATGGGGCGTTTATCGGGCCCATCTACAGGCATGATATGTGGATGACCCCCTGGCTGGTTCTAAGAATAAGCCCTCACGGCCTTAGGTCATGTGGAGTATCATGATCATTTCCTCGTTCTCTCGCATCATTGCTAGTATGACCTACTGGCCCTGGTCCGTAAAGATTAATGGGAATAATAAAAGTATGTAAAAGCGTATCGAATGTTAATATGTTAACCCTGCAATTCCAAAGGCTTCCTTCCTCTCATGCTTCCTTTTATTTCAAAAAATGTGATCTTCCCCATGCCATTATTGTCTCTACTGTTTATCCATATTTGGTTAGTGACATATGTCTATACTTGCTGGGCGATATGCTCATCCTTGCTCTCTCTCTTTTTAGATGACAATACTTTGATGCCCAATGAGACCGAGTAAGCCATAGAGACGAGCTAGGTGACCTGATTTTGTACGAAGCTCGAGGATTTAGTTTGGTTATGTACGACACAGGAATTTTGTATTTTATTTTCAGAACTTAATGTATATGTATCATGTTATGTCGGTATATATGGATGGATGGGGGATTTTGGTTCCTTGTATATTATGGTTGTCATGCTTCTGCAGGTTGTGTTTGTAGTCATTATGGTCCTTTTAGTTGGCATCTTTTCTTAAGTCGACGTCGTACCTGAGTTATGACATCGGTGCCACTACAGGAGTTTTGGTGGCTATAAGATCCTGTGTACGGTGATAAGTGTATATGTGGATATTGTGCAGAGTTATGTATAGGTGTTTGTATTTTGGCAAACGTCTGATTTACAAACGGAAACTCTGCCCAAATTTTCTATGGAAATTCATAATTCTAGTTATGGACATTAGTTTTATGTTATTATTGATGGAGGGTTATTTGAGAAAAATAACCTGGTACGTCACAGTTGGTATTAGAGAGGGATATGCCATAGGATTGATTTGAATCTTATGCGGAAGCTTAGGATAGAGAACTTTAGTCACTAAGTTTGTGTAGTTTAGCCGGAAATATAAGGGGAGGGTGGTAGTTTTGTAAATTGCATAGATAATAATACATGATGATTTTCAATTAATCAGTAACGATTTCAATTTCAAAAATATTCGAAAGATGCCACCCAGACATAGAAGTTCTCAAGGTGACGGTTAGCCTCAAGATCGAGAGGCTAAGTATAGGAACCTGTTGGGTCATATGGCAGATGTTATTGAGGCTTTGGGGCAGCGAAATCTTGCCTCTGTTCCCGCTCCAGTTCCAGTCCAAGCCTCTGCAAATCCGGGACCATCTGCGTATGATCGCTTCATTTAGGAACCGGTTTCGGAGTTTCTGGGGGAGCCAGACCACGTCAAAACGGACACATGGCTAGAAAGAATAAAGGTGTTTGCTATGATCCGATTCTCGGAGGAAGATCCGGGTTTTATTTGCATCTTACCAGCTCGAGGGTGAGGCCCATCATTGGTGGCAAATGAAAAAGAGAGCCTTGGGGGTGCCAGAGGGGGAGATTTCCTGGCAGATGTTTGAGGACGCATTCTTGGAAAAATATTTTTCCTCCAGCCTCCATATCCAGAAGGAAGAAGAATTTATTTGGCTAAGGCAAGGCAGTCAGACCGTGGCTCAGTATGATGCAAGATTTAATGAATTGTCACGGTTCGCTTCTTACATGGTGGATGAGGAAGAGAAGAAAGCCAGGAAGTTTTTGTTGGGCTTGCGGGATGACATCTACAAGCAACTGGCGCCTTTCAAATTGATGACTTATGCTGATGTGTTGGATCGAGCTCTAATTTGTGAACAGGAGCTTGCAAAAGAGGACTTTTTCAAGAGAAGGTCGTTGGGTAAAATTGGGATTAGTTCCAGCTCGTGAGCTAGTTCAGAGAGACTATCTAAGAAGTCCAAGCAGCCGATTTTTGAACAAAAGAGTGGACAGATCTCGTTGTCCTCTCAAGCATTGGTGGGTTCATGTAAGCACTGTGGGAAAATGCATGGGAGTAGACCCTGTCTTAAATTGATCGGTGGATGTTTCAACTGTGGCCAAGTAGGGCATAAAGCTAAGGAGTGCCCTCAACTGCCAATGATTCGTGCCTCGAAGCCTACTATTCATGGAAAAGCCTTCGCTGTATCAGCAAATGAGGTCAAGGCATCAGATGACATGGTAGAAGGTATTCTCTGTATTTGTGGCATTTCTTGCTCAGTATTATTCGATTCTGGGTCCACTCATTCTTTTGACTCTCCTCAAATTGCTCATTAAATTACAATCTTGCCCGTAATCCTTGATTATTCTTTGGCGGTATCCACACCTACGGTGTCTTCCATTGTTATTGATGTTTCTTATCCGGGGTGCATGGTTGAGGTACATGGATTGCCCCTAAATGTTGACTTGATTCTTCTTGATATGCATGGTTTCGATGATATCTTGGGTATGGACTAGTTGTCTCGGAACCATGCAACCATTGACTGTTTTCATAAGAAGGTCGACTTTGACATTCCCAGATGTAAGCCTTTCCATATTCAAGGAGTCCGACGGGTAAAATCATCCAGCTTTATCTTGGCACTGCAAACCCGTCATATGTTGAAAAGTGGATGTGAAGCCTACCTGGCTTATGTTAGTGTGAAGGAAAGCCGTGAGATGTCAGTTAAAGAAATTCCAGTGGTATGTGAGTTTAAGGACGTGTTTTCCGACAAATTGACTACTCTACCTCCTCACAGAGAAATTGAGTTTGGGATTGATCTTGTGTCCGGATCGGCACCCATTTCAAAGGCCCCATACCGTATGGCTCCTGTCGAGCTAAAAGAGTTAAAGCAGCAACTACAGGACCTTTTGGACATGGGTTTCATTAGGCCCAGTGTTTCTCTATGGGGTGCTCCAGTCCTGTTCGTGAGAAAGAAGGATGGGACTTTGAGGTTATGTATTGATATTGTGAGCTAAACAAAATTACGATCAAGAATAAATACCCGTTGCCACGGATTGATGATCTTTTCGATCAGCTGTAGGGAGCCCGTGTGTTTTCTAAAATTGATCTCCAATCAGGGCATCATCAGCTTCGTATCAAGCAGATAGATATGGCAAAGACGTCCTTTCGAACAAGGTATGGATACTATGAATTTCTTGTGATGCCGTTCGGGCTGTCCAATGCCCCAGCCGCGTTTATGGACCTGATGAATCGGGTTTTTTAATCATACTTAGACAAGTTCGTGGTGGTCTTCATCGATGACATTCTAATTTACTCTGAGGGTCACACAGAACATGTGGGACATTTGAGAATTGTGCTTTAGACCCTTCAAGAGCACCAATTGTTTGCAAAGTTAAAAAAGTGTGAGTTTTGGATGGATAAGGTGGTATTCTTGGGTCATGTAATTTCTAATGGAGGTATCTCAGTAGACCCATAGAAAATCGAAGCAGTGGTTAATTGGAGTCGACCCACGACTGTGTTAGAAGTTCATAGCTTTTTGGGAATGGCCGGCTACTATCGTTGTTTCGTGGAAAATTTCTCTTAGATAGCTTTACCTCTTACCCGTTTGACAAGGAAGGAAGTGAGCTTCGTCTGGACTGAGGAGTGCGACCGAAGCTTTCAGAAATTGAAGGATTGCTTAACGTCGGCCCCACTTTTGACCATTCCTGATAGTTCGGGAGGTTTCGAGGTGTATTGTGACGCCTCTAAGTTTACCTCGGTTGTATCCTGATGCAAAGGGGGAAGGTGGTAGCTTATGGATCCCGGCAATTAAAAATCCATGAGAAGAACTACCCAACTCACGATTTGGAGTTAGCTGCTATGGTGTTTGCGCTGAAAATCTGGAGGCACTACTTATATGGTGAAAAGTTTCTGGTGCATCCGACCACCAAAGCCTCAAGTACTTGTTTTCGCAAAAGGAGCTGAACATGAGGCAACGGAGGTGGATCGAGTTTCTTAAAGATTATGATTGTGATATCCACTACCAACCAGGGAAGGCAAATGTGGTCGCAGATGCTTTGAGTCATCGGACTAGTTTTATAGCGAGATTACAAGTTAAGCAAATGGAGATGCTAGACTACTTAAAGTTCTGCAATATTCAACGTTATGTGAAAGGAAATCGAATGATGTTATCCTTCTTATAGGTGCAACCTGAGATCCTTCAGAGGATCAAAGAAGGACAAAGGAAGGATCCGTTTTTGATGGATATTGCTGGTAATCTCAATAGAGACTCCCGTGCTGATTTTAATGAACGTGCTGATAAAATTTTGAGATTTTGGGAGAGGTTATGTGTGCCAGATGACAAAGAACTGAAGGAGGAAACAATGAAGGAGGTGCACCGGAGTAGATATACAATCCACCTCGACGTAAATAAGATGTACCAGGATTTAAGAAAAATATTCTGGTGGAGAAACATGCGAAGGGAGATTGTTGCCTTCGTTCGCCGATGTCTTGTTTGTCAGCAGCTGAAGGCTGAGAGGAAGAAACCTTCCGGATTTTTGCAGCCTTTGCCCATTCCCTGTTGGAAGTGGGAGGATATTTCAATGGATTTTGTGTCCAGATTGCCAAGAACTCCGAGGAACCATGATGCGATTTGGGTCATCGTGGATCGACTGACAAAGTCTGCTCATTTCATTGCCATCCAGACCACGTACTCCCGTGATTGCCTTGCACGGCTCTACATTAGTGAAATTGTTAGACTTCATGGCGTGCCGGCATCGATTGTGTTAGATCGTGACCGATGATTCGTCGCTAAATTTTGGGAAAGCTTACATCGTGAATTAGGGACGGATCTAAAGTTTAGTACTGCCTATCATCCTCAGACTGATGGTCAATTTGAGCGGACGATTCAAATATTAGAGGATACGCTTCAAGCTTCGGTGTCGGAGTTCAAAGGAAATTGGGATGATCACTTAGCGCTAGCTGAGTTCGCCTACAACAACAGTTTCCAGGCAAGTATCGGTATGGCTCCCTTCGTGGCACTTTATAGTAGGAAGTGCCGATCACCCATTCATTGGGAAGAGACGGGAGATAGGCGCTTGCTGGGCCCTGATGTAGTCTGTGACACTTCAGAAAAGATCGCGGTGGTTTTTGAGAAGTTGAAGATTGCCCAGTCGCGGAAAAAGTTATGCTAATCGAAGGAGTGTCGAGCTTAAATTCGAAGTTGGCGATTTTGTTTTCCTTAAGGTGTCACCGTAGAAAGGAGTCTCCAGATTTGGTATTAGGGGAAAATTGAAGCCGCAGTTTATCGGACCATTCGAGATCCTTGAACGAGTTGGCGAAGTGGCATACCGTTTGGCATTGCCGCCAAGTTTGGCTGAGGTGCACAATGTTTTTCACTTCTCGATGCTGAGGAAGTACATTTATGATTCGGCACACGTGATTGATTATAGTCCCTTGACTATCAGCGAGGATTTATCATATATAGAAGAACCGGTGGAGATTTTAGATCGTAAGGAGCAGACTTTGCGCTCAAAGGTGATCCCTCTTGTGAAGGTATTATGGAGAAATCATTCCCACGAAGAAGCAACGTGGGAAAGAGAGGACGAAAATCGGGAAAAGTATCCCCATATTTTTCGCGATACGTAAAGTGGTCTCGACTCTTAGTATTTGTTGAATTTCGGGGACAAAATTTCTATAAGTGGGGGAGAGTTGTGAGGTTCCAAGTCTAAAATATAATTAACATGAGGCAATCGATATAACAATAAATAATACTAGACTTATTGGACGATTAAATATTAGCATTGGAAGAAAATTGGTGAAAAATCTTGGGATTTTGTTGTTGAAGCGCTGCCAGCAGGTCGCGCCTGCTGCGCGCTTGAGCGAAAGTAGCTCCCCCGCCCGCTAAGCACTGTGTGCGCTAGAGCGCAGGCCGGTAGTGAGGCCGCGCTCGCCGCTGCTCGCTAGGCGCTCGAGCGGCCCGACGAGTATATAAACGCGGCCTGCTTCGTATTTCTCCACTTTTCCCACATTTTCCAGAATCCTCTAGAGAGGAGAGAGAGAGGGAATGCCAGCTTTAGAGAGAGAAAGGAGGAGATCGAGGTGTAGAGTCCGAATCCGTTCGAGAGCCAGTTATAAAAGTGATAGCACGCATCGAGGCAAGTGTTCTCATACTCACTATTTGCTCTCTTTCAATTTTTATTCATTGTGAGATCCCAAAATCCAATGGCCCAAAGTGTTGACCGAAATACGAAATCTAAACCGGCCACCTTAAGCCTCAATCAAGTTCGGCCTTTCCTTGGTAAAAAATAAGTCTGGCTCCACCCTTGTTAAATTAAGTCCGGCCATGTGAAATGACTGGCCAGTTTTGGAAGTGCAAGAGGCCGAAGTAAAATTTGATCGGATTTGAAGAGTTGATCGGATTTGAAGATGTTGACCGGAATTGAAGAGTTGACCGGATTCGAAGATATTGACCAGATTGGAAGAGTGGACCAGATTCGAAGATATTGACCAGATTGAAAGAGTTGACCGGATTTGAAGATGATGACCGGAATTGAAGAGTTGATCGGATTTGAAGATGTTGACCGGAATTGAAGAAGATGTTGACCGGAATTGAAGAGTTGACCAGATTTCTGAAAGGTTTACAAAAATTTAAGCCGGCACTGCATGTATTTGAACTCGGCTTAAGTAGAAATATTGACCAAAAAGTTGACCGGATAAACCAATGGTAACTAAAGACAAAAGTAAACTTTACTATTTAGTTAGAATCCAACTAGCCGGCGACCAAATGGAGTAGGTAAACTAATTTAGTTACTCCCACCTACCGTCTGCAAACAAGTACGGGAGTAAGTGACTTACCTCACTTACCCCACCAAACCCCTCCTCTATAAAAACCCAGCGTCGGTTGGTTGAAGTAGTCAGCCAATACAAGCAGCAAGGAGGGCGTGAAGGAGAAACTTCAAAACGGTGATACTGGGCAACTCTCAGGCAAGTGTACCTCGGACGCTGTTTTTAAGTTCATGCTTCACTGCGGTGTACTCTGTTTTAAAGTTCCTACTTTCTGCATTAAATATCGACCTTCTGCATTGTAAAATGAACTTGGCTACATGAAAATTGAACTCGGATTCCTATATATGTAAAATGAACTCAGTTTCCAACGTATTAAAAGTACTCCGTCATTTGAGAAAAAAAAGAGAGAACTCTGTCCTTTAATTGGAAAAAAAGCACTCCGGCCTTTGTCGAAAAGAAATCCGACTTTTGTCGATAAAGAACTTCGTCCTTTTGTTGGAAAAAGAACTCCGACCTTAAAATGAACTCCGGTCTTAATGTGAAATGAACTCTGGCTTTTGAGAAAAAGAACTCCGGCCTTTGAGAAAATGAGCTCCGTCATCTGAGAAAAAAAGCAGTCCGGATTTATGAAACTTCGGCTTTTAAAAGTACTCCGGCCTTTGAGTAAAAAGCACTCCGTCCTGTTCGTAAAGAAGCATTCCGTCCTGTTAGTGAAAAGCACTCCGGCTTTTGAGCACTCCGACATTTTGAGAAAAAGAACTTCGACTTTTTGTACTGAAAATGAATTCCTGCTTTGTACGGAAAATGAAACCGGCTCCCTTAACGAGAAAGGAGCTCCAGCCCTTCCTTGATAAAAATCTAAACCGGCCCCAAGTGTAATTTATTTCCGAAAATATGTACCGACCTGTATCGAGGAAATTTCCATGTATACTGAAAGATAGCTGAAGATATATTATGCAAGTCTGATTTCAAAAAGGGACTTTTGATAAAAAGATGAATGATAGCCGTCCTCGGGGCTCGGTACAAGGAGGTAATGATAGCCGTCTTTGGGGCTTGGTACAAGGAGGGAATGATAGCCGTCCTCGGGGCTTGGTACAAGGAGGGAATGATAGCCGTCCTCGGGGCTTTGTACAAGGAGGAAAATAATATGAAGTATTGTTTACCGTTTTACCGATATGCTATATTACAGTAAAATGTTGATAATGAATCGTACAGTGAAAAGATGATAGGGTATTATTTTCAGTTTTACCATGTATTGTCAAAGTTTACAGTTTATTATTTTACAGTCTATAGTGTACTGATTTATGAAGCATGAGGTTTGATATCGTTATAGTGCGCTTTTACTGTTCTTCCAGATGATGTATTGATTGAACGTTCTGGTTCTGCATGGTTATATGATCGTTTTGGCATAACCGTTTTACAGTTCATGTGCATGTATCCTGCTGAGCCTCGGCTCACTGTTTTATATTTTTTCCCCTACAGATGAAGCTTTAGAGCCTGTGCCTGATGAGTTGGAGTGATTAGAGCTTGTCTGAAGGATTATTAAAGACCTCGGAAGCTTATTTTGGGAGAAATATTATTGTAATGACTTGATGGACTTCTATGGTTAAACATTTTTGGCTATGTACTCAGAAATGAATATCTTGGAATGAATATGAATGCTTCCGTAAATGTTAGAATAACTTCCGTTGTACTTATTATGGCTAAAGGTGTATGGGTCCTAGATGGCATCTGTGATCCTGTGTTGTACCTAACTGGTTTAGTTTGGGTTTTCAATTGTGTTATGAATGACGAAATTAAAAAAAAAAAAAATCCGTTCCATCACAATTGATATCAGAGAGTTGAGATGACTTAGGAATTGATTGATCGAAAAGCAGAAGCTTAGGATAGGTTAAGTTGAATCCAAGGAAGATGGTGCGTAGAAACTCCTTAATATTGGAATTTGATTTGTATCAATTGGGTTCTTAAATTGATCAAAGGCCTAGGTTAATTAATCTAGGTTTAAGGTCAATCAACGGTGGATTGAAGCTAGTAATTTGTTAAGAATTGTTGCCTGATCAACCTAATAAGTGTAATGATTAGGGTAGAGCCATTGGCTCGAGGTTAGTATGACTAGAGTAAATTTTATGACTGTTTTGGAAAAATGCTTAAGTGTTTGGACTTTTAGGTAGCCTTGGGTAATAATGAGGTTGACGATGTGGATTTTTAGACTTAAGATGGCATTGTGATGGCCCCATGTCTAGTAGAAGGTATGGCATGTTTCCCCATAATAGATAGGAAGTGAAGTTGACCTCGATTAGTTGACACAAAGTAGATCATGGGTCTTGAGGATTAAGAGGTATTGTCTTATGTGCTTATACAAGCTTTAAGGATAAATACTTTGTTTTGATGAGACTTTCGGAATATGTTTCAATAATGGTTGGATTGACAAAGGACAATGTCTGGCAATAGAGTTGTGGGGTCTAAGGCATAAGTTTAAAGAGATTGATGACATCTTACTATAGAACATTCAATGAGAATCTGGGTTAAGCCTAATTAGTATATGCGGCCACGTCTTGAAGTTATTTTGTGGTCATTGAGGGGCGTCGGCTGTGTGACTATTCGAGGATGATTATTGAAGGAAGATTAGATTGTGTCAAATCTACGGAGATCGTTGAGAGTTCCATGCAGAACCGTGGAAGCATAGACTCTGGTATTATTATAAAATATCCCAGGACCTCAAGGTAGATAAAATGGACTGATAATTCATGAATTTCAAAAAAAAAAAAAAGAATGAGGAATTAAGTTTTGTGGAGGAAATGCCCTGTTAGGCTTATAACACTTTGGTAGCGTGACCTTGGGATCTTAAGATTTTAGGTAATGATCAAAAGCGATGTTGACTCTTTGGGTGATCGTTATGATTGTGACTCAGAATGTGGCAGTAGTCTGAGGATTTTAGGGTTGTCTTCATAATATGACTATCCTAGAACTGTTTAAATCAGGGTAGCCCAACATGAACCCATGGCTCAGGAATTTAAGAGTAAGGTTAAGGTCCCCGTGATCGAATTCTTTTGAAGCATGGAATGAACTAAAGTGGAAGTTCAATGAATCCATTTGAAGTATCAAATTAAATTGGAGAAATGGCCAGCATTTTGGTAGGTCCCTTTTGAAATTTTGAGAATGAACTTTCCTAGATTGTTGAGGATTAATACTCTTGGGTCAATTAGGAGAGGAATCCCTTATCAGAATTACTTGAAATCAGTAATGAAATGTCTCCACTTAAAAGACGAACAAATGATACCCCCAGGTTGATTTCAAATAATGTGTCAATTCACATGCCAACGAGGCCTTAAAATTGTTAAGTGTAGAAGTAATGAATTGGACAATGGAATCTGAAGCCACATTGAACCAGTGGTGACCATATAATTTACAGTTTTGATCTTGCCACAGGTTAAGGGTTTATGAAAAGTTGTTTCCTTCGGTATATGGACTTTGAGATTTTGAGGCTGTTAAGTGTTAGGATCTCGTGGTCTTGAGCAATGGTCTAAGACTGAACCGAATCCACAGAGACGGTCGTAGTTAGGACTTCTTCTCCTGTTATGAATTGAGGATCTGTGAGAGATATTTATGGGGTATGGATATTTTAGAATCAATCTAAATCAAGGCTAACACAAGGCTTGGATGTTTAGAAGGGAATCTGACATGAAATGAAGAAAATGTAAAGTATCCTGCTTTCAAAATCTAATTGTATCTTGAATTTCATGTTGGGATTTTGGCCAAAAGAACCAAAATGCTAGGCTGTGATAGTGGCGGTAAGATGAAATTGAACAAACCAAAGCTAACTGATTGATCAGAGTGCGCAGCGGAGGAGTGATGAACCTGAGCATATAAAAAGGTTTAAGTTAATAACCAAAGAAAATGCTCAACATTGAGGTTTCAAGAAAAATAGAATGAGGTATTTCCTTAATTTCGAGGACGAAATTCCTTTAAGTGGGAGAGAATTGTGAGATCCCAAAATCCAATGGCTCAAAGTGTTGACCGAAATACGAAATCTAAACCGGCTGCCTTAAGCCTCAATCAAGTTCGGCCTTTCCTTTGTACAAAATAAGTCCGGCTCCACCCTTGTTAAATCAAGTCCGGCCATGTGAAATGACTTGCCAGTTTTGGAAGTGCAAGAGGCCAAAGTAAAATTTGATCGGATTTGAAGATGTTGACCGGATTTGAAGATGTTGACCGGAATTGAAGAGTTGACTGGATTTGAAGATATTGACCGGATTGGAAGAGTTGACCGGATTCGAAGATATTGACCTGTTTGGAAGAGTTAACCGGATTTGAAGATGATGATCGGAATTCAAGAGTTGATCGGATTTGAAGATGTTGACCGGAATTGAAGAAGATGTTGACCGAAATTGAAGAGTTGACCGGATTTCTTGAATGGTTTACAAAAATTGAAGCCGGCACTACATGTATTTGAACTTGGCTTAAGTAGAAATATTGACCAAAAAGTTGACCGGATAAACAATGGTAACTAAAGACAAAAGTAAACTTTACTATTTAGTTAGAATCCAACTAGCCGGCGACCAAATGGAGTAGGTAAACTAATTTAATTACTCCCACCAACCGTCTGCAAACAAGTACGGGAGTAAGTGACTTACCTCACTTACCCCACCAAACCCCTCCTCTATAAAAACCCAGCGTCGGTTGGTTGAAGTAGTCAGCCAATACAAGCAGCAAGGAGGGTGTGAAGGAGAAACTTCAAAACAGTGATACTGGGCAACTCTCAGGCAAGTGTACCACGGACGCTGTTTTTAAGTTCATGCTTTACTGCGGTGTACTCTGTTTTAAAGTTCCTGCTTTCTGCATTAAATATCGACCTTCTGCATTGTAAAATGAACTTGGCTACATGAAAATTGAACTCAAATTACTATATATGTAAAATGAACTCAGTTTCCAACATATTAAAAGTACTCCGTCCTTTGAGAAAAAAAAAGAGAGAACTCTGTCCTTTTATTGGAAAAAAAGCACTCCGGCCTCCGTCGAAAAGAACTCCGGCTTTTGTCGATAAAGAACTCCGTCCTTTTGTTGGAAAAAGAACTCCGACCTTAAAATGAACTCCAGTCTTAATGTGAAATGAACTCTGGCTTTTGAGAAAAAGAACTCCGGCCTTTGAGAAAATGAGCTCCGTCATCTGAGAAAAAAAGCAGTCCGGATTTATGAAACTTCGACTTTTAAAAGTACTCCGTCCTTTGAGTAAAAAGCACTCCGTCCTGTTAGTAAAGAAGCATTCCGTCCTGTTAGTGAAAAGCACTCCGGCTTTTGAGCACTCCGACATTTTGAGAAAAAGAACTTCGACTTTTTGTACTGAAAATGAATTCCTGCTTTGTACGGAAAATGAAACCGGCTCCCTTAACGAGAAAGGAGCTCCGGCCCTTCCTTGATAAAAATCTAAACCGACCCCAAGTGTAATTTGTTTCCGAAAATATGTACCGACCTGTATCGAGGAAATTTCCATGTATACTGAAAGATAGCTGAAGATATATTATGCAAGTCTGATTTCAAAATGGGGCTTTTGATAAAAAGATGAATGATAGCCGTCCTCGGGGCTCGGTACAAGGAGGTAATGATAGCCATCTTTGGGGCTTGGTACAAGGAGGGAATGATAGCCGTCCTCGGGGCTTGGTACAAGGAGGGAATGATAGCCGTCCTCGGGGCTTTGTACAAGGAGGAAAATAATATAAAGTACCGTTTACCGTTTTACCGATATTCTATATTACAGTAAAATGATGATAATGAATCGTACAGTGAAAAGATGATAGGGTATTATTTTCAGTTTTACCATGTATTGTCAAAGTTTACAGCTTATTGTTTCACAATCTATAGCATACTGATTTATGAAGCATGAGGTTTGATATCGTTATAGTGCGCTTTTACTGTTCTTCTAGATGATATATTGATTGAACGTTCTGATTCTGCATGGTTATATGATCGTTTTGGTATAACCGTTTTACAGTTCATGTGCATGTACCCTGCTGAGCCTCGGCTCACTGTTTTATGTTTTTCCCCCTATAGATGAAGTTTTAGAGTCTATGCCTGACGAGTTGGAGTGATTAGAGCTTGTCTGAAGGATGATTAAAGACCTCGGAAGCTTATTTTGGGAGAAATATTATTGTAATGACTTGATGGACTTCTATGGTTAAACATTTTTGGCTTTGTACTCGGAAATGAATATCTTGGAATGAATATGAATGCTTCCGCAAGTGTTAGAATAACTTCCACTATACTTATTATGGCTAAAGGTATATGGGTCCTAGATGGCATCTGTGACCTGTGTTGCACATAACTGGTTTAGTTTGGATTTTCAATTGTGTTATGAATGACAGAATTAAAAAAAAAAATCCATTCCGTCACATTCATTCTCCATCGGGTATTATCATTCTGATACCCACTCAAAAATGTAAAAAATATATAACGCATGAATATGCAATTATTTGTTCAATTCATTGTCCGAATTGTTCGATTTGGTATCGCAAAACCCTAACCCACACCCAAATTCGGGATTCACCGTTTTCCCCTTCAAATTATGTTATTTTGACCCCAAAATGTGAATCACCTCATCTCAAATATGTATATATATCGATCGGGCATCCGATTTCATAAGAATCGGCCCGTTCGCGGCGTCCGAGCGCTCTAAAACACCACTGTTATTGTTCATCCGAGGTATAATGGATAATTTGCATGTTTGTCCCTTATTTAATTATTATAAGAAGCATATCTAACTAATTATATTGGAATGTAAGCTTGAAATTATGAATGTGTGTATCGATTGCAATGTAACAGGCTCCGGAGGACCCTGACGTGACATTGGCTCATCGATGGTAAGAACTTCCAATCTCTCATGAACCTTGTAAAAATGCTTAAGTTTCAAAGTGAGATAAGAACAAAACGAGTAAACGGAGGGAAGTCCACGATGTGATATATGAATGATGAAACCTCCCAAATGGCGGGAGATATGGTGAATTGGATATGGTGGACTTTCCCTCAAATAGAAATGGAATAATGAAACTAGGACCATGGACTTATGTTCATTTGGTAGTATTCCCTAGCTTGCCACGTCTATCTCGATGGAAACCCAAAGAATACTTTGGCCGCGTATTCTAGTCGCTTGTGTGAGCGGGTGATGTTCATGGCACGCCTTATGATACTATTGTGGAAGAACGAGGAACTGTCCTAGTACCCCGGGAAAATGGGGCGTTTATCGGGCTCGTCTATAGGCATGATATGTAGATGACCCCCCGGATGGGTCTAAGAATAAGCCCTCACGACCTTAGATCATGTGGAGCATCATGATCCTTTCCTCGTTCTCTAGCATCGTTGCTAGTATGACCTACTAGCCCTGGTCCGCAAAGATTAATGGAAATAATAAAAGTATGTAAAAGCGTATCGAATGTTAATATGTTAACCATGCGATTCCAAAGGCTTCCTTCCTCTCATGCTTCCTTTTATTTCAAAAAATGTGATCTTCCCCATCCCATTGTTGTCTCTACTGTTTATCCACATTTGGTTAGTGAGGTATGTCTACACTTGTTGGGCGATATGCTCACCCTTGCTCTCTCTCTTTTTAGATGACAATGCTTTGATGCCCAACAAGACCGAGTAAGCCACAGAGATGAGCTAGGTGACCTAATTTTGTACGGAGCTCGAGGATTTAGTTTGGTTATGTACGACACAGAAATTTTGTATTTTATTTTCAGAACTTAATATATATATATATCATGTTATGTCGGTATATATGGATGGATGGGGGATTTTGGTTCCTTGTATATTATGGTTGTCATGCTTCCTCAGGTTGTGTTTGTTGTCATTATGGTCCTTTTAGTTGGCATCTTTTCTTAAGCCGACGTCATACCTGAGTTATGACGTCGATGCCACTATAGGAGTTTTGGTGGCTATAAGATCCTGTGTACGGTAATAAGTGTACATGTGGATATTGTGCAGAGTTATGTACAGGTGTTTGTATTTTGGCAAACGTCCGATTTACAAATGGAACTCTGCCCAAATTTTCTGTAGAAATTCATAATTCTAGTTATGGACATTAGTTTGATGTTATTATTGATGGAGGGTTATTTAAGAAAAATTACCCGGTACGTCACATGGACACCCTAGCTGAGTCTGCAGTGGATGTTGTAGTTGGGCCAACATTAAAGGCCGCAGCCTGGCCAAAGCTGGAAGTCAACGTTGGAGGACTTAAGCCTTCCATCCACATGGTGGAGGCATCTGGTGATATTCCCATGGTGGAGGATGTCTTTTCGGCTGATGGGGCTATCAAGGTCGCGGTGGTCATTGAGAATGCTTAGATTGCAAAGGAGTTTGCCTCTGAGGTAGTTGTTGCTGCTGACGCGCCTCCCCCTGAGACAGTCGGGGTAGTTGAGGAGCCTCCCTTGGGGGAGATGGTCACCATCTATGTGCGTCACTTTAAGGCAGGTGAGGTCGTCGAGGTGTGCCCTTTAGGCCCTTCGAAGTAGGGGGCTTAAGAGGGGATGGCTGCGGTGGACATTTTGGAGGAGACTGTGGCACTAGTCCTCGAGCTCCCAGAGTTCAATGGTGTCAAATCTGCTGGGGCTGATGAGGATGTGGAGTTATCCGATGTTGGCCTGAGAGGTCCTTTTTCCGAGGAGTTTTCTTTTGCAGAGGGTACTCGTTTAGCATCCCCTTGCTTTTCTTCTGCCTTTGTTTCTACCCTTTTAACACGCTTTTTGCCGGAAGGTTCAAGATAGGGTTCTCCAACTTTTGGTTGCCATTGGCTTTTTGGCCCGAGAGCATGTTAGTGCGGTGGAACATGGAGCTGTGGTCGAGCAGGGTGAGGCCTTGGAGGGCAAGCTGTGTGCGGCCGGGGAGAAAATTACTTCCCTTGGCGGCTTGCTCCGCGAGTCCTAGGAGTGGTATTGTCTTCTTCGTGGGCACTACCTCTAATTTGAGGGTCAGTTGAGGGCCTCCATTCCAGAAGAGCTTGAGAAAGTGCTGGAGAGCAAGTATTGGGATGGCATTCATCTCTGTCGGCGAGTGGTGTAGCTGGTGGCTCCAGACTTTCTTATCTCCTTGCTTCACCCGGTGAACGCTAGCGTAGCCCAGAAGTCTAACTTGCTCATCCCTCCCGAGGAGACGAGCAAGCCCTCGCGTTCTTAGCTGGGTGGTGACCAACCACCGAGTCAGCCTTCTGTGACTACTAGGGCTGCTTTTCATTCATTCATTTTTTTTTTTTTGAGGATGGCCTACTTATATATTCAAAACTTATTGCAATGAAGTCAGTCAGATCATTACAACTTGTTTCCATGCAGAATTGCTTTCTCCTTGCCTGCCCAACTAAGCATTGTAACTATCATTATCGAGTCTATTTGGGGTGCTTCTTCCTGGTGGTGCTCGTTCCTTTAGAGAAGAGAATGCTGTGGCACCTTGATCTTGTGGGGTGCTCTATCCTATAAATAGGACGTTGCCACACACTCGAGGATGAGCCTCGCTAGGGCTAGTTGGGTTTCATGGCCGCAACAGTCGGGCCCTGGCAGAGTAGTAGGCCATCGCCCATGTATTGCCATTTTGATGCTCGATCTTGTCTAAAGATATCATTACCCATGTGCGTCTGGTCTTAGTTCATTGACTATTGCTAATTGAGGGTGCTCTCTCCATCCAAGGGAGGTCATTGCACACCCGTTGTTGAAGCCCCCTAAGGTTTTAGAGGCCGTTTTATTGGGAGCTCCAAGATCCTAGGCCTGGTTTTTGGTTGCCGTTGGGTTGCTTGGTATGGGACCAAGGCTTGAAATTTTACCACTTAGTGGGCCGCTTGGCTCAAGATTGAGATTCTTTGACTGTCAGTGGGTTGCAAAGCAAGCTAGGATGAATCTTGCCTGACCCAAGGGAAATCTAGGTCATTTCATTTGGTGAAATGACCAACATGCATTCATTCACATGGACAAGTACACATGAAAAAATAGCAATTTTATTAATTAAAAATGTGATACATTTACAAGCACTCAGAATGAGACACGTGGTGCTTACTTGGGCTTGGCTGGAGCTTATTGGTAGTACTTTTTGAAGTGGGTGGCATTTCATGCCTTTGGGATGAAGTTGCTGTTTTGGGCATGTAGCTTGTATGCACCTTTCGGAGGATTGCCAAGATAAGAAATGGTTCCTCCTAGTTCGGAGAGAGCTTGTTTTTATTGGTAGTTTTGTTGGTCACCTCCACACTTCGTAGGATGAAATCCCCCTCCTCGAATTGGCGGGCTCTTACCCTCTTATTATAGTACCATGCGATCCGTTGCTGATACACTATTATCTGAAGGCGGGTTGTCTCTCCGGCCTCCTTAAGCAAGTTGAGGTGCTTCCGGAGCCTTTGTGGGTTGCTAAGAGGGTTGAAACTCTCGACGTGAAGACTGGGTAGACCAACTTCCACTGGGATGACTGCCTCCAATCCATAGCATAGGTTGGAGGGCATTTCAAGGGTCGGTTCTCTCGGGTTGGTCATATATGACCAGAGGATGGAAGGCAATTCATCGACCCAAGAACCCCTAGCATCTTCCACCTTAGTCTTCAACCGATGCAGTAGCGTTCAGTTCGTCACCTCCACCTATCTGTTGGCTTGCCCATGTCTTGAGCATGTATATATGTTGATTTTATATTCGATTTCTAAGTTTTGTGAGGTATTGTGTTTCTAACGAAACCCTAACCCCACGCCCCATATTTTCTCCCATTTATTTTGGGATTTATGTATAACATGGACTTGATATTTGGAACCCTAACTTATAAACGTGATTATTTGGTATTTGTTCACAAGTATTTGGTACATGTTATTTTGTATGCTCCGGAAATATTATTGGATGCTTTTGTGAAGGGATTTGTTATCCGAAAGCTACAAAGTTTTATTTGGCTAATGTGGTAAGGATTTTCTAATGTTTCCCAAGCATTAGGTTAATTTGTGCATCCGTTTGAAATTATTTGAAGACTTAAGCTCCCAAGTGAATGACAATATATATTTGTATTCGAGAAATATGAGAATTATGTAAAGTATATGAAGGAAACTTCACAATTTATTATGTTTGATGATTTGTTCTCTAAAGAGTAAAAACTTTGTATAAGAATATGGTGGACTTTCCCTTAAGAATCAGTAATCATAAATTGAATCATGGGTAGAATAATTCCGTTCATAAGCCTTCAATTGCCTTAATTCATAAACAACCACCCAACTATGCTACATCAACACACAACCCAATCCTTTCTTAGCAGCGTTGCAATACACCACAAAGTCTCAACCAAACCTGAAATACTCGATTCATGAGATCCATAAAAGATGTCAGCACATTCGTCACTGAAAATTCATAGTGGTCGTACCTTATTTAGAATGCCGTCTTGAATACATTCTTACACTTATTCCTTAACTGATGGTACCTCGAACGAAGATTAATCTTAGAAAAGATTTGAACTCCTTACAATTGATCGAATAAATCATCTATTCTCAAGAAAAGATATTTATTCTTGATTGTATCTTATTTAACTCCCAATAATCCACACATACATGCATCAATCTATCCTTTTATAAAAAGAGCATTGGAGCATCCTGTGATGATACACTTGGCTGAATAAATCCCTTTTCTAACAGATCTTACAATTGTTATTTCAATTTTTTCAATTCAAACGGAGCCATTCTATTGGGAGCTCTCAAAACCAGTGCAAATCATGACATAATATCAATGAAAAAATCAATCTCCTAACTAGGAGGTAAACCAAGCAAATCCTTCAAAAAGACATCTTCAAATTCACATATTATTACAATCTCCTCAATGGCTATATTCTGGCTCCCAGTTGTGGTCACATATATGAAATAAGCTTGACTCCCATCCTTCATCAAGTGGCTCATATGTAAAGTTGAAATTAATCCCATCGTCTCTCTTTCGACTCTTCCTTGAAATTTAAAAGATTCATATACCAAAATACAGAATAAAACAGACTTATTATAGCAATCTACACTAGTATGATAATACACCAACCATTCTATTTCTAAAATAATTATGACGACCCTAAAATTTTAAGCGGAAACCAGCATGGTTCTGGTTGTAAAACGGCCGTCAAACTAATACAAACCTGTATAAAATCCCTATATAGCACACATATATGTCCACAACAGACAACACAGGATCCAAAAGCCACAATTAAAATTTGTGGCATCAACGTCATAACTTTGGTTATGATATCAGCTCAGATAAGGTATCACTAGGTACTTAAATAAATCATAAAAATCTACGGAAGTATATACATCTATCAAATATAGTGAAAATTAAACTATATGTACATCATCAACATACAACTACATCAATATACAAATCTATCAAATTATATACAAAGGTACTCCACGAGTAATAAAATTATAAAATCTAAGTTTGTAAGATCATCCTCTAGGTCTTCCAGCCTAGCCGGCTTCTAATCCTCTACTCTGCCTTATCGGATATAAGCTCGTGCTCATTTAGAGGAAGAAAAATAGTAATAGTGAGCCAAATACTCAGTAAGGAATAATATAATCAAGGACAGCAAATAATATATTCAAAATAAAGTAGAGGAAGGATATATGAGTATGATATAAATGCATAAATATGAAACATGATTAAATATATTTTTCGAAACACCTTTATCTTTTTCATTTTTATTTTTGATTTCTTTAGATTCTAAAATATGCAAAATTATCTTTATCTTTGCAGATTAGAGCTAGTAGGAATTACGAACTAACAGAGTAGCTGATCGAGGAATGGAATGTGTATGTACTCACACATTCCAAAGCGCTACCTACGATATCTCAAATTTTAACATCCTGTGGCGGACGGTATACCTTTCACCCGATATAATGCGCTAGATAACAGATAACAGATACACCATCAGAGTATCTCTCGTGACTTAGAAGCATTCCTTGATCTACCACTGTAATATCCTAAGGCAAGCTAGGGAATACTACCCTCTAAAATATAATTCCTTGTTCCAGATTCTTATTTACTTATTCTTAAGGGAAGGTTCCACTAGAAACTTACACAAATTTCTCACTCCGTAGAGAATGAATCATCAGACAGAACAAATTGTGAAGCTCCATTCAGATACTTTATATAACTTTTATAATTCTTTGATATAGATACAAATAATCCTTTTCTTATGAGTTCATGTCTTCACATACTTTCAATTACATGCATAAATCAATATAAAGCCTAGAACATGTGAAACATTCTTACCACCATGAGGCAAATGTTACTTTAGAGCTTCTAGATAACAAATCCCTTCACAAATGTATACAATGTAATTTTTGGGGCATATACAAGATAATATATATACCGTACATGCGGATAAACATCACTATTTACGTCTGATAATATTTTTGGAACACATAAAATTAACTTATACAAAATATATGTGCATAAATACCAAATAAACGGAGTACCCACGTCCATGAAGCTAGGGGTTCAAGTTTCTAAAGCCAAATCATATATAAATCTCAAACAAATCGGGGAAAACCGAAGGGGGTGTGGATTAGGGTTTTCATGTTAAAAAAACTGCACAAAACTTACAAATCGGACTTGAAAACGACATATATACATGCTCAAGTCATGAACTTTGTAAAATATAAACTTAATCGGGTATCAGAACGAGGATGCCTGAAGAAAATAGAACAAAAGTGCAAAGAAATGAGAGAAAAGGGTATGAGTACACTTACCTCGACCCAATCTACAACTTCTCTAATTAGCTCCAAGTCAGAATCAAACCCGAGAGCTTCGATTTTCTCCTTCTCTCTCTTCTCCTTCGCATTCTCTCTCTCGTCTCTCTTGGATCACTAAAACATGACGTGGAAATAACCGTTGTGTGTTTTTATATGTAGACTGGTGCCTTGAGCGCCAGTCTGGTGCTATTCGGGCACTGTAGTTTCTGAAAATTTGCGTTCAAGCGCGTATCGGGCGTACATCGAGTACACGATTCTGCCAAATGTGCCCCGAGCACTCCTTGGGCGTGTCTCAGGCACGGCATTCTTTTTTATGAGCCTGGGTCGTGCCTCGGGCACTCCGCGACCCCGGCACGGGTTAAGCCTGCGTCAAGCCTGTAGTGAGCCTACTTCGCGCATGTGCCATCTGGGACCCATTTTGACCCTCCTAACCCAATTTTTTTACATATTTGGAGCCTAATTTTTATTATATTAGCTTCATATGTCGCGATTATCATAATTTAAAATTCAAATCTTATTTACGGATTAACTTTTCAAGGTTTACAATGCCGGTTCTTGATTTTACTAATTTTGGGTCTTTGGGCTTTTTAATCCAATTTCTCCCATGTCCTTTAACCTTGGTTCATTTATATTGAATTAATTACTCCTAATTACCATATTTTAAAGACCGGTACCTTACAATAATATTGAAATTACGCATATCCAGCAAGATCAAGTCTGCTAATAATACATATCCATTGATCCAAATTAGATGTTGGAGATACATAATATCGGCCAACAAAGATTTATTCATTAGGATAGATGCCACCAATGCACATTTAAAATTTGTGGGGGCACATGAAATTTATAAACAAATTTTAGGGCCACAAAAGAATGCGTGGACCTGAGATCAATCAAAACATGCACTATAGAATTAAAAATTTACATATTACCTTCAACCATTGAAGGGTCTACCCTTGCATCACTTGCCGTTGCCGCATAGGCCCTTCTAGGTGCATTGGTCTTCCTCTTCAGATGCCTTGGAGGGGTTGGACAACAGTTCACCATATAACTAACTTAGCCACAATTGAAACATGGTCCACTTTAATGGTAGCATACCTTCCCAGCATGATTTCTACCATAGAATTCACACACTGACTTGTATACTGGGGCTTTATTGGTGAAGACTTCACCCTATCACCTTTCCATTGTCTTAAGCCTTGGACTTTGAGTGGAAGCCTCCAACCTTTGACCTTTGGCCTCTATCTTTCGATCTCCCTTTAAAATATTTCTCCCTCAACTGCTCTTGCTCAATAAGTAGGGCCTGATTAGGTAGTTTGCTATATGTCCCTAGACGAAGGGGCACTAATTGCTTTCTGATCAAATCCTGGAGCCCTTGTAAAACCTTTTGGGCTCTTTGGGCCTCATCCACCACCATGTGAGCAAAATAGGACAACTTAACAAATTTCGTGTCATACTCTGCCACTGTCATAATTTTTTTTTACTTTAAATGGCTAAACTCATATTCATTAATCTCCTAGATATTGGATGAGAAGAGTTTCTCCATAAATGACTCCACAAAGATGTCCCATAAAATTTTTTCTTTTTCCATCCCCAAAATTTGAAGTTGAGTGGTCCACCATTGACTCACCTCTCCTTTTAGTTTATATGCAGCAAATTTAAGTTTATCTTCTTTGGGGCAATCAATCACCTCAAAAACATTCTCCACTCATTAGATCTAGTTTTCAGCTTTGATAGGATCAAATTCTCTCAAGAATCTCAGGATGTACTCATCCTTGAAGCAGTCAAATGGCATCCTATCATGCCCTTGGTTAGCCATTCTCCTCATGGTGGCCAAGTCTTCATCTTGTTGCTGAATCATGCAGTCCATAATGTTGCTTATCTGACCCATTATCACAAGTAATCATCCTCTTGGCTTGAAATCAATCCTCCATGTCTAAAATTTCTATTATCTACAATAATAATACAATCATACAAAATGTCTAATTAATCAGTTCCTCAAAATTAACCAAAAATATATTTCCTTACGACTCTTCTTTGATACAATTACTGTCACAGCCTCAAATCCAAGTAGGTCATAAAAATAATCTAGAATAATTATAATTTATACCAGTTTAAATATAAAAAATAAATTAATAATAAAAAACAAATTCCAAAATTCAGGTATGACCCAGCACAACATCATTATAATCCAAAATGATAATAACAATAATATTAACAATCACAGTATTTCCCATACCACTTACCAGACAAATAAATTAATGACGACCTGCTCCACAATTTCATGAGGAAAGGTAACAAACCAACAATTTGATTAGACCACAAATGTGACACTAACAAAAAACATACATTATCAAATAATAAAATGATCCAACTGATCCTATACAGAACCATAAGCCAACATTCGGTTGTCTCTTAATATCAAAATACAACTAATATGATTACAATTTGAACAACAGGCTAATAATCACCAAAATAGACAAAACTTCTATCAAATTTGCATCCAAGTTTCCTGCAATGTATCTAAAACTCACTAATTTGAAGGGATAAGAACAACAAAAACATGAGCCAAAAGCTTAGTAAGTATTGGAATATAATATGAAAAATAAATGTGTCCAAAATTAGGATGAGGGTCAATAAATATATACAAAATGAATAAAATCACAATTCAAAAGCCTATCAATCAAAGTCTAAATGTGGTCTCATACTCAAAAATATAATTCAAAGAAAAAGTCACAAGTTCCAATTTTATGAAACCAATTGAATTTTAATTGTGGGCAAAACCTACAAATCTAAAACTATAGATAAAATATATCAAAAATCTAAAACATATATAAATTGAAGAACCAAAGATCGAAAAACTAACTTGAGATAGGATTACACATACTCCCAATAATCTGATACTATATCACTACTATTTAGAACCATAGGCGGGCTGACTGCATATTATCTCCTATAGATAGGATCGAATGTCACTTTTTTTACCACCCATAGATGATATATGCAGTCCTCAAGTTTGTCTGATATATTAGGAAGTTTGAATATATTTGTTTCATTAAATTTCTTATGAAGTTCTCATAAAATACAAACCGAGAAGAGCTTCTATATCACATATCATAAAACTTTTTCTATCTGAGAAAAATGTTGAAACTTTCACTCGGGAAGGTCAAATCATAAAACTTTTCCCTTTGGAAAGGTCACATATCGAACTATATAATGAAGATAGATCCTGACCCAAAGCATAATGCATGGATGTCACATGCACAGCCCATATACAAGTTTTTATGACTTTTTCTTTATAGATATACTTATATATGAACATAATACCTTAAAATATTTACCTATTTTTCATAAACAAGTGAAATCCACAAATAGTAGCAAAATGGAAACAAAACCTCAAATCCTTCGATAAATCTACATGCATGCAAGAGTAGAATAAGTGGGAGAAAGTAAAATGACATATATGTATATTAAAATCACCAAATATAAGTAAAAATATTAAAAAATGGAAGTAGTCCAAGAATAGGATATAAGGATATTACCTCAACCTCCAACTAAATAAATCTAATAAAAGGTTACTTCAAACTATCTCTTCTCCTATTTTTCTATCTTCCTTCTCCTTCTCTTTCGCTCTCCTTTCTCTTCTTTTCCGCATAAAATGACCGAACAATGTGTGTTAGTCCTTCTATGGCCAAATCGGCACATGAGTGCTGCTTAAATGCATGTCAAGAGTCTCACCTAACCCCATTCACGCACAAGTGCTCCCTCAGGTGCCCCT
Organism: Nepenthes gracilis; assembly: GCA_033239525.1. NCBI lineage: Eukaryota > Viridiplantae > Streptophyta > Magnoliopsida > Caryophyllales > Nepenthaceae > Nepenthes > Nepenthes gracilis. Next base: position 19,089,478 of record BSYO01000003.1, on the reverse strand, counting down.
CAAGCATGACTACTCTAGATCCCTCGCTCATTCACTGCCCCAGGGGCTTCTGATCTGGAATCCACACCCAAGCTCACATTGGGCATGCTTCAGATGCCAATCTACTTTCTTGTTTCAAATATCCTTAAAATTTACACTGCATAATTATTTTTCAATATATCCAATATTGGCGTTTGATGAATGCATAAAGAGCACTCATGTACAATATGGATTGTGCGTCAGCACTTAATGGGTGCATGTGTATCAATTTGTTTTTTATAAATATGTTCCTTGATCAATTTTGGGTCATTCTAAGTTGATCTTTGTGAGAAGAGAGGGAAAGAGAAGAGGAAAGAGAGAAAAGAAGAGAGAGAAAGGAGCATGGGAAATTAATGAAAAATCAAGAGATATTCAAGTAAAATCAAGTATAATATAAGTGAATCCAAGCACTTGTTCTCTTATTATTATTCTATTCTGATCACTATGAATATTTATTATTTTAAATACTCATATATATGTTATTTTTATAACTAAAGAACTTATAACCTACATGCATATGATCATACTCTTATTCCATGAAACCTTTATGAAATGCATTCCCTCATTTCTTGTATATTGTGTTTAAAAGGTGATTTTATATAGTAATATTTATATATGCTTTAAATCATATTTAAATGCCCTTACATATATATATATTTGATTTTCAGATATATATTACTACTTGTCTTAAAATTTTATAACTCTATGTTTCCATGCTTGGTAACTCATATGAGGTGATAAATTACATTAGCTATATTAATTTTCCTATAATTTTAGTATTGAATATTCCAATGTTGAAGAAAATACAAAAAAAGACTCTATATAAGTTTAATAATAGAGATATTTTCTTTGGTTGAGAAAATATAAAGAAGAGAAAATATAAAGAATATGTTCGTATTTGAATAAAATTTTTAATTTAATTTTGTACGTATTATGAATTATTATAGAAAATTAATAGAATATATTATAATATATCCTTACATATTATTAGTAAAAAATTAAAGTTTGAACGTATCATTTGTGGGTTGAAAGCAGCATACGGTCTCATTTATAGGGCTATATATATGATAGCCTACTTATAAAATTTGAATAGTACTGTATAACTTTGATTATATGAAAGTATATATATGACCTGAGTTTCGATGTTCGCCCATTTACTGGTGAAACCATTAGTAATCATTGATCCCTTACATTTTACCATGGTTTTAGCATATTTTATCCTTCAGCATAAGTCAGCATGTTTGAGATTGAAATTACAGATTTGAGCATGATTATATAATTATACAGTTTGGAAGGTATTGAATATTAGTTTTGAGATTATCCATGATAAAGTTAAAAAATGATATTGTTGTGCTTTTTTTAGGTTTTGATCATATCATATTCAAACATGTTTCTTTAATTTATTATATATAATAATATTATTATATATTATTTGGAAAGAACAATGGCTTATGTTATTAGTTTTGATTATTTTAGATTTTGTTGAAATTTAGAAAATGATGATATATGATGCTGGTCTCTGAGTTGATTTAAATTTTCTTTTTGGCTACTTGGTTGAGTTGTGATTTTGAGGACTTTGATTTTGTATAGATATTTTTCCTTAAAAATGATTCAAAGTCCTATATTTTTAAGTTTGAAATCATTTGTGGCTGTGGCATTTTGATCCTATGATTTATATTGATACTTTGTTTTGAGTCAGCTGACTGAGAGGTTTTAGTTTTTAAAATATCATAATTAGGAGTAATTATGTTAATATAACAAAAATTAGGCTTAATGTATGTGAAAATTTAAGTTTTAGAAGCGGAATAGGGTGTTGGTGAAGGACATTTGCTGGGCACCCGAGGTGGTACCCAGGCACCAAAACCAATGGCTTGGCACACGCTAGTTGTTCGAGCACTGGCAGGAGGTGCCGTTTCTAGGCCTGGCACGACCGAAGTGCGCTGGACTAGTGCTCGAGCACCAGCCCCTTATTTAAATGTACATAATTTCTTTTTCCATCACTTTCATGCCAGACCAGAGAGAGAGAGAATGTGTAGAAGAAGAGAGAGAAGGAAAAGATTTAGGCATCGAGTCTGTTTTCGGTTTAGAGTTAGTTGAAGAGGTTATAGATCGGGTCGAGGCAAATGTACCAATATGCTTTTCTTTCTCTTGTTGCTCTTTTTATTCTATTCTATCTAGGTATTTTCGTTCAAATGCCCATCTAAGATTATATTTTGTAATACCTATGTCTTGAGTATGCTTGTTTGTTAATTTGATGTCTGATTTGGTAGTTTTATGCAGTATTATATTATGTGGAAACCCTAACCCGTGCCCAATCATTTTTACCCACTTATTTTGGGATTTTTTCATGATTTGACTTCAGAAAATTGGAACCCTAGCATATAAACGTGATTATTTGATATTTGTTTGTATGTATTTTGTATATATTATTTTATATGTTCTGAAAATTATATTAGATACTTTTGTGAAGGGATTTATTGTTTGGAAGCTAAAAAATTTTATTTGACTCAACGTGGTAAGGATTTTCCAATGTTTCCTAAACTTTATGTTAATTTGTGTATGCATTTGAAATCATGTAAGGATTTAAGTTCCTAAGTAAAAGACAATTTGTATCCGTATCCAAGAAATATGAGAATTATGCAAAGTATATGAAAGGAACTCCATAATTTGTTATGTTTGACGATTCATTCTCCAGGGAGTAATAATTTTGTGTAAGAATATGGTGGACTTTTCCATAAGAATAAGTAATCATGAAATTAAACTAAGGATTTATATTTTAGAGGGTAACATTTTCTGGTATACCTTATGATATTGTAGTGGTAGATTGATGAATGCTCTGGGCCTAGGAGATGCTATGGTGGCATACGTTTTATGGCCTTGTACATCAGGTGAAAGGTATACCATCTGCCACGGGATATTAAAGTTGAGGTTCATGGGTAGCACCTTAGAATTTGTGGACACATATATATTCCTTTTCTTGTTCGGTTACTCTATTAACTGGTAAGACCTACTAGCCCTGGTCTCTAAATAATGAATAAATTTCTACATAATTTAGAACCTAAATGAATCCGAAATAAAATATGAAAAATAACTGTATTTTGAAAAATGTATTGAATCATGTTTCATGTTTATGCATTTACATGATGCTGCTATTCCCTTCCCTTGATTTATTTTCAGTATATTGCTTATTGTCTTTGATTATGTTGTGCCTGGTTGAGCATTCGGTTCACTCCTTACTATTTTTTACCTTTAGATGAGTACGAGCTTATACCCGATGAGACAGAGTAGAGATTAGTAGTTGGCTAGGCTATGGACGTGGAAGATTATCTTGCAGACTTTGATTTTGTAGTTTTGTACTTATGTATGAAGGATTTTTGTACATTCTAATGGACATGTATTTGTTATATTAATGATGTACAAAATAGTTAAGTTCTACTGTGCATTGATGATTGTATATGCTTCCACAAGTTATTATAGTTTGATTTTTAGGTACCTAGTGGCATCTCTTATGAGGCAACGTTGTATTCGAAGATATAATGTTAGTGCCACGAATGGATTGTGCCATTCTGGATCCTGTGTGATTGTTGTTGTGATATGTATACTTTTGTACAAGTAAATTTTATAGGTTTATGTTTAGTTTGACCAACATTTTACAGGCAGAACCTTACCAATTTTCGATTAGAATATGGTCCGTCATAACTTGGTCTCAGAGAATGAGATACTTTAGGTTTTATCTGGATTTTATGCGAAAGCTTATGACAGGATAGGCTAGCTTTAATAAGTAGATATAGGTGTAGGATGATTTAATTAGACCGAATAGTTCTAGTTACCCTAACTTGCATGACTTAGACTAGGACTAAGTTAGGGTTGTTAGTCATGTTTAACTATATAGGTTATAATATTCTAGTTAGTGTTCGATATGTAAGCTAACCCGTATCATTCTTATTTTAGAAGGATTTAGCAGCTATCAATGGCTCCTAAATGAAGGAGAATGCGTGGAGACGGTCAACCGCGAGATAGGGAGGTGGAGTACCTGAACTTGTTGGGTAGGATGGCAGACATCATAGAGAACATGGGGCAAAGGAATATTGCTCCAGTACCCATTCTAGCTCCAGTCCAAGCTCCTACCAATCCTAGAGCCTCATCTTATGATTGGTTAGTCCAAGAGAGAGTTCCAGAGTTTATGGGTGAGCCAAACCCAATTAAAATTGATACATGGTTCAAACGATTGAAGAAAGTGTTCACCGTTATCCATTGTCTCGAGGAGGATAGAGTGCTGTTTGTGATGTACCGATTGGAAGGCAAAGCGCACCATTAGTGGGAAATGAAGAAGAGAGCCATGGGTGTGCCAGAGAACGAAATCACATGGGCCATGTTTGAAGAAGCGTTCATGGAAAAGTATTTTCCGTCTAGTCTCCGTGAATAGAAGGAGGAGAAGTTTATTCATTTGAGACAAGAAAATCGGATGGTAGCCGAGTACAATACGAAGTTCACCAAGCTATCCTAGTATACGTCCTATATGGTGGAAGATGAAGAAAAAAAGGTGAGGAAATTCTTTCAGGGCCTAAGAGATGACATCTGCAAGTAGTTGGCAACCTTGAAATTGATGACTTATAGGGAGGTGTTGGATCGTGCTTTGATCCATGAAAAACAGTATGAGAAAGAAGAATTCTTTAAGAAGAGAATGTCGAGTAGAAGAGGCATTGGTGCAAGCTCTAGTGTGGCCTCGAGAAGACTGCCTAAGAGGGTGAAGCAAGTAGATTAAGGAAAAAAGATTAGTCCATCTGCATTGGCTAATCAAGCTCTAGCTAGTTCTTGCCAGTATTGTGGGAAGTTCCATGGTGATAGGCCTTGTTATAAGGCATTGGGTGTGTGTTTTAATTGTGGACAATCGGGGCATAAGATCAAGGATTGTCCCCATCGGAAGAAAGCCCTTGTCTCTAAGCCTGTTGTTCAAGGGAAGGCATTCACAGTGTCTGCAAGCGAAGCAAAGGCGTCCGATAGTGTAGTAGAAGGTATTCTTTCCATTTGTGGCACCTCTAGTTCTATACTTTTTGATTTTGGATCCACCCATTCTTTCATTTCATCTCGATCTGCTTGTCATCTTGCATAATCTCCTATGATTTTTGATTATTCTTTAGTTGTTTCAATGCCTATGGGATCTTCTGTTGTTATGAATATTTCGTACCCTAGATGTGCTATTGAGATGAATGGGTTATCTCTAGATGGTAATTCGATTTTATTAGATATGCATAATTAAATAAATTTTGGGTATGGATTGGTTGTTAAGGTATCATGTGAATATTGATTGTTTTCACAAGAGAATAGATTTCACAATTTTGGAATGTGATCTCTTTCATGTTCAATGAATTTGACAGGTGGAGGAGTGTGACGGAACAGATTTTTTTTTCCTCAGAAGCTTCCGTCAAGACAGAAACAGAATTAGTGGACTAAAAGATAAGGCAAGACTTCTGCAGAAATTTCAGCAGAGTCTCCTTTGTAACTGGATTGAAAACCCAAAAATATAACTGTATGATCAACCATTACAAATACACAACTATCAATTATACCACAATTCTTCCTACAACATGCATACACAGGATCACATCTGCCATCCATGGTATAAATCTATAAAACCATTAACCATACTAACAGTTCAATAATGAGATGCCGTCTAGGACCTGTACAGTATATCCAAAAGTTTAGAGCGGAAGTTAAACTATTAACCTACAGAAGTATAGTTTTCCTTTTTGCCATCACATACATCATATGCATTCTATACAAAACCAATATGCGTATGAATATCCATAGATACAAGATTCATATACAAAATCATATGTCCAGTCAAGTCTTTACATCAACTAGTTCTCCCAAAATAGCTCCAAAATGCTTCAGGTCCTTAAAAGTCTTTAGGAATTTCTTTCGGTCACTCTTTCTCATCAGGCACTAACTTTACTGTCTCCATCGGGAGGAAAAAAATAATAAAATAGTGAATCGGGGCCCAGCAAGGTACATGCAGTCATGCAGTAAAACAGTGATGCAAAATAGTCATGAATCTATGCAGAAACAGAAAAGTTAAACAGAATATAACCTAGGAAACAGAGAAAGCATAATCTGACGATATTAAACTCAAAATCAAATCAAAATCGATAATTCGAAAGCGAGTGAAACTTCTCTTTTATCCGAGCAATGCAATGTGATCGATAGAAATGAAATCAGTAGAGTAACGATGATACAAAACAGAACGGTAACAGAACAGAGTGGTAACAGACCCTACTAGTATACCCACTAGCTGAGGGGGCGAATGATCAAGGATAGATTGAGTTCACTCCACACAATCAAAGGCCAAAAACAGTAACTGAAGATCCCATCTCACGGGAACAGTACGGTATGCCACTTGAAGGTAGGCCAGAAAAAAACTTTCTTCCTCACCGTAATGCCCCAAGGGAGGGCGGACCACATATAACTCCATGGACAGCGTTATCCTCGATTATCACCTAAAGTTTTAAGGCATGCCGGAGAACCCAACCTGACTGTAATCAGTCCTGGGTCTTAAATAACAATATCAGAAATAACTTCTTAACTGAAAACCTTCTTTCATAATCAGAGTTTCACAATTTCCTTTCAGTTAACTTTGGAACGTTTAAAACATACGGTAATGGCCTAAAAACCCTTCAGTTTTACTTTAGAAGTGCATGGAAATTTATCGGTATAAGTCCGTGTAAAATTTTCAAAAATAAATTATACCGGGTGCTTCATTTCAGTGCCAATTAACTTTTATATAACAGGAGCTATGGTTAAAAATCATTAAAACCCCTTCATTTTCGTACCTAGGGCTTCGCCAAAACTTCTGGACTCAAAATGATCACTATACATGTGTTTATTCATGAAATTAACGCCATAAATCTAAACACATACATTAAATCATACAATTTGATAAAAAAATCCCCAATATTTTCGAGCTAGGGCTTCATCACAAGCTTCCGGGACAAAATCGAATACTAATTACATGCTTATTCATGAAATCGAAGCCAAAACTTGCAATAAACATGGGCAAACACAAAATCTAGCCGAACAATCGAAGGAAACATGCTTTGTTTACTTTAAACATGCAATAACAACATTTTAGAGCATTTTCATCAACTTTAAAGAAAGAGAAATCGGTAAAAATGAAAAACAACATCCGAAGTACACTTGCCTTGGCCTGATCTACCGTTATTTTTACCGAGAGTGGATTGGAACAAGTGATTTCCCCTTTCTCCTCTTCTCTTCTTCCTCTTCTTTGTTCATGCCTCTTCTCTTCTCTCCCACTTTCCTTTTCCCCTTCTATTTATAACAAAAACGAAGTCGGGATACGGGCAAAAGTCAGGGCTGCGCTCAAGCGCGCGACGAGCGTAGGGTTTCTGCCAGGGGATCGCTCGAGCACGCCTGGTGGCGACAAGCAAGTAGCCACTGGATTTTTACGCTCGCTGCAGCGCCTCGGGAGCACGGCAAGCGCCACTTGGCTACTTGCTGAACTTGGATATTTTTCCAACTTTTTACTTTCAACCATTATTTTTCAATGCATACTTAGCCTTTTAATGATTATCATCATTTTAATTATTCCCAATTATCATGTTTTTGGTTCTGGGGACTCACACTCTCCCCCACTTAAAAAAATTTCGTCCTCGAAATTAAATACAACTCCATACTTGAAGAAAACAAATGGGGATATTTGCTTTGGATTTCCTCTTCGTGTTCCCAAGTGGCCTCCTTCGGTGAATGATTTCTGCAAAGTATCTTCACCAGGTGAATGGTTTTCGTACGCAATCTTTGATCCTTTCGATCTAGAATTTGCAGTGGTTCCTCAATATAGGACAAATCCTTGTCAATAGCCGAGGATCCATAGTCAATTTCATGTGTAGGATCGTGGACGTACTTTCGAAGCATCGATACATGAAATACATCATGTATGCCCGTCAGACTAGGTGGTAATGCCAACCTGTAGGCTACCTCCCCTATCCTTTCCAGAATCTCAAAAGGACCAATGAACCGCAGCTTCAATTTTCCCTTCACTCCAAACCGGAATGTGCCCTTGGACGGTGAGACCTTCAGAAATACAAGATCTCCTACCTCAAAGCTCAATTCTATCCTTCTCCTATTCGCATAGCTTTTCTGTCGGCTTTGAGTAATCTTTAAATTATCATGGATCAATTTAATATTCTCTACCGTTTCTTTCACAATCTCTGAGCCCAAAATCCTTTTATCTCCAGTCTCATTCGAGTGAATCGACGACCTATATTTTCTCTCATACAACGCCTCAAAAGGAACTATGTCGATACTAGCCTGATAGCTGTTATTATAAGCAAATTCAGCTAGTGCCAGATATGTGTTCAAAGTTCCTTTCATCTCCAAAATAGAGTCCCTTAACATATCCTCAAGAATCTGAATGATATGCTTAGATTGGCCATCAATCTGGAGGTGATATGTAGTACTAAATTTCAACTCTGTCTCCAACTCCTTATGCAAGCTCTCCCAAAACCTTGAGACAAAATGTGGATCTCTATCCGGCACAATGGAGGCAGGAACTCCATGAAGCCCCACGATCTCATTCACATACAACTGAGCCAACCTATCACGCGAATAGGTCGTCCTGATCGCCAAGAAGTGGGCTGATTTTATTGGCCGATCAACTATAACTCAAACGGCGTCATGATTCCCAGGAGTCCTCGATAAACCCGATATAAAATCCATGGCAACGTCTTCCCATTTCCAGCTCGGGATCGGCATAAGCTGTAACAATCCAGAAGGCTTCCTCCTCTTAACTTTCAGCTGCTGACATAACAGGCATCTCTCCACATAAGCCGTAATATCTCTCTTCATATTCCTCCACTAGAAGGTTTTCTTTAAATCCTGATACATTTTATTCGTCCCAGGGAGAATCGTATACCGGGACCGGTGAGCCTCCTTTAAAATATTCTCCTTCAATCCTTTATCATCCGGTACACATAATCGGTCTCTAAACCTCAACACTCCATCGGTCCGGACGTTAAAATCAGCTCGAGATTCCTTACCCAGATCACTAACAATATCTATAAGGAACGGATCATTCACCTGCTTCTCTTTAATTTCACTGACTACTTTTGGTTGGATCTAAAGGTACGATAGGAGCATTCTATCACCTTTAGCCTAACGTTGGATATCACATTATTTCAGGTAATCTAACATCTCCATCTGCTTGATCTGCAAGTGTGCCACATACCCCGATCAGTGACTCAATGCGTCTGTAACTACGTTGGCCTTCCCTGACTTATACTGTATTTCACAATCATAATCCTTCAAGAAATCAAGCCATCTCCTTTGCCTCATGTTAAGTTTCTTTTGTGAAAACAGGTACTTCAAACTTTTATGATCAGAATACACAAGGAACTTTTCATCATACAAATAATGTCTCCAAATTTTCAAGGCAAAGACAACAGTAGCAAGCTCCAGATCATCAGTAGGATAGTTCTTCTCATGCACTTTCAGTTGCCTAGATCTATAAGCTACAACTTTACCGTGCTGCATCAATACATATCCTAGTCCTACCTTAGAGGCATCGCAGTACACCTCAAAGCCTCCTGAACCCTCTAAAATAATCAACACTGGAGCGGTAGTCAAACGATCCTTTAGCTCCTTGAAGGTCAAATCACACTCCTCTGTCCACATAAACTTAGCCTCCTTCTTCAACAGCTGAGTGAGAGGCATAGCAATTTGTGAGAAATTCTCTACAAAACGTCTATAATATCCCGCCATGCCCAGAAAGCTCCTAACCTCAGTTACAGAAGTTGGCCTGCTCCAGTTTGTAACAGCCTCTACTTTCCTGGGATCCACAGAAATACCCCATCGAAAATCACATGCCCCAAAAACATCACCCTCTCGAGCCAGAATTCACATTTACTCAGCTTGGCATACAATTTTTCCTCACGGAGCACTTGAAGTACTCTCCTCAAATGAATCTTGTGTTCCTCATAATCCTTTGAATAAATCAGGATTTCATCAATGAACACCACCACAAATTTATCCAAGTAAGGCCTGAACACCCTATTTATTAGATCCATAAAAGCAGCTGGAGTATTCGTAAGGCCAAAAGGCATAACAAGGAACTCATAATGGCCACAACGTGTCTGAAAAGTAGTTTTAGCCACATCTTCCAGCTTGACCCTCAATTGATAATAACCGAACCTCAAATCAATCTTCGAGAACACCGATATCCTTGCAAATTGATCAAATAAATCATCAATACGCGGAGAGGGTATTTATTTTTAAACGTGATTTTATTCAACTCATGATAGTCAACACACAACCGCAAGGACCCATCTTTCTTTCTCACGAACAATATCGGTGCACCCTAAGGTGATACACTCGGTTTGATAAAACCCTTGTCTAACAGCTCCTGTAATTGTAACTTCAACTCCTTCAATTCAGCAAGAGCCATGCGATAGGGGGCCTTAGAAACTGGACTAACACCAGGAACAATAGCAATTTCAAACTCAATTTCCCGGTGTGGAGGTAATCCAGGTAACTTCTCTGGAAATACATCCTCAAAGTCACAAACAACCAGGATGTCCTTACCTGGCACACTATGACTCCCAGTAGTGCAGGCATATGCCAAGTAAGCTTTACACTCACTTTTTATCAAATGCTTAGCATGTAAAGTAGAGATTAATACAGGCACTCCCTTTTTCTTAATGCCCTGAAAGAAAAAGGGCCCCATTTCTAGAATATTAAAATAAACCCTCTTCAGAAAATAGTCAATACTGGCATGATATTTGGCCAGCCTGTCCAACCCTAAAATCACATCAAAATCACCCATGTTCAACCACACCAAATCCACAACTATGCATCCCGGATACATAACATCCGTAATCACAAGGGGCAGAGTCCTCTTGGACTTCCTAGAAGATCCCGCAATAGATCCGGTACTCACTCCCGCTAGGCTGGCGGTCCTTTTCGCATAGAATCTCTCTGTATCTACTTCCTTATCATAAATCACCGCTCAGTCCAGAATCTCGGCATAAGTCTGGAGCTTTAAAATTGACAGTGACTTTCTAATGTCATCCCATAACCCTTGTTGGAACTTCTTTGCCTTTATCTGCTCATCCTCTACATAGAAGGGCGCAAAACGGGACAGCTCGATAAATCTGGCATCATACTCCTTCACCGTCATGTTTCCTTGCCTCAACCTCATAAATTCCTGCTCCTTCTGATCTTGGAGGCTTGATGGGAAGTACTTCTCCATAAAAGCATCCTCAAACATCTCCCAGGTAATGATATCATTAGGCACTCCCATCGCCCTCTTCTGTATACTCTACCAGCTATCAGCTTCACCTTCCAGTTTATACACCGCGAGGGTAACCTTCTCCCGATCGGTACACCCAATCACAGTGAAATATCTTTTCATCCTCTTTAACCACACGTCCGCTTTCGTCAGATCAGGCTTTCCTAGGAAGCCCAGTGCTCGCTCCGTTGTGAATCCGTCATATGTCGTGGGACCAAGAAGTGTTGGAGCGGGCTTGGGTGTAGGAACCGGAGCCATGTGTCTCTGCTCAACAGATTCTACCACATTGGTCATCCTCTCCAACAAATCAATATAAGTGGCCTCTCTATCATAGGGTGTGCTAGCACCACCACGGTCATTTTTTCTACCCCTTCTGCATGCCATCCTATAATCAAGATAAATACAAGGTTATAAGGACAATAATCCAATGGAAGGAGAAAGAAATATTCAATAGTTTAAGAAAATTTAAACCTAGCCTAAGAACCAATCTCTTAAGGGTCCTAGTTGCCTTAACTTCCTCAATCTATTCTTATAGGAATTCAGTACAGAGATTCAATCCTATGCTTTCGCTTTTCGGTCAATCAATTCCTAAGGCATCTCAATTCTCTTATACCAATTGTGAAGGAATGGATTTTTTTTCCTTAGAAGTTTCTGTCAAGATAGAAATAGAATTAGTGGACTAAAAGATAAAGAAGACTTCTACAGAAATTTCGACAGAGTCTCCTTTGTAACTGAATAAAAATCTAACAATACAACCTGTATGATCAACCATTACAAACACACAACTATCAATTATACCACAATTCCTCCTATAACATGCATACATAGGATCACATGTGCCATCCATGACATATATCTATAAAATTATTAACTACACTAACAGTTCAATAACGAGATGTCGTCTAGGACTTGTACAGTATATCCAAAAGTTTAGAGTGGAAGCTAAACTATTAACCTGTAGAAGCATAGTTTTCTTTTTTGCATCACATAGATCATATGCATTCTATACAAAACCCATTTGTGCATGAATATCCACAGATACAAGATCCATATACAAAATCATATGTCCAATCAAGTATTTACATCAACTGGTTCTCCCAAAATAGCTCCAAAATGCTTCAAGTCCTCAAAAGTCTTGAGAAATTTCTTTCAGTCACTCTTTCTCGTCGGGCACTAACTCTACTGTCTCATCTGAAGGGGGAAAAATAAAAAAATAGTGAGCCGGGGCCTCGTAAGGTACATGCAGTCATGCAGTAAAACACTGATGCAAAATAGTCATGAATCTATGCAGAAACAGAAAGGTTAAACAGAATATAACCTAGGAAACAGAGAAAGCATAATCTAACAATATTAAACTCAGAAATCAGAAATTAGTATAATTTGAAAAGCAGAGTCAGAAACTTCTCTTTTATTCAGAATAGAATAGTGATCGGTACAGAACAGAAATCAGTACAGTAACGGTGGTACAGAACAGAACGGCAACAGAACAGAATGGTAACAAAACAGAGCGGTAACGAACCCTACTAGTATACCCTACTAGTTGAGGGGGCGAACGATCGAGGATAGATTGTGTTCACTCCATACAATCAAAGGCTAGAAACAGTAAAAGAAGATCTCATCTCACGAGAATAGTACGGTGTGCCACCCGAAGGTAGGCCAGAAACAGAACTTTTCTCCTAACCGTAATGCCCCGATGAAGGGCGGATCACATATAACTCTATGGACAGAGTTATCCTCGATTACTACCATAAATTTCTAAGGCATGCCGGAGAACCTAACCTGACTGTAATCCGTCCTGGGTCCTAAATAACAATATCAGAAATAGCTTCTTAACTGAAAACCTTCTTTTGTAATCAGAGTTTCACAATTTCCTTTCAGTTAACTTCAGAACGTTTAGAACATACGGTAATGGTCTAAAAACCCTTCAGTTTTACTTCAGAAGTGCATGAAAATTTATCGATATAAGTCCATGTAAATTATACTGGGAGCTTCATTTTAGTGCCAGTTAACTTTTATATAACAGGAGCTATGGTTAAAAATTATTAAAACCCCTTCATTTTCGTACCTAGGGCTTCCCTAAAACTTCCAAACTCAAAACGATTACTAAACATATGTTTATTCATGAAATTAATGCCATAAATCTAAACACATACATTAAATCATGCAATTTAACCAAAAATCCACAACATTTTCAAGCTAGGGTTTCATCACAAGCTTCCGGGACAAAATCGAACACCAATTACATGCTTATTCATGAAATCGAAGCCCAAGCTTGCAATAAACATGGGTAAACACAAAATCTAACCGAAGGAAACATGCTTCGTTTACTTTAAACATGCAACAACAATATTTTAGAGCATTTTCATCAACTTTAAAGCAAGAGAAATCGGTAAAAATGAAAAACAATGTCCGAAGTACACTTAACTTGGCCCGATCTACAGTTATTTTTACCGGGAGTGGATTGAAACAAGTGATTTCCTCTTTCTCCTCTTCTCTTCTTCCTCTTCTTTGTTCGTGCTTCTTCTCTTCTCTCCTACTTTCCTTTTGCCCTTCTATTTATAACAAAAATGAAGTCAGGACGTGGGCAAAAGTCGGGGCTACGCTCGAGCACGTGTCGACCACGCGGGAAGCGGGTAGCCACTGGATTTTTGTGCTCGCTGAAGCGCCTCGGGCGCACGGCAGGCGCCACTTGGCTGCTTGCTAAACTCGGGTATTTTTTCAACTTTTTACCTTCAACCATCATTTTTCAATGCATACTTAGCCTCTTAATGATTATCGTCATTTTAATTATTCCCAATTGTTATGTTTTCGGATCTGGGGCTTCACAAGGTGTCTAACTTTATTTCGACTCTATAGGCTTGTTATTTGTTGAGAAGTGGATGTGAAGCTTATTTGGCATATGCCAGTATAGTAGAGAGTCATGAGATATCATCGAAGGAGATTTCGATGGTGTGTGAGTTTGAGAATATATTTTCAGATAAATTATTTGCTTTACCGCCATACCGGGAGATTGAGTTTGAGATTGATCTCGTACTAGGTTTAGCACCTATTTTAAAGACCCCCTATAGAATGGCTGCTGTTGAGTTGAAACAATAGTTACAGGACTTGTTAGATATGGGTTTTATTAGACCCAGTGTATCGCCTTAGGGGTGCTCCGGTCCTATTCATGAGGAAGAAGGATGGGACGTTGTGGCTATATGTGGACTATCATGAATTGAATAAAATCATAATTAAGAATAAGTACCTATTGTCATAGATTGATGATCTTTTTAATCAATTGCAATAACCCCTATGTTAACAAAGATTGATCTTTAGTTAGGGTACTATTAGCTTTGGATCAAGCAAGAGGATGTAGTGAAAGTGGCATTTCATACGAGATATGGCCATTATGAATTTCTTGTGATGCCATTTGGATTGACGAATGCTCCTATTGTATTTATGGATTTGATGAATCCAATCTTTCAGCCTTATTTGGATAAATTTATGGTAGTTTTTATTGATGACATCCTGATTTATTCAAAAAGTTGTGTAGAGCATGAGAATTATTTGAGGACCATGCTCCATACTCTTTGGAAGCAAAAATTATTCGCGAAGTGGAAGAAGTGTGAGTTTTGGCTTGAGGAGGTTGTATTTTTGGGCCATGTCATTTCTAATGGAGGTGTCTCGGTAGGCCTAAAGAAGATTGAAGTTGTGATCAATTAGAGTCGACCGATGATGGTGACGGAGATTCATAGTTTCTTGGGTATGGCCGGATTTTATTGTCAATTTGTGTAGAATTTCTCTCGTATTACTTTACCGCTTACCCAATTGACGAAGAAAGAGGTCAGATTTGAATGGATAGAAGAGTGTGATTGGAGCTTTCAAGAGTTAAAGAATTGATTTACTTTTGCACCGATTCTGACTATTCTTGACAATTCTAGTGGTTTTGAGGTATATTGTGATGCTTATAAGATTAGACTTGGATGTGTTTTGATGTGGAATGGGAAGGTGGTTACTTATGGGTCTTGATAGTTGAAGATTCATGAGAAAAACTACCCAACCCATAATTTAGAACTAGTTGCCGTAGTGTTTACGTTGAAAATTTGGAGGCATTATTTGTACGGAGAGAAATTTTTGGTGTATTCTGATTATAAGAACCTCAAGTACCTATTCTCGCAAAAAGAGTCGAATATGAGGCAATGAAGATGGATTGAGTTCTATAAGGATTATGATTGTGATTTCATTATCAGCCTGGAAAAGCTAATGTGGTCGTGGATGCTCTTAGTAGCCGGACCAGTTTTGTTGCAAGCTTACTGATCAAGCAGATGGAGATGTTGGATTGTTTGAAATTCTATAATATCCAATGGTATGTCAAGCGGAATAGGATGATGTTGTCATTCCTACAGATGTAACCAGAGATCCTCCAGAAGATTAAAGTCGAACAAGTGACTGTCCATTTTTGATGGATATTATTGGGGATCTTGATCAAGTCTCTCGGATTGATTTTAATGTTCGTGCTAACGGATTCTTGAGATTTCGGGATTGTTTATGTATGCCTGATGACAAGGAGTTGAAGGAAGAGAACATGAATTAGGCTCATCGAACCAGGTACACTATCCACCCTAGAATAAATAAGATACACCAGGACTTGAAGGAGATGTTCTGGTGGAGGAATATTTGGAGAGAGATTGTGACTTTTGTTGATAGATGCCTTATCTGTTAGTGGTTGAAAGCTGAGAGGAGGAAGCCCTTAGGTTTATTATAGCCATTGCTTTGAAGTGAGAGGATATTTCTATGGATTTTATTATGGGTTTGCCTAGGACCCGAGGAATTATGACGCAATTTGGGTCATTGTGGATTGGCTAATGAAATTGGCTCATTTCTTAGCCATTCGGGCTATGTATTCTCATGATCGCTTGATGCAGTTGTATATTAATGAGATTGTTAGGCTTCATGGAGTGCCAGTTTCTATTGTGTCCGATTGTGATCCATGTTTTGTCTCTAAATTTTGGGAGAGTTTGCATTAAGAATTAGGAATGAACTTGAAGTTTATCACGACATATCATAATCAAACTAGCGGCCAGTTTAAACGGACCATCCAAATTTTGGAGGATATGCTTAGAGTATCGGTGTTGGAGTTGAAGGAAAATTGGGATGATCATAGAATTTACTTACAATAATAGTTTTCAGCCAAGTATTAGCATGGCTCCGTTCGAGGCATTGTACGGTAGGAAGTTCCGATCTTCTATCCATTGAGAGAAGATAAGAGATAGACAACTTTTGGGGCCTGATGTGGTTCGGGAGACATCGGAGAAGATTTTGGTAATTTTTGAGAAGCTGAAGATGGCCCAGAGCCGATAGAAAAGTTATGTGGATCGGAGGAGATCAGAGCTCATATTTGATGTTGATGATTTTGTTTTCCTTACGGTATCACCATCAAAGGGAACCTCCAGATTTGATATTAAAGGGAAATTCAAGCCACGATTCATTGGACCCTTTCAGATTTTGGAAAAGGTTGAAAAGGTGGCCTATCGATTAGCGCTACCACCGAAGTTAGCTAATGTGCATAGTATTTTTCACGTCTCGATGTTGAGGAAGTACATTTATGATCTGACGTACATAATCTATTATAGTCCCTTAGCTATCAATGAAGATTTATCTTATTCGGAAGAGCCAATATAGATTTTGGATCAGAGAAACCAGATTTTATGCTCGAAGACCATCCCTCTTGTGAAGATTTTATGAAGGACCATTCTCGCAAGGAAACAACGTGGGAAAGGGAGGATGAGATTCGGGAGAAATATGCCCATTTATTTCAAGGTATATGTGTTTGCTTAAATTTCTATGATTCATTAATTTTGAAGACGAAATTTTCTAAGTGGGGGAGAGTTGTGAGATTTTGGTTTTCAAAATATAATAATTATGAGCAATTAAGTTAATATAACCAAAATTAGGCTTAATGTATGTGGGAATTTAAGTTTCAAAAGAAGAATAGGGTGTTGCTGGAGGACGCCCCCTGGGCACTCGACGTGGCATCAAGGTGCCGAAACCAGTGGCCTGGCGCCTGCTGACCGCTTGAGTGTCAGCAGGAGGTGCTATTTCTAGGCTTGGCGTGCCTGAAGTGCACTAGACTGGCACTCGAGCACCAGGCCCTTATTTAAACATGCGCGATTTCTTTTTCTGTCACTTTCACACCATACTAGAGAGAGAGAGGAGAGAGAGAGAGCATGGAGAAGAAGAGAGAGAAGGAGAAGATTGAGGCATTGAGTCGGTTTCTGGCTTAGAACTAGTTAAAGAAGTTATAGATTGGGTCAAAACAAGTGCACCCATATGCTTTTCTTTCTCTTATTGTTCTTTTTGTTCCGTTTTTTCAGGTATTTTCGTTCAAATGCTCGTCTAAACTTATATTTTGTAATACCCAGGTCTTGAGTATGCTTTGGTGTCCGATTTGGTAGTTTTATGCGGTATTATATTATGTGGAAACCCTAACCCCACGCTGAATCATTTTTACCCATTTAGTTTGGGGTTTGTGCATGATTTGGCTTTAGAAAATTGGAATCCTAGCTTATAAACATAATTATTTGGTGTTTGTTTACATGTATTTTGTAGATATTAATTTGTATGTTCCAGAAATTATGTTGGATGCTTTTGTGAAGGGATTTATTGTTCGAAAGTTACAAAGTTTTATTTGGCTCAATGTGGTAAGGATTTTCTAATGTTCCATAAGCTTTATGTTAATTTGTTCATGCATTTGAAGTCATGTAAAGACTTAAGTTTCCAAGCAAAAGACAATTTGTATATGTATCCAAGAAATATGAGAATTATGCAAAGTATATAAAGAAAACTCCACAATTTATCATATTAGATGATTTGTTCTCAGGGATTGAGAACTTTGTGTGAGAATATGATAGACCTTCCCTTAAGAAAAATTAATCATGAAATTGGACCAAGGATTTATATTTTAGATGGTAGTATTTTCTGACATACCTTAGAATATTACAGTGGTAGACTAAGGAATACCCCTGGGCCATGGGAGATGCTATGGTTGCATATATTTTCTGGTCTCGTATATCGGGTGAAATGTATACCCTCTATCACAGGATGTTAAAGTTGAGGTTCATGGATAGTGCCTTAGAATGTGTAGATGTATACACATTCTTTTCCTTATTCGGCTACTCTATTAGTTGGTAATGCCTACTAGCCCTAATCCCTAAATAATAAATAAATTTTTGCATGTTTTAAAACCTTAATAAATCAGAAATAAAATGTGAAAAATAAATGTGTTCCGAAAAATGTATTGAATCATGTTTCATATTTATATATTTGCATTATACTCCCATTCTATTCTCTTGATTTATTTTGAATATATTGCTTATTGTTCTTAATTATATCGTATATTGTTAAGTATTCGACTCACTCCTTTCTGTTTTTTTCTTCTAGATGAGCACAAGTTTATGCCCGATGAGGTGAAGTAGAGATTAGCAGTTGGATAGGCTGTTGATGTGGAAGATTATCTTGTAGACTTAAATTTTATGGTTTTGTACTTATGTATGGAGGATTTTTATACATTCTGATGGACATGTATATGTTATACTGATGATGTACAGAATAGTTTAGTTCTGCTATGCATTGATGATTATATATGCTTTCACAGGTTATTATGGTTTGATTTTTAGGCACCTAGTGGCATCTCTTATGAGCCAATATCATATCCGGAGATATGACATTAGTGCTATGAATGGATTGTGCCATTTTGAATTTTGTGTGATTATTGTTTTGTTATGTATACTTTTGTACAGGTGAATTTTATAGGTTTATGTTTAGTCTGATGGGCATTTTGTAGGTAGAACCTTGTCGATTTTCAGTTAGAATATGGTCTGTCACACTGACGGCATTTGATTCTTTTATGTTTGTGCCCCAATATTATTTTGAATTTTGATCAATGGAATAAATAATTAAATTTTTAGTATTAAAGATTATTTAAGTTAATAATTATATAAATATAAATTAAATATGAATTCAAGTTTTGGGATGTGACAGAGTTGTTCTTGGAAGGGTACTTCTTCATAAGTTTGTAGGAATAGAAAGAGGATGAGTTTGCCCATTTGTGGCAAGGGAATAAAACCATGGTGGAGTATAATGTCAAATTCATCAAATTGGCTTGTTATGCTCCACACATGATGATGGACGAAACAAGAAGAGTAAGAAAAGTTTTGCAAGAGCTGAATTATACTATTTGGAAGTAATTTATGACTTAAAGGTTGAGGACATATGGAGAAATTTTGAATTGTGCCTTGCTATATGAGTAAGAGATGAGGAAGGAGAAGTTTTCAAAAATAGGGCGTAAGTTTAGGATCAGATAAATCCCATAAAAGATCCAAATCATATGACAAAGTGATGAAGGTGGGAGTTAAACTCCAAGACGCAACAGTTCAACCATAATTGAATCTCATATGTCTACATTGTGGAAATCTATATGGAGGAAGGCCTTGTTAGAAGGAAATGGGGGTATACTTTAACTATAGTCAATCTACCCATATGATAAAGAATTGCCCCTATCCTTTAAGGAAAATGGTTAGAAAGTCAAGTGTTTAGGGAGAGCTTTTATGGTGATAGCCAAGGATGTAGATGCGTGTCCTTTGGTAATAGAAGATAAACTGTCAATTTGTGAGGCTTCTGCAAATATATTATTGGACTCAGGATCTACATACACATTTGTGTCCCATAAGTTTGTATGTTATTTGCATTTTCCACCTAGGATCATAAATTATTCTTTTGTAATGTCTACACCTAGGAGTACATTCTTAATAAATGATATTGTATATCTCATATAAATTGTTTAGGTGAATGGGTTTAAGTTAGCGGTAGACTAAATTTTGTTAGACATGTATGATTTTGTTGTAATTCTAAGTATAGACTTGTTGGTATGCTCTCATACTAGTGTAGACTATTTTCATAAGAAGATGCATTTTTTGTTTTCGAAATGTAAACCTTTTTATTTTCAAGGAATGAAACAAAAAGAAACAACCCACATAATTTTTGTCCATCATGCCATTTGATGGATGACAGGTGTCAAGTATAGCTAGTCTATGTTACCATTTTTGGAAGCTATAATATGCCGACTGAAGAAATTCTTATAGTAAGCTAATTTAAGAATATATTTTCCAATGATCTATCTTGGTTGTTATCGAATAGGAAGATTGAGTTTGAGATAAAGGCAATGCTAGGATCGGTATCAGCTTCTAAAGCTCTATTCAGGATAGTTTCATTTGACCAAGTATGCCACCTTGGTGTATACTGGTTTTGTTTATGAAGAAGAATGATTTGTGAAGTCCCGAAATCAAAGTAAAATATTACTATTTAAAAACTGGAGTTTTTTAATTTTGACTTAAACCGGAGTGGCCTTACACCACTGGAAGACCGGAACTAAGGGTAATCAAAATATAGACCAACATCGAGATATTGACCATCGTCAAAATGATGACTGGTGTCATGATATTGACCAGCGTCAAAATGTTAACCAACGTCGAGATATTGACCATTGTCAAAATGTTGACCGGTATCATGATATTGACTGGCGTCAAGATATCGACCAACGTTGAGATGTTGACCATTGCTAAAATGTTAGCCGGTGTCATGATATTGACCGGCGTCATGATGTTGACCGGAAGTTGACCGAAAGGTTTACCGATTTTTAAAAATATTGACCGACCTTGAATAAGAAAAAAGGAAAAACGTTTGCCAGCTTTGAGTAAAAATTGGATCGGATTAGAGTAAGAAGCGTTGACTGAAAAAGTTGACCAATAGAAAGGTTGACCGACCTAGAAGAAAATGTTGACCGGCTAGAATTAACCACCGAATTTAGAAGACAAGGGCCAACTTTATTTTTAGATCCTAACTAGATCCCAATCTAATCAGAGCAAGTAAACTACCCCGTTGTCCTTCTAGATGAAAGTACCAAGTAGGTAACTTACCCTACTCACTCCCACCTAACCCCTGAAGGAAAGTACCAAGTAGGTAACCCACCCCCACTTACTCCACCTAATCCCTTCTTTTTATATACTGAGCTCCAGTTGAGGAACGGGTGTAGAATTCCTAGCAAGGAAGGAGGGTAAGGAATGAAGAAGGAGAAAATCTCCAAGTCAGTCGAGTGGGCGGTCAACCAGTTAGGCAAGTGTACCCCCATTTTCAAGCTTAAATCGTAATAATGTTTTAATGTAAGTGTACATTTTCCCTTTTAAACTCAGATTTTGCCTCCGTTTTCAAGTCCTGTTCTTTAAGAAAAATCATAAGTGTTCTTCAAATTTAAATGCTTCAGCACATAGTATATCAGACTTGCCATTTTTAATTACTGCTTGATAAGCTGCATCTCTGACGTCATGCTTGCGTTACAATCAGATTGAAAATATAATTTTGATTTCACGGTTAATTCATGCTTGCTGCTTTCTGCTTTCCATTTTCTACTCAATTTATGATTAAACTTGAATTGTATAAAAATGAAGAAGTAAACCGGCTTTGAGGCATAACAAAGAATTATTGACCGGAATAAGAAAAATGAACTTGAATTCGACTTTGTAATATGATGACCGAAAGTTTTGTGCCTGTCCGGAATGTGAACTAAAGAAGAAGTGAACCGGCCTTATGACAAGATAAATAAGATCGGACTTTAGGACTGGGAGATAAAGTTCTTCGGCATGCCTTAGAACATTATGGTGGTAATCGAGGATAACGAAAGGGAGCCGTCCTCGGGGCTTTGTATAAGGAGGAAATGAGAGCCGTCCTCGGGGCTTTGTACAAGGAGGAAATGAGAGCCGTCCTCGGGGCTTTGTACAAGGAGGAAGTGAGAGCCATCCTTGGGGCTTTGTGTAAGGAGGCATTGCCGTGATTGTGAGGAGATGTGCACAATCTATCCTCAATTATTACCCCCTCCACTTCCTAACTTCTTTGCATTATGTATCTATCCGGTCAACTGTTGTTTTATAATATTCATGCCGCACATGTATCTTTCCAGGCAACTGTTGTTTTGTAATATTCATGTATCTGTATCCGCCTCATAGCTTTAACACTTTATAGAAGATCTGCATGTACCTTGTTAAGCTCCGACACACTGTTTTCTGTTTTCCCCCTCTAAATGAAACTACACAGCTCGTGCTTGATGAGATGGAGTGACTAGAGCTCTGTCTGAATGATTCTAAGGATTGGGAAGCATAATTTGGAGTTATCTAGAAGAAACAGTTTTATTGTAATGATCCAGTCGAAATATATGCTTTTTTGCAATTGGACTTTTATGATTATGTCTTCAAAAGAATGAATTTTATGGATATGAATGTAAATGCTTCGGCAAGTCATAGATTTGCTTCCGTTACATATTTTATGGATAAGTGTATGGGTCCTAGATGACATCTGTGATCCTGTGATTGGTAGGCATGACCGGCCCAAACCAGACCATCAATACATTGATGTCCGTCCCGGGAGGTCGCTGGCGAAATGCAAAAAAAAAATCCGTTCTGTCACATGATTAGTCTATGAGGATATCCATAGATTATCGGGAGCTAAATGAAATAACTATTAAGAATAAGTACCCATTATTATGAATAGATAATTTATTTGATCAGTTGTAAAGAGCCAAAGTATTCTCAAATATTAATCTTTGATTAGGTTATCATCAATTAAGGATCAAAAAGAAAAAATGTGGTAAATACAGCTTTCCAAATGAAACATGGTCATTATAAATTCTTAGAAATGCCTTTTAGATTAACTGACACTCTAACAACATTTATGTATTTAATGAATCAGGTACTCCTAACTTGATAGATTTGTGATGGTTTTCATCTTTGAGAAATTATGAAAAGTATGATGTTCATTTTAGGATCACCATACAAATATGTAGAGAGAAAAGACTACATGCCAAGTTTAAGAAGTGTTATTTTGGCTTGAGGAAGCATTTTTCTAGGTCATATAATATCAAAAGGGGACATTTTAATTGATCCAAAAAAGATTGAAGTAGTGACAAATTAGAGTCGATCAATAGCCGTAAAGAAAGTACAAAGTTTTCTTAGGAAAACAAGATATTATCAAAGATCTATTGAGAATTCTTAATGATTGCAATGCCATTGACTTACCTAATGCCAAAGAAGGTGGAGTTTGAGAGAGAATGCGGTGGAGAAGAGAGAAAAGAGAAGTTCGAGGCTTCTGAGTCCGTTTTCGACGTAAAGCTAGTTGAGAAACTTGTAGATCAGGTCAAAGCAAGTATACTCATATGCTTTTCTTTCCCTTGTTGCTCTTTTCTTTATGTTCTTTTTGGGTGTTTTTGTTTAAATGCCCATCAAAGCTTAGGTTTTGAAAGCTTTATGTGTTTAATGTGTACATATGTTGATTTTCTATGATGGAACAGATTTTTTTTGTCATCAGTTAATTCCGTCATTCAGAATAGGAACAGAAGCTCAAGTCTCACTCAAAATTCTAGGAAAAAATAGGTAGAGTTTTCTCTAAAATTGGGTTAAATAAAAATATAAACCTGTACAAAACCTGTATAACAAACCAGAACATACATATAACTATCCATTTATACCATAATTTTTCTACAGCATGCATTCACAGCATCACAGATGCCATCCATGGCTTTAATTCAACAATCCTATCTACTACATCAGAATTCAGACGAGAGATGCTAACTAAGACCTGTACAAAAACTAGAAAGTATATAGCGAAAGTAGAACTATAAACCTGCGGAAGCACAATTTCTATTTCATCACATATATCATATACATTCTATATACAAGAATCCATATGCAGAAAATCCACATACAAAACCATATGTCAAATATCAGGTCTTTACAATTCAACTGTTTTCTTTTAAGATCTTGAAAAATACTTTGGGTCTCCAAAATCTTCAGGCTAAGTTTTAGATCACTCCTTCTCATCCAATACTAGCTCTACAACCTCATCTGAAAGGGAAAAAACAGTAAAATAGTGAGTCAGGCCCAACAAGGTACATGCAGGCATGTAATAAAACCTTTATGCAGAACAGAATGAAGTAAAATGGAAATAGATGCATGTTGAAACATAAATGCTATAAAGTAGTGATTTACAGGAACTATAGCAAATATAATGTAGAAGATTACAGAACTACAAAGAAATAGAAACACTTAAGTTTTAGAAATTAGAAGTCTGTGTAATTATACTTCATTAACAATAAATTGATAAGACAGGCTTTAGAAAGTAGAAATTGGTTTCAATTCTATAGATTATAGAAAATCCATTTCCTATCAATAAAGGATCCAACCAGTAGACCCTACTAGCAGAGGGGGTGAATAATCGAGGATAGATTGTGTTTGTATACAATCAAAGACAGTAGTAGTCGTCCTGTCTCGTGGGATATCCCTTCTCGTGGGATTCAGTATAGTACGTCAGTCGGTAACACTAAACTACCCTCTAGGTTAACACCCTAAGGAAGGGTAGACCATGTGTAACTCCATGGACAGAGTTATCCTTGATTGCCACCATAACATTCAAAGGAATGCCGGAGAACCTAACCTGACTGTATATCAGTCATGGGTCCTAATTAACAGTATCAGAAATATTTTTCCTTCTTATTTCATAACTGAAAATCCTTTTCCGTTTTAAAAATCAGTAAGAGTTTCACAATAACTCTTTAGTCAGTTTCTGAACATACGGTAACAGTTCATAATCATTCAATTTTTCTTTAGAATATACAGAAACAGTTTGAAGCCCTTCAGGTTTGTTTTAGAATATACAATAATAGTTTATAATCCTTTAGTTTTGCTTTTGAAATTCATAGTAATTTATCTGTATAAATCCATATAAAATTTTCAGATACAAACTATATCAGGAGCTTTATTTTAGTACAGATTAACTTTTATATAATAGAAATTATGGGTAAAAATCATTAAAATCCTTCATTTTCATACCTAGGGTTTAGCCAAAACTGTCGGACGGTAAACGGACACCGAATATATGTGTTTTCATGAAATCAGAGACATATATAGCAGTACATACTAGTAAATATGAAATCTGTTTGATTAATCAAGAAAAATAGGTATTATTTATAGTTAACATGCAGAACCATGAATTTAAAGCATAAATACCATTTTTGAGATATTAAAACACCGTTAAAATAGTAAATAACGTCCGAAGTACACTTGCTTGAGCTCGGTTTATGGTTACCATGACTCTGATTGGGACTGTACACGAGTTTTTCCCCCTTTTCTTCTCTTCCCTCTCCTTCCCTTTCTTCTCTCCTTGGTTGTTGTCGAGGCTTTACTACTGAAATGAACCCCAAAACCCCAAAAATTACATTTAAAATCCAAAGGAAAAGAATCCTATGACCGGCGCTCGAGCGCCAACCGGAAGTGCTTCGAGCGCCAACCGGAAGTGCTTCGAGCGCTTGGTTCTGTTTAATCCGCTCGGGTGGCTCATCGAGTGCCACTCGAGTGGGGTTTTCTATTAATCGGGCCTTAGTGGCGCCTCAGGCCCCACTCGGGCGCCGATGCCCTGGGGGCTTAATCTGCCTCTAAACCGAATTCCTCCCATATTTTTTCTTAATCCTTTCATCTGAAATACATTTATACCAATTTAATAACCAGAAATTATCATATTTTTGGGATCGGGACCTCACATTCTCCCCCACTTAAAGAAATTTTATCCTTGAAATTAAACAAAGCTACATACCTCAAAAAAAACAAGTGGGGATATTTGCTTCGGATTTTCTCTTCATGCTCCCAGGTGGCTTCCTCCGGTAAATGATTCTTCCATAGCACTTTCACTAGGGGAATTGGTCTTAGTGTGGAACCTCTAATCTTTGTGATCTAGAATCTGATCGGCTACTCGACATAGGATAAATCCTTATCAATAGTAAAGGGCTCGTACTCAATCACGTGTATAGGATAGTGGACATATTTCCAAAGCATTGATACATAAAATATATCGTGTATTTCTACCAGATTAGGTGGTAGCGCTAACCTGTAAGCTACCTTCCCAATCCTCTCCAGAATCTTAAAAGGATCAATGAACTGCGGCTTCAGTTTTCTTTTACCCCGAAACAATACATTCTCTTGGACGGTAAAACTTTCAGAAAAATAAAATTTCCTACCTCAAAACTCAATTCTTTCATTCTCTGGTCTGCATAACTTTTTTGTTTACTTTGAACAATTATCAAATTATCATGAATCAGTTTGATTTTTTTCACAATTTCTTTCACAATTTCAAGACCTAAAATCCTTTTATATCCAGTCTCCTTTCAATGAATCGGCAACCTGTATTTTCTCCCATACAGGCCTCAAAAGGCACCATGCCTATACTAGCCTGATAATTATTATTATATACAAACTCAGCTAGTGCCAGATAACTATCCCAAGTCCCTTTCATTTCCAACACTGAGGCTCTCAATGTATCCTCAGGAATCTGAATGGTGCGCTTCGATTGGCCATCAGTTTGGGGGTGATATACAGTACTGAACTTCAATTCCATCCCCAACTCCTTATGCAAACTCTTCCAAAACCTCGAGACAAAACGGGGATCCCTATTAGATATAATAGAGGCAGGAACTCCATGAAGCCTCACAATTTTATTCATATATAATTGGGTTAGTTTATTACGGGAATATGTCATCTTGATCACCAAGAAATGGGCTGATTTTGTCAGCCGATCAACTATAACCCAAGTGGCATCATGATTCCTAAGAGTCTTCGGCAAACCAGATACAAAATCCATAGTAATATCTTTCTATTTTCAACTTGGAATAGGCATTGGTTGTAATAACCCAGAGAGCTTTCTCCTTTCAGCTTTTAGTTGTTGTCATACAAGACATTTCTCTACATAAGCCATAATATCCCTTTTCATATTCTTCAACCATGAAGTTTTCTTTAGATCCTAATACATTTTATTCATCCTAGGGTGAATTGTAAACTGAGACCAGTGAGCCTCTTTTAAAATCTTCTCCTTTAATTCTCTATTGTTCGGTACACATAATCGGTCTCTAAACCTCAACACTCTCATCATTCCGGACATTAAAATCAGCCCGAGAATCTCTATTCAGATCACTTACAATATCCACAAGGAACAGATCATTTACTTGCTTCTCCTTAACTTCGTTAATTACCTCCGGTTGGATTTGAAGATAAGATAGGAGCATCCTATCACCCTTAGCATAACATTGGATATTACACTGCTTTAGATAATCTACCATTTCCATCTGCTTGATTTTCAACATTGCCACAAACCCCGATCGACGGTTCAATGCATTCGTAACTACATTAGCCTTCCCTGGCTTATACTGTATTTCACAGTCATAGTCTTTCAAGAAATCAAGCCACCTCCTTTGCCTCATATTTAGTTCCTTTTGTGAAAACAGATGCTTCAAGCTTTTGTGATCAGAGTACACGAGGAACTTTTCACCATATAAATAATGACTCTAAATTTTTAAGGCAAACACCATAGCAGCTAGCTCTAGATCATGGGTCGGGTAGTTCTTATGCACTTTCAATTGTCTAGGCCCATAAGCTATAACTTTACTATACTGCATTAGTACATAACCCAAACCTGCATTAGAGGCGTCATAGTATACCACAAAACCTCTTGAACCCTCTAGAATAACCAATACCGGAGCAGTAGTCAAGCGATCTTTCAGCTCCTGAAAACTCTGATCACATTCTGTAATCCACTCAAATTTAGCCTCCTTCTTCAGCAATTGAGTCAGAGGCATAGCAATCTGTGAGAAATTCTCTACAAATCGCCTGTAATAGCCTGCCATGTCTAGAAAGCTCCTAACCTCAGTCACAGAAGTTGATCTATTCCAGTTTGTAACAACCTCCACCTTCTTTGGATCCACAAAAACACAACCATCAGAAATTATATGCCCCAGAAACGTCACCTTCTCTAGCCAGAATTCACATTTACTCTGCTTAGTATACAATTTTTTCTCACGGAGTACTTGAAGTACCATCCTCAAACGAGTCTCATGTTCCTCATAGTCCTTTGAATATATCAGGATATTATTAATAAATACTATCACAAATTTATCCAGATACGGCCTAAACATCCTATTTGTCAGATCTATAAAAGCAGTTGGAGCATTCGTAAGGCCAAAATGCATAACAAGGAACTCATAGTGGCCATAACGTGTCCGAAAAATAGTCTTAGCCACATCTTCTGGCTTAATCCTCAACTGATAATAACCGAACCTCAGATCGATCCTCGAGAACACTCCAGATCCTTGCAATTGATCAAATAAATCATCAATATGTGGCAGCGGATACTTATTCTTAATCATGATTTTATTTAACTCACGATAATCAACACACAACCTCAAAGACCAATCTTTCTTCCTCACAAACAAGATCAGTGCTCCCCAAGGAGATACACTCGATATGATAAAACCCTTGTCTAACAGTTTTTACAATTGTAATTTTAACTCCTTCAATTTAACCGGACCCATACGATAAGGGGCCTTAGAAATCATACTAACATTGGGAACAATAGCGATTTTAAACTTAATCTCCCGATGTGGAGGCAATCCAGGTAATTCCTTCAGAAATACATCTTTAAAATTACAAACAATGAGGATGTCCTTAGCCGGCACACTATGACTCCTAGTGGTGCAAGCATATGCCAGGTAAGCTTTATACCCACTTATCATCAAATAATTAGCATGTAAAGTAGAAATTAATATAGGCACCTCCTTCTTCCTAATGCCTTGAAAGAAAAAGGATTCCATTCTAAGAATATCAAAGCAAACCCTCTTCAGAAAACAATCAATACTGGCATGATATTTAGTCAGCCAGTCCATCCCCAAAATCACATCAAAATAAACCATGTTCAACAATACCAAATCCACAACCAAATATTTTTCATTCAACTCAACCACACATCCAGGATATACAATATCAGTAATTACAGAGGATCTAGTGGGAGTTAACACAAACAATTCATAATCCAAAACACATAGCGTAGATACAACACAACATAAAAATTGTGAAGAAATAAAGGAGTAGGTAGACCCCGAATCAAATAATATGGAAGTAGGAACTCCACAAATAGAGAGGGTACCTTCCACAAC
Source organism: Nepenthes gracilis (assembly GCA_033239525.1). Taxonomy (NCBI): domain Eukaryota; kingdom Viridiplantae; phylum Streptophyta; class Magnoliopsida; order Caryophyllales; family Nepenthaceae; genus Nepenthes; species Nepenthes gracilis. The sequence continues at coordinate 19,060,106 of BSYO01000003.1, read as the reverse complement.
ATTTAGAGATGCCTCCGGATCATAAACAGTCATTGCGAAGACCTTAGTAGAAATAGTAGGCTTCTTTCCTTCTAGCCTTGGAGGTAATGGATAGTCTTTCACCACATGGCCCTATTGTCCACATCTAAAACATGCTCTCGATACCTTGTGACATGCTTGCCTCGGATGTTTTCTCCCATAGAAAATGCACTTAGTAGTTGATGCTCTAGAGCAAGTCACTGACTGAGTTGGAACGATGCTCTTCCCCTTATTAGCTGTCCTAGCCTTCTTGGACGGTCTAGAAGATCTCACATTAGATCCAACACTATATCCCGCTAGGCTAATAGTCCTCTTTGCGTAAAATCTCTCTGTCTCTACTTCCTTGTCGTAAATCACCACCCTGTCCAGAATTTTAGCATAAGTTTGGGGCTTTAGGATTGACAGTGACTTCCTAATATCGTCCTGTAGCCCTTGCTGAAACTTCTTTACTTTGCTTAAATCATCCTCCACGTAATAGGGTGAAAATCGAGACAATTCAGTAAATTTTACATCATATTTCGTTACCGTCATATTTCCTTACCTCAGCATCATAAACTCCTACTCCTTCTAATCTTAGAGGCTAGATGAAAAATATTTCTCCATAAATACGTCCTCAAACATCTTCCATGTGATTTCATCATCGGGCACTCCTAACGCCCTCTTCTTCATGCTCCACTAACTATCAGCTTCACCTTCTAACTTGTACACTGCAAAGGTGACCTTCTCTTGATTAGTACACCAGATCACAACAAAAATCTTCTTCATTCTCTTTAGCTAAACATCTGCTTCCCCCAGATCAGGCTTACCCAAGAATCCTGGTACTCGCTTCGCTGTAAATCTGTCATAAGTCGTCGGAGCAAGAAATGCCGAGGCTGGCTAGGGTGCATGGACTGGAGCTATATGCCTTTACTCGACAGATTTCACTACATTCGTCATTCTCTCTAACAAGTCCACATATGCAGCCTCCCGATCATGGGGAGTATTGGCACCATCGCGGTTATTTCTTCTATTCCTTCTACTAGCCATCCTATAATCAACGTAAACACAGTGTTGTAACCTCAAGAAATCAGTTAAAGGAAGAGATATTCAATAACTTAATAAAATTTAAACCTAAGGACCAATTCCTAAAAGTTCTAGTTGCCTTAGCTACCCCAACCTATTCCCATAGAAATTTAGTACAAAAATTCAAACCTGTGCTTCCGCTTTTTTTTTATCGATCAATTTCTAAGGCATCTTATTTATCTGATACCAATTGTGACAAAATAGATTTTTTTTTGTCCTCAAATTCTATCATTCAGAACAAGAACAGAAGCCCAAGTCTCACTCAAGGTTTTAGGAAAAAATGGGCAGAATTTTCCTAAAAATTAGGCTAAATAGAAATATAAACCTATTCAAAACATGTATGACAAACCAGTACATGCACACAACTATCCATTTATATAATAATTTTCCTACAACACGCATTCACAGGATCACAGATGCCATCCATAACTCTAATTCAACAATCCTATCTACATATCAGAATTCAGTCTAGAGATGCTAACTAGAACTTGTATAGAAATCAGAAAGTATATATATGTACCTGTAGAAGAACAATTTCTATTTCATCACATATATCACATACATTCAATATATAAGAATCCATATGTAAAAAATCCATATATAAAACCATATGTCAAATATTAGGTCTTTACAATTTAACTGTTTCCTTTCAAGATCTCCAAAAGTACATTAGGTCTCTAAAATCTTCAAGCGAAGCTTTAGATCACTCATTCTCGTCCGGTACTAGCTCTACAACCTCATCTGGAGGGGAAAAATAGTAAAACAGTTACCTGATGCCCAATAAGGCACATGCAGGCATGCAGTAAAACTTTTATGCAAAACAGAATGCAGTAAAATGGATACAGATGCATGTTGAAACATAAATGCTATAAAGTAGTGATTTATAGAAACTATAGCAGAACATGATGCAGAAGATTATAGAACTGTCAGGAAATAGAAACACTTAAGTTTTAGAAATCAAAATTCAGTGTAATTATACTTCATTAATAATAAATTGATAAGACAGGTTTCAGAAAGCATAAATCGATTTCAATTCTATAAATTATAGAAAATTCCTTTCTTATCTGTAAAGGACCAAACCAGTAGACCCTACAAGTGGAGGAGATAAATAATCGAAGATAGATTATGTTTGCACATAATCAAAGCTAGTAACAGTCGTCCCATCTCATGGGACATCCCTTCTTACAGGATTCAGTATAGTACGCCGGCTGGTAACAGTAAACTATCCTCTAGGTTAACGCCTTGAGGAAGCGCGGATCACATATAACTCCATGGATAGAGTTATCCTCGATTACCACCATAAAGTTCTAAGGCATGCTGGATAACCTAACCTGACTGTATATGTGAGGTTTCGGGTCTAAAAACTTGATAATGATGAGGTGATTAGTATGCTAGTGATCAATACTAGGCCTATGGAACGAATAATGTTGGGTATCAGAAGAAAAATCGAGAAGAATTCGGGTTCGTGCTGCTGAAGTGCTGCCAGTAGGCTTGTGCCTGCTGTGCGCTCAAGCCGTGGCTCGAGCGTGTTTTGTAGAACCTCGCCCGCTCGCTGGCCGCTCAGCTCTGCTTCGAGCGGGAATTCAGAATTATGCCCGCTCGTTGGCCGCTCTAGCTCTGCTCGAGCGTGTTTTCCAATATTGTGGCTGCCCGATGCTCGCTCGAGGCGCGCTCGAGCAGTGGCACCTTTTTAAGTCACAGCTGCTTCTCTTTTCCTCATTTTTTGCATGAGCGAAAAGATTCTAGAGAGAGAGAGAGCATTGATTCTAGTGAGAGAAGGGAGGAGATCGAGGCCGTGAAGTCTAAATCCGTCCGAGAGCTAGTTATAAAGGTGAAAGCACGCGTCGAGGCAAGTGTTCTCATACTCACTTCTCGTTCTCTTTCGATGTTTTGCTTGATTTTGTTGGGTATTTTGTGTCGATACCTATTGTGAATGTTAGAATCATGAAGCCCATGCCTTGAGGTCCAAGAATATGTAGTTATTTGTTTGAATCGTGTCTGATTCACTCGGTTTTGTTTTACCGAAACCCTAACCCATGAAATTGGGGATCTCCCATTTTCCTTCCGCGTATCGTGAAATTGACCTCAAAATGTGAATCCCTACGTCCTAAATAGGTATATATGTCGGCCGTAAGTTTGATCTCGCACGTTTAGACCCGATCACAGTGTCTGGGCCCTCTAAATTGGCCCTGACACTATTCATCCGAGTGAAAAAGGGGGAAATTGCATGTTTCCACCTTCGTGTAAGCTGAATCGACCCCAAAAGATAAATCACCATGTCTCAATTGTGCATATGTATCAACTGGACGCCCGATTTCACAAGTAGCGAACCTTACGCGGCGTCCGAATGCTCTAAAAGAGGCCTGACACTGTTCACCCAAAATGAAATGAGAAATATACATGTTATGCCCTCGTTTAATTATTATGAAAGTGATGTCTAAATGTTGTGTTAAAGTGTAAGCCCCAAAAATGTGTATTTGGGCACCGAAAGCAAGGAAACGATTCCAGGAGGCTTCTAAAATGATACGTGATTATCAAAGGTATGAAATTCAGAATTCTCTTGTGAACATGAGTTGAATTGCAATGACGGGATTGAGTCCCACAGAAAGTTGTGAATCGAGCAAGTAAGTGGAAGGGAATCCACATTGTACATTGTGATGGAATGATCTCTCAGATGGAGATGTATGTGATAGGAATGGGATTTCCCGAGTTGTGAATGTGTATGGTAAATGTGGGTTTCCCTCTCCAAGTGTTGGAACTAATCTTGAAACTAGGACCATGATTCATAGGGGTAATAACCTTTGGCTTACCATGTCCATCGTGGTGTGAACCCGAGGAATACTTGGCCACGTATTCTGGCTGCTTGTGGGAGCGGGTGATGTTCGTGGTACACTTTAGGAAACTACTGTGAAAGAATGAGGTTTCCCTGGTCCCCGGGGGATATGGGGCGTGTTGGCCGAATGCTGCAGGCCTAAAATGTAGCCATTTGGTTAAATGTTGCATAGTGGAGATGCAACCGATGGTCGAGTGCTGCAGACCTAAAATGTAACCGTGGCTTTAGAATGTGTAGCGAACACATTCCATTCCTCGTTCTCTCACATCGTTGGTTAGTACGACCTACTAGCCTGGGTCCACAAAGATGATATAATGATGAAAATGAATAATGCATAACCGATATAACCATGAGAATCGAATGATCCCAGATCTCCCCTGTTTCCCTCTCAAGATTCATGACTGTTGAGAGTACACATGTTCCCCCTTTTCAGTTATTGCTTCTATTGCTTTCTTCTATGAGATGTGACTTATGATTACATTTGCTGAGTTGTACGCTCACTCTTGCTATTTATCTTTCCAGATGAAAACAGTTAGCCGGTGCCAGATTAGTTAGAGCAAGGAGAGAGACTTGCTTGAAGAGGTTTGCTGGATATCAAGTGCATTGAAGATTTGGTCATATTGTTGTAATGGAATGTAACAGCCACTCACGGTTGAAGGTGGCTTGTTATTATATATTATGGTTTTGTTATGCTTCCGTAGGTTTTGATAATTTAGTTACACTTCTGCATTTATGTTGATGCTCGGAGCTTTGTTTTATTTTAGATGGCATCTCTCTAGATCTAATACGGTAGATAGGAGTACTGTATTAGAGTCATGGATGATATGGCAGATGTTATGATCCTGTGTTGTGTGTTGTAGGCCAAACATTCAATGATGATTAGTTGTGTGCTTGTACAGGATGTATTTGAGCAGGTCGTACTTTTGGTTTTCATCGAATTGCAGAGGGAACTCTGCCGAAATTTCTGTAAAATCTATAGGTTAATTATAGGTATTAGTTTGTGTTACCATTGACGGAGGTTATTTATTGGAAAATAATCTGGTCCGTCACAGTATATCAATCATGGGTCCAAATTAACAGTATCACAAATATTTTTCCTTTTTATTTCATAACTGAAAACCCTTTTCAGTTTTAGAAATCAGTCAGAGTTTTACAATAACTCTTCAGTTTGTTTCAGAACATACGGTAACAGTTTATAATCATTCAATTTTGCTTTAGAATATAAAGAAACAGTTTGAAAACCTTCAGGTTTATTTCAGAATATATAGTAATAGTTTATAATCCTTCAATTTCGCTTCAGAAATCTACAGTAATTTATTCGTATAAGTCTGTATGAAATTTTTAGAAACAAACTACGTCAGGAGCTTTATTTCAGTACAGATTAACTTTCATATAACAGAAATTATGGGTAAAAATCATTAAAATCCTTCATTTTTGTACCGAGGGTTTAGCCAAAATTGTCGGACGGTAAACAAACACTGAATACATGTATTTTTATGAAATCAGAGACATACATAGCAGTACATTCTAGTAAATATGAAATTTATCCGATTAATCAGGAAAAAAGGCATTATTTACAGTTAACATGTAGAACCATGAATTTAAAACATAAATACCATTTTTGAGATATTAAAACACTGTAAAAATAGCAAATAATGTCTGAAGTACACTTGCCTGAGCTCGGTTTATAGTTACCGTGACTCTAATTGGGACTGGACGAAAGCTTTTACCCCTTTTCTTCTCTTCCCCCTCCTTCCCTTTCTTCTCTCCTTCATTGCTGTAAAGGGTTTGCTGCTGAAATGAGCCCTAAAACCCCAAAAATCACATTTAAAATGCGAAGGAAAAGAATCACGTAACTAGGCTCGTGATCGACGCTCGAGCGCCAACTAGGCACACTTCGAGCGCCTGATTCTGTTAAATCCGCTCGGGTGGCACCTCGAGGACCACTCGAGCGGTGCATTCTATTAATCAGGCCCGAGTGGCACCTCAAGCACCACTTAGGTGCCGATGCCCTAGGGGCTTAATCCGCCTCTAAACTGAATTCCTTTCACATTTTTCCCCGAGTATATGTGAAATATGGCTTTGAAAATTCAGAATCTCTAGCCTTGTGAATGTGATTATCATAAATTTGATATTCATTCACATGTATTTTGCAAGTGTCATTTTGTATGTCCCGAAAATTATGTTGGCTACCTTGTATGGAGAAATTTGTTATCTGAAAACTATAATGTTTTGTTAAGTTCAAGTGGTAAGAATTTCATCATTTTCCCTAAGCTCTATGTCAATTTATGCATGTATTTGAAGTCATGGGAAGACTATGTAATAAGAAATATGTGCATATGATATAAAAGAATTACGAAAAGTATAAGAAGGGAATTCCATAATTTGTTAAGATTTATGAATCGTTCTCCACAGAGTGAGAACTAAGTGATAAGAATTAAGTGTGAAAATTCTCTTAAGAATAAGTAATCAAGAAATTGGATCAAGGACTTATATTTTAGAGGGTAATATTCCCTGATATATCTTAGGATATTACAGTGGTAGATCGAGAAATGTCCCTTGGCCACGGGGAGAAGTTTTGGTGGCTTAAGAATTATGGCATTGTATATCAGGTTAAGAGTATTCCACGAGGTATTAAATTACATGGGTAGTACTTTAGAATGTGTAAAAGCATACACATTCCATTCCTTGTTTGGCTATTCCGTTAGTTGGTAAAGCCTACTAGTCTTGGTCCCTAAATATGAATAAATTTCTACATATTTTAGAAGGTAAATGAATCAGATATAAAATGTAGAAAGATAAATGTGTTTCCAAAAAGTATTCAATCATGCTTTTTTATGCTTATGTATCTGTATCATAACTTTATTCCATTCCTTCGATTTATTTTAAGTATATTGCATTTGTCCTTGTTCATATTTGTACCTTGTTGAGTATTCAGCTCACTCCTTTACTATTTTTCTTACCTTCAGATGAGCACGAGATAATACTTGATGGGGAGGATTAGAGGTGGAAGATTACTAGGCTTGGAGGATGATTTTGTGGATTTGTGTATACGTATAAAGGACATGTTGATGTATTTTGATTATTTTGATGATACTCCGATGAGTTTAGTTTTCATTGTGTATCGATGATCTTATATGCTTTCACAGGTCATTATGATTTGTTTTTAGAACCTAGTGAAATCTCTCTGTCTCAACATTGTACTCGGAGATATGATGTTGGAGCTATACATTTATTGTGGCAATATTTGGATTCTATGTTTGCTTGGTTGATTTTTTTTTATGGATGGCTTCTAAATAATTTGTATTTAGATTTGACAGACATTATGTTCAGGTGACCTTTGGCCACATTAGGTCTGTCATAGGTGGTATCAGAGAAGGAGATGCCTTAAACTTGATTTGGATATTGTGTGGAAGCTTAGGTTAGGACGAGTTAGATTGAAAAAGTAGATGAAGGTGTAGGTTAATGTAATTCGGATAACTTGAACTACGTTAAGATCAATAGTTATGTTTGACCACATCAATTGCAGTGTTCGACTTGTGAACTAACCTGCATTGTTCTTATTTCAGAACGGGTATTATCAATGGCACCTAGACGAAGAACTACACGTGGTGGTGGCAAACCACAGGATCGAAAGGCAGAGTACTTCAGTTTTCTTGGAAGGATGGTAGATATTATAGAGACTATAGGGTAGTGGAATTTAACTCGAGTTCCAACTCCAACCCAAGCTCCTGCAAATCCTGGGGCGTCTGCTTACGACCGGTTCATCAATGAGCGAGTTCCAAAATTTATGGATGAACTAGATCTAGTAAAGGCGGATACGTGATTCCAACGGCTCAAGAAGGTGTTCGTGGTCATTCAGTGTCCATAAGAGGACAAGGTATTATTTGCCACATATCGTTTGGGGGGCAAATGTAATGACCCGAGCTTCTAAAACATGATAATTGAGAGAAAGTTGGGCTCCTTCAGGGTACCAATTCCCAATAAAAGGTGAGTAATTAAGTTGAAATAGGTAAATTAAGGTCAAGGGGTACCGGAGGAATCGGATTGAAAAGCCCAAATATTGGAAATTGATAAACCAGGAACCGAAATTATAAACTGAGAAATGTTAATTCATAAATAAGATTTTGGACTTTAAATTATGGTAATCATGACTTATTAAGCTTATATAATAAGGATGTGAAAAATTAGGTTGGAAGGATCAAAGTAGGCCTTGGACGGTGAAAACACGAAGTAGGCTTACTGCAGGTTTGACGCCGGATTGACCAGTTTCCGAGTAGCACTCGAGTGCCACCTGGGCATAAAATACAGAATGCCTCACTCGAAAGGCGCTCGACAAGTGCTCGAGGTGCGGCATTAGCAGGGCAGTGCGCTTGATTACCGCCTGACTGGAGCTCGATCGCCAGTCGGGGTATTTAAGCATGCACAGGTCTAATTTTTGCCATTTTTCTAGATGCTTCTGAGATAGAGAGAGAGCAATGAACAAGAGAGAGAAAGGAGGAGATGATGGCCTACGAGTCCAAATCCGTTCGAAAACCAGTTAAAAAGGTGATAAATCGGGACGAGTTAAGTACACTCATACTCTTCTCTTTCATTTTTAGGAACTTTTGTCTTGTTTTTTTGGGTCTCCTCATTTTGATACCCGCGGAGGGCGCGGGTCTGGCCCGCTGCAAGCCTACAGCAAGCCTACGTCTCGTTTTCGCCGTTTAGGACCCATTTTGACCATCTTACCCAATGTGTCACATCCTTAGACCTTATTTTTTATTATATAACCTTAATAAGTCATGATTATCATAATTTAAAACCCAAGATCTTATTTACAAAGTAACATTTCACGGTTATAGTTTTTGTTTTCGATTTACCGATTCCATCTCTTTGAGCTTTTTAATCCGATTCCTCCCCTACCTTTTGACTACAATACACCTATGTTAACTTAATTACCTTCTAATTATTATAGTCTTAACCCGAAACCTCACAACTCTCCCCCACTTATAAAATACTCGTCCTCGAATGTGAGGTTCCGGGTTAAGATTATAAGAATTATAAGGTAATTAAGTTAACATAGGTGTATTGTGATCAAAAGGTGTGGGAGGAATCGGATTAAAAGCTCAAAGAGCCGAAATCCGTAAAATCGAGAATGAAAACTGTAAACCATGAAATGTTACTTTGTAAATAAGATCTTGGGTTTTAAATTATGATAATCATGACTTATTAAGGTTATATAATCAAAAATAAGGTCCAAGGATGTGAAAGATTGGGTAAGAATGGTCAAAACGGGTCCCGAATGGCGACAATGCGACGTAGGCTTGCTGCAGGCTTTCCATGGGCCAGACCCGCACCCTCCGGGTGCTCGAGCCCACCTATCGAGCCCAATATCCAGAATTGCCCATGCTCGCCGCGCGCTCGCCGCGCGCTCGCCGTGCGCTAGAGCCGACCAAGGCCGAATGCTTGCGCTCGCCGTGCGCTCGAGCGCCAGTTCGTTTTAAAGCCCCGTCCTGCTTCTTTTTCCTCATTTTCCCACGACCCAGAAGCTTCTAGAGAGAGAGAGAGCACCGACTCTAGTGAGAGAAAGGAGGAGATCAAAGCCATGGAGTCCAAATCCGTTCGAGAGCTAGTTATAAAGGTGAAAGCACGCGTCGAGGCAAGTGTTCTCATACTCACTTCTCGTTCCTGTTCGATATTTTGCTTAATTTTGTGGGGTATTCTTGTGTCGATACCCACTAGAAATGTTAGAATCATGAAACCCATGAGTAAGGACCAATGAATATGTAGTTGTTTATCCGAATCGTGTCCGATCAACCCGGTTTGGTTTCACCAAAACCCTAACCCACGAAATTGGGGATTTTCTATTTCCCTTCCATGTATATGAAATTGACCTTAAAATGTGAATCCCCACGTCCCAATGTTGTACATATCTCGGCTGCGAGTTCAATTTAGCACGTCTCGACCCGTTCGCGGCGTCCGAGCCCTCTAAAGGGGCGCTGACACTGTTCACCCGAGACCCAAGGTGGAAATTGCATGTTTTCTCCTTCATGAAATGTTGAAAGGACTCTAGAATATGAATGCTCTCATCCCAATTGTATGTATATATCGACCGGATGTCGGTTTCCGTAAGATTTGACCCGTTCGTGGCATCCGGGAGCTTTAAAAGTCCCCTGTTACTGTCATCCGAAAATGAATAGAAATGTTGCATGCTTCTATCATCGTAGTATGTTAAATCGAGCTCAAAGTATGAAACATCGTGTACCGATTGTGCGTACGTATCCACCGGACGTCCGATCTCTCAAGTATCAAACCGTTCACGGCGTCTGGATGTTCAAAAGAAACTTGACATTGTTCACCCGAAATGAAATGACAAACGTATATGTTATGCCCTCATTAATTGTTATGGAAGTAACGTTTAATTGTTTAAATGTAAATGTAGGCCCCGAAATGTGTATCCATATGCCGGAAGCGGGGTAATGAGTCCCGGAGGTTTCAAAATGATAGGTGATCATCGAAGGTAAGGAATCTAATCTCCCTTGTGAACTTGGAATGATTTGTCGTGAATAAGGGAATTAAACCCCACAGAAAGTTGTGAACTGAGCAAGTGAATGGAAGGGAATCCACATTGTGCTTTGTGATGGAATGATCTCCTGAATAGAGATGTTGTGATGGGAATGGGATTTCCTGAGTTGTGTATGTGTGTGGCAAATGTGGATTTCCCTCTCCAAGTGTGGAAACTAATCTTGAAACCATGACCATGATTCACAGGGGTAGTATTCTTTAGCATACCATGTACATCGCAGTGTGAACCCGAGGAATACTTGGCCACGTATTCTAGCCGCTCGTGGGAGCAGGTGATATTCATGGTACGCTTTAGGAAACTACTATGGAAGAACGATGATTGCCTTGGTCCCTGGGGGATATGGGGCGTGTTGTTTGAACGCTACATAGTGAGATGTAGTCGTTCGTTGATTGTTGCATGGATGCAACCAGGGGTCGAGTGCTACAGACCTAAAATGTAGTCGTGGCTTTAGAATGTGTAGCGAACATATTCCTTTCCTCGTTCTCTCGCATCGTTGGCTAGTACGATCTACTTGCCCAGGTCCGCAAAGATGATATAATGATGAAAATAAATAATGTCCAATCGATGTAACCGTGAGAATCCCATGATTCAAGATGTTTCCTGTTCCCTCTCCCGATTCATGATTATGGAGATTCCGTGCATCCCCCCCGTTCTAGTTCTATTAAGTGCCTTCGAGTTTTGCGTATGATTGTACTTGTTGAGCTGTAAGCTCACTCTTGCTGTTTTTCTTTCCAAATGGGAACACTTAGCCGGCGCCTGATTAGTTAGAGCGAGGAGAGAGACTTGCTTGAAGAGGTTAGTTGGACATCAAGTGCATGGAAGATTTGGTCATACTGTTGTAATGAAAAGTAACAGCCACTCATGGTTGTAGGTGGCTTGTTATTATATATTATGGTTTTTGATACTCTAGTTATGCTTCTGCAGGTTTTGATGATTTAGTTATACTTTCGCATTTATGTTGATGTTTTGAGCTTTGTGAGTTTTGTTAGATGGCATCTCTCTAGATCTAATACGGTAAATAGGAGTACTATATTGGAGCCATGGATGATATGGCAGATGTTGTGATCCTATGTTGTATGGTGTAGTCCAAACATTTAATAATGATGTGAGGTTCTGGATCTAAAAACTTGATAATAAGGTGCTTAGTAGGCCTATGGAACGAATAATGTAAGGCACCAAGTGGCGCCTGCTGTGTGCCCAAGAAGCGCTCAAGCGAAAAAGGGGCGGAAAAGCCGGAGTGGCCTTAAGGCAGAAGTGGATTGAGAGGACGGAGTGGCCCTAAGGCCGGAGTAGATTGGCAGGCCGGAGTGAATTCAGGACGGAGTGAATTGAAAGGAGAGTTCAGGATGGAATGAATTAACAGGCCGGAGTGCTTTGTAAAGGAAATGGGATGGAGTAGTTTAGCAGACCCGAGTGGATTGAGAGGATAATTCAGGACGGAGAAGCCTCACATTTGAAGAAAATCGGACTAGCCTTGCAGGACGGAGTAGAAGAGCAGGCCGGAGTGAAAGAAGTCCCACATCGAAGTAAGAAGAAACCATTGAAGCATATATAAGACCCAAAGCTCCTTACCAATGAGGGCGCGTGCGGGCTTTGATGAAAGACGGAGTGGCCTTGTGACTCTGAAGGACGGAGTGCTTTTTGAGACGGAGTGACATAAGGGACGGAGTGCTTTTCGAGAAGGAGTGACATAAGGGACGGAGTGAATTACTCACGGAAGCCGGAGTGCTTTTGAAGGAAATATTGTGACTCTCAAGGGCGGAGTGCTTTTTGAAGGAAATAACCGGAATTGAGTATAAACTGAGAAGCCGGAGTGACATATTGGACGGAGTGGATTTACACACGGAAGCCAGAGTGCTTTTGAAGGAAATAACCAGAGTAGATTATGATTTGGAAAGCCGGAGTGAAGTAAGAAGGGCATAATGGACGGAGTAGATTTACTCACGGAAGCTGGAGTGACTTGTGAAACGAAATAGCCAGAGTTTATTCCCACGCTGGAGTTGATTTACGCCTTGAAACTGGAGAGATTTGAGGACGAAGTAGCATTAGGCTGAAAAAGAAGCCCAATCCGGTCAACAAGGCAAACAAGGAAAGAAAGGAAGGAGGCTACAAAAAGAGGAATCCGGTCAACTACAGTTGATCGGAAGGAAAGAACGGGAGCCGGAGGAGGAAATTAACTTCGGAATAATAACGGGAACAGATGACAAACGATTCCAGAAACCTCCCGAATCTTCAAGAAAGAACAGAAAAGAACGACTCTGGAAACTTCTGGAAATCTTGGGAAGAAACCACGCCAGAGATCCCTGGAATTCTCTAGAAGATTCCTGCCCCCACCTTCTCATCCCACCGCCTATAAATACTGATGAGGGGATTGGAAGGAGGAGCAAGGGGGAGCGACGAGCGAAAGAGAAGGAAGAAGAAGAGGAGGGAGAGGCAAAGGAAAGTGAAGGAAGAAGAAGATTTCCAAGCCAAACATGAGGATTTGATGAGCATCCCAGGCAAGTGTTCTCATACTCACTATTTGTTAATTTATAATCGTTCTTTATCGGCTATTATCGTTCCAATACTCACCCAAATCATTAACATCGTATAGTCCATGATTAATAATCAATATGCATCGCTTGCAATGAAATGAGCACCGGAGGACTCCAAAATGATGTTGACTCAATGAGAAGAGAAATGCTAAAGTTCTCTCTTGAATTCAAATTGAATCGTGAAAAGGAATAAGTTCAAAGAAGAATAAGAATCGTATAAGCAATCAAAGGAAATCCACATGGCATGCATGATTACAATGTGAAATACTGAAGTTCCCAAGCAAGATGAGAAACGAATGTCCAAGTGAGATAAGAAACGAATGAAAGGAGGAAAGTCCACAATGTGATATGTGATGATATGTGAATGAGGAAACCTCCCAAATGGCGGGAGATACGATACAAGAAATACGGTGGACTTTTCCTCACATGAATATGGAAATAGAATCATGAAACTAGGACCATGGACTTTTAGATGGGTAGTATTCTCTGGCTTGACACGTCCATCACGGTAGAAACCCGAAGAATACTTGGGCCACATATTCTGGTCGCTTGTGTGTAATCAGGAGGTGTCCGTGTCACGCCTTAGGATACTATTGTGGAAGAACGAGGACTGCCCTGGTACCCCGGGGGAATGGGGCGATTTACGTCACGATGTGCACGACCCCCCGGATGGGTCGTAAAAGATAATCCCTCACGGCCTTAGATCATGTGGAGTATCATGATCCTTTCCTCGTTCTCTCGCATCGTTTGCTAGTACGACCTACTGGCCCTGGTCCGCAAAGATTAAAGTAAATTGATAAAGCATGTTCCAATGGTAACTAAAGGTTCCAAAATATGATGAATGGCAAATCAAGACTTCTAAATGATCCTCTCAAGTCTCATTATATTAAAAAGACCATGTTACCCTTTTCATGTTCCTTCACAGTTTGATAGTGATGTATGATTGCACTTGCTGAGCTGTACGCTCACACTTGCTATTTTCTCCTCCCAGGTGATAGATTAAAATGGCCCCTGAATAAGTAGAACAAGAAAAGGGATCTGCTTAAGCAAAGCCGAATGTCAAAAGCCTGGAGATTAGTTACATCCCTGTTAAGCTTCCGCAGGTAACTAAGTATTTAGTTCTGCTTCCGCATTTCATTGGGTATATAGAGAACTTGTGGAATCTCTCTTGAGCTAACGTGGGATTTAAATATACCATGCTAGAGCCACGAATTTTATGTGGCTTTTGGATCCTGTGATATGCTGGAATTATGATATTTATATTGATTTCTTGACGGAGGGGTTATTGAAAAGAAAAAAAATAACCCGGTCCGTCACAGTTGGTATCAGAGAAAAAGAGAGATGCCTTAGGCTTGATTTGAATCGTATGCGGAAGCTTAGGTTAGATTAAGATTGATTAACTAAGTTGACTAAGTCAATCCGGGTAGTTTTGATTACCCCTGTCCCAATGACTTAGGCTAGCGCTAAAATTTGAATTGGTGATTAAGTTTGAAGATGGTGAAGAGATGCCTTAATGTTGCAATTTGATCAGTATCATTTGGGTTACTGAATTAATCAATGCCTGATTAACCAATCTCGGTTTGAGGTCTACATTTGATCGGCTCTTCGATGATGGTCAATCTAGCAAGTATAACGAATAGGGTGGAGCCATCGGCTCGAGATTGATATGACTGGAATAAATTTTGGGTTTATTAAACTCTAAGGTTGACAATTCATAAATGTTTTGAAAATACTGAAGTGTTTGGACTTTGGGACAGTCTAGATCCTATTAAGGTCAAGATATGAATTTTATGTGGATTTTAAGACTTAACCCCCATGTCTGGTAGAAGATATGACGTGTTGCCCCAGGCTAGATAAGGAAATATAGTTGACCTCGGTTGGTTGCCATGAGACAGACCATAGGTCTCAAGGAGTATGAGATAGTATCCTGTGTGTTCGTAGAAGCTTTAGAGATGAATGCCTTGTGTAGCATGTTTGGCTTAAACGCAAGATTTAGGGATGTCCCTATCCATGGACGGATGAAAAGGTTCGATATTTTGAATAAAGGCTCTAAGGCATTAGTTTAAGGTATAAAATGTCACCTGTTGTAACAGGCAGTAAGGCTCTTGGGTTTAATAATGTGATTCCTAAATTTGTTTAATTAAGGATCTACGTTTGATACAGACGATATCGAGGTTGTAATATTTCCCTAGGATTGTAGATCCGATTATTTGGGTTGATCTGAACCATCTTGTGACAACATTAATGATTTGGTCAATAAGTTGTCGGTTGATCCGAATTATGTTAGCAAGCGTATTATGCCTCGTAAATGGATTGTGCAGTTTTGGGTATGAACTTGCGTTCGCCAGGGTACCAAGTCTTAATCTGATCTTATTAGTAGTTCGGTGGACGAATTGTAGTACTGGGTTGGATTTGTAAAGAATAACATCCGGTGATTAGGATGAGGGATTTTAAGTGTAAGTCTGAATTGATTGAGATATCAAGAAATCGGTGTTACCTTCCCCGTTGAACATGTAATAAAGGATCTGCGCTAAGTCTAATTAGTATATGTGGCCACATCCAGAGGTTATTGTGGTCGCTAAGGGATTGTGGTCATGTAACTATTTGATCGAGGATGTTATCAAAAGGAAGATTTGGCTAATTTATTGTTGGATCGGTAATTCGAGGTCGTGTCGAATCAATACTAATCGTCAAGGATCTTAAGCAAGGCCGTGGAAATATCGGCTTGAGTGTTGTGGTTAAATACTTCAGAACCTTTGAGGTAAATAGATGGACCAATAAGGTTATTCATGAATTTCGAAATTGGGATTACCTAGGAGGTTGAAGATTTGAGAAACAGACCTTGTAAATGGATAGGCGTAGTTCGAGAATTGTTGTAAAGGCTTGAAGATTTCTAAGATCGATTTGGGTCCATAATATGTAAGTTCGTTGGCATGTCATGAATTTCATGAGATAAGTCTTTTGGACCATATTCGGGTCCATATGGAGATGTTTTTATCGAGGAATTAAAAGAACATAGGGTGCCTGTAATTGTTGAGGATTATGCTATAAAGTTGTGAACGGCTCATAATCCGTATGCCCCATTGAGAAAGAAATGCAAGTTTAATGACTTACTAAGCTTATGGCCCCTTGGTAGCATGATTTTAAGGTCTATAAGATTTTAAGTGATGGCTAATTAGGAAAACCGATTAATATCATATGGTCACCTTGGGACTAATTGAAATTATCCAATGACTTGACGAGTATTCCTAAAAGATTGCAGTGCAGGGAGACAATCAGCATGGAGAGATTTGTAATTGTTTGGTCAAGGTCAAAAAATAAAAGGTAATACCCAGGGAATAAAAAGGTATTAAGAGACGTTCATTTGGGTTGACCCCTAATGGGTTCTATAAGGTATAGTGAAATATAATACTCTTAAGAAAGGTTAAGATTATGCTACTTTCACATCATGATAGATGGCTACGTTGGAACTAAGTGGGGGAGGAGTTCACAATTAGAGTTGCTCCACGTGTAAGTTAGATTTAGCCAAAGAAATTTCTATTTAGAAAACTTATGATGTTGTCCTTAAAGATAACCTTTATCAAGAATTTTAAGGGCCAGAATGATTGTATCGCTGAGGACGATGATCTTATAATTTTGCATGTAGACAAATTTGTTTAAAAGTTGGGAAGGTGAACCTCGGTGTTTTCTTGTGGAGGTTAGCAGACATCAACACTAACAAGTAAAGTTGGGAGTTTTTAATATGTCTTCGAGGATAAATTGCTAGTAAGTCCAAATGATGGGGTGATAGAATGTCATGTTCTTAATTGGAAGATAGAAATGTATTCGGATTGGGTTGGCTCGTTGATATGCCAATAAGATCTTGAAGTTACTAAGTAATCAAAATTTTGAGAATCCTGGGTGATGATGTAAGTTATGTCAACTCTTTGGGTATAGTTTTGAACGTGGCGTAATTAGATGATTGGGAAGAATAATCATAGTAGCACAGTGTAAGCGTTGTGGACTTATGGCCCAAAGATTTCTAGATAAGATTGAGGCCCCTGGGATCAAATTCTTTCGAGGCTCGAAATGAATTAAAGGGAAAGTTCATTGGTCCGTTAGAAGTATCAAATGGAATGAGAAGAATGTCCGGCATTATAGGCCGCCTTGGAAATATGGAGGACCATTATAAAGGCTTCCCTGTCTCAATAGTTAAGAGAATCGATATGTGTCCAGGCTGAGCCGTTCAAAAAGGCGAACAAAGATTAGAACAATTCAATGCTTGAGGTTTCTAAAAAAGACATTGTCTGAGGAAGTGCTTTCAGAGTATAAGGAGTTCACCTCGGGCTGGGAATTCGAGGCTCATTAAATTTCGAGGATGAAATTTTCATAAGTGGGGGAGAATTGTGAGGTTCTGGATCTAAAAACTTGATAATAAGGTGCTTAGTAGGCCTATGGAACGAATAATGTAAGGCACCAAGTGGCGCCTGCTGTGCGCCCAAGAAGCGCTCGAGCAAAAAAGGGGCGGAAAAGCTGGAGTGGCCTTAAGGCCGAAGTGGATTGAGAGGACGGAGTGGCCCTAAGGCCGGAGTAGATTGGCAGGCCGGAGTGAATTCAGGACGGAGTGAATTGAAAGGAGAGTTCAGGACGGAGTGAATTGATAGGCCGGAGTGCTTGTAAAGGAAATGGGACGGAGTAGTTTAGCGAGAGGAGTGGATTGAGAGGAGAATTCAGGACGGAGAAGCCTCACGTTTGAAGAAAACTAGACTAGCCTTGCAGGACGGAGTAGAAGAGCAGGCCGGAGTGAAAGAAGTCCCACATCGAAGTAAGAAGAAACCATTGAAGCATATATAAGACCCAAAGCTCCTTACCAATGAGGGCGCGTGCGGGCTTTGACGAAAGACGGAGTGGCCTTCCGACTCTGAAGGACGGAGTGCTTTTTGAGACGGAGTGACATAAGGGACAGAGTGCTTTTCGAGAAGGAGTGACATAAGGGAAGGAGTGAATTACTCACGGAAGCCGGAGTGCTTTTGAAGGAAATATTATGACTCTCAAGGACGGAGTGCTTTTTGAAGGAAATAACCGGAATTGAGTATAAATTGAGATGCCGGAGTGACATATTGGACGGAGTGGATTTACGCAAGGAAGCCGGAGTGCTTTTGAAGGAAATAACAAGAGTAGATTATGATTTGGAAAGCCGGAGTGAAGTAAGAATGGCATAATGGACGGAGTAGATTTACTCACGGAAGCTGGAGTGACTTGTGAAACGAAATAGCCAGAGTTGATTCACAAGCTGGAGTTGATTTACGCCTTGAAATCGAAGTGATTTGAGGACGAAGTAGCATTAGGCTGAAAAAGAAGCCCAATCCGGTCAACAAGGCAAACAAGGCAAGAAAGGAAGGAGGCTGCAAAAAGAGGAATCCGGTCAACTACAGTTGATCGAAAGGAAAGAACGGGAGCCGGAGGAGGAAATTAACTTCGGAATAATCACGGGAACTGGATTAATCACGGGAACAGATGACAGACGATTCCAGAAACCTCCCGAATCTTCAAGAAAGAACGGAAAAGAGCAACTCCGGAAACTTCTAGAGATCTTGGGAAGAAACCACGCCAGAGATCCCTGGAATTCTCTGGAAGATTCTTGCCCCACCTTCTCATCCCACCGCCTATAAATACTGATGAGGGGATTGGAAGGAGGAGCAGAGGGGAGCGACGAGCGAAAGAGAAGGAAGAAGAAGAGGAGGGAGAGGCGAAGGAAAGAGAAGGAAGAAGAAGATTTCCAAGCCAAACATGAGGATTTGATGAGCATCCCAGGCAAGTGTTCTCATACTCACTATTTGTTAATTTGTAATCGTTCTTTATCGGCTATTATCATTCCAATACTCACCCAAATCATTAACATCGTATAGCCCATGATTAATAATCAATATGCATCGCTTGCAATGAAATGAGCGCCGGAGGACTCCAAAATGATATTGACTCAATGAGAAGAGAAATGCTAAAGTTCTCTCTTGAATTCAAATTGAATCGTGAAAAGGAATAAGTTCAAAGAAGAATAAGAATCGTATAAGCAATCAAAGGAAATCCACATGGCATGCATGATTACAATGTGAAATACTGAAGTTCCCAAGCAAGATGAGAAACGAATGTCCAAGTGAGATAAGAAACGAATGAAAGGAGGAAAGTCCACAATGTGATATGTGATGATATGTGAATGAGGAAACCTCCCAAATGGCGGGAGATACGATACAAGAAATATGGTGGACTTTTCCTCACATGAATATGGAAATAGAATCATGAAACTAGGACCATGGACTTTTAGATGGGTAGTATTCTCTGGCTTGACACGTCCATCACGGTAGAAACCCGAAGAATACTTGGGCCACATATTCTGGTCGCTTGTGTGTAAGCAGGAGGTGTCCGTGTCACGCCTTAGGATACTATTGTGGATGAACGAGGACTGCCCTGGTACCCCGGGGGAATGGGGCGATTTACGTCACGATGTGCACGACCCCCCGGATGGGTCGTAAAAGATAATCCCTCACGGCCTTAGATCATGTGGAGTATCATGATCCTTTCCTCGTTCTCTCGCATCGTTTGCTAGTACGACCTACTGGCCCTGGTCCGCAAAGATTAAAGTAAATTGATAAAGCATGTTCCAATGGTAACTAAAGGTTCCAAAATATGATGAATGGCAAATCAAGACTTCTAAATGATCCTCTCAAGTCTCATTATATTAAAAAGACCATGTTACCCTTTTCATGTTCCTTCACAGTTTGATAGTGATGTATGATTGCACTTGCTGAGCTGTACGCTCACACTTGCTATTTTCTCCTCCCAGGTGATAGATTAAAATGGCCCCTGAATAAGTAGAACAAGAAAAGGGATCTGCTTAAGCAAAGCCGAATGTCAAAAGCCTGGAGATTAGTTACATCCCTGTTAAGCTTCCGCAGGTAACTAAGTATTTAGTTCTGCTTCCGCATTTCATTTGGGTATATAGAGAACTTGTGGCATCTCTCTTGAGCTAACATGGTATTTAAATATACCATGCTAGAGCCACGAATTTTATGTGGCTTTTGGATCCTGTGATATGCTGGAATTATGATACTTATATTGATTTCTTGACAGAGGGGTTATTGAAAAGAAAAAAAAATAACCCGGTCCATCACAAATGATTAGTTGTGTGCTTGTACAAGATGTTTTTAGACAGGTTATATTTTTGGTTTTCGTCCAGTTGTAGAGGAAACTCTGCCGAAATTTCTGTAGAATCCATAACTATTAATTATGGACTGTAGTTGTATTACCATTAACGGAGGATATTCGGTGGAGAATAATCTGGTCCGTCACATCAAAATTTAGCGAATCTCAAATTTCCATAATAACAGGTAATCTTTCTCGGATCCAGAAATCATTCCCTTAGACAACGATTATTCTAGGAAACCTTAAGTATTTGAATTATTCTAATCCTCATCACAAAACAAATCCTTAGCCTCTCAGAACGGCTCAACCTAGACACTTACTGATTTTCTCAACCATCGATACAAGGAAGACCTTATAACGATCCTCCGAATTTCAAAAGTGACCTATAATAATGCTGGCCATTTCTCCAATTTAATCCGATACTTCAAACGAATCCAATGAACTTCCACTTCAGTTCATTCCAAGCTTCAAAAGAATTAGATCACAGGGACTTCAACCTTATTCATAAATCTCTGAGCCATGGGTTCACAACGCTTACGTTGTGCTACTCTGATTATGGGCCCACCACGCTTCCGCTGCGCCACTCTGATTAAAATAGTTCTAGGATAGTCAGACTATGAAGACAATTCCACAATCCTCAGACTACAGCCACATTCCAAGTTACAGTCATAACGATCACCCGAAAAGTCAACATTACTTTAAATCATTACCCAGAATCTTAAGATCCCAACTACTTAGTAACCTCAAGATCCCATTGGCATACCAATAAGCCAACTGATTCCAGCCGAACACGTCTTCTATGATTATGATAAGTGGGTCACCCTAATCGTCTTGAAACAAATCATAAGGACTCCATATTTCATGAACTCCTAGCTCCCAAACATCGAATATGGTTGTCTCCTAATTCAAGAACATGGCATCCTATCACCCAATTATTTGAACTTACTCGCGATTCATCTTTCACATCTCCAATGAAACTTCAAAGACATACAAGTCCAAAGACTCGCAGCATCAATTGCCAACATTGATGCTTGCTTTCCCAACGAAAACACTGAGGTTCACTTTCTCAACCTTTCAATAGGTCTATTCACATGCAATATCATATGATCATCCTTTTTAATGGTATAACTATTTTGGCTCTTAAAACTTTAGGTAAGGACTATCTTCAAAGACAAAGCCATAAGTTCTCAAAGCGGAGACTTTAATTGCTAATTCTGACTTACATATGGGGTAACACTAATCATGAACTTCTCCCCCACTTAAATCAAAGGTATCCACCTATCATGACGTGAGAGTAACATAACCTTAATGTTTCTCAAAGGCATTACATTCCACGACAACTTACCAGACCCATTAGGGATCAACCCAAATGACATGAACGTCAATTACCCCCATCCGATCTTTGAAAACTATCATTTATCTTTCGTTCTAACAATTACAAATCTCTCTAAGCCAAATATCTCACTTGAATTGTAGTCCTCGAAGAATACTTGTCGGATCACTTAATAACTTCGGTTAGACCCAAGATGACCATACGCTTTCACGACACTAATCGGTCTTTCCAATAGCCATCACTTAAAATCTTATAGATCCCAAGATCATGTTACCAAAGAGCTACAAGCCTAACAGGGCATTTCCTCCACTAAACTCGCATTCCTTTGAATTCATCTATGAAGTCTCCTCAACACGGGCCCGAGTATGGCCAAAAGATCCAACCCATAAAATTTCATGAAACACCAACGGACCTATAAAACCCAAATGGCATTTTCTAGACTTCATAGTGGCCATATCCTCATCCCGAATACCGCCGGGGCTACCACTCCCATTGATCGACAATTAACACTCTATGGACCCAAATCAATCTTAGAAATCGTCAAGCCTTTACAACAGCCCACGTAATTCGCTTATCCATTCAGAAGGTCCGTTTGACAAATCATCAATCTCCTAGGCCACCCCATTTTTGAAATTCATGAACAACTTTATCGGCCTGTCTTATCTACATCGAAGGTTCTAGGGTATTTCACAATGATACCAAAGCCTATACTTCCACGGCTCTACATGGAACTCTCAACGATCGCCGTCAATTTCGACACAACCTCGAATTATCAGTCGATAGATAAGTCAACCTAATCTTCCTTCTATAATCATCCTCAAATAGTCACACGGCTGAAGCCCCTCAATGACAACAAAATAACTTCAAGATATGGCCGCATATACTAATTAAACTTAACGCAAATTCTCATTGAATGTTCCATAGGAAGACGTCATCAATCTCTTGATACCTTGATCAATTCAAACTTATGCCTTAGATCCCACAACTCGATTGTCGGATGTTATCCTTTACCAATCCAACAGTAATAGCACTGCAGTTCGCCCACCGAACTACTATTAAGATCAAATTAAGACTTGGAATCTTAACCGACTCAAGTTCATACCCAAAATCATACAATTCAATTCCAAGATTCGTACATAAACATCCACTTTGATATGTCTTTTGTCCTTCCAAGTATTAGGTCACCTTTGTCGCTATTACAAAGCTTAGGTCTCCCAATTACACATAACTCAAAACACAATGCAAACATGGGTTTGGAATCCCGAAAATGACACCAGATTACAATATTAAGCCCAAGGATCTTACCTCTTATCGCAACAGGTGGCACTTAATACTTTAAGTTAATACCTTAGAACCCTGATTTAAAACACTGAACCTCTTCGTCGCCCGTCCATGGATAAGGAAATCCCTAAATCTTGCAATCAAACCAACCACTATTGAATCATGCTCCCAAGAGTCATACTGACACTAGGCACTCATTCATGAAGCCTCCATAAACGCATTGGAAAATACCTCCTAATCCTCGAGACCCATGATCTTTCTCATGTCAACCAACCGAGGTCGACTTCACCTCCTATCTAACCTGGGTCACATGCCTTATATTTTACAAGACATGGCATCACGTTTACTAGGCTAATCAAGCAACCCTTCTTAACAAATTACTAGCCTAAGGACTTCAATCCATAGCTGATCGAACTTAAATCTCAAATCAAGATTAATTAACCTAGGCCCCAAATCAACACTGATCAATTCAAGAACCCAATTGATACCAATCAAATTCCAACACTAAGGTGTCTCTACACACCATCTTCCTCTCGAACCTACAACCAATCACTAATATTAGTAGTCCCTGTCTAAGAGCCACTAGTAATATTTCCTTGAGACCAACACATTTCGCATTAAGTCACTCCTTGAACACTAGTCAGGATACATAAGATAGCCAATTGAACTAAATCATTACTCTTAACTTTGTGCAAGCCTAAGTCATTGGGATTGAGTTAACCAAAACTACCTGGACTAGCTTAATCACCAAACATCTTTATTTACTTATTTGATCAATCTTAATCTAGCCTAAACTTCTGCATATGATTCAGATCAAACCTAAGGCATCTGTAACATCCCGAAATCCTGAAACATTTTTATCGGACTAAATTGGAATTATTTATTATTTTCGGTAATTTTGGGTAATTCGGGCATGTGAAAAATTAATTTAACATTATGAAATTTTGGAAGAATATTCAGAATTGTTGGGTCGGTGCCAGAGTGTGCCCATTTGATCGTTCGGGTGTCGAATTTAAATCGGGATTAAAAGAAAACGTAATATATAATATTATATATATATATATATATTTAAAAAAGGGAAGGGGGAGGCAGAATCGGGAGAGGGAATTCAAGAGAGAGAGAGGGCGAGGTTAGGGTTTAGTGGCGAGAGAGGAGGACGGCGCCGGCGCCGGTGACGCAGGTCGGGCAGCGGCCGGCAACGACCGTGCGAGGTGGTGGCCGGCCGGGCGTCGCGGTCGAGCAACGGCAGCGCTCGTGGGAGCCCGGTGAGAGGAGGAGCTCGCGAAGGAAAAAAGAGGAAAATGGAGGCCTTCGGGTCCGATTCCGAGCTCGAGCTAGTTGGAGAAAATGTAGAGCACGTCGAGGCAAGTGTTCTCATACCCACTTCTCGTTCTCTTTCGATGTTTTGTGTATTTTCGTTGGGTATTTTGTGTCGATACCCACGGGGAATGTTAGGATATTGAAAACCCATGCCTTGAGGTCCATGAAAATGTGGTTAGTTGTCCGATTCGTGTCCGATTCGCCCGGGTGGGTTTTACCGAAACCCTAACCTACGGGAATTTGGGGGTTTCCCGTTTCCCGGCCTCGTATCATGAAATTGACCACAAAATTGGAATGCCCACATCCCAATGATGTATATATGTCGGCCGCGGGTCCGATCTCGCACGTTTGGACCCGTTTGCGGCGTCCGGGCCCTCTAAAGGGGCGCTGTTACTGTTCACCCGAGACCGAAGGTGGAAAATGCATGTTTCCTCCTTCGTGAAATGATGAAATGACCCTAGAATATGAATCCCCGAACCCCAATTGTATGTATACATCGACCGGATGCCGAATCTCGCAAGATTTGACCCGTTCGTGGCATCCGGGAGCCTTGATAGTTTCCCGTTGTGGATAATCCGGAAATAAATGGGAAGTTGTATACTTCCACCCTTGTGATAAGTTAAATTGAACCCAAATGTGTAATATCGTGTACAAAGAGTACGTACGAATCCACCGGACGTCCGATTTCCAAGTATCGAACCGTGTACGGCGTCCGGGTGTCCAAAGAGAAATCTGATAATGTTCACCCAAAACGAAATGAGAAATGCAAAGTGATATGCGATCATAATTGTAATGAAAGTAACGTTTAAATGATTAAACGTAAATATAAACCCCGAACGTGAGTCCGTGTGCTGGGGGCAAAAGAATGAGTTCCGGAGGTTCCAAAATGATATGTGATCGTCTGAGGTATGAAATCTAGTCTCTCTTGAGGATTTGGGATTGATTGTCGTGATTAAGGGAACTGGATCCCGTAGGAAGTGGAATTGAACTTGGAGTGACTTGTTGTGGATTTAGGGAATTGAGTCCCACCGATTGTGATTAAGGGAATTGGAGTCCCATTGGATATCGTGAACCGTGATGTGAATGGAAGGGAGTCCACATTGTGCTTGTGATGATATGATCTCCTGGATGGAGATGTGTTGATGATGTAATCTCCCGGTTGGAGATGATTGCGATGGGAATGAGGATTCCCAAGATGTGATTATATGGCAAATGTGGATTTTCCCTCTCCAAGTGTCGAACCTAACCATGAAACTAGGACCCTGAGTCATATGGGTAGTATTCTTTAGTGTATCATGTCCATCGTGGTGGGAACCCGAGGGATACTTGGCCACATATTCCGCCGCTCGTGTGAGCGGGTGATGTCTGTGGTACGCTTTAGGAAACTGCTTTGTGGAAGAACGAGGATTGCCCCGGACCCCGGGGTGTGGGGTGTGTCGACGCTACATATTGAGATGTAGTCGTCAGGATGATTGTTGCATGGATGCAACCGAGGGTCGTGTGCTACCGGCCCGAAAGTAGTAGCCGTGGCTTTAGAATGTGTAGCGATCACATTCCTGTCCTCGTTCTCTCGCATCGTTGGTTAGTACGATCTACTAGCCGGGGTCCGCAAAGATGATATAATAATGAAAATGAATAATATCCAATTGATGAACGGTATGAATCCAGTAGACCAGAATGAGAACCGAATGAATCCAGTGACTCAAGATATGAACCGCAAGAACCGCGTGAAACCAGTGATTCAAGATGAAACCGTGAGAACTGTAGGAATCGAGTGATTCCAGTTGCTTCCTGTCCCCTGTCCTGTCCCTTGATTGTGGAGAGTGTGTGTATCCCCTCTCGTTTCAGTTCTTGTACGTGTCTTGGAGGGGTGTTTATGATTACGTTTGCTGAGCTGTTGGCTCACTCTTGCTGTTTGATGTTTCTCCTTTCAGATGAGAACACTTAGCCGACGCCGGATAGATAGAGCAAGGAGATGCTTGCTTGATGTGATTGGCTGGACGGCGAGTGATCAGAAGATTTGGACATAGAGTTGGATCGGACTGTGGACAGCCACTCAGTGTTGGGCGTGGCTCGTTATAGTTAATGTTTTATGGTTTTATTATGCTTCCGCAGATATATGATGATTTAGTTATGCTTCCGCGTCTGTATTTATGTTTTGAGTTTGGTTTCATACTAGATGGCATCTCTCTAGATCCAGGATAGTAGATGGAGTCTTGTATTGGAGCCATGGATGATATGGCCGATGTGTGATCTCGTGTGGCGTGTTGTAGGCTTTGAGTTAAGCCTTTTGATTAGTTGTGTGCTTGCGGGGATATTTAAACAGGTTGTATATTTTGGTTTCGTCCGCCTTGCGGAGAAACTCTGCTTAGGATTTTCTCAGAGTCCATAGGTTAATTATGGGCTTTAGGGTGTGATTAGGCATTGACGGAGGTTATTCAATGGAGAATAATCCGTTCCGTCACAGCATCTCTCTTTTTCTCTGATGCCAACAGTGACGGACCGGATTATTTTTCCAATAAATAACCTCCATCAATGGTAACACAAACTAAAACCCATAATTAACCTATGGATTCTACAAAAAATTTCGGCAAATTTTTCTCTACAACTGGACGAAAATAAAAAATACAACTTGCTCAAATACATCCTATACAAGCACACATCTAACCAAAATAATCAATACAAAGCCTAGAACACAATACACAGGATCACATAATCAGCCATATCATCCATGGCTCCAATCACAGTATCCCCAACTATGGAACTAGACCTAGAGAGATGCCGTCTAGGAAGAAACAAAATCCAGAAAAATCAACACAAACACGGAAGCATAACTAGATCATCAAAAACCTGCGGAAGCATAACAAAACCATAATATAACAATAAGCCACATCCATCTATGAGTGGTTGTTTACATTCTAATATGATAAACATAACCCAATCGTCAAACTTCGATGTCCATCAACTCCCTTCAATGCAAGTCTCTCTCCTTGCTCTAACTAATTTGGCACCAGCTAAGTGTTCTCATCTGGAAGGAAAAATAGCAAGAGTGAGCATACAGCTCAGCAAATATAATCATACTCAATACTCGTAGGCAAATAATAGAACAACTGGAATGGGGGGATACAAGTAAACTCAATAATCATGAATCAGGAGAGGGAAAAGGAAACATCTGGAATCACTAGATTCTCACAGTTACATCGATTTGGAATTATTCATTTATATCATTATATCATCTTTGAGGACTCAGGCTAGTAGGTCATACTAACCAACGATGCGAGAGAACGAGGAAAGAAATGCGTTTACTACACATTCTAAAGCCACGGCTACATTTTAGGTCTGCAGCACTCGACCATCGGTTGCATCTCCACTATGCAACACTCAACGAATGACTACATCTCCACTATGTAGCGTTCAACCAACGGCTACATTTTAGGCCTGCAACACTCGACCACCTCAACACACCCCATATCCCCCAGGGACTAGGGCAATCCTCGTTCTTCCATAGTAGTTTCCTAAAGCGTACTATGAACATCACCGGCTCCCACGAGTGGCCAGAATACGTGGCCATGTATTCCTCGGGTTCACACCGCGATGGACATGGTAAACTAAAGAATACTACCCCTATGAATCATGGTCCTAGTTTTAAGGTTAGTTTCCACACTTAAAGAGGGAAATCCACATTTGCCATACACATTCACAACTTGGGAAATCCCATTCCCATCACATACATCTCCATCCAGGAGATCATTCCATCACATACATCTCCATCCGGGAGATCATTCCATCACATTGCATAATGTGGATTCCCTTCCATTTACTTGCTCGGTTCACAACTTTCTGTGGGACTCAATCCCCTTATTCTTAACAAATCATTCCAAATTCACGAGGGAGATTAGGATTTCTTACCTCTGATGATCACATAATATTTAGAAGCCTCCGGGACTCATTCCCTTACTTTCGGCACATGGATACACATTTCGGAGCTTACATTACATTGAAACAATTAAACATCACTTTCATAACAGTTAAATGAGGGCAAAACATGTACATTTCCCATTTCATTTAGAGTGAACAGTGTCAGGCTTCTTTTAGAGCATCCGGACGCCGCAAACGGTTTGATACTTGTGAGATCGGGCGCCCGGTTGATACATATGCACAATTGGAACATGACAATTCATATTTTGAGCTTGATTCAACATAATACGAAGGTGGGAGCATGCAGTTTTCCCATTCATTTTCGGATGAACAGTAACATGGGACTTTTAACGTTCCCAGATGCCGCGAATGGGTCGAATCTTGCGGAATCGGACATCCGGTCAATATATACATACAATTGGGATGCGGGGATTCATATTCTAGAGTCATTTCAACATTTTATGAAGGTAAAAGCATGCAATTTTCCCCTTGGGTCTCGGGTGAACAGTGTCAGCGCCCATTTAGAGGGCTCAGACGCCGCGAATGGGTCGAGACATGCGAAAGCAAATCCGTGGCCGACATATGTACATCATTGGGACGTGGGGATTCACATTTTGAGGTCAATTTCATGATACATAGAAGGGAAATGGAAAATACCCAATTTCGTGGGTTAGGGTTTCGGTGAAACCAAACCGAGTGGATCGGACACGATTCGGACAAATAACTACATATTCCTTGGTCATTAATCGTGGGTTTCATGATTCTAACATTTATAGTCGATATCGACACAAGAATACCCAATAAAATCAAGCAAAACATCGAAAGGGAACGAGAAGTGAGTATGAGAACACTTGCCTCGACGCGTGCATTCACCTTTATAAATAGCTCTCGGACGAATTTGGACTCCACGGCCTCGATCTACTCCATCCTCTCACTAGAATCGGTGCTCTCTTTCTCTCTAGAAGCTTCTGGGATCGTGGGAAAAATGAGGAAAAAGAAGCACGATGCGGCTTTAAAATGAACTGGCACTCGAGAGCGCGGCGAGCGCGCGGCGAGCTCAAGCATTCAGCCATGGTCGGCTCAAGCACACGGAGAGCACGGGAAAATCAGGATTTTGGGCTTGATAGGTGGGCTCGAGTGCACTGAGGGCTCAGGTCTGGCCCGCGGCAAGCCTGCAGCAAGCCTACTTCGCGTTTTTGCCGTTCGGGACCCGTTTTGACCATTCTAACCCAATCTTTCACATCCTTAAACCTTATTTTTTATTATATAACCTTAATAAGTCATGATTATTATAATTTAAAACCCAAGATCTTATTTACAAAGTAACATTTCACAGTTACAATTTTCGTTTCCAATTTACCGATTCCGTCTCTTTGAGCTTTTTAATCCGATTCCTCCCACACCTTTTGACTACAATACACCTATGTTAACTTAATTACCTTCTAATTATTATAGTCTTAACCCGGAACCTCACAGTGGTGGAGAAGAGAGAGAAGGCGAGTTTGAGGCTTTCGAGTCCATTTTTGTCAGAGAGCTAGTTGAGAAACTTATAGATCGGGTCGAGACAAGTGTACTTATATACTTTTCTTTCTCTTGTTTCTCTTTTCTTTACGTTCCTTTTGGGTATTTTTGTTTAAATGACCGTCCAACATTAGGTTTTGAAAGATTTATGTGTTTAATGTGCATATATGTTGATTTTCTCTTCGATTTTGTAATTTTGTGAAGTATTGTGTTAATTCGGAAACCCTAGCCCCTCGTACACGGTTTTGTCTTGTTATTTCGAGTATATGTGAAATATGACTTCAAAAATTCGGAATCCCTAGCCTTGTGATCGTGATTCTTAAAATTATTTGATGTTCATTCACATGTGTGGAAGCATACACATTTTGTTCCTCGTTTGGCTACTCCGTTAGCTGGTAAGGCTTACTAGCCCTGGTTCTTAAATATGAATGAATTTCTACATCTTTAGAAGCTAAAGGAATCAGATATAAAATGTGAAAAGATAAATGTATTTTGAAAATCTATTCAATCATGTTTTTTTATGCTTATGTATTTGTATTATAACTCTATTCCGTTCCTTCGATTTATTTGAAGTATATTGCATTTGTCATTGTTTATATTTGTGCCTTGTTGAGAATTTGACTCACTCCCTTATCGTTTTTCCTACCTTCAAATGAGCACGAACAAATTT
Organism: Nepenthes gracilis; assembly: GCA_033239525.1. Taxonomy (NCBI): domain Eukaryota; kingdom Viridiplantae; phylum Streptophyta; class Magnoliopsida; order Caryophyllales; family Nepenthaceae; genus Nepenthes; species Nepenthes gracilis. The sequence goes on along the minus strand of BSYO01000003.1, from coordinate 19,029,869 downwards.
CTTATAACGGAACGGATCCTAATTCTCATAGGACCCTCCGTCAAACAAATACATAACAAAATTCATAAATTTTCATCAGTAAATTTTGTAAAAATTTTGATAGAGTTCTATCTAAAATTCGATGAAAATCAAATTATACAACATGTATATTATAACCTGTACAAGCACACAACTATACGAATACCATATTTTAACCTACAACACACATACATAGGATCACCAATTTGCCATTTTCATCCATGGCTCAAATATAATCCTATCCACTAAATCAAAAATATATAAGAGATTCCATCTAGGACCTATATAGAATCCAGAAAACATAGAGCAGAAGCATCTATATCCTTAATAGAAACCTGCAGAAGCATAAATATAGTTCTAACAGTTTACAGAATGTGCTATAAGTATTTATACATAATTTTCTTTACAAAACTCTATGGAACATGCAGAACTATCATATTTTTCAAAGTACTTCAAGATAATTTGTGAGGCCCCGGAACCAAAAACGTGATAATTGGATGTAATTAAAATAATGAATATCATTAAGAGGCCAAACATGTAGTGAAAAATGATGGTTGAAAGTAAAAAGTTGGAAAAATACCCGAGTTCAGTAAGCAGCCGAGTGGCACCTGCTGTGCCCCCGAGGCGCTGCAACGAGCGCCAAATTCTAGTGGCTGCCCGCTCGCCGCGCCAGGAGTGCTCGAGTGAGCCCCTGGCAGTAACCTCGCGCTCATCGCGCGCCTGCTGGGCCCTCGAGCGCTCGCTGGCAGAATGTAGCTCACTCGCGGCCCGCTCGAGACATGCTCAAGCACGGCCTCGACTTTTGCCCGTGTGCTGACTTCGTTTTTGTTATAAATTGAAGGGGAAATAGGAAAAGGGAGAGTGACAGAGTAGACCACGCACGAAGGAGAGGAAGAAGAGGAAGAAGAGAAGAGGAGAAGGGAAATCACTTGTTTCAATCCACACTCGGTAAAAATAACGGTAGATCGGGCTATGGCAAGTGTACTTCGGACGTTGTTTTTCATTTTTATCGATTCTTTTTGCTTTAAAGTTGATGAAAATGCTCTAAAGTGTTGTTGCATGATTAAAGTAAATGAAGCATGTTTCCTTCGATTGTTCGGTTAGATTTTGTGTTTATCCAAGTTTATTGCAAGTTTTGGCTTCGATTTCGTGAATAAGTATGTAAATTGTGTTCAATTTTGTCTTGAAAGTTTGTGATGAAACCCTAGCTCGAAAATATTCGAAATGTTTTGGTAAATTGCATGATTTAATGTATGTGTATTAATTTATGTCATTAATTTCATGAATAAGCACATATTTAGTGATCGATTTGAGTCCGAAAGTTTTGGCGAAACCCTAGGTACGAAAATGAAGGGGTTTTGATGATTTTTAACCATAGCTCATGTTATATAAAAGTTAATTGACATTGAAATGAAGCTCCCGGTATAATTTATTTTTAAAAAATTGTACGAATTTATACCGATAAATTTCCATGCACTGTTAAAGTAAAACTGAAGGAGCTTTTAGACCGTCACCGTACGTTCTAAAGTTAACTAAAAGTAAATTATAAAACTATGATGATGAAAGAGGGTTTTCAATAAAGAATTTATTTATGATACTGTCATTTAGGACCCGAGATTGACTATAGTCTGGATAGGTTCTTCGACATGCCTTAGAACTTTACGGTAGTAATCGAGGGTAACTCTGTCTATGGAGTTATATGTGGTCCGCCCTTCCTCGGGGCATTACGATCAAGAGGAAAGCATAGTTTCTGGCCTACCTTTGGGTGGCACACCGTACCGATCCCGCGAGATGGGATACTCTTGCTACAGACATAGGCCTTGGATTATGTGGAGTGAACACAATCTATCCTCCATCATTCGCCCCCTCAGCTAGTGGGGTATACTGGTAGGGTCTGTTACCGATATGCTATGTTACCGTTTACCGATTATAGATTATTGATTACCGATTACTGTTTATCGCTTATCGATTACCAATTACTATTTACTGTTTACCAATTACCGATTACTGTTTACCGCTTACCGATTACCGTTTACTAGTTACCAATTATCGATTACTGTTTACCATTTACAGATTACCGATTATCGGTTACTGATTTCTGATTTCTGAATTTAATATCATCAAAGTATGCTTTCTCTGTTTCCTAGATTATATTTTGTTTAACCATACTGTTTCTGTAAACTTATATGGTTGTTCTACATCACTGTTTTACTACACATATGCATGTACCTTGCTGGGCCTCGACTCACTGTTTTATTATTTTTTCCCTCCAGATGAGACAGTAGCATCAGTGCCCGACGAGAAAGATTGATCGAAAGAAATTTCAGAAGACTTTTGAGGACCTGAAGCATTTGGAGCTATTTTGGGAGAGCCAGTTGATGTAAAGACTTGACTGGGCATGTGATTTTGTATACTGATCTTGTATCTATGGATGTTCATGCACATGTGGATTTTGTATAGAATGCATATGATGTATGTGATGGTAAAAAGAAAACTATGCTTCTGCAGGATATTAGTTTAGCTTCCGCTCTAAACTTTTGGATACACTGTACAGCTCCTAGACGGCATCTCGCTATTGAACTGTTAGTATATCCTGTGTATGCATGTTCCAGGAAGAATTGTGGATAATTGATAGTTGTGTGCTTGTAATAGTTGATCATACAGGGTGTATTTTTTGGGTTTTATCCAGTTACAAAGGAGACTCTGCCAAAATTTCTACAGAAGTCTTGCCTTGTAATTTAGTCCATTAATCCTGTTCCCATCTTGATGGAAGCTTTTGAGGAAAAAAAATCCGTTCTGTCACATTTGGTATCAGAGAATTGAGATACTTTAGGAATTGATTGATCGAAAAGCGGAAGCATAGGTTTGAATCTCTGTACTGAATTCCTGTAGGAATAAGTTGAGGAAGTTAAGGAAACTAGGACCCTTAAGAGATTGGTTCTTAGGCTAGGTTGGAAATTCCTTAAAGCTGGTTGAATATTTTTACTCATTCCATTGAACCCTTGTCCTTATAACCTTGTATTTACCTTGATTATAGGATGGCAAGTAGAAGTAGTAGAAGGAATGACCGCGGTGGCACTAGCACACCCTATGATAGAGAGGCCACTTATATTAATCTATTGGAGAGGATGACCAATGTGGTAGAATCCATCGAGCAAAGGCACATGGCTCCGATTCCTACACCTGAGCTAGCTCCGACAATTTTTGGTCCTACGACATATGGTAGATTCACAGCAGAGCAAGCACCGGGCTTCCTAGGAAATCTTGATCCAACGAAAGCAGACTTGTGGTTAAAAAGGATGAAGAAGATATTCGCTGTGATTGGCTGTACCGATCGGAAAAAGGTCACCTTCGCGGTGTACAAATTTGAAGGTGAAGCTGATAGTTGGTGGGATATGCAGAAGAGGGCGATGCGAGTGCCTGATGATGTCATTACCTGGGAGATGTTTGAGGATGCCTTTCTGGAGAAGTACTTCTCATTCAGCATTCGAGATCAGAAGGAGCAGAAATTTATGAGATTAAGGCAAGAAAACATGACGGTCAAAGAATATGATGCCAGATTCATCGAGCTGTCCCGTTTTGCACCCTTCTATGTAGAGGATGAGCAGAGGAAGTCGAAGAAGTTCCAACAAGGGCTACAGGATGACATTAGAAAGTCACTGTCAATTTTAAAGCTCCAAACTTATGCCGAGATTCTGGACAGAGCGATGATTTATGAGAAGGAAGCAGAGATGGAGAGATTCTATGCAAAGAGGACCGCTAGCCGAGCGAGAGTGAGTACCAGATCTGCTGCACGATCTTCTGGACCGTCCAAGAAGACTAGGATGGCTGACAAGAGAAAGAGTATTGTACCGGCTCAGTCAATAACCAGTACTAGAGGGTCAGCTGAAGGTTGTACCTTCTGTGGAAGGAAACATCCAAGACAAGCATGTCGTAAGTTGTCAAGAGCATGTTTCAAATGTGGGCAGCAGGGCCACTGTACAGGGACTGTCCACTACCTCCAAGGCTAGAAGGAAAGAAGCCTACTGTCTCAGCAAAGGCTTTTGCGGTGGCTGTTCAGGATCCGAAGGCATCTCTGAATGTCGTGAAAGGTACTCTTTCTATTTATGGAGTTTCTACATCTATATTGTTTGACTCAGGATCTACCCATTCCTTTGTTTTCCCGTGATTTGCATGCTGTATTGTATCTATCTCGTGTATTCTGGATTGTGAATTGTCTGTGTGTACTCCCACTGGATCCCCTGTGATTACGGATGTTATGTATCTGGGATGTGTAGTTGAGGTGAATGGGAACTGTTTGGTTGTGGACTTGGTGTTATTGAACATGGGTGATTTTGATGTGATTCTAGGGATGGACTGGCTGGCCAAATACCATGCTAGTATTGACTATTTTCTGAAGAAGGTTTGTTTTAATATTCCCGGAATGGAGCCCTTTTTCTTTCAAGGCATTAAGAAAAAGGGGGTGCCTGTATTGATCTCTGCTTTACATGCTAAGCATTTGATGAGAAGTGGATGTAAAGCTTACTTGGCATATGCCTGCACTACTGGGAGTCATAGTGTGCCGGCTAAGGATATCCTGGTTGTTTGTGACTTTGAGGATGTATTTTCATAGGAGTTACCTAGATTGCCTCCACACCAGGAAATTGAGTTTGAGATTGTTATTGTTCTTGGTATTAATCCAGTTTCTAAGGCCCCCTATTGTATGGCTCCAACTGAATTGAAGGAGTTGAAATTACAATCGCAGGAGATATTAGACAAGAGCTTTATCAGACCGAGTGTATCTCCTTGGGGTGCACCGGTGTTATTTGTGAGGAAGAAAGATGGGTCCTTACGGTTATGTGTTGACTATTGTGAGTTGAATAAGATCACGATTAAAAATAAATACCCTCTACCGTGTATTGATGATTTATTTGATCAGTTGCAAGGATCTCGGGTGTTCTCAAAGATTGATTTGAGGTCCGGCTATTATCAATTGAGGATCAAGCCAGAAGATGTGGCTAAAACTGCTTTTCGGACACGTTATGGTTATTATGAGTTCCTTGTTATGCCTTTTGGCCTTACAAATGCTCCAGCTACTTTTATGGATTTGACGAATAGGGCGTTCAAGCCGTACTTGGATGAATTTGTGGTGGTGCTCATTGATGATATCCTGATTTATTCAAAGGATTATGAAGAACACAAGATTCATTTGAGGAAAGTACTTCAAGTGCTCTACGAGGAAAAATTGTATGCCAAGCTGAGCAAATGTGAGTTCTGGCTCGAGAAGGTAATGTTTTTAGGGCATGTGATTACTGATGGTAGCATTTCTGTGGATCCCAGAAAAGTAGCGGCTGTTACAAATTGGAGTAGACCGGCTTCTGTGACTGAGGTTATGAGCTTTTTGGGCATGGCGGGATATTATAGGCGTTCTGTGGAGAATTTCTCATAGATTGCTATGCCCCTGACTCAGCTGCTGAAGAAGGATACTAAGTTTGTATGGACAGAGGAGTGTGATCTGAGCTTCCAGGAGCTAAAGGATCGTTTAACTACCACTCCAGTGCTGATCATTCCAGAGGGTTCAGGAGGCTTTGAGGTGTACTGTGACGCCTCTAAGGCGGGTATCGGATGTGTATTGATGCAGCACAGTAAAGTTATGGCTTATGGATCTAGGCAACTGAAAGTGCATGAGAAGAATTATCTTACTCATGACCTAGAGCTTGCTGTTGTTGTCTCTACCTTGAAAATTTGGAGACATTATCTGTATGGTGAGAGGTTCTTTGTGTATTCAGATCACAAAAGTTTGAAGTATCTATTTTCGCAAGAGGAATTTAACATGAGGCAAAGGAGATGGCTTGATTTCTTGAAAATTATGACTATGAGATACAGTATAAGTTAGGGAAGGCCAACATAGTTACGGACGCATTGAGTCGCCGATTGGGTTATGTGGCACACTTGCAGGTCAAGCAGATGGAGATATTGGATTACCTGAAGCAATGTGATATCAACGTTATGCTAAAGGTAATAGAATGCTCCTATCGTACCTTCAGATCCAACCGGAAGTAGTTCGTGAAATTAAAGAGAAGCAGGTGAATAATTTGTTTCTTATGGATATTGTTAGTGATCTAAGTAAGGAGTCCCAAGCTGATTTTAACGTCCGGACTGATGGTGTGTTGTGGTTTAAAGAACGATTATGTGTACCGGATGATAGAGGATTGAAGGAGAAGATTTTGAAGGAGGCTCACCGGTCCCGATATATGATCTAACCGGGGACAAATAAAATGTATCAGGATCTGAAGAAAACTTTCTGGTTGAGGAATATGAAGAGAGATATCATGGCTTATGTGGAGAGGTGCCTGGTTTGTCAGCAGCTGAAATATGACGGACCGAATTATTTTCCAATAAATAACTTCCGTCAATGGTAACACAAACTAATACCCATAATTAACCTATGGATTCAACAGAAATTTCGGCAGAGTTTCCTTTGGAATTGGATGAAAACCAAAAATACGACCTGCTCAAATACATCCTGTACAAGCACACATCAAACCAAAATAATTAACACAAAGCCTACAACACAACTTACAGGATCACAACATCTGCCATATTATCAATGGCTCTAATACAGTAACCCTATCTACTATACTAGGTTTAGAGAGATGCCATCTAACAAAACATAAAATCTAAGAACATTCATATAACATAAATGCGGAAGTACAACTAAATCATCAAAGCCTGCGGAAGCATAACAAAACTATAATACAACAACAAGCCATCCATCCATGAGTGGCGGTGACATTTCATTACAATAGTATGACCAAATCTTCAATGCACTTGACGTTCAGCTAACCTCTTCAAGCAAGTCTTTCTCTCCTTGCTCTAACTAATCTGGCGCTGGCTAAGTGTTCTCATCTAGAAGGAAAAACAGCAAGGGTGAGCGTACAGCTCAGCAAATGTAATCATAACTCATTAACAATCATGATAACGATGAAAGCAACAACTAGGAGAGGGGAAAAGCACAAGATATCAATAATTAGGAATCAGGAGAGGAAATAGGGAACATCTTGGAACATTAGGTTCTCACGGTTACATCGATAGGCATTATTTGTTTTCATCATTATATCATCTTTGCGAACCTAGGCTAGTAGGCTGTACTAACCAACGATGTGAGAGAACGATGAAAGGAATGTGTTCGCTACACATTTTAAAGCCACGGCTACATTTTAGGTCTGTAGCACTCGACCATCGGTTGTACTCCACTAAGCAACATTAAACCAAACGGCTATATTTTAAGCCTGCAGCATTCCGCCAACACGCCCCATATCCCCGGGGACCAGGGCAAACCTCGTTCTTCCACAGTAGTTTCCTGAAGCGTACCACGAACATCACCCGCTCCCCACGAACATCACCCGCTCCCACGAGCAGCCACGAACATCGGTGCCCAAATACACATTTTCGAGGCTTACACTTTAACACAACATTTAAACATCACTTTCATAACAATTCAACGAGGGCAAAGCATGTAAATTTCCCATTTATTTTCGGATGAACAGTCTCAGGCCTCTTTTAGAGCATTCGGACACCGTGAACGGTTCGATACTTGTGAAATCGGGCGTCTGGTTGTTACATACGCACAATTGGGAGATGGTGATTTATCTTTTGGGGTCGATTCAACATACAACGAAGGTGGAAACATGCAATTTCCCCCTTTACACTCGGATGAACAGTGTTAGAGCCAATTTAGAGGGCCCGAGCATCTCGATCGGGTCAAAAAGGGCGAGATCAAACTCGCGGCTGACATATATACATCATTGGGACGTGGGGATTCACATTTTGAAGTCAATTTCAGATACGCGAAAGGAAAATGGGAGATCCCCAATTTCGTGGGTTAGGATTTTGGTAAAACCAAACTGAGTGAATCGGATACTATTAGAACAAATAACTACATATTCTTGGACCTCAAGGCATGGGCTTCATGATTCTAACGTTCATGGTGGGTATTGACACAAAATACCCAATCAAATCAAACAAAACATAGAAAGAGAACAAGAAGTGAGTATAAGAACACTTGCCTCGATGCGTACTTTCACCTTTATAACTAGCTCTCGGACGGATTTGGACTCCAAGGCCTCGATCTCCTCCCTTCTCTCACTAGAATCGGCGCTCTCTCTCTCTAGAAGCTTTTGGCTCGTGTGAAAAATGAGGAAAAGAGAAGCAGCCATGACTTAAAAAGGCGCCACCGCTCCAGCACATCTCGAGCAAGCATCAGGCGGGCACCATACTGGAATTCCCGCTCGAGCTCCGCTCGAGTGGCCAGCGGGCGGGCGTGGTTCTGGAATTCTTCTCGATTTTTCTTCTCGATATTGATCAATACAGGCACAGGCGCAAGCCTGCTGGGAGCGCTTCAGCAGTGCGAACCCGAATTCTTCTCGATTTTTCTTCTGATAGCCAACCTTATTCGTTCCATCGGCCTAGTATTGATCATTAGCATACTAATTGCCTCATCATTATCAAGTTTTTAGACCCGAAATCTCACAATTCTTTCCCACCTGTGAAAATTTCGTCCTCAAAATTTAACGAATCATAAATTCCCATAATCACAGGTAATCTTTCTCGCATCCAAAAATCATCCCCTCAGACAACGATTATTCTAGGAACCTCAAGCATTGAATCGTTATAATCCTCATCACAAAACAAATCCTTAGCGTCTCAGAACAGCTCTACCTAGACACTTACCGATTCTCTCAACCATCGATACAAGAAAGACCTTATAATGATCCCTAGATATTCCAAAAGCGACCTACAATCATGCCAGACATTCTTCCAATTCAATCCGATACTTCAAACCGACTAATGAACTTTCACTTCAATTCATTCCGAGCCTCAAAAGAATTCGATCACAGGGACCTCAACCTTATTTAGAAATCTCTGGGCCAAGGGCCCACAACGCTTCCGCTACGGCTACTCGATTAATACCATCCTAGGATAGTCATACCATGAAGACAATTCCATAATCCTTAGACTACAGCCTCATTCTGAGTTACAGTCATAACGATCACCCGAAAAGTCAACATAACTTTAAATCATTACCCAGAATCTTAAAGTTTCGATTACTTAGTAGCCTCAAGATCCCATTGGCATATTAATGAGCCAACTAAACCAAATCCGAATACGTCTTCCATGGCTACGATAAGTGGGTCCTTCTAATTGTCCTGAAACAGAATTACAAGGATTTCACATTCCATAAACCCGTAACTCCCATAAACGAATATGATTCTATCTCCCAATTATTTGGACTTACTCGCGATTTACCTTTCACATCTTCTAGGAAAATTCGAAGACATATTAAAGCTCCCAACATCATCTGCTCGAGCGGCCAACGGGCAGGTACGGTTCTGGAAATCATGCTCGAGCGCGCAGCAGGCGGAAGCCTGTTGGCAGCGCTTCAGCAGCGCGAACCTGATTCTTCTCAATTTTTCTTCCGATACCCAACCTTATTCATTCCATGGGCCTAGTATTGATCATTAGCATACTAATCAACTCATCATTATCAAGTTTTTAGACCCGAAACCTCACATGAAAGCTGAGAGGAGGAAGCTTTCTTGATTGTTGCAGCCTATACCAATCCCGAGATGGAAATGAGAAGACATTGCCGTGGATTTTATATCAGGTTTACCGAGGACTCCAAGGAATCATGACGCTGTATGGGTTATAGTTGATCGGCTGACAAAATTAGCCCACTTCTAAGCGATCAGGACGACCTATTCGCGTGATAGGTTGGCTTAGTTGTATGTAAATGAAATCGTGAGGCTTCATGGAATTCCTACCTCTATTGTGTCGATAGAGATCTACGTTTTGTCTTGAGGTTTTTGGAGAGTTTGCATAAGGAGTTTGGGACAGAGTTGAAATTCAGCACTACGTATCACCCCCAAACTGATGGCCAATATGAGCGTACCATTCAGATTCTTGAGGACATGTTAAGGGCCTCTGTTTTGGAGATGAAAGGAACTTGGGATACATATCTGGCACTAGCTGAATTCGCTTATAATAACAGCTATCAGGCTAGTATCGGCATGGCACCTTTTGAGGCGTTGTATGGGAGAAAGTGTAGGTCGCCGATTCACTTGGAGGAGACCGGAGACAAAAGGATTTTGGGCCTAGAGATTGTGAAAGAAACAACAGAGAAGATTAAATTGATTCATGATAACTTGAAGGTTGCTTAGAGCCGACGAAAAGCTATGCCAGATAGGAGAAGGATAGAATTGAGCTTTGAGGTAGGAGATCTTGTATTTTTGAAGGTCTCACCATCCAAAGGCACATTCCGGATTGGGGTGAAGGGGAAATTGAAGCCGTGGTTCATCAGCCCTTTTGAGATTCTGGAAAGGATCGGGGAGGTAGCCTACAGGTTGGCGTTACCACCTAGTTTGATGGGTGTACATGATGTGTTTCATGTATCGATGCTTCGGAGGTACGTCCACGATCCTGCACACGTGATTGATTACGGATCTTTGGCTATTGACAAGGATTTGTCCTACATTGAGAAACCACTGTAAATTTTAGACCGAAAGGATCAGAGGTTGCATACGAAGACCATTCCCCTGGTGAAGGTGCTTTGGAGAAATCATTCACCGGAGGAGGCCACTTGGGAGCGCGAAGAAGAAATCCGAAGCAAGTATCCCTACTTGTCTCTTGAGGTATGCAGTTTATTTAATTTTGAGGACAAAATATCTTTAAATGGGAGAGAGTGTAAGACTCCGGAACCGAAAACGTGATAATTGGAAGTAATTAAAATAATGAATATCATTAAGAGGGTAAATATGTAGTGAAAAATGATGGTTGAAAGTAAAAAGTTAAAAAAATACCGGAGTTTAGCAAGCAGCCGAGTGGCACTTGCTGTGCGCCCGAGGCACTGTAGCGAGAGCCAAATTCCAGTGGCTGCCCACTCACCGCGCGCAAGGCATACTCGAGCGAGCCCCTAGCAGTAACCCCGCGCTCGAAACGAGCTTGAACGCAGTCTCGACTTTTGCCCGCATGCTGATTTCATTTTTATTATAAATAGAAAGGGAAAAAAGAAAAGGGAGAGAGAGAGAGCAGACCATGCACGAAGGAGAGGAAGAAGAGGAAGAAGAGAAGAAGAGAAGGGAAATCACTTGTTTCAATCCGCATCCGGTAAAAATAACAGTAGATCGGGCTAAGGCAAGTGTACTTCAGACGTTTTTCGTTTTTACTGATTCTTTTTGCTTTAAAGTTGATTAAAATGCTCTAAAGTATTCTTGTTGCATGATTAAAGTAAATGAAGCATGTTTCCTTTGATTGTTCGGTTAGATTTTATATTTATCTATGTTTATTGCAAGTTTTGGCTTCGATTTCGTGAATAAGCATGTAAATTGTGTTCAATTTTGTCCCGGAAGTTTGTGATGAAACCTAGCTCAAAAATATTTGGAATTTTTTGGTAAATTGCATGATTTAATATATGTGTATGGATTTATGGTATTAATTTCATGAATAAGCACATGTTTAGTGATCGATTTGAGTTCGAAAGTTTTGGCGAAACCCTAGGTACGAAAATGAAGGGGTTTTGATGATTTTCAACAATAGCTCCTGTTATATAAAAGTTAATTGACATTGAAATGGATCTCCCGGTATAATTTATTTTTGAAAAATCGTATGGATTTATACCGATAAATTTCCATGCACTGTTAAAGTAAAACTGGAGGAGCTTTTAGACCGTCACCGTATGTTCTGAAGTTAACTGAAAGTAAATTATGAAACTATGCTGATGAAAGAGGGTTTCCAATAAAGAAGTTATTTTTGATACTGTTATTTAGGACCCAAGACTGACTACAGTCCGGATGGGTTCTCCGGCATGCCTTAGAACTTAATGGTGGTAATCGAGGGTAACTCTGTCCATGGAGTTATATGTGGTCCGCCCTTCCTCGGGGCGTTATGGTCAAGAGGAAATCACAGTTTCTGGCCTACCTGCGGGTGGACACACGTACCGATCCCGCGAGATGAGATACTCTTGCTACAGTCATAGGCCTTGGATTGTGTGGAGTGAACACAATCTAACCACGATCATTCGTCCCCTCAACTAGTGGGGTATACTGGCAGGGTCTGTTACCGATATGTTATGTTCGTTTACCGTTTACCGATTACAGATTATTGATTACCGATTACTGTTTACCGCTTACCGATTACCGATTACTGTTTACCGTTTACCGATTACCGATTATTGATTACTGATTACTGTTTACCACTTACCGATTACGATTACTGTTTACCGTTTACCGATTACTGATTACTGTTTACCGTTTATAGATTACTGATTGCCGGCTACTGATTTCTGATTTCTGAATTTAATATCGTCAAAGTATGCTTTCTCTGTTTCCTAGATTATATTTTGTTTAACTGTTCTATTTCTATATAGTTATATGACCGTTCTGCATCACATTTCACTACACATATGCATGTACCTTGCTGGGCCCCGCTCACTTGTTTTATTATTTTTTCCCTCTAGATGAGACAGTAGAGGTAGTGCCCGACGAGAAAGATTGATCGAAATAAATTTCTAAAGACTTTTAAGGACCTGAAGCATTTGGAGCTATTTTGGGAGAGTCAGTTGATGTAAAGACTTGACTGGGCATGTGATTTTGTATACTGATCTTGTATCTATGGATGTTCATGCACATGTGGATTTTGTATAGAATGCATATGCTGTATGTGATGGTAAAAAGAAAACTATGCTTCTGCAGGATATTAGTTTAGCTTCCGCTCTAAACTTTTGGATACACTGTACAGCTCCTAGACGGCATCTCGCTATTGAACTGTTAGTGTAATTAATGGTTTTGTAGATTCTTGCCATGGATGACACATGTGATCCTGTGTATGCATGTTGTAGGAAAAATTATGGATAATTGATAGTTGTGTGTTTGTAATAGTTGATCATACAGGGTGTATTTTTGGGGTTTCATCCAGTTACAAAGGAGACTTTGCCGAAATTTCTGCAGAAGTCTTGTCTTATAATTTAGTCCGTTAATCCTTTTCCCGTCTTAACAGAAGCTTTTAAGGAAAAAAAAGCTGTTCTGTCACATAATATTCAATGCTTCACCGAGGCTCTAGAATCTTCCTTGCTAGCTCTATCTAGGACTGATCATTCAGTGTCTTCTCTATATCCTTATCTGGAGGAAAAAAATAAAACAGTGAGCCAAAACCCAACATGGTACTAAAATGTGCAGAATATAATACTATCATGCAGGACATATGCGGTAAAGTGGATACAGTTACATATAAGTATAAATGTGATAAGGCAATGATTTTAAAAATATTAGCAGAACATAGATGCAGAAGATCATGAACATATACGAGAAGCATGAGAAAAGTATAATTCCACATTAATAGGTCTCGGTAATCATTATTTATGCTTTCATACAAAACATATATTTATTAGAACAGAAACTACAATAATATCAGGAAAACAGAAGTAATCATGGACTACGGTAAGATCAGAAGAACAGTAGCGTTCTTGGAAATAGAAATAAGGCATGATGCTATTTAAACATGTGTCAAAAATCATGAATCAGTATAATCATGATTCGATAATCATAAATCGGTAAAACATGCTTTAGAAATCGGAAAACGATATCAATTCTATAAATTTTAAAAAATTCCTTTTTACTATCTAGAGGACCACACTAGTAGACCTTACTAACCGAAAGGGGAATAATCAAAGATAGATTGAGTGCACTCTACACAATCCAAGGCCAGTAATGGTTATCCCTTCTCGTGGGATTCACGACAGTGATGCTAGCATGTAACAGTAACTACCCTCTAGGTTGTCGCCCAGAGAAAGGATGGACCACATATAACTCCATGGATAGAGTTATCCTCAATTACCATCATAATATTCTAAGGCATACCAAAAAACCTTACCTGGCTGTATATCAGTCCAATGTCCTAATTTACATCAGAAAGCTTATAATTTATCGTTCTTCAGAAAATCAGTTAAAATCTCATGGTTAACTCTTTAGTATACTTTAGAAATCGATGGTAACTCAACAGTGTAGTTCCATATAAAATTTTCAATTATAAATCATAACACCGGCAGTATCTCGTTATAGATTAACTTTTACATATCAAAAACTTGAATTAAAACTATTAAATCCATTCATTTTTGTGCTTAGAATTTTGCCTAACAGTCCGGACAATAAACGGACACCAAATGCAGCTTTACACATGAAATAAGAGGTAAATATTGCAATACATGTCAGTAAATATGAAATTTGTTCAATTAATCAGGAGAAATATGCTTTATTTACAGTAAATATGGAGAAACATGGATTTAACACATAAACACGATATCCAATATACTAAAACACAGTAAATAATGTCCAAAATACACTTACCTGAGCTTGATCTACCATTATTCTCACTCGGATCGGAGCGAAATGGGCGGATTTCTCCCTCTCCTTCTCTTTTCCCCTTTCTCTCTCGTTGCCCTTCGCTAGAACGGCTAAAATGGCCGAAGGAAATCACGTATGGCGCTTAAGCGCCAACTAGGCACTAGGCGCTCAATTTTGCGCCTAGGTGGCGCTCAAGCGGTCCTCGAGTGTTGCCTGTCATAGCCTCCTTGCCCCCGTTTGGCCTCGGGTGAGCCTCGGACGCTAGTTTTGCATTTTTGCCCTCAAGGTGGGCGCTCAAGCGGCCTTCAGGCACCAAGCCCCATTTTGTCCATTTTAGCTTCTTCTTGCTTTGGTACTTGTTTTTTCCTTATTCTTTAGCCTAATCATGATTTTTATCAACTAAATTACTCCACATTTATCATTTTTTGGGATCGAAATCTCACACTCTCGCCTACTTATAAAAAATTTTCTCCTCGAAATTAGACGAACTATAAATTTTCCTTAATTGAAGGGAATTTCCTAACGTTCCCAAATCATTTCTTCAATCAAATGATTATCTTAAGAAATCCTAAGCATTCGAATCACCTTGCTCTTGGTATCTGATTCGCTCTATGCTCATCTGAATTCTTCAGATTCGAAGGCAAACCCAATTCATTAACTATTTTCTCGACTTGGTTCTAAATCTCAAACGAGCAAAATGTTTTACTTCCTCCAAGTAAAACCTCGAGATTGAGCGTTTCCTCTGAACATAGGCTCTTCACATTTCCGCTGTGCACTCTGATCAATTCATCTAACACTAAATCGTCCGATTACCATTTACCATCATAACGAATTTGATCCATTATTTAATTCTTTTATTAAGTTCAATTAAGATTTTAATATGAACCTTGAATTAGAATCAGACTTCCAAGGCAAGGTATTCCACATTCTCCTCATTTCGTTGATATGTCATCAAACCGATATTTTCCTAAAATACATAACCCATGTTAAATACTTAGTAAACGGATCCTGAAGTCTCCATATCATGTAAACAAATCCCACAAATCCTCAAATTACAGTCAAATTAGAAATTTTAGTTGTAGCAATCACCGGAGATTTATACTGCCTTAGGTGATCACACAAAACCCCCAAACTCGAACACTTAGCAATCTTAGGATCTCATTGCCTCACCGATGAGCCAACCGATTTCATCCGAACGTGTTATCCATAATCATAATGTGTGGGTCATCCTAATCATCCTGAAACAAAATCATGAGGACTCGTCGTTCCATGATTTCATATCCTTAATGCTTTGAATACAATTCTCTGATTAATTACATGGTAATGCTTTTCCATCATTTCTAACCTAATCTATCGCCCAAAATTTCCTTGATTAACTTAGTTAAAATTTAACAAAAATCTCAAATCAACAATAAACCTTGAATGTAACACACTTCACATTTTTAGTCTTTCGTTGTTATGTGCCCAAACTGATATGCTCATAAATCTTTGAATTATCACAAGATCAGAAATCATAATTATAATAGTTTATAAGAAGTCAATATCAATCTAAGGTCACCACTCAAATCTCAAAACCGAATTATTAGTAACTTTAAGATCTCGCTGATAATTCACAATCTTGAGGATTTCTTACTTTAAAATTTCATAACTCCATTACTTTGAATATGGTTCTATCTTCCAATTCTAGAATACAACATCTTATTGCCCCAACAGTCCTTGCCAACATTATTTTCCTATACAAAGGTCCATTTCTCTTAAAGATATCGGGGTTCATCCTTGAGATCCTTATATAGGTTTATCCATTCACAATATCACATGATCATCTTTCCTTAGTGGTGCAATCATTTGCTCTCAAAATTATTTGACAAAAGCCAACTTCAGAGGTAATGTCCACAAATTCTTCAAATGGAAGCCTCAATTACTTCCTCAGACCTACGGTGGAGTAATGCTAATTATGCACTCCTCCTTTACTTACTCCAAGAACAATCCATCCCCCGGACACAGAAAATGTAGTCCTAAAGTTTCCTCAAAATGTCTCATTTCATATCTCATTTTTCCATTACATCATATTTCCTTAATCCTCAAATTCATGGAGCAACATATACAATTTCCTCAAGTAAGAATCTCATCGGTTAATCCTAACTATGAGTGAAATGGTTTCAATCACAACTTCCTCCCCCCCTTATAATGGGGGTAGGACCCTATTGCCTAACGAGTTGAACATAATTATACCTTTCCTAAAGGATATTACATCCTACCGTAACGTATAGACCCATCACCCAAACAGGCGGCCAACAATATACCCTAAATCCCTTGAAGGTTACCTTCACGGATCTTATCCTTAGGAATTCTAATCATTCCTAAGCCAAACGCTTTACGGCTCTACGATCCTTAGAAAACTTTTGTTAGGTCGTTTATTGGATCTGATTAAACCCAAGGAGTGCATATACCTTCATAACATTAATTGTTCCTCCCTAAAAGCCATCATTCAATATCCACAAAATCATATTTAAGCCTAATCTATTATGTCCCGAACTTACACTTCCCCAGTTGGGTATATGAAACCATTTCCTTTTTAAGTCAGGGTACTATCCTTAAATAAAATTGATCACGCCTTAGGCTCCTAAAACTTCCTGAATCAAATCATCACAAACTTTATTCTACTTACCACAAAAGTCTTGGAGTAATTCTTAATAACATTAAATTCATACGTCCCTGACGTTACACGAAGTCCTCAAAGATTAGAATCGACCCTGGCATATCCTCAAACCATTAATTAACAACAATCAACTAAACCTTTCTCTTTAAGGAATATCCCCAAATGTCGTATCAAGGGCTAGTAGTACACTATCGTCATATTAATTGGACTACAACATATCTACAGATCTCGAAATACCGTAGAACTCAATGCCACTCATATAAAGTCTATGGTTCTCAAATGACAAATTGTCTTAGACCAATAAATCTAATTTCAAAGTCCCAAACAATGCACGTATTAAGATATTAAGGATTTCTAGGATATCACTTTCCGTCACGACAGCCTTTACCTCAATACTGATGTTATCATCGCGAAACCTTGATCCCATGCACAAGATTTCTTTTCTATTCGACCTGAAGAAACATAAGTTATTCCAAATCATATGATTTAAATTACCCCGAGATAAAGCATACTCCAAAATCCCTTCAAACAATTTAGTCTTAATGAAACAATTACAAAATTAACCTGCATATAACTAGAAGATCCAATCCTTAATTTTTCACAAAATGCCAACATACTTATGTGAGGTTCCAGGTTAAGATTATAATAATTACAAGGTAATTAAGTTAACATAGGTGTATTGTGGTCAAAAGATGTGGGAGGAATCGGATTAAAAGCTTAAAGAGCCGAAATCGGTAAATCGGGAACGAAAACTGTAAACCGTGAAATGTTACTTTGTGAATAAGATTTCGGGTTTTAAATCATGATAATCGTGACTTATTAAGTTGATATAATAAAAAATAAAGTCCAAGGATGTGAAAGATTGGGTTAGAAGGGTCAAAACGGGTCCCGAACGGCAAAAACGCGACGTAGGCTCGCTACTGGCTTGCTGCGGGCCAGACCGGCGCCCTTCGGGCGCTTGAGCCCATCTATCGAGCCCAAAATCTAGAATTTCCCGTGCTTGCCTCGCGGTCTCCGTGCGCTCGAGCCGACCAAGGCAGAATGCTTGCGCTCACCGCGCGCTCGAGCGCCAGTTCTTTTTAAAGCCGCGTCATGCTTCTTTTTCCTCATTTTTCCCACAACCCTGAAGCTTCTAGAAAGAGAGAGAGCACCGACTCTAGTGAGAGGAAGGAGGAGATCGAAATCATGGAGTCCAAATCCGTCCGAGAGCTAGTTATAAAGGTGAAAGCACGCGTCGAGGCAAGTGTTATCATACTCACTTCTCATTCCCGTTCGATATTTTGTTTGATTTGAGTGGGTATTTTGTGTTGATACCCATTATTCATGTTAGAATTTTGAAACCCATGATAAATGACTAAGGAATATATAGTAAGTTGTTCAAATCGTGTCCGATCAGCCCGGTTTGGTTTCATTGAAACCCTAACCCACAAAAATTCGGAATTTCCCGTTTCCCTTCCGCGTAGCACAAAATTGACCTCAAAATGTGAATCCCCACATCCCAATGATATAGATATGTCGGCCGCGAGTCCGATTCCGCATGTCTCGACCCGTTCGCGGTGTCCGAACCCTCTAAATGGGCGCTATTACCGTTCACCCGAGACCGAAGGTGGAAATTGCATGTTGTCACCTTCATAAAATGATGAAATGACTCTAGAATATGAATCCCCGTATCCCAATTGTATGCATATATCAACCGGATGTCTGATTCCACAAGATTTGACCCGTTCGTGGCATCTGGGAGCCTTAAAAGTCCTTCGTTAATGTTCATCTGAAAATGAATGGGAAGTTGCATGCTTCCATCATCGTAGTATGTTAAATCGAACCTAAATGTGAAACATCGCGTACCAATTGTGCGTATGTATCCACCGGACGTCTGATTTTCCAAGTATTGAACTGTTCACGGTGTCTGGATGTTCAAAAAGGAACCCGGCACTGTTTACAGAAATGAAATGAGAAATGCATATGCTATACCCTCGTTAATTGTTATGGAAATAACGTTTAACTGTTTAAACGTAAATGTAAGCTCTGAAATGTGTATCCATGTGCTGGAAGCAAGGGAATGAGTCCCGGAGGTCTCAAACTGTTATGTGATCCTCGGAGGTAAGAAATCTAATCTCTCTCGTGAACTTGGAATAATTTCTTGTAAGTAAGGGAATTGAGTCCCACAGATTGTGAATAAGGGAATTGACTCCCACAAAAGGTATTGAACCGAGCCAGTAAATGGAAGGGAATCCACATTGTGCCTTGTGATGATATGATCTCTCGGATGGAGATGTGTGTAATGGACTGATCTCCCGATTGGAGATGTATGTGATGGTAATGAGATTCCCCAAGTTGTGAATGTGTGTGGCAAATGTAGATTTCCCTCTCCAAGTGTGGAAACTAACCTTGAAACTAGAACCGTGATTCATAGGGGTAGTATTCTTTAGCATACGATGTCCATCGCGGTGTGAACCCGAGAAATACTTGGCCACATATTCTGGCCACTCGTGGGAGCAGGTGATGTCCGTGGTACGCTTTAGAAAACTACTATGGAAGAACGATGATTACCCTGGTCCCCCGGGGTGTGGGGCGTGTCGGTTGAACACTACATAGTGAGATGTAGTTGTTCGTTGATTGTTGCGTGGATCCAACCAGGGGTCGAGTGCTGCCGACCTAAAATGCAGCCGTGGCTTTAGATTGTATAGTGAACACATTCTTGTCCTCGTTCTCTCGCATCGTTGGCTAGTACGGTCAACTAGCCTGGGTCTGCAAAGATGATGTAATAATAAAAATGAATAATGTCCAATCGATGTAAACGTGAGAACCGTGTGAATCCAGTGATTCAAGATGTTTCCTGTTTCCTTCTCCTGATTCATGTTTGTGGAGATTCCCTGTATCCTCCCCCGTTCCAGTTCTTGTATATGTCTGTGAGATGTATTTGTGATTATACTTGCTGAGCTGTAAGCTCACCCTTAATGTTTATTGTTTTCCTTCCAGATGAGAACACTTAGCCGGCGCCTGATAGTTAGAGTAAGGAGAGACACTTGCTTGAAGAGATTAGCTGGACGTCAAGTGCTTTGAAGATTTTGTCCTATTGTCATAATGAAATGTAGCAACCACTCATGGATGGATGTGGCCCGTTGTTATTTTTATGGTTTTGTTATGCTTCCACAGATTATGATGATATAGTATGCTTCCGCGTTTGTATTGATGTTTGAGTTTTGTTTCATTTTAGATGGCATCTCTCTAGATCTAATACGGTAGATAGGAGTACTGTATTGGAGCCATGGATGATATGGCAGATGTTGTGATCCTGTGTGTTGTGTTGTAGGCTTTGTGTTAAGCCTCCGATTAGATGTGTGCTTGTACAGGATGTTTTTTATCAGGTTGTATTTTTGGTTTTTCGTCCAATTGCAGAGGAAACTCTGCCGAAATTTCTGTAGAGTCCATAGGTTAATTATGGACTTTAATTTGTGTTGCCATTGACGGAGGTTATATATTGAAAAATAATCTGGTCCGTCACAGTTGGTATCAGAGAAAAAGAGAGATGCCTTAGGTTTGATCTGAATCATATGCGGAAGCTTAGGTTAGATTGATATTGCTCAATTAAGTTAACGAGGACGTTGGGTGATTAAGCTAGTCCGAGTAGTTTTGGTTACCCCAATCCTAATGATTTAGGCAAGCACTAAGTTAGGAGTGACTTAATGCAAAATGTCTCGGTCTCAAGGAAATATTAGTAGTGGCTTCTAGATGGGGACTACTAATATTAGTGGCTGGTTGTAGGTTCGAGAGGAAGGTGGTGTGTGGAGACACCTTGGTGTTGGAATCTGATTGGTATCAATTGGGTTCTTGAATTAATCAATGTTGATTCGAGGCCTAAGATAATTAATCTCAGTTTGAGGTTTAAGTTTGATCGGCTCTTATTGAAGTTCTTTGGTTAGTCTTTTGCTACGAAGGGTTTCCAGGTCAACCTAGGGAGCGTGATGAATAGGGTGGAATTAAGTTCAGGGATATGAAGTTCTAGGTTGACAATTCATAATTGTTTGGAAATACTAGAGTGTCCGGACTTCTGGGCAGTCCAGATCCTATTGAGGTCGCAATGTGAATTTTAAGACTTTAGATGACGTTGCGGTGACCCCATGTCTGGAAGAAGATGTGGCGTGCTGCCCCGTGCTAGACAGGTAGTGAAGTTGACCTCGGTTGGTTGATGTGAGAAAGATCTTGGATCTCGAAGATTAAGAGATATTGTCCCATGTGTTATGGAAGTTTCATGGATTAATGCTTTGTGTCAATGGGACTCTTGGGAGCGTGTCTTAATAGTGGTTAGTCTGATCGCAAGATTTAAGGATGCCTTTAGTTAAGGACAAGCGGTGAAAAGGTTCAGTGTTTTAAATCAAGTCCTAAGGTATGAACTCAATGTGATAATGTAACCTGTCGTGACAGGAGGTAAGGCCCTTGAGTTTAATAATGTGATCTGATATTGTTTTGGGGATCCCAAGCCTGTGTCGCATTGTGTTTTGAGTTATAAAGGTAACCTAGTATTCGGAAAAGTAAAAGGATGTATCAAAGTGGATGTTCAAGTAAGGATTTTGGATAAATGCCTTCCTGAAGAGACTTTGGGACTATCATCTAAGTTATAGATGGGAGGACGTTGGCTTAAAGATAATCTGTATCCTCTGACCTTAAAGTGAATAAATCCAGTGCCTTAGGATCAGAGTTTCGGTGGTGATGAAGTATGAGAGAAATAGGTGGATTGCCGAGATAGAAGATGAAATTTCTCTATTTTGATGTCATAACACTTGTATCGTTGGGATCCTAATTATAGATAATTTTGTGATTCCTAAGTTTGTTTCATTAAGGATCTAAGTTTGATATAGACGGTATTAAGGTTGTGATGTTTTCCTTGAGTTTGTAGATGCGATTGGTTGGGTCGACCAGAATTGTATTAGTAAGCGTATTATGCCTCGTAATTGGACAGTGCAGTTTTGGGTGTGAACTTGTGTTCGCCACGGTACAAAGTCTTAATATGATCTCAATAGCAGTCTGGTGGGCGAACTGTAGTGTTCACTTGGTTGGATTGGTAAAGGATAGCATGAGGCAATCAGGTCATAGGATTTAAAGCGTAAGTCTAAATTCATTGAGCTACCAAGAAATTGATGTTGCCTTTCCTGTAGATCATTTAATGAGGATCTATGCTAACCCCAATTCGTAGATGCGGCCACATCAGGAGGTCTTTTTGGGGTCATTGAGGGGCTTCTGCCATTTGACTATTTGAGGATGTTATCAAAAGGAAGATTCGGTTGATGTATCTGTTGGTCAAGAATTCGAGGTTAGGTCAAAATTGACGCCGATCGTTGAGGATTCCATGTAGAGCTGAGGAGATATCAATTTTGCATCGTGTGAAATACTCCAGAACCTTCAGGGTGAATGAGATGGACCATTAATCAAAAATTGGGTTGCCTAGGAGATTGACGATTTGATAAGCGGACCTTGTGATTGGATAGGTGAAATATGTGGACTGTTGTAAAGGCTTGATGAATTCTAAGATCGAATTAGGTCCATAGCATGTTAATTGTGGATCAATGGAAGTTGTAGCCCTGACGGTATTTTGGTTAAGGATATGGCCACTATGAAGTCCAAAACGTTGTTTGGGTTTTGTAGATTCGTTGGCGTTTCATGAAATTTAATGGGTTTGATCTTTCGACCATATCTGGGTCCATGTTGGGGTGGCTTCATTGAGGAATTCAAAGAAATAAATGGTGTGTGCAAATTGCTTAAGGATTAAGTCATGGATTATAGATAGCTGATAATTCGCATGTCCCATTGTGAAAGGAATGCGAATTTAGTTGAGAAAATGCCTTCCTAAGCTTGTGGCTTTGTGATTGCATGATTTTGAGGACATAGGATTTTAAGCAGTAGCTGATTAGGGAGGCCGATTTGTGTCGTGAAAGTGTACGGTCATCTTGGATCTAACCGGATAGGGTGATTGACGTTCGTGACATTTGGGTTGACCCCTAATGGGTCTGATAAGTTATCGCGGAATGTAAGACCTTTGAGAAACGTTAAGATTATGATGCGTCGTAATAGGTGGGTACCTTGGGGCCGGAGTTCAGGATTAGTGTTAACCCCATGTGCAAGACGGATTTAGTTATTGAGGTTCCATTTAGAGAACTTTTGATGTTGTCCTTGAAGATTTTAAGAGCCGGAATGATTGTGTCATTGAGAAAGATGGTCTTATGATGTTGCTTGTGAACAGACCTGTTTAAAGGTTGAGAAAGTGAACCTTGGTGTTTCCTTGGGAAAGCAGGCATCAATGTCTTTGAAGTTTCATAGGAGATGTGAAAGATGAATCGCGAGTGAGTCCAAACGATTGGGTGATAGAATGTCGTGTTTTTAGTTGGGAGATAGAATCGTATTCGTTTATGGGAGTTACGGGTTTATGGAATATGAAGTCCTTGTGGTTCTGTTTCAGGACAATTAGAATGACCCACTTATCGTAGCCATGGAAGACGCATTCGGATTTAGTTCAGTTAGCTCATTGATATGCCAACGGGATCTTGAGGTTACTAGGTAATCGGAATGTTGAGAATTCTGGGTAATGGTTTAAAGGCCTGTCCACTCTTTGGGTGGTTGTTATGATTCTAGTTTTGAGTGTGATGTAAGTGGATGAATAGGGGATTAATCAGAGTAGTGCAGTGGAAGCGTTGTGGGCCCATGGCCCAGAGATTTCTAAATAAGGTTGAGGTCCCTGTGATCAAATTCTTTCGAGGCTTGGAATGAACTGAAGTGGAATTCATTGATCCGTTTGAAGTATCGGATTGAGTTGGAAGAATGTTCAGCATTATTGTTGGTCGCTTTTGAAATTTGGAGGATCGTTAGAAGGTCTTCCTTGTATCGATGGTTGAGAAAATCGGTAAGTGTCTGGGTTGAGCCGTTCTGAGAGGCTAAGGATTTGTTTTGTGATGAGGATTAGAACGATTCAATGCTTAAGGTTCCTAGAATATTCGTTATCTGAGGGGATGATTTCTGGATGCGAGAAAGATTACCTGTGATTATGGAAATTTGAGATTCGTTAAATTTCGGGGACGAAATTTTTATAAGTGGGGGAGAGTTGTGAGGTTCCGGGTTAAGATTATAATAATTAGAAGGTAATCAAGTTAACATAGGTGTATTGTGGTCAAAAGATGTGGGAGGAATCGGATTGAAAGCTTAAAGAGCCGAAATCGGTAAATCGGGAACGAAAACTGTAAACCGTGAAATGTTACTTTGTGAATAAGATTTTGGGTTTTAAATCATGATAATCGTGACTTATTAACGTGATATAATAAAAAATAAAGTCTAAGGATGTGAAAGATTGGGTTAGAAGGGTCAAAATGGGTCCCGAACGGCGAAAACGCGACGTAGGCTCGCTGCAGGCGTGCCACGGGCCAGACCGGCGCCCTCTGGGCTCTCAAGCCCACCTATCGAGCTCAAAATCCAGAATTACCCATGCTTGCCTCGCGGTCGCCGTGCGCTCGAGCCAACCAAGGCCGAATGCTTGCGCTCGCCGCGCGCTCGAGCGCCAGTTCATTTTAAAGCCGCATCGTGCTTCTTTTTCCTCATTTTTTCCATGACCCCGAAGCTTCTAGAGAGAGAGCGCCGACTCTAGTGAGAGAAAGGAGGAGATCGAAGCCGTGTAGTCCAAATCCGTCCAAGAGCTAGTTATAAAGGTGAAAGCACGCGTCGAGACAAGTGTTCTCATACTCACTTCTCGTTCCCGTTTGATGTTTTGTTTGCTTTAAGTGGGTATTTTGTGTTGATACCCATTATTCATGTTAGAATCTTGAAACCAATGATAATTGACTAAGGAATATATAGTTAGTTGTTCAAATCGTGTCCGATCCGCCCGGTTTGATTTCACCAAAACCCCAACCCATGAAAATTGGGGATTTCCCGTTTCCCTTCCGCGTATCATGAAATTGACCACAAAATGTGAATCCCCACGTCCCAATGATGTATATATGTCGGCCGCAAGTCCGATTTCGCGCGTCTCGACCCGTTCGCGGCGTCCGAGCCCTCTAAATGGGCGCTGTTACTGTTCACCCGAGACCGAAGGTAGAAATTGCATGTTGTCACCTTCATAAAATGATGAAATGACTCTAGAATATGAACCCTCGTATCCCAATTGTATGCATATATCGACCGGATGTCTGATTCCGCAAGATTTGACCCGTTCGTGGCATCTGGGAGCCTTAAAAGTCCTTCGTTAATGTTCATCTGAAAATGAATGGGAAGTTGCATGCTTCCATCATCGTAGTATGTTAAATCGAACCTAAATGTGAAACATCGTGTACCAATTGTGCGTACCTATCCACCGGACGTTCGATTTTCCAAGTATTGAACTGTTCACAGCGTTCGGATGTTCAAAAAGGAACCCGATACTGTTTACCGAAACAAAATGAGAAATGCATATGCTATACCCTCGTTAATTGTTATGGAAATAACGTTTAACTGTTTAAACGTAAATGTAAGCTCTGAAATGTGTATCCATGTGCTGGAAGCAAGGGAATGAGTCCCGGAGGTCTCAAACTGTTATGTGATCCTTGGAGGTAAGAAATCTAATCTCTCTCGTGAACTTGGAATAATTTCTTGTAAGTAAGGGAATTGAGTCCCACAGATTGTGAATAAGGGAATTGAGTCCCACAAAAGGTATTGAACCGAGCCAGTGAATGGAAGGGAATCCACATTGTGCCTTGTGATGGTATGATTTCCCAGATGAAGATGTGTGTGATGGAATGATCTCCCGGTTGGAGATGTATGTGATGGGAATGAGATTTTCCGAGTTGTGAATGTGTGTGGCAAATGTGGATTTCCCTCTCCAAGTGTGGAAACTAACGTGGAAACTAGGACCATGATTCATAGGGGTAGTATTCTTTAGCATACCATGTCCATCATGGTGTGAACCCGAGGAATACTTGGCCACGTATTCTAGCCGCTCGTGGGAGCGGGTGATGTCCGTGTTATGCTTTAGGAAACTACTGTGGAAGAACGAGGATTGCCCTGGTCCCCGGGGGTGTGGGGCGTGTCGGTTGAACACTACATAGCGAGATGTAGTTGTTCGTTGATTGTTGCGTGGATCCAACTAGGGGTCGAGTGCTGCTGACCTAAAATGCAGCCGTGGCTTTAGATTGTGTAGCAAACACATTCCTGTCCTCGTTCTCTTGCATCGTTGGCTAGTACGGTCTGTTAGCCCGGGTCCGCAAAGATGATGTAATAATGAAAATGAATAATGTCCAATCGATGTAACCGTGAGAACCGTGTGAATCCAGTGATTCAAGATATTTCCTATTTCCTTCTCCTGATTCATGTTTGTGGAGATTCCTTGTATCCTCCCCCGTTCCAGTTCTTGTATATGTTTGTGAGATATATTTATAATTATACTTGCTGAGCTGTAAGCTCACCCTTGCTATTTGTTGTTTTCTTTCCAGATGAGAACACTTAGCCAGCGCTTGATAGTTAGAGTAAGGAGAGAGACTTGCTTGAAAGATTAGCTGGACGTCAAGTGCTTTGAAGATTTGGTCCTATTGTCATAATGAAATGTAGCAACCACTCATGGATGGATGTGGCCCGTTGTTATTTTTATGGTTTTGTTATGCTTCCGCAGATTATGATGATATAGTATGCTTCTGCATTTGTATTGATGTTTGAGCTTTGTTTCATTTTAGATGGCATCTCTCTAGATCTAATACGGTAGATAAGAGTATTGTATTGGAGCCATGAATGATATGGCAGATGTTATGATCGTGTGTGTTGTATTGCAGGCTTTATGTTAAGCCTCCGATTAGATGTGTGCTTGTACAGGATGTTTTTGAGCAGGTTATATTTTTGGTTTTTCGTCCAATTGCAGAGGAAACTCTGTCGGAATTTCTGAAGAGTCCATAGGTTAGTTATGGACTTTAATTTGTGTTGCCATTGGTGGAGGTTATTTATTGGAAAAATAATCCGGTCCGTCACAACTTACAAGACCCGAATGGTGCTATTGAAACTCACAATTGCCGATCCTGGCAGGCTACTACAAACATAATCCTTCACTATGAAAATACCACTTCACAACAAACATTAGATTGATATTTCATCAAATCAATCGCCAAATTTTAAATGTCAATGGTGACCTTGACACAGCCTCAAATGACTAATTAATAGAAATTCAATTTGACCTTTTTCTTTAAGAATCGTCCCCCAAGTAGATCATGCTCCCCAAATTTCCTTCAAAATGAAATATTTATTCATAAAACATCCACAACATATTCTACAGCATTTCTGTTTTCTCAAGTCTAATAATTATTTTCATATCAACCACCCAAGTCAACTTCCCCTTCAATCTATTATGAGACAACATTAACTTGTCTCCTCCAAATATCAGATCACCATAAACACCTCCAATACCTTTGAAGCCTTTAGAACCAAGAATTTCAATCCAAGGCCAATCAACTCTTCACTTAAATAAATCTAACTACTCGGATCTCAACTAGGTGCTATTATTTTTAGCACTAGTTTGGCATGGATTAATATTCAGATCCTTAAGCTGCCCCCTCAATTTCTTCTCCTCATCCTTATGGTCGACCAACACCCTGAGGAAAGCTTCTGTCTAAAAGTCGTGTTATTTCCTACATCCACAAATATCTCAAGATCACTAACCTCAAGTAATCAGGTTAGAGGGAGGGGTTAGGATCGATGCATTTTAAAATTTAAATTCTTAGAGCCAAAACTTGAACATTCCCTCTAATCCTAACTATTTCATCTTGCCTCAACATAAAATATTTCGACCTGAATCCTTAAACCTACATTAATAGGTCTAGGCCTAGCCGACATTCAATATTAATTAACTTATCACTATGTCCTAGTTCAGGTCATTTTTCAATTTAGATAGACTAGAATGCCTAAGACTTAGTTCATCCTATGCCTATACCTATTTACTCAGTCAGTCATAATCATTTCCTAAGCTTTCGCATATGATTTAGATCATTATTAAGGAATCTCATTTTCTCTGATACCATTTATGACGGAACGGATCCTAATTCTCATAGGACCCTCCGTCAGACAGATACAGAACAGAATTCATAAATTTTCATCAGTAAATTCTATAAAACTTTTGGCAGAGTTCTATCTAAAATTTGACGAAAATTCAATTATATAACCTGTATATTATAACCTGTATGAGGACACAACTATCTAAATACTACATTTTAACCTACAACACACATACATAGGACCACCAATTTGCCATTTCCATCCATGGCTCAAATATAATCCTATCGACTAAATTAGAAACATATAAGAGATGCCATCGATGACCTATACAGGATCCAAAAAAATATAGTAGAAGTATCTATATCCTTAACAAAACCTGTGGAAGTATAAATATAATTTTAACAGTTTATAGAACGTGCTACAAGTATTTATACATAATTTCCTTTACAAAACTCCATGGAACATGCAGGACTATCAGATTTTTTAAAATACTTTAAGATAATCTTTGAGACTTTACTGAGGCTCCAGAATCTTTCTCGCTAGCTCTCTAACTAGGCCTGATCATCTAGTATCTTCTCTATATCATTATCTGAAGAGGAAAAAATAAAACAGTGAGTCAAAACCCAACAAGTTACTAAAATATTTAGAATATAATACTCTCATATAGAACATATGTAGTAAAGTGGATACAGTTGCATATAAGCATAAATGTGATAAGGTAGTGATTTCAGAAAGATTAGCAGAACATAGATGCAGAAGGTCATAGAACATATACAAGAAGCATGAGAAAAGTATAATTCCATGTCAACAGGAATCAGTAATCATTATTTATACTTTCATGCAAAACATATATACATTAGAATAGAAAACTACGACAATATCAGAAAAATAGAAGTATTCATGGACTACAGTAAGATTAGAAAAACAGTAGCGTTCCTGGAAATAGAAATAAGACATGATGTTATTTAAACATGCCTCAGAAATCATGAGTCAGTATAATCATACTTCGATAATCATAAATCGGTAAAACATGTTTCAGAAATCAAAAAATAATATCAATTCTATAAATTCTAGAAAATTTCTTTTTACTATCAGGAGGACCACACTAGTAGACCCTACTAGTTGAGGGGGTAAATAATTGAGGATAGATTGTATTCACTACACACAATTCAAGGCCGGTAACGGTTATCCCTTCTCATGGGATATATCCCTTCTCATGGGATTCATGACGGTGATGCCGGTTGGTAGCGGTAACTACCCTCTAGGTTGTCTCCCTGAGGAAGGACGGATCACGTATAACTCCATAAATAGAGTTATCCTCGATTACCATTATAACGTTCTAAGGCATGTCAGAGAACCTTACCTGACAGTATATTAGTCCTAAGTCCTAATTTACAACATCAAAAAGCTTATAATCTATCGTTCTTCAGAAAATCAGTTAAAATCTCACAGTTAACTCTTCAGTATACTTTAAAAATCCACGATAACTCAAAAGTGTAGTTCCATATAAATTTTTTAATTATAAATCATAACACGGGCAGTATCTCGTTACAGATTAATTTTTACATATCAAAAATTTAGATTAAAATTATTAAATCCCTTTATTTTCGGGCTTAGGGTTACATTAAATAGTTCGGATGATAAACGAACACCAAATGCAGATTTACACATGAAATCGGAGGTAAATATTGAAGTACATGTTAGTAAACATGAAATCTGTTCGATTAATCAAGAGAAATATGCTTTATTTAATGTAAATATGGAGAAACATGGATTTAACACATAAATAGGATATCTAATATACTAAAACACTATAAAAATAGTAAATAACATCCAAAGTACACTTGCTTGAGCCTCATCTACTATTATTCTCACTCAGATTGGAGTAGAACGGGCGAATTTCTCCCTCTCCTTCTCTTTTCCCCTTTCTCTCCCACTATCCTTTGCTGGAATGGCAGAAGGAAATCACTCACGGTGCTTATATACCAGTCAGGGTGCTCGAGCACCGCTCTAGCACCAACTAGGCGTTAGGCACGTAATTTTGTGCTAGGGTTGCTCTCGAGTGGTCCTCGAGCACTGCCCGTCATAGCCTCCTTGCCCCCATCTCGCCTCGGGTGAGCCTCTAGCGTTGGTTTTTCATTTTTACGCTCGAAGTGGGCACTTGAGCGGGCTTCAAGCACCGAGCCCCATTTTGCCCATTTTCGCTTCTTCTTACTTTGGTTCTTAATTTTTCCTTATTCTTAAGCCTAATTATGATTTTTATCAGCTTAATTACTCCACATTTATCATTTTTTAGGATCGGGATCTCACATGCTTCATGGGGAGGATTAGAGGTCTAAGATTACTAGGCTTGGAGGATGATTTTATGGATTTGTGTATGTATGAAAGATATATTGATGTATTTTGATTGTTTTGATGATACTCCAATGAGTGTAGGAAGGACATGCTGGAAAGGGGACTAAGAAATTTTAACCTTGGAGTATCCCAGAAGACTTGAACTATCCTCACCCTCGAGCATCCTAGAAGGATCAAAGGGCTTTCCCTCAAGTCACTTTGCTTATGAGTGCACCATCTCGCAAGCCACTCATCTCATGAGTGCTAACTCTCTCAAAAGCCAATCCACGCAGGGCGCATCTTATCACATCTTACATTCTTATATCCGTTATTAACTTTATTTATGTGTATTACCCTTTTTACTCAACAATATTACCTGTTATAATTGAAGGGAACGTGTGCTTACCTTATTTTTCTATCATAATTATCTGTATATCATAACAAATCATAATACATAGGATCTAAAAATAATACTATATCATTAATGGCTCTGACATCTATTTAACAATAATATGATGTCAGCTTTGTGAAAAGAAAAGATGCCAACTATAATCCAAAACTCACCTTATAAAATTATACCAAAACTTATAAGATAACCATACGAAATTTGTGAACATACTTCTACACTATCATTACTAAAACATGTATATTCCTGTGATGCTTATAAAATTACAAGCTTATATATCATTACTTAAACTAAACTAGTTACATTATTACTAATTATAGAATAACTAATATTTTTTCTTTACTTTTGTTCATCAGGTATGAACTCCTGTGAAACATTTGAAAGATAAGAAAAACAACAAGAGAGTGAGCCAAGTTATCAGCAAGACATAGTATAATCAATGACATTATAGAGAGGAATAGGAGTCATGATATATGTAAAAATATATATATATATCTTCAAGAATACGTTTATGATGCATTTAACTTTCTTTTTCTAATATATTTTCTTTTTACTTACCAGCACTTCTTACATTGTATAACTTGAGGAGTCAGGACTAGTAGGCCTTACCAACTGATTGAGGAAAGGATTATATAAATTCATATAATCTAAGATCATATCCTCCAAGATACACCCTAAGGACAGAGTGGTATATACCTATTTATCCTAATAGACGGGGCTACAAGCCACCATGCTTCTCTCGTGGCGCAAGGGACAGTTCCTTGATTTTTACTGTAATATTCTAAGGCATACTAGAGAATACTACCCATTGAAAGAAATTTTTAGTTTGATTTTCTTACTTCTTAAAATTTTCTTTATAGAAACTCTTATACTTATTCTTATTTATTTTTCTTGATTTTCTCATCTAATAGAAAATGCTTATTTCCATGGAATCATATTAGTTTTTACTTATGCATAAAAATTAGTACATACATGTACAAAAATATACATTGATACATATCATGAAAAATAAAATCTTATAATTTTTATATGTATTGGCATAACATATCGTTTGATTTTTAGTTCATCAATCGATTCACTAACAGATTAATCAACCCTTTGGATGATTCATAAATTCTATTCATCATCCTAGCCGATTCACTTAAAATTTGAATTAATTTTAAATTCAAATTTGTAAGGCACCCAGAATTGATTTGAATTAATTTATTTATCCAACGGTTCACTTAAAATTTGAATTCCAACCGATTTATCAGAACCTGGTTCATTTCTAATTCTTAGCAACTGGTTCTTATGATGCTCAACCAATTCAAATGATGTATAACTAGTTTACAAACTTAACATACCATATATGGCAGGTTTATCAATAATTTCGGACCCAGCTGGACTAGTTCATGTGAATTTTTAAATATTTTACCTGCCTGATTCAACATTATATACCGATTTTAGTACTAAAATATGCATCTTGATGTATTCTGACCGGTTCAGTGATATTCAATTTTTTAGAGGTTGAACCAGTTAGATTTTCAAAAAGGATTTTAAGACCAACTTCATGACATATTAGCCGGTTCATTAAAATTTCTATACTAATTTTTATAGAGTCTGAACCGATTAAAATCTTGAAGAAAATCAGTAGCAATACTAAGTCCCTGATTTTCTCAGTTCAAACTTTCAATCGACTTTAAACTCATTGAACCGGCCTAATTTATAAAGGATAATTCCATAACAAAAATATGATGAATTAGTCAATATAATAAAGTTTCTATATTAAAATTTTCATGGATAAATCGACTATTAACAATATGAAAAATTAAGCATACCCACAAGTTGTAGAAATCGAACTTCATGGAGCATGATTATGAATTTTTCCTACTCTAGAATGATAACGGCAGGGATTTTAAGTATTGGAATAACAATAATTGAAAAATACATCAAGAATTAATTAACAAATCGAAGAAGTGGTGGTGTTTTTGCCTGGAATGATTTTAAATTTAATTTTGAACCTTAAGCTGCTAACCGAGTTTCCTTCTCTAGTTCTATTCTTCTCCTCTGTTTTTGTTCAGTGTTTTCCTCTTTTCCTCTCCGTTTCTCTCTTCTTTCTTTCACTTTCACTTTATATATTAAGATGATAAAATAGTTGAGTAATCCCTAATTAAATATATGGCTGCCACCTTTTAATTTTTCTGAGATTTCCTTTGGTTGTACTATCTAGATTTTGCTCCTCTCTTCTTGATGAATCATCTAAGTTCTAGGCTAAGTTTTCTTGATAAATTTTTTTGATTCATAGGGCTATTTGGTGGCTTTGGTGGGCTGTCGTGTGGCAATAAAAGTGGTGGAATTATATTCAACTTTCCTAATCTCTTGGATGAAGTGTGCTGAAATCAGCACTTTGCTGATTCTTATGGCTGTCGAGTGTGTGTGTGTGACAAAACAGATCGTTATCCTTTAAAGACCTTTCGTTAATAAACAAACAAAACTAATATTCATAAAATTTATAGAAATTTTGGCAGAGTTTCTTCTACAACTGGACTAAAATCAAAATTTACAGCATGTTTAAAATAACATGTACAAGCACACAACTATATAAATATCACTATCCACCTACAACACACATACACAGGGCTACAAACAGCCATATCATTTATGGCTCCAACACAGTATTCCTAACTAATGTATTGAATCTAAGAGAGATGTTGTTTGGGATCAAAACAAATTAAATCATTAGAACAATGCGGAAGCAACTATAACTATAAAATAACCATAAATTAATCTGTGGAAGCAAAAACAATACATTACTCCAATTGAACATAACTACTTATATACATATTTCCTTTCACAGTCATGGCATTTACATTCGTAATAGCTAAACTCCCAAAAGATTCTTCGAAAAGCTTCAGATCTTCTCAATACTTCCTTAGCTAATCCTTTGTTTACTCCTCATCGGATAGCAACTTTATGCTTTTATCTGGAAGGGAAAAATAGAAAACAAAGGGTAAGCTAACAGCTTAGCAAATGTACCCGAAATTGTAAGAACATATGTAAACCATGTAAACATGTACATATCAAAGGACAAATAAACATGTAAGAAATTTAATAATCAAATACATATATGGGCGAGGCATAAACATGAAAACAATGTATAATCATATAAAATTTGTTCCTTTTCTCAAAGCTTGAATTAAAAAAATAAATTCTTCATTTATTCCTAGTTCGGAGTCCTTATCTGAATATATTCCAATCCTAATTCCTCCATATTTTACATCCCGAGGATAGGATACTTATTTTAGCTTAAATTTTTATTCTCCATACTTTATATCCTGAGGACAGAATGCTTACAGATCTAATTTAACTATTTTCCTCCATACTTTACATCCCGAGGATAGGATGCTACTAATTAGTTTTCTTCCATACTTTACATCCTGATGACAGGATGCTTACTGATTTGTTTTAACTATTTTCGTCCATGCTTTACATTCCGAGAATAGGATGCTTATTGATTTGTTTTAACTGTTTTCCTCCATACTTTACATTCCAATGACAAGATGATTACTAATTAGTTTTCCTCCATACTTTACTTCCCGAAGATAGGATGATTCTTCTAAGCTTAAATTCTATCCATATGACCTAACTGGAAGTATCTTTATCCTTATTTCCCATATCAGAACTTATCTCGCCTCAAAAACCACTCTATTTCATACCATTTATACCTTCAATTAACCTTAGAGCTTCTTGATAACTTAACAGTACGGTTTCAGATAAAATTCTTAAGCACATATGTCGATAAGCCTCAAGCAAATCTCCAATTAACACTTAACTTTCCAAATTTAAGATTTTCATTCACCAAATCCCTAATTTTCATTCTAAGATTCCCCATGGAGCTTTCGGGTATAAATCAGACACAATGTGAGGCCTCGGAACCGAAAACGTGATAATTAAATGTAATTAAAATGATTGAAGTCATTAAGAGGCCAAGTATGTAGTGAAAAAGTGATAGTTGAAATTAAAAAAAAGTTAAAAAAATACCCGAGTTTAGCAAGCAGCCGAGCGGCACCTGATGCGCCCGAGCGGCTGCAGCGAGCGGAAAAACGAGTAGCTGGCCCACTTGCCGCGCGCCTGCTGGCTGCTCGAGCATGAAAAAACAGAATGTTGCCTGCTCGCTGAGCGCTCAAGAGCGCTCGAGCGCGAAAAACAGTACACGGCCCACTCGTTGAGCGCTCGAGGCGCGCTCGAGCATGGCCCCGACTTTTACCCACGTTCTGATGTCGTTTATTATAAATAGGAGGAGAAAGAGGGAAGTGGGAGAAAAAAGAGAAGAGGCATGAACGAAGAAGAGGAAGAACAGAAGAGGAAAAAGGAGAATCACTTGTTCCAATCCACTTCCGGTAGAAATAACGGTAGATCAGGCCAAGGCAAGTGTACCTCGGATGTTGTTTTTCGTTTTTACCGTTTCTCTTGCTTTAAGGTAAATGAAAATGTTGTGAAAATGATGTTGATACATGTTTAAAGTACATGAAGCATGTTTCCTTCGATTACTCAATTAGATTTTGTGTTTATCCATGTTTATTGCAAGTTTTGGCTTCGATTTCATGAATAAGCATGAAAATAGTGTTCAATTTGTCTTGAAAAGTATGTGATAAAACCCTAGCTCGAAAATGTTGTGTAGTTTGAGTAAATTGCATTATTTAATGTATATGCATGGCATCTATGATATTAATTTCATGAAATATGTACATGTAAGAGATCGATTTGAGTCCGAAGGTTTTGGTGAAGCCTTATGTATGAAAATGAAGAGGTTTTGATGAGTTTTAACCGTAGCTTCTGTTATATGAAAGTTAATTCTCATCGAAATGAAGCTTCTAGCATAATTTGTTTTCGAAAATATGTACTGACCTGTACCAAGGAAATTTCCATGTATACTTAAAGTTAGCTGAAAGTATATTGTGAAAGTCTGATTTCGAAAAAGGGGTTTTCGATAAAAGAGAGGGTTTCCGTTACAGTTATTTTAGGACCCGGGACTGACTACAGTCTGGATAGGTTCTCCAGCATGCCTTAGGACTTTACGGTGGTAATCGAGGATAACTCTGTCCATTGAGTTATTTGTGGTCCGCCCTACCCTCGGGGCGTTACGGTCAGGAGGAATTGCTATTACCAGCCTACCTTCGGGTGACATACCGTACCGATCCCGTGACATGGGATACGCATATGACAGTTACAGGCCTTAGATTGTGTGGAGTGAACATAATCTATCCTCGATTATTCGCCCCCTCAACTAGTAGGGTATACTGACAGGGTCTGTACCGATATGTTACGAAGTACCGTTTACTGTTTTACCGATATGTTATGTTACCGTACCGATTACCGAATATGAAGTACCGATTACTGATATGTTATGTTATAAAGTATCGATGACTGTTTATAGCTTACTGAATACTGTGCACCGATTACTGCTTACCATTTTTCATTTGTTAATTAATGGTTACTGATTTCTCTTTATCGACTACTGATTTCTGATTCTGAAGTATAATACTGTCAAAGTATGTTTTCTCTATTTTCGGGATTATATTCTGATTAACCATTCTGTTTATGCATAGTTACATGACCGTTCTGCATCATAGTTTTACTGCTCATGTGCATGTACCTTGCTGGGCCTCGGCTCACTGTTTTATTATTTTTTCCCCTTCAAATGAGACAGTAGAGTTACTGCCTGATGAGAAAGAGTAGACAGAAAGGTGTTGTTTGAAGACTTTTGGAAACCTTAGCGCATTGGAGCTGTTTTTGAAGAGCTTGTCGATGTGAAGGCTTAGCTGGAATTGTGATTTTTGTATACTTACTTTATGTTTATGGATGTTCTAGAACATGTGAATTTTTGTACGAAAAGCAAATGATATGTATGACTGTAAAAAGGAAAAGCTATGCTTCTGCAGGTTATTAGTTTACTTTCGCTTCTAAACTCTAGATTTACTGTACAGGTCCTAGACGGCATCTCGTTATTGAACTGTTTGTGTAGTTAATATTTTTATAGATTTGTGCCATGAATGGCACATGTGATCCTGTGTTTGTATGTTATAGGGAGAATTGTTTTGATAGTCTCGTTAATTATATTTCTATCCTGACGGAAGCTTTAGAGGAAAAAAGAATCCGTTCCGTCACACACAAAATGTATATTAAACGGTGAAATCGAAACCATAAACCTTATTAATCATATACAAATACCAAATCTATCCATATTTACCACTATTATATCACTAATTTCGGTTAGGGTTTAGAGCAACTTGTCAGACACAAATCGAATACAGAACCTACATCAAACCATGAAATCGACACCCTACTTTATTATATTTATGCATAAACGTAAAATCTATCCAATAAATTATGAAAACATACATAATTTTTGAGCTACGGTTTGATGTAAACCGTCCGGGCATAAATCGAACATGAAACGTGAGCTAAAACACAAAATCGGAGTTCTAAGTCATAACATATATACATAAACATAAAATCTAGCCCAAAAGTTATAAGATTTATGCATTATTTATGTCAAATCTGAGAGAGTAAGGGATTTAAAGTATAAACAACAAAATGGAGATATTAAAATGCGGTAAAAATGAAAAATAATGTTCGAGCTACACTTGTCTTATCTACCATTATTTTTACCTGGATCGAAGTGGAATGGCTAGATTTCTTCTCCTCCTTCCTCTTCTCCCTCTTTTCCCTTCGTGCTTCATTGCCTCTCTCTCTCTTAAACTTATAAAATTGATGCAGGGAAAAAGTGTACGATGCTTTAAAATACATCGGGCACTCGGGTGCACCGCCTTGCCAATGTTGCAACTCGAGCACCCGTTGAGCGTACTTCGAGCAAAAGGTTCTGTTTTTCGCACCCCGTTTGCGCTCGAACGCTACTTGGGTGCGGGTTAGGCCCGTATTGAACCTGCAGTGAGTCTACTTTGTGTTTTCGTTATTCGAGACCCGTTTTGACCCTTCCAACCCAATTCTTTGCATCCTTAGACCCTAATTTTGATTATATAACCTTAATAGGCCATGATTATCATAATTTAAAGCTCATAATCTTACTTACAAATTAACATTTTTCGGTTTACAACTTCGGTTCCTGGTTTATCAATTTTGAATCTTTGGGCTTTTCAATCCGATTCCTCCCATATCCCTTGAACTTAATTTACCTATTTTAACTTAATTACTCATCTTTTGTTATATTTTGGGAACCAGTACCCTTACGGAGCCCAACTTCCTCTTAGTTATCATGTTTTGGGACTCGGGTCATTACACTCTCCCCCCACTTATAAAAATTTCATCCTCAAAATTTGATGAACCTTGAAATCTCCAAATTGAAGGTAATCTTCCCAGCACTCCCAAATCATCTCCTCGATTAAACGATTACCCTAGAAACCTCAAGCATTTGAATTGTTTTAGTCCTTATTATCTGGTCCATTCTATCGAAACCTAAATTGAAATATCTTTAGGAGACAATTTCTTAATCTTCCAACGACTCATCACGATCACGTATCTACTTCTATAATTTACGGTACCTGGGAGATTTTACATTATGCTACCAAGTTCAAGGGCAACCTAAATCTGTTGATTTCTTCAAAACCTCAAATGGATTACTTAACTTTATTCATGTTAAACTTTAAGAATCTCAAATTTATCTATCACCAAATCCAAGTTAACTCAGTACCCATAATTCTCTGATCAAGTTTGACTAAAGTTTCAGCATAAACCACAAATAGCAAATTGAACATTAATTGAAAATACCCTATATCCTTATTAATTTGTTGATATGTCGACAGCCTGATACTTTTCTAAAATACATAACCTATGTTAAACACTTAGTAAACGAATCCCGAAATGTCCACATCATGTAAACAAATCCTGAGATGGACAGATCATGATGACAATTCCTCAAATCACAGTCAAACTAGGAATCACAATTATAACAGTCACCCAAAATTTTATATAGCCTTAAGCGATCACCCAAAAGCTCAAACTCAAGCACTTAACAATTTTAGGATCTTGTTAGCACATTGATAAGCCAACTGATTCCATCCGAGCGCGTTATCTATAATTACGATGGGTGGGTCATCCTAATCATCCTGAAACAAAACCATGAGGACTTCTTATTCCATGTTTTCATATCCTTAATGTTTCAGATATAATTTCCTCTTCTAAAATCAAAGTAGGCATCCCATATGGAGCACCAAGGACATATTAAATTCAAAGACTTCTCACATCAATTATCAATCACACTCTTTACTATTCTCAACTCAAGATACAATTCCCGGCGGAGTACCTATGGCCCCATGTCCCTTGAATCCATCAATGTAGCCATCTTAATAAGAGCCTGAATATGGCCGAAAGATCCAACCCATTAAAATTCATGGACGCCTACAAAACTTTAAAACCCAAATAGTGCTCCCGAGCTTCGCAACAGCCCTATCTTTATCCGAATGCCACCGCGGCATAATTTTCAGTCATCCACAATCATCACGTAGTGACGCGAATCGAAATTAAAAATCATCTATCTATTCACTGTATCCGCTTATCAATTCCCTAATCCTCAGAGTAACCAATTACTCAACCAACCATAACAACCACATCAGTTTATCTTACTTCCCAGAGGTTTCAAGGTATCCACAATAGTACCTAGCCAATACTCCTTTAATTCCATACAAAATCCTCAGAGGCTAATATTGTTTCCAACCCGATTCCCAATCATCCATTAAAATAAGTCAGCTTGATCTTTTCTTCAAAAAAATATATTCCTCAAAACTTTTCATAACTAGATTTCTTAATGACCACCACTTAACTTCAAAGGGGTGGTCTCGTTTACTAATTAGACTTAAACACCTATCCTCGATTCGATCAGTTCTACCTCTTACTCGAAATTCATAACCTAATCGCAAAGTATAATATCCTATCAATATATTTCACATCAACATCCACGAACACCTTTTTCAATTCTGAAAAGATTCGCATTACCCAAAAATTTATGCACTTAATTGCTACGAAGTGATCCTAAATCGATATCCTTAAATTTACTATCCCAAAATTGACTCCAAGTCACACAGACCTCGAGCCATCAATTTCACTTATCCGCCATACTGACTAGATCGATCAAGTATCCTTTCTTAAGGGATTTTTAGTCTGAAGACCTCAATCCAGAAATAATCAAGCCTAAATTTTCAAATAAAAACCGATTACCCTAGACCTCAAATCAATGCCAATCAACTCAAGCAATAAATCAGCAACAATCAATTTGGAACCTCAAGGTGCCTCCTTACGATTCTCTCGACCTCACGGCCGACTACTGTCACAAATGGGCCTTCACCTAAGGGTCGTAACGGTTACTGATATCCTATCTAAAGGCAAAGTCGTGGCTAAACTATTCTTAAGGCACTATCTAGGGTGCAAGACCTAGATAGCTAAACTCATCCTATATCTCTAACTTAGTTTAAGCCTAAGCTAGCCAACAAAATAATTAGGACTATTCTGTTCTAATTTAATTTTCCTACACCTATATCTACTTATTTGATCAATTCAAATTGATTCCAAGCTTCCGCATATGATTCAAATAAATCCTAAGGTATCTATTTTCTTTGATACCAATTGTGACGGAACGGATCCTTATCCCTTATAGACCATCCGTCAATAAACAAACAAAACTAATATCAATAAAATTTATAGAAATTTTAGTAGAGTTTTCTCTACAATTGGATTGAAACCAAAATTTACAACCTATTTAAAAAAACTTGTACAAGCACACAACTATATAAATATCATAATTCACCTACAACACAAATACACAAGACCACAAACTGTCATATCATCCTTGACTCCAATACAGTACTCCTAACTACAATATTGAATCTAAGAGAGATGCCATTTGGGACCACAAAAAATTAAATCATCAAAACAATACGGAAGCAACTATAACTATAAAATAACCATAAATTAATCTGTGGA
Source organism: Nepenthes gracilis (assembly GCA_033239525.1). Lineage (NCBI taxonomy): Eukaryota > Viridiplantae > Streptophyta > Magnoliopsida > Caryophyllales > Nepenthaceae > Nepenthes > Nepenthes gracilis. The sequence goes on along the minus strand of BSYO01000003.1, from coordinate 18,989,110 downwards.
AACAAAAACATTACATTACTCCAACAGAACATAACTACTTATATATAGATTTCCTTTCACAGTCATGGCATTTACATTCGCAATACCTAAACTCCTAAAAGATTCTTCGAAAAGCTTCAGATCTTATCAAGACTTCCTTAGCTAATCCTTTCTTTACTCATCGAATAGCGGCTTTATGGTCTTATCTAGAAGGAAAAAACAGAGAGTAAGGAGTGAGCTAACAGCTCAACAAATGTACCCAAAATCGCAAGAACATATGTAAACCATGTAAACATACACATATCGAAGGACAAATAAACATGCAAGAAATTTAATGATCAAATACATATATGGGAGAGGCATAAATATGAAAACAATGCATAATCATATAAAATTTGTTCGTTTTCTCAAAGCTTGAATCAAAAACATAAAATTTTCATTTATTCCTAGTTCGGAGTCCTTATTTGAACATATTTCAATCCTAATTCCTCCATACTTTACATCCTGAGGATAGAATGTCCATTTTAGCTTAAATTTTTATCCTCCATACTTTACATCCCGAGGATTGGATGCTTACTGATTAGTTTTCCTCCATACTTTACATCCCGAGGACAAGATGGTTATTGTTTTATTTTAACTATTTTCCTCCATACTTTACATTTTGAAGACAAGATGCTTACTGATTTGTTTTAACTGTTTTCCTCCATACTTTACATCCCAAGGATAGGATACTTACTGATTAGTTTTTCTCCATACTTTACATCCCGAGGACAGGATGATTCTTCTCAGCTTAAATTCTATCCATATGACCTAACTGGAAGTATTTTTGTCCTTATTTCCCAAATCGGAACTTATCTCACCTCAAAAACCACTCTAATTCATACGATTTATACCTTTGATTAACCTCAGAGCTTCTCGATAACTTGACGGTATGGTTTCAGATAAAATCATTAAGTACATAATGTCAGATAAGCCTCATCAAATCTCCAATTAACACTTAACTTTCCAGATTTAAGATTTTCATTCACCAAATCCATAATTTTCATTCTAAGATTCCCCACAGAGCTTCTAGATATAAATTAGACTCAAAACGTATGCCAAAAGGTAAAATCAAAACCATAAACCTCAGTAATCTATACAAATACCAAATCTATCCATATTTACCACTATTATATTGCTAATTTTGGTTAGAGTTTAGAGCAACTAGTCGGACACAAATCGAATACAAAATTTGTATCAAACCACAAAATCAAAATCCTACTTTATTATATTTATGCATAAACGTAAAATCTATCCAATAAATTATGAAAACATGCACAATTGTCAAGCTAGGGTTTGAGGTAAACCGTTCGGGCATAAATCGAACATGAAACGTGAGCTAAAACACGAAATTGGAATTGTAAGTCATAACATATATACATAAACATAAAATCTAGTCCAAAAGTCATAAGATTTATACATTATTCATGTCAAATATGAGGGAGCAAGAGATTTAAAGCATAAACAAAAAAATGGAGATACCAAAATGCGGTAAAAATGAAAAACAACGTCTGAGGTACATTTACTTTAACCTGATCTGCCATTATTTTTACACGGATCGAAGTGGAATGGCCGGATTTCTCCTCTTCCTTCCTCTTCTTCCTCTTTTTCCTTCATGCTTCGTTGCCTCTCTCTCTCTTAAACCCACAAGAATGACGTAGGTAAAAGGTGCACGATGCTTTAAAATACATCGCCGCTCGAGCGCCACCCGGGTGCAATGCCTTGCCAACGCTACACCTCGAGCACCCATCAAGCGCACTTCAAGCAAGAGGTTCTATCTTTTACGCCCCATTGGAGCTCGAGCACTACTCAGGCATTGGTCAGGCCCGCATTGAACCTACAGCGAGTCTACTTTGTGTTTTCGCCGTCCGGGTCCCATTTTAACCCTTCCAACCCATTTCTTTGCATCCTTGGATCCTAATTTTGATTATATAACCTTAATAGGTCATGATTATCATAATTTAAATCCCGGAATCTTACTTATGGATTAACATTTCTCGATTTATAATTTTGGTTCCCGATTTACTGATTCCAGATCTTTGGGCTTTCCAATCTGATTCCTCCGGTACCCCTTGACCTTAATTCACCTATATTAACTTAATTACTCATCTTTTGTTATATTTTGGGAACCAGTACCCTTATGGAGCCCAACTTCCTCTTAGTTATCATGTTTTATGACTCGGGTCGTTACAGTGTGTGTGTTTTCCATTGAATTCCTTTGAATATTTGACTAAAATATTATGTTGTCATGTGTTGGGGACTCTTATGCCATGTGTGCATTAAATTCCTCAGTGATTTATTAAAAATTTTCATGAAAATTGTGCTGTCGTGCAGCTGCTGATGCCATGAGCCTTCCCTTGCTGAATTTTTGAGAATTCGGCTAAGTGTATGTGTGTTTGTGCATTGGAGTATATTAAATTTTTACTTAATTAATTTGATTTGTACTATATTTGATTAATCGGGCTAAATTTGATTATTAATTGGGTGCAAATTCAGTGACCAAATTATCTTATTGTCATCCAAAATAAATTTGATTGTTAATCAATTAAGAATTCATTAACTGAATTATTTTTCTATCATTTTTTCTATCTTTTATTAACTGTAATTTAAGTCGGTTTAATTAATTAAATTTTTATTGCATTTCAGGTTGAGTTCTTGATTTCTCGATTTTCATCATTCATTGATCTTAATTTTATATTAATTAGTTTAGTTCATTTAATTATCATTCATGAAATCTCAATCATTATAATTCTACCATCCTTAAAAAAATTTCATCCTCAAAATTTGCATACTTCCGTCCCTATCTCCATCAATAATTAGATAGGGAGATTTTCTCCGATTTACTCTTGTGTTTTCATAATAATTTTTTAATTGAAAATTGTCCCAAAATTTTATAGTTGGGGGGGAGGTCATCTTAATTCTCAAAACTAGATTCCCAAAAATTCCAAATTAAATATCAACATGAGGCAGATTCTTATAGATATCAATGTAATTAATATAAGGTCTAATCTCCGAATTAACAATCAAACTTAAAAATATAGAGGACGGTATAGGCTCCAAATTTTTCAAATACATATGCTAGAATTTAAAATTTTTAATACTACCACTGTGATGGAACGGATTTTTTTTTTTTGCCCTCAAAAGCTTCCATCAAAACAGCAATACTATTAACGGTCTAAAACATAAGGCAAGACTCCTGCAGAAATTTTGGCAAAGTCTCATTTGTAATAGGATGAAAAATCCAAAAATATAACCCTGTATAATCATCCATAATAAGCACACAACTATCCATCATTTACAATTCCTACAATAAACATTCACAGGATCACATGTGTCATTCATGGCACAAATCCATAAAAACATTTACTACTCTAACAGTTTAATAACAAGATGCCATCTAGGACCAACACAGTAAATCCAGAGTATATAGCAGAAGTAAACTAAGAACCTGCAGAAGCATAGTATTTTCTCTTCTACTATCATACACATCATGAGCTTTCTATACAAAAATCGACATGTTCTAAGACATCAATAATCACAAGATCAGTATACAAAAATCGTATGCAGTTAGGCCTTTACGTCGACAGGCTCCTCCAATATAGCTCTAATGTGCTATGGTCCTCAAAAGTCTTCAAGAAGCTTCTCTATCTGATTACTCTTTTTCGTCAGATAAAAGCTCTACTGTCTCATCTGGAGGGGGGAAAACACTAAAACAGTGAGTCGAGGCCCAGCAAGGTACATGCATATGAACTGTAAAACGGTTATGCCAAAACGATCATATAACCATGCAGAACCAGAATGTTTAATCAAAACATCATCTGAAAAAACAGTAAAGGCACACTATAACAATATCAAACCTCATGCTTCATAAATCAGTACGCTATGGACTGTGAAACAATAAACTGTAAACTTTGACAATATATGGTAAAACTGAAAACAATACCCTATCATCTTTTCACTATACGATTCATTATCATCATTTCACTGTAATACAGCATATCGGTAAAACAGTAAATGATACTTCATATTATTTCCTTCTTGTACAAAGCCCCGAGGACGGCTATCATTACCTCCTTATACCAAGCCCCGAGGACGGCTATCATTACCTCCTTGTACCAAGCCCCGAGGACGGCTATCATTCATCTTTTTATCAAAAACGCCTTTTTCTTAAAGTCAGACTTTCACAATTTACTTTCAGCTCACTTCAAAGTACATGGAAATTTCGTCGGTATAGGCTTGTACATATTTTCGAAAACAAACTATACAGGAAGTTGCACATCGATGTCAATTAACTTTCATATAACAGAAGCTACGGTCAAAACTCATCAAAACCTCTTCATTTTCGTACATAGGGCTTCGCCAAAACCGTCGGACTCAAATCGTTCTCTAACACATGCTTATTCATGAAATTAATGCCATAAATTCCATGCATATACATTAAATCATGCAATTTACTTAATCTTCACAACATTTTCGAGCTAGGGTTTGTCACATGCTTTCCGAGACAAATCGAACACTATTTTCATGCTTATTCACGAAATCGACGCTAAATCTTGCAATAAATATGGATAAACATAAAATCCAACCGATTAATTGAAGGAAACATGCTTCATGTACTATAAACATGCATCAATATCATTTTCATAACATTTCATCAAGTTTAAAGCAAAAGAAATGGTAAAAATGAAAAACGACGTCCGAGGTACACTTGCCTTGTCGTGGGCTTTCACCTTTATAACTGGCTCACAGATGGATTCGGGCTCCTGGGCCTTGTTCTCTCTTCCTCTCTCTCTAAGATCGGCGTTCCCTCTTTCTCAAAAACCCTAAACCCGTGCGAAAATGAGATGAGAGAAGTCAGATCGCATTTTTATACTGCGCCTGCCGCTGGAGTGGAGCTCGAGCGGCCTGCAGGCGCTCGGCTTTCGGGCAGTCCGCCGCTCAAGCGGAGCTCGAGCAACCAGCGGGCGGAGGACTTTGGATTCGCCACTGGTTTTTCCGCCCGATAGGAGGGCTCCAGCCCACAATAAGCACTACTCGACTACTTGCTGAATTCGGGTGTTTTCCAACTTTTCACTTTCAACTACCACTTTTTCACTACATGCATAGCCTCTTACTGATATTAATCACCTTAATCACATCAGTTATCATGCTTTTGGTTCCGGGTCCTCACACTCTCCCCCACTTAAGGAAATTTCATCCTCGAAATTTAACGACCCTCAAATTTCCAAACCCGAGGGAACTCCTTAGATTTAGAAATCATTTCTTCGGACAGTGCCTATTTTAGGAACCTCAAGCATTGAATTGTTCTAATCCTCATCCCAAATCAAATTCAAAGCCTCCCGAACAACTCAACTCAGACACCTACCAAGTCTCTCAACCATCGACACTAAGAAGGCCTTATAATGATTCCTAGATATTCCAAAAGCGACTTACAATCATGCCGGACATTCTTCCAATCCAATCCGATACTTCAAACAGATCAATGAACTTTCACTTTGATTCATTCCAAGCCTCGAAAGAATTCGGTCACTAGGACCTCAACCTTAATTAGAAATCTCTAGGCCATGGGTCTACAACGCTTACGCTGCGCTACTCTGATTATTTATCTAACTATGAATCACCCCAATGAAATTTCACTGGCACATCAAATTCAACTTGACATCCCAAAGATTATTTAATCAAGTTTTACTAAGGTTTCGATGCAAACCTTAATTCACAATCAAACTTTAAGGTTGGAACGATTTACATTCACGCTATTTTATTGGTAATCGGCAAACCAACATTTTCTCCAAAATTCATAGCCCGCATCATAGACCCAGAATATACGGAAACCTTGATTGAAATAATCGTAGGATAGTCACACCGAGAAGGCGAATCCCACAATCATCCGACTACAGCCACATTCAAGGCTACAATCATAACGATCATCCAAAGAGTCGACATAACTTTAAATCATTATCCCAAATCTTAAAATTCCAATTACTTAGTAACCTTAAGATTCCATTGGCATGCCAACAAGCCAACTGATTCCAGCCGAACGCGTCTACTATAATTACGATAAGTGGGTAGCCCTAATCGTCTTAAACCAAACCATAAGGACTTCATATTTCATGAACTCCTAGCTCCCAAATATCAAATATGGTTTTGTCTCCCAATTCAAGAACATGGCATCCTATTAACCAATCATTTGGACTTACTCGCGATTTATCTTTCACTTCTCCTATAAAATTTCAAAGACATACAAGTCCAAAGACTCACAGCATCAACTGCCAGTATTGATACCTGCTTTCCCAAAGAGAACACCGAGGTTCACTTCCTCAACCTTTTAAACAGGCCTGTCCACATGCGAAATCATATGGCCTTCCTTCTTAACGATACAATCATTCTGGCTCTTAAAATTTAAATAATGGCTATCTTCAAAACGATATCCATAGGTTCTCAAGGTGGAAACTTCAATGGCTGATTCTGACTTACATATGGGGTAACACTAATCCTGAACTTCTCACCCACTTATATCAAAGGTACCCACCTATCACGAGCGTGGGTAACATAATCTTAACATTTCTCAAAGGCATTACACCCCACGATAACTCATCTGACCCATTAGGGGTCAACCCAAAGGACATGAACGTCAATCACCCTATCCAGTCTCTGAAAACATTGTTTAACTTACGTTCTCACAATTACAAATCTTTCCCATGCTGATCGTCTTACCGACACAGCAATCCCCAAGGAATACTTACCAGGTCACTTAATAGCTTCGGTTGACCGTGCACTTTCACGACATTTATTGGTCTCCCTAATTATCCATCACTTACAATCTTGTTGATCTCCAAAATTATGTTACCAAAGAGCCACAAGCTTAACAAGGCATTTCCTTAACAAAACTCACACTCCCTTTCCAATGAGGGCATACGGATTATCAGCTGTCAGAACTTATGACATAATCCTCAATGACTACGTACACCCCATTATTCCTTCGAATTCATCAATGAAGTCACCCCAACATGGACTCGAATATGGCCAAAAGATCAACCCATAAAATTTCATAAAATTCCAACGAAGTTACAAAACCCAAACGACGTTTTGGACTTCTAAGTGGCCATATCCTTAACCTGAATACTGCCGGGGCTACAACTTTCATTGATCCATAATTAACACGCTATGGACCCAAATCGATCTTAGGATTCATCATGCCTTCACGACGACCTACGGGTTACGCCTAACCATCCACAAAGTCTGTTCATTCAATCATCAATCTCCTAGACATTTTGAAATTCGTGAACCACCTTATCGGTCCATCTGTTTACCTCAAAGGTTTTGGAATATTCTACCATGATACCAAAGCCGATACTTCCACAGCCCTGCTTAGGATCGTCAACGATTAGCATCGATTCGACATGACCTCGAATTATCGATCAAAAGATAACTCAACCGAATCTTCCTTTTTGATAACATCCTCGATCGAATGATCTACAAGAAGGACGATATCAATTTCTTGATACCGCGATCAATTCAAACTCATGCTTCAAATCCTACAACCTGATTGCAAGATGCTATCCTTCACCAAGCCAACTATATTAGCACTGCAGTTCGTCCACCGAACTACTATTAAGATCAGATTAAGACTTAATCCTTTAGCTATCTCAAGTTCATACCGAAAATCGCACCATTCAATTACCAGGCACAATATGTTTACTAATACAATTCAGATCGACCCGATAACTTACTGACCAAGTTCTGTAAACGTCGCGCCAAGATTGCACTACAAGATGATTCAAGTTAACCCAACAAATTGTATCCACGAACTCCAAGAATATCACAACCTCGACACCACTTGCACCGAACTTAAATCCGTAATTAAATAAACCTAGGGATCACAAAACCATATATATATAATCGAGATCCCAAAGATGCAAGTGTTGTGACATCATGATTGAGAAATTTCATCTCCTATCTCGGCAATCCACAAATTTCTTCATGCACCATTGCCACCGAAACTCTGATCCTATGGCACTTGATTTCTTCACTTCAAGGTCAGAGGATACAAACTATCTTTAAGCCAACGACCTCCTATCTATAACTTAGATCATAGTCCCAAAGTCTCTTCAGGAAGGCATTTATCCAAAATTCTTACTTGAACATTCACTTTGATACATCCTTTTACCTTTCCGAATACTAGATTACCTTTGCCGCTACTGCAAAACCTATGTCCTTCAATCACACATAACTCAAAACACACTGCAACATCATCTTAAGTCTTAAAATCCACATTGTAACCTCACTAGGATCTGGACTGCGCAAAAGTCCAGACATTTTCTGAATTGTCAACCTAGAACTTCATATGCCTGAACTTAATTCCACCCTATTCATCACGCTCCCTAGGTTGACCTGGCAACCCTTCGTAGCAAAATACTAACCAAAGAACTTCAGCCAAGAGCCGATCAAACTTAAACCTCAAACTAAGATAAATTATCTTAGGCCTCGAATCATCACTGATTAATTCAAGAACCCAATTGATACCAATCAAATTCCAACATTAAGGTGTCTCGACACACCATCTTTCTCTCAACCCTACAACCAGCCACTAGTATTAGTAGTCCCCATCTAAGAGCTACTACTAATATTTCCTTGAGACTGAGACATTTCGCATTAAGACACTCCTTGAACACTAGCTAGGATACACAAGCTAGCCAATTTATTTAAATCATCATTCCTAGCTTAGCACTAGCCTAAGAACCAATTCTCAAGGATCCTAGTTGTCTTAACTTCCTCAACCTATTCCTACATGAATTCTGTTCAAAGATTCAATCCTATGCTTCCGCCTTTCAATCAATCAATTCCTAAGGCATCTCAATTCTCTGATAACAATTGTGACGAAACGGATTTTTTTTCCCCTTAAAAGCTTTCGTCAAAACAGCAATACCATTAACGGTCTAAAACATAAAGAAAGACTCCTGCAGAAATTTCGGCAGAGTCTCCTTTGTAATAGGATGAAAAACCCAAAAATACAATCCTGTGTAATCATCCATAACAAGCACACAACTATCCATCATTCACAATTTCTATAACAAACATTCACAGGATCACATGTGCCATCCATGGCACAAATCCATAAAAATATTTACTACTCTAACAGTTTAATAACGAGATGCCATCTAGGACCTGCACAGTAAATCCAGAGTATATAGCGGAAGTAAACTAAGAACCTGCAGAAGCATAGCATTTTCTCTTCTACTATCATACACATTATGAGCTTTCTATACAAAAATCGACATATTCTAAGACATCAATAATCACAATATCAGTATACAAAAATCGTATGCAGCTAGGCCTTTACGTCGACAGGCTCCTCCAATATAGCTCCAATGTACTATGGTCCTCAAAAGTCTTCAAGAAGCTTCTCTATCTGATTACTCTTTTCGTTAGATAAAAGCTCTACTGTCTCATCTGGAGGGGAAAAAACACTAAAACAGTGAGCCGAGGCCCAGCAAGGTACATACATATTGTGACGGACTGGATTATGCTCCATCGAATAACCTCCGTCAATGGCAACACAGCCCTAAGCCCATAATTAAACTATGGACTCTACAGAAAATTCGACAGATTTTTCTCTGCAACCGGACGAAAATTAAAATACAACCTGTTAAATATCATCCTGTACAAGCACACATCTATCAAAAGGCTTACACACAAAGCCTACAACACACTACACAGGATCACAATCTGCCATATCATCATGGCTCCAATACAATACTCCTAGCTACTATACTGGATCTAGAGAGGTGCCATCTAAATGAAACAAAACTCCAAAAATCAATATAGACGCGGAAGCATACTAATTCATTATAAATGCGAAAACATAACAAAACATAAAACAAAAATTATAATGAGCCACACTCAACCCCGCATGGCCGTCCGCAATCTGATCCAACTCTAAGTCCAGAGCTTTTGCGCACTCGCTGTCCAGCCAATCTCATCAAGCAAGCCTCTCTCCTTGCTCTATCTATCCGACGTCAGCTAAGTGTACTCATCTGAAAGGAAAAACAACAACTGCAAAAGTGAACTAACAGCTCAGCAAATATAATCATAAACAATTCTCTAAGGCGTGTACAAGAACTGAAACAGGGGAAGGAAACACATACTCTCCATAATCAAGAAACAGAAGAGGGAATAGGAACATCTGGAATCACTTGATTCTCACGGTTCATCTCAAACCACTAGATTTACACAGTTATCGCGGTTCATATCTTGAGCATTATTCATTTTCATTATTACATCATCTTTGCGGACCCTGGCTAGTAAACCGTACTAACCAACGATGTGAGAGAACGAGGACAGGAATGTGTTCGCTACACATTCTAAAGCCACGGCTACTATTTTAGGTTGGTAGCACACGACCCTCGGTTGCATCCATGCAACAATCACCAAGACGTCTACATCTCAATATGTAGCATCGATCGACATGCCCCACACCCCCGGGGACCAGGGCAATCATCGTTCTTCCACAGTAGTTTTCTAAAGCGTACCACATACATCACCCACTCCCACGAGCGGCCGGAATACGTGGCCAAGTATTCCTCGGGTTCACACCGCGATGGACATGGTATACTAAAGAATACTACCCATACGACTCAGGGTCCTAGTTTCAAGATTAGGTTCAACACTTGGAGAGGGAAACCCACATTTGCCACACACAATCACATCTCGGGAAATCTCATTCCCATCACAAGATCTCCAACCGGGTCATCATCTGATCACACACATGTCCATACAGGAGATTATATCATCACAAGCACAATGTGGACTCCCTTCCATTCACATCACGATTCTCAATATCCAATGGGACTCAATTCCCTTATTCACAATCGGTGGGACTCAATTCCCTTAATCACAATCAGTGGGACTCAATCCCCTTATTCCACAACAAATTATTCCAAGTTCACAATAGAGATCAGATTTCATACCTTAGACGATCACAAGTCACTTTGAAACCTCTGAGACTCATTGCCTTGCCTCCAGCACACGGATTCACATTCAGGGCTTACATTTATGTTTAATCAGTTAAATGTTACTTTCACAATGATTTTGAAGGCATATCACATGACATTTCTCATTTCGTTTTGGGTGATCATGATCGGATCTCATTTTGAACATCCGGACGCTGTACACGGTTTGATACTTGGAAATCGGACGTCCGGTGGATTTATACACACTCTTGTACACGAGATTTCACAGTTGGGTTTGATTTAACTTATCACGAGGGTGGAAGTATGTAACTTCCCATTCATTTTCGGATTATCCACAATGGGGAACTTTTAAGGCTCCCGGATGCCATGAACGGGTCAAATCTTGCGGGATTCGGCATCCGGTTGATATATACACACAATTGGGACACGGGGATTCACATTTTCCATCATTTTACGAAGGTGATAATGCGCAATTATCACCTCCGGTCTTGGGTGAACAGTAACAGCGCCCACTTAGAGGGCTCGGAAGCCGCGAACGGGTCGAAACGTGTGAAATTGAACCCGTGGCCGACATATATATATCATTGGGACGTGATGATTCACATTTTGGGGGTCAATTTCATGATACACGGGTGGAAAACGGGAAATCCCCAATTTTTCGTGGGTTAGGGTTTCGGTGAAACCCACCCGGATGAATCGGACATGATTCGGACAAACAAGTACATTTTCCTTAGCCCATACTCATGGGTTTCAAGATTCTAATATCCACGGTGGGTATCGACACAAAATACCCAATGAAAATACATAAAATATTGAAAGAGAACGAGCAGTGAGTATGAGAACACTTGCCTCGACGCGTGCTTTCACCTTTATACCTGGCTCTCGGACGGATTTGGACTATCGGGCCTCGATCTCCCTTCTTCTCTCTCTAAAACCGGCGCCCCTCTCTCTCTCAAAACCCTAGCCCCGTGTGAAAATGAGAGGAGAGAAGGCACGATGCGTATTTATACTACGCGCACCGCTCGAGCTACGCTCGAGCAGCCAGCGGGCTGTCCGCCGCTCGAGCTGGCGAGGGGTGCCTCTGCCACCTGCACTCGAACCACGGCTCGAGCGCCCAGCAGGTGCAAGCTTGCTGGCAGGGCTTCAGCAGCCCGGACCCAAATAATTTTTCCGATTTTTCTTCCGACACCAAATCTTAATCTTTCCATAGGATTAGTATTGATCGTTAACATACTACTCACCTCATTATTATCAAGTTCTTAAATCCGGAACCTCACACATATGAACTGTAAAACGGTTATGCCAAAACGATCATATAACCATGCAGAACCAAAATGTTTAATCAAAACATCATCTGGAAAAATAGTAAATGCATACTATAACGATATCAAACCTCATGCTTCATAAATCAGTACGCTATGGACTGTGAAACAATAAACTGTAAACTTTGACAATACATGGTAAAACTGAAAACAATACCCTATCATCTTTTCACTATACGATTCATTATCATCATTTCACTATAATATAGCATATCGGTAAAATAGTAAATGGTACTTCATATTATTTCCTCCTTGTACAAAGCCCTCGAGCATGGCTATCATTACCTCCTTGTTCCAAGCCCCGAGGACGGCTATCATTACCTCTTGTATCAAGCCCCGAGGACGGCTATCATTACCTCCTTGTACCAAGCCTCGAGGACAGCTATCATTCATCTTTTTATCAAAAATCCCCTTTTTTAAAGTCCAGACTTTCACAATTTACTTTCAGCTCACTTAAAAGTACATGGAAATTTCGTCGGTATAGGCTTGTACATATTTTCGAAAACAAACTATACAGGAAGTTGCACATCGATGTCAATTAACTTTCATATAACAGAAGCTACGGTCAAAACTCATCAAAACCTCTTCATTTTCATACATAAGGCTTCGCCAAAACCATCGGACTCAAATCGTTCTCTAACACATGCTTATTCATGAAATTAATGCCATAAATTCCATTCATATTCATTAAATCATGCAATTTACTCAATCTTCACAACATTTTCGAGCTAGGGTTTCGTCACATGCTTTCCGAGACAAATCGAACACTATTTTCATGCTTATTCATGAAATCGACGCTAAATCTTGCAATAAACATGGATAAACATAAAATCCAACCGATTAATTGAAGGAAACATGCTTCATGTACTATAAACATACATCAATATCATTTTCGTAACATTTCATCAAGTTTAAAGCAAAAGAAATGGTAAAAATGAAAAACGACGTCTGTGGTACACTTGCCTTGTCGCGGGCTTTCACCTTTATAACTGGCTCACGGATGGATTCAGGCTCCTAGGCCTCATTCTCCCTTCTTCTCTCTCTAAGATCGGCGTTCCCTCTCTCTCAAAAACCCTAAACCCGTGCGAAAATGAGAGGAGAGAAGTCAGATCGTGTTTTTATACTGCGTCCGCTCGAGCGGCCAACGGGCGCTCGGCTTTTGGGCAGTCTGCCCCTCGAGCATAGCTCGAGCAGCCATCGGGTGAAGGACTTCGGATTCACCACTGGTTTTTCCGCCCGATAGGAGGGCTCGAGCCCACAGCAAGCGCTACTCGGCTGCTTGCTGAATTCGGGTGTTTTTCAACTTTTCACTTTCAACTACCACTTTTTCACTACATGCATAGCCTCTTACTAATATTAATCACCTTAATAACATCTAGTTATCACGCTTTCGGTTCCGGGTCCTCACAACCACAGTAGATGATGCGGCTGTGTCTTATGCCATCCCCGCAAAACTCTGATTCAAGGTACTAGACTTCTTTGCTATCCATTTTGAATGATAAGGACAGTCATTAATCATGTGGTTGATCTATTCATATTTAAAACAAGCTCCTAACCTTTTATAACATGGCTTCCTTCCATAAAATTTTTCACAATATAAGCACACCGGTTCTAATGATTGTGGATCCAATGTTACCTGAATTTCTGTATATTTCTTCATTCTCTTTGTCGGCTTTGACTTTTTGTGCAATCTTTTTGACTATGATCTTTGGCCATAATTTTGGTTATCATGGCTAGCTAACTTTTTCTTGAAAAATCTTCCTTTCTCCTTGTCTTTGCCTAGACTTGGTTCATTATAGCTTCCAAGTTCTGCCATCTCTCAGTCCTGTCCAAATACATTAATCATATTAGATCATCTTATTTTAACTTAAATAACAAACTTAAGATTTTAACCCAAAATCAATCAATTCTAGACTTTAGACTAAAATCTAGCAATCTTAAACCTTAACCCAAAATTACTGAAATCTTGACCTCAAATCAAACTCAATCAAGCTTAACCTAAAACAAAATTAGTCAGTCCTAATTCTAAGGCATCTTCCTTATTCATTCTTTGATACCACCTATCATGTCCCACGTTCTTATATCCGTTATTAACTTTATTCATATGTATTACCTTTTTGCACAACAGTATTGCTAGTTATAATTGAAGAGAACTTGTGTTTACCTTATTTTTATGCTACAATTATCTGTACATTATAATAAATCACAACACACAAGATTAAAAAATAATACCATATCATCAATGGCTCTACTATCCATTCAACAATAATATGATGTCAATTTCGTGATAAGAAAAGATACGAGCTATAATCCCAAACTCACCATATAAAATTTTGCCAAAACTTACAAGATAACCATATAAAATTTGCAAACATACTTCTAAACTATCATTACTAAAACATATACAATCCTGTGATGCTTATAAAATTACAAGTTTATATATCATTACTTAAACTAAATTAGTTATATCGTTACTAATTATAGTATAACTAATATTTCTTCTTTTCTTTTATTTACTAGGTATAAACTCCTGTGAAGCATTTGAAAGGTAAGAAAAATAGCAAGAGAGTCAACCAAGTTATTAGTATGACACAGTATAATCAAGGACATATATATTTTATTTAAAAATATATCACAAAGAAAAATAGGAGTCGTGATGCATATAAAAGTATATATATCTTCAGGAATACTTTCATGATGTATTTAACTTTCTTTTTCTTACACATTTTCTTTTTACTTGTCAGCACTTCTTACCTTATATAACTTGAGGAACCAGTGCTAGTAGGTCTTATCAGTTAACAAAGTGGCCAATCGAGGAAAGGACTATGTAAATTCACATAGTCTAAAATCATATCCTCTATGATACACCCCGAGGATAGAGTGGTACATACCTATTATATCTCGGTAGATGAGGCCACAAGCCACCATGCTTCTCCTGTGGCGCTAGGGGCAGTTTCTCGATTTTCACTGTAATATTCTAAGGTATGCCAAAGAATATTACCTACTGAAATAAATCTTGGTTCGGTTTCTTTACTTCTTAAAATTTTCTTCGTGGAAGCTCTTATACTTATTCTTACTTCTTCTTAATTTTCTCATCTCAGAAAAAATGCTTATTTCCATGGTATCATATTAGCTTCTACTTATACATAAAAATTGGCATATGCAAGTACAAAATTATTTATCGATACATATCTTGAAAAATAAAGTCTTATAATTTTTATATGTGCTGGCATAACATATCATTCAATTTCCAATTCATCAATCAATTCACTAACCGATTCATTAACCAGTTTGGTTGATTCATAAATTCTAGACGATTTTTACATCCCAATCATCATCCTAACCGATTCACCATCATATACAAAATTTATAATCGGTTTATAAATTTGTAAGGCACCCAAAATCGATCTAAAATAATTTATTTATCTGCCGATTCACTTACAAATTCGAATTCTAGCCGATTTATTAAAACCTAGTTCATTTCTAATTCTTAGCAACCGATTCTTATGATGGGCAACCGATTCACATGATGTATAGCTAGTTTACTAACTTAACATACCATATATGGTCGGTTTATCAGTAATTTTCTAACTGGTTCACACTAAATTAGCAAAATAAACAATTAGGTGGAAATCGGTTGGTTCTGTGGCAACCTTCAATTTTGGCACTCATTCAGTAATCAAATCAAGGTATTTTTAAAAATTGGTTCTATCATGTCACACATTCTTATATCCATTTTAATCATAGAGAACATGTACTTACCTTAATAATCTATAAATCATAATAAATTATAATATACATGATCCAAAAATACAATGCCAATCATCCATGGCTCCGACATTTATTCAATAATAATATGAATGCAACTTGTGATAAGGAAAGATACCAACTAATATTCTAATATTCATCTTATAAAATTTCACCGAACCTTACATGATAACCAAAAAAGATTCGCGAACACATTTCTAAACTATCTGTACTAAAATTTATATTTCTAAGATACTTATAAAGTTATAAATTCTTACATCATTACTTAAACTAAACCCGCTATATCATTACAGATTATCGTATACTTGTTCTTCTTTACTTTTGTTTACCAGGCTTGAACTCCTGTGAAGCATCTGCAGGGAAAGAAAACAGTAAGAGAGTGAGCCAAATACTCAGTAAGAACATAATAGTCAAGGATATGCATATTTATCTTTAAAATAATTTATGAGGAATATGGATCATGATACATATAAAAATACATATATACTTTTAGAATATTTTTTTGATACAATCGGCTTTTTCTTTTTCTTGTACATAATCCTTATTACTTACCAGTACATTCTTATCTTACATATCTTAAGGAACCAAGGCTAGTAGGCCTTACCAACTGATATAATATTTGATCGATGTTTGGATTGTATTCACTCCACACAATAAAATTCCAAAATCACATGACACAGCAATACTTTCTTTTTTATTTACATCCCAAAGATATAATGAATTGTGTGCACTCCAAACAATTAAAGGCCAAAATCATATAACACAGTAATACTTATTTAGACAATGATCCACACTATAATATCCTAATATATGCCAAAAAATACTATCCGCTGAAATAAATCATTGGTTCAATTTTTTTACTTCTTAAAATTTTATAGTGAAAACCCTTATACATAATCTTACTTCTTCTTAATTTTCTCATCTTAGAGAAAATTCATATTTTTTTGGTATCATATTTGTTTCAACTCATGCATAATATATCATATATGTTTATAATAAAATTACGATAAAGTATATCGCATATGTCTATTATAAAATCATTTCAATGCATAACATAATTTCATATACATTTTAACATATGCTGAACTTACTTTTAGACAGCATATTATTTTGTTTTCAGTCCATAAATTTCATAATTTACCGATCCACTAACCTGTTTGGTTTCATTTCATCTCTTAACTGGTTTGATCACAAATCCGATTTATGAATTGGTTTGGCTTTTTATAATATTTTGCTGGTTATATTACGTGAGTCGGTTCACCTTATCCACATAATAAATGTCCGGTTTATCATTTTAAATATAAACCGGTTCACTTACCAAATTAGCCGATTCATCAGGAACTGGTTCGTTTCTTATCTTTAGCAATCGGTTCTTGTAATGGCCAACTGATTTCACATGACGTATAACTTTATTTACTAATTTAACATACCATATATGGCTGATTTATTATTTATTAATTTTCTAGTCGATTTATATTAAACTAGCAAAATGAGCAATTAGGTGCCATAGGCCGATTCAGACCAACATTTCAATTGGTTCGGGGAACCGATTTAGGGTCATTTATTTGCATTAATAAGAGTGTTTCATATATTTTGGTGGTCTGTTTAGGGCCGGTTTAGTAGCCGATTTAGGCAACCCAAATTTCGTCATCAACATGGTGGTGGTGGTGTTCTAGCTAATCTAGTGGCTGATTTAAAGTCAATTCAATGGTCAATTCGGGTCAAATTTTACATGTTGTTACTTTAAAATTATCTTCACATTATTAAGTTTGTTCGTATGCCGGTTGGGCCGGTTTAAGGGCCGGTTCAACTCAGTTTTATAGCTGCAATTTTTCAGTTTCAGCAAAATACTTAGGTTGATTCTGTCATAGGTTCAAGCCGATTCAGTGGCCATTTCAAAGTATTTTCAGAAACTGTTTAACGTGGTGATTGTTCAACCTTAGTACTAGAAAATATATCCAAGTTGGCTGTTGGTTCAACCGGTTCATGGATGATTCAGTCCACAAAATTGGACTGCCAAATTTGCATCAGCATCAGCAAGGATGCAGGGGTGAGTTTTGTGGTTCTTTCGGGGATCCAGTTTGGTGGTCCATTCAACCCATTTTCATGAGCCGATTTTATACAATCTGGTCTTAACTAATTAGTGATCAATTTTGAGCTGATTTGGTGGTCGGATGGTAGCCGATTCGACCTGATTCCCCAGACTGCCCATTACAACATCAGAAAATAGGGGTCGATTTAGTTGTTATTAGGAAGTCCGGTTCAACAATCAATTCAATTCCAAATCATGAGCCATTTTGTCACAATATCAATAAGACATTTCTCTCGATGGTCACCAAAGTTGGGCTAGTTTGAAAATTATTAGGGGGCCGGTTCAGCCAGATGACAGTAGCTGATTCAGCTACTAATTCTGGTTTCACAATTTTAGCCGACATGTTACTAAACATGGGCCCGGTTCAATGACCAATTCACTACAAAAAATTATTTTCCATACATTTCCAGAATCAGTACATAATTATGGACCGATTCATATGAATTTACCAATTTTATCCATGCCCGAGTCAAAGTTATACACTAATTTTGTGCTAAAACCTGCATCCTGATGTAACCTGGTCTCTTCAGTGATACTTAATTTTTCAAAGGTTGAACCGGTTGGATTTTCAAGGGATATTTTTATACCATCTTCATGAAATCATGGACGGTTGATTAAAGTATTTATATAATTTTTTAAAAGGCTTGAACCGATCAAAATCATAGAGAAAATTAGCACCAACAGTAAGCCCCTAATTTTCTCAGTTCAAACTGTTAGTTGAGATTAAACACCTTAAACTGGCCGATTTTATGAGAAATGTGTGACGGAACGGATTTTTTTTCCTCAGTTAATTTCGTCATTCAGAATAGGAACGGAAATCGAAAACTCACTTAAAGTTTTAGGAAAAAATACACAGAATTTCTCTTAAAATTGGGCTAAATAGAAATATGAACCTATGCAAAACCTGCATAACAAACCAGTATAAGTACACAACTATCCATTAAACCATAATTTTTCCTACAACAAAAGTTCACAGGACCACAGATACCATCAATGGCTTATATATAATCCTATCCACTAAATCAGATGCATATAGGAGACACCATCTAGGACCAGTATAGAAATCCAAAAAATATATAGCGAAAGTAGAACTATTAACCTGTATAAGCATAGTTTCCTATTTCATCACATACATCACATGCGTTTCTATATATTAAATCCATATGCATATGATCCGTATATCAAAGTCAAGTCTTTACATCCAACTGTTTCTCCAAAAAAAATTTTAAATACTTCAAATCTTCAGAAGTCTTCAGATTGAGCTTTAGATCATTTTTTCTCATCTGGTAATAACTCTACAGCCTCATCTGGACGGGAAAAAAAATAGTAAAATAGTAAGTTGAGGCCCAACAAGGTACATATAGGCATGTAGTAAAACTTTTATGCAAAATGGAATGGAGTAAAATGGATACAGATGCATGTTAAAGCATAATTGCTATAAAGCAGTAACTTACAAAAATTATAGCAGGGCATGATGTTGGAGATTATAGAACTGTCAGAAAAACAGAAACACTTAAGTTCCGAAAAGTAGAAGTTAGTGTAATCATACTTCGTTAATACTAAATCAATAAGATAGGTTTCAGATAGTAGAAATTGGTTTCAATTCTATAAATTATAAAAAATTCCTTTCCTACTAGTAAAGGATCAACCAGTAGACCCTTCTAGTAGAGGGAGTGAATAATCGAGAATAGTTTATGTTTGCACACAATCAAATCCAATAACAGTCGTCCCATCTCATGGGACATCCCTTATCACAGGATTTAGTATTGTACGCCAGCTGGTAACGCTAAACTACCCTCTAGTTTAACACCCTGAGGAAGGGCGGACCACAAATAGCTCCATGGACAGAGTTATCCTCAATTACCACCATAACGTTCTAAGGCATGTTGGAGAACCTAATTTAACTATATATCAGTCATGGGTCCTAAATAATAGTGTCAAAAATGTTTTTCCTTCTTATTTCATAACTGAAAACCCTTTTCAGTTTTAGAAATCAGTCAGAATTTCACAATAACTTTTCAGTCAGTTTTAGAATATACAATAACAGTCCAAAACCCTTTAGACTCCCTTCAAAATATATGAAAACAGTTTGAAACCCTTCAAATTTATTCCAGAATATACAGTAACGGTCTAAAATCCTTCAATTTTGCTTCAGAAGTCCATAGTAATTTATTAGTAGAAGCCCATGTAAAATTTTCAAAAACAAATTACACCATGAGCTTGATCTCAGTATAGATTAACTTTTATTTAACAGATATTTTGGATAAAAACAGTTAAAATTCCTTCAATTTCGTGTTTAGGGTTTCACTAAAACTTTCGAACATGAAACAAGTACCAAATACATGAATATGCATGAAATCGAAACTATATATCATAATACATATACAAAATCTTGAAATTTAACTAAAAACCCCCAATTTTTCGAATTAGGGTTGAGGCAAATTTATCCAGACCAAAATCGAATGCCAAAACCTAACTTAAACATGAAATCAAAGCCACAACTCACAATAATCATGCATAGTACAAGGTTTAACCATAAACTTATAGGAAATATACATTATCCATGCAAGATATGAGAAACAAGGGTTTCTAGAGCATAAACATGAGGATGGATATATCAAAATGCTGTAAAAACGAGGAACTAGGTTGGAGGTACACTTGCCTTCGCCCGATTCACCATTTTCCTAACTTTAATCGGGTAAAAATTGGTGAAGAGGGCCTTCCTTTATCTTTTTCTTCGTCTCCTCCTTTGAGCTCTGCTGCCTCATGGCTGCCAAAAATACCCCCTTCCCCTTTTTAAAACAAAACGAAAGCAGGTTGGTGGCTGAGAATGGCGCCTGCACTCGAGTGCGCAACAAGAGCGCGGCGAGCACAAGGTCACTGCCGGGCCATCGCTCGAGCGCGGCAGGCACCCAGTGAGCCAACCCTTACTAGATTTTGGCACCTGCTGCCGCACTCGAGTCTCGGCAGGCGCCTGACTGCTGTGTGGCAGATCAATACACAGCAGCTGATTTTTCACTCTCTTCATTTTCGAAACTCATTCTCCTGTGCTTATCTAGTCTCATCTCGATTATTATTTTAATTACTTTCAAATTAGCATGTTTCAGGTTCAGGTTCTCACAAAATATTTTGAAAATAAAAATATGGTGATTTAAGCAACATATTAAGGTATCTTTATTAAAATTTTCATAGGATAAATCGGCCATTAATAGTATATAAAACTTAGCATATCAGTAAGCATGAAAACAGGTTGCAGAATTTGAATTTCATGATGCATGTTTCTAAATTTTTGCAATTCAAACATGGTAACGGTAAGGATTTCAAGCATTGGATCTGATGCGACTATGGATTCAAGATCTAAAGAAAAGCATTCATTGCTGAGATCATGAAAGAATAAATCATGCAATGAATTACAGAAGTCTTGAATTTGGGCATCACAACGTTTTTCTTTTATTTGCTTCTCATTTCTTTTTTTTTGAAAGAAAAAAGCTCCCCCTCCTTTATGAAAGTCATTTCCTTTTATAAGCCTTTTCTTCTCTTCCTGATTTGATCATTCCGGTAATGCCCGTTCTTCTCCCTTATAATCAGTTTCATCCGTTACTGTTGGTTCGATCGGTTGTACAACCGTCTCTCATAACCGTCATCTTCACGTGTTAATTGCAATAACTTCAAAACCAATGGGCTTTCTTCAATGGGCTTCCTTTGATGGGCCATAAAAGTAAATCATATACAGTTGTACCCATCACTAGTCCCCCATGTCGGCAGGTTAGAATTCTTAATCTGGCGATATGTCCTTTCTGATAGGGTCATTCGAGTTCTTCTCCTAATATTTCGCTGATTCGAGTTTAAATCTGTCATCAACCAGTTGTAATTCTAGATTGACTTTCAGCCAGCTCGCTTTTGAAAACGTATTTACCGATCTGGATTGAAATCGGCTTTCAACTTGCTTATCCTTGAAATCATATTTACCGATCTGGATTGAAATCGGCTTTCAACTTGCTTCCCTTGAAACCGACTTTTGCCGATCTAGATCGAAATCGGCTTTCAGCCTGCTTACGCTTGAAACCAGCTTTTGCCGATCTGGATCAAAATCGGCTTTCAGCCTGCTTACGCTTGAAACCAGCTTTTCAAATAATTGCCGATCTGGATCGAAATCGGCTTTCAGCCTTCTTACGCTTGAAACCGGCTTTTCAAATAATTGCCGATCTGGATCGAAATCGGCTTTCAGCCTTCTTACGCTTGAAACCAGCTTTTCAAATAATTGCCGATCTGGATCGAAATCGGCTTTCAGCCTTCTTACGCTTGAAACCGGCTTTTCAAATAATTGCCGATCTGGATCGAAATCGGCTTTCAACCAGCTTGCGTTTGAAAGATCATTTAAAAACTCTTATTTTGCTCTTCGAAGGATGGGACAACCATTAATCACTCCAGTGGGTGAACTAATCTGGCTTTGACACGTGTGAATCATTATGACAAAGGTGTCAGTTAACCACCAATCATGATGATTTTGAAAAAATATGTTAATTTGAAATTCCCCACAAGGTTCTTTATCTTCCTTTGCCGTTTCGAATTTCTTCTCTACAACTTCCTCATCCAGCTTCTTCATTCGAAATTTTCTTATGGCTCCTCGCATTCAAATTCTTCGTGTTCATTCTCTTAAATCGGTTCTTTCCTCTGTTGACATCGATTCAATATATACAAAATTCAAGATTAGCAAAGACATACCTTTCTTGGTTCCCTCCGAGGATGATAGGGCTAGCACTCCTCCTGAAGGCTATATTTCAATTTATGAAGCCCATTTGACTAGTGGTTTACGCATTCCTCTTGCATTGGAATTGCGCCAGATTTTCGTGGAATTAGGAGTCCCCATCGCCAGGTTTCATGCTAACGCTATCAGGTACCTCTGTAATCTTTGTATCTTCTTGCGGCTTCGTGGGCTTACTCTAAATATCGCAATGGTGAGGGTGCTTTTCAAATTTAGTCAATCCGGAGATTGGATTTCTTTGACGCCCCGCGAACTGAATATTGGTGGTGTTATTCATGAATCGGTAAAAGGTTGGAAAGATAGGTTTTTCTTTTTGAAGGCTAGTTTTGATATGAATTTTTCAAGTGATTGGGGTAACGTTCCGTCATCTTTTTCGGGTAAACTTGAAGATAACGAGGAAAAATCAGTTTGACAATTCACTGATTTAATTAGGGATAATATCAATTCGTTTTCTGACAAAGAACGTCTTCTGTCGCCTGAGATTTTAACGTTGGCTAAATGGGAGCCTTTATTGGCGATTCCGGCAACGAGTAATTATACTCCCAAACGTAAAAGAAAAACTCATCAATCTAAGTTTAAGGGTTCAACCTCTCGACGTCGAATGATTCAGTCAAGTTCAACCACTTCTTCCACTGATTCTGGCGTTCCATTGTCAGAGAGAATGGGTGGTATGAATAAATCAACAGAAGAAACTGTTTTACCTTCTAGCGTTTCTGTGTCCACAGCACAAGGGGTCAAGGAACTGACCGATCCAACTTCCAATGTTCAAATGGTCTCTGCTCCCACAGCACAAGGAGTTGAGGAAGTGACCGATCCAACTTCTAATGTTCAGATGTTGGATAGGAATACTGGGTCTGAAGCGGCCATATTTGGCGGTCTCCCTTCTCTCTCTGAAATTTGTAATGAACCAACAATTGAAGAAGCTTCAAACATTTTAACGATCAGTGGTTCTTCTCGATTGATCCCATATTCAAGATCGGACTCAAGGAATCATTACTGCTTATGATGTTCCCTCTGAGGATGTCCCTATTCCTTCTGCAAATCGGGAAGAAATCCGAACTCAATCTGTTGTCGACCCACCCTGTCCTGAAAAGGAGATCTGTTTTCCTGAGGTGCCAGTGTCCAATCCGACTGGAGTTCAAGATAGAGTTTGTCCAGAGTGGATGAACACTCCTGCTTCTTCTTCGCATCCTAGCCCTGGAAGTTATCCTGATCGTCCAAATACTCCTGTTTCAAGGATGTCTCTGAACGAAATCTCTTTGAGAGCTCGCTTTATCCAGGTTAGATTTACATAACCTTAGGTATCTGGATTCGGTCTTATCTTGTCAATTCGAACTAATAAATTTTTTTTAGGACGAAAAATTAAATGAAATTATAAAGATTGGGATTCATCAACGGAGGCTTTGGATCGGACAACTTCAACGAGAAGTTCGGACCTTGTCC
Source organism: Nepenthes gracilis (assembly GCA_033239525.1). Taxonomy (NCBI): domain Eukaryota; kingdom Viridiplantae; phylum Streptophyta; class Magnoliopsida; order Caryophyllales; family Nepenthaceae; genus Nepenthes; species Nepenthes gracilis. The sequence continues at coordinate 18,964,732 of BSYO01000003.1, read as the reverse complement.
CAGAATCATGTGGATCCTAAAATTTTAGAAGAGATGAAGAATAAGATGTAGATTGCTGTTGCTGAGGCTCAACAATATAAAGACCAGAATATCATTCTTGAGTCTGATTTGCAAAAAATGAAGGATGAGCTTCAATCTACAACTTTGAATTTGTCTGATTCCCAAAGGGAATTAGGATCGGCCCAACAAGAGTTAGCTTATTTGAATTCTGAACTGCTGACCAGACTCAAACCGGAAGAAGTTGGATCGGCTTTGAGTGCCAGATTTCAAGAAGGCATTCGGTTATGCCAAAAGATTGCTTTGTTGGTCGATCCTCAATTTCCAGTCCATTTTTTCGATCAAAGGAATATGGGCGTACATCGCCCATCTGATTTGAAAGATTTTTCTGATAGAGGAGCATCTTCATCTCATCCGCGTGGTGGTTCTTCTATGTAGACTTATGTTTTTAGCAGTCATACATTAACCGAACTTTGTATTATGTATAAACTTATACTTGTTATACTTGATTACTTGATGCTTTTTTGACCATAGTAGACTGAATGCGTTCATCCTTTCATAAAGGAATCGCCACACATATGTTAGAATAACCCCTAAGGTTTGATGGATCTTACTTTTGTAGTCCAAATCACTTGATATAACCGAGTTTTAAATTTTTAGACCGTTTATAGGTCTGTTAGTAAGTGGCGTTTCGCCATTTGACTTAGGGGCAGTCTAGGCCGATCAGTAATCTTAAAGAACCGATAAAATACTGATAAAATTATCATTATATATATTCATGTAATTTACAGTTTACAAGGTACCTGTCAGGATCAAATCTTACTGATAAAACTTCTTTAAATGAATAGCATTCCATGTCCTTGGAACGAGTTTTTCATTTTGAGTACGCAATTTGTAAGATCCATTTCGTAGAATAGCAGAGACAATGAAGGGTCCTTCCCAGTTGGGAGACAATTTATTTTTGTTAAGTATCTTCCCTGTTGCTTCAATACTCCTTAGAACCAAGTCCCCAACATCAAACTGGCGTGCTTTTACTCTTTTGTTATAATACCGAGCGATTCGTTGTTGGTAAGCTGCTGTGCGAACTCGCGTTGTTCCTCTCATTTCTTCGAGAAGATCAAGTTGCTCTCTGATTTTCTGATCATTATTGGTCGGATCAAAATTCTCAATCCTCAGACTGGGTAATCCGATTTCTACCGGTATGATCATACATTTCAAAACATAGGCTGAATGGGGTTTCCTTGTGGGCTCTTTCGGTGTTGTTCGGCATGACCACAAAACTAGTGGTAGTTCGTCTCGCCCGTAAGCCCCGGCCCTCCAATTTCGTCTTTAATCCATGTAATAGAATTCTCGTTGGTAACTTCCACCGTCCGTTCGACCGGGTATGCCATCAAGTGTGAATTAACCGAATGTTCAAATTGGAGCAATACCAGTAAAGCGTTTCCTCGTGAATTGAGTTCCATTATCGGTAATAATTCTTTCAGGAATTCCAAACCGACAGACTATACTATGTTTAACAAACTCAATAGCATTATGCTCAGTTGTCCGAGCCAATGGAGTAGCTTCTACCCATTTAGTAAAATAGTCGCTGCCAACTATTATAAATTTTCTTTGCCCAGTCGTCATAGGAAAAGGACCTAAAATATCGAGTCCCCATTGTGAAAATGGCCAAGGATCTTGCAAAGATTTCAATTCCGTGGACGGTTGATGCGTCAAGTTGCCGTGTAACTGGCAATTCTCGCATTTTTAACGAATTCCATGGCATCCTTCTTAATAGTAGGCCAATAATATCCCTGACGTATTATTTTGAAGGCCAGATTCTTTCCTCCTATGTGGGATCCACATATCCCTAAGTGGACCTCGCTTAATACGTACTCGGCTTCCTTTGGAGTAAGGCAGCGCAGATATGGAATTGAGTATCCCCTCTTGTATATTTTGTCATCTATGATAGTATACCATCCGGCGGTTTTCTTTATCTGTTTTTTATCTTCTGGATTATCTAGTAAAACTCCTTCCTTGAGGTACTTCCAATACCGAGATATCCAATTCCCCCCCCCCAGTTAGATGAAGGACTTTATGTTCGGCTTCTTTGATACTTGGAGTCGACAAAATTTCACGTATAATCTTTGCGTACTGTTCGGGATTTTCAGTTGCAGCAGCTTTTGCTAGATGATCGGCTTTTCCATTGTCTTCCCTTGGAATATGAACTATCTCCGTTTTGTTGAAATTTGTCATCATACTTTTAACCTTAGCAAGATAATTTGCTAAGGGTGCGTTTATGGCTTCAAAATTTCCTTGAACCTGATTCACGATCAATTCTGAATCGCTGTAGACGATTATATTCTTTGCAGAGCATTCTTTAGCCAACCGAAGTCCTGCAAGCAAAGCTTCATATTCTGTAATGTTATTAGTTGCTGGGAATGCAAGTCGTAGCGAATAACATATCTCTGTTCCTTCGGGAGTCTTTAGGACCACTCCAGCTCCATTGCCAAATTGCATTGATGATCCATCTACATGTAATAACCAAATCGGTTCCGTTTGGTTTTCAAGATTTTCTTCTGTCACTTTCAGGATCGGCTTCACAGTTTCAACAACAAAGTCGGCTAATCCCTGTCCTTTTATAACCGATCTTGGTCTATATTCTATATCAAATTCGCTTAGTTCAATTGCCCATTTCACCAGTCGTCCGGACATATCCGGCTTTTGCAAAATCATTTTTAAAGGCTGATCGGTCAGCAAAATGATTTTGTGCGCTTGAAAGTAAGGACGCAATTTTCTTGCCGAATAAATAAGAGCCAAAGCAATCTTTTCAGCATGCGTATATCGAGTTTCTGCGTCGGCCAGGATTTTGCTTACATAATAGATCGGTTGCTGTATATTTACTTCTTGCCGAACTAGGACCGAACTGATTGCCACAGATGAGACAGCTAGGTACAAAAATAATTCTTCTCCCGTTTTTGGCGAAGCCAATAAGGGAGGACTAGATAAATATTCTTTTAATTCTTGAAAAGCCTTTTGACAATCAGAGGACCAAACAAATCCATTGGTCTTGGTTCCTCTTAAGGCTTTGAAAAAAGGTAAATATTTTTCTGCTGACTTGGATAAGAATCAAGAGAGTGATGCTAACCTTCCTGTGAGCCTTTGAACTTCCTTAACTGTTTGTGGAGGGTTCATTTCAATAACTGCCTTTATCTTTCCAGGGTTGGCTTCAATTCCTCTTCTGGATACAATGAAGCCAAGAAATTTTCGAGATGAAACTCCGAAAGCGCATTTGGTTGGATTTAACTTCATTTGATATTTTCGGAGTATCTTAAATGCTTCATTAAGATCGTCCACATGATCCCCAGCGGTTTTGCTTTTAACAAGCACGTCATCAACATAGACTTCCATATTTTTGCCGATCTGTCCTTCAAACATTTTATTCACGAGCCGTTGGTAAGTGGCCCCGACGCTTTTTAGGCCGAACGGCATAACCTTGTAACAGTAAGTTCCTTGATCTGTCATGAAAGAGGTAATTTCTTCATCTTCATGACTCATCCGGATTTGATTGTATCCTGAGTAAGCATCCATAAAAGTTAACAATTCGTGTCCTGACGTTGAATCCACTAGTAAATCTATTCTTGGAAGTGGAAAGCTGTCCTTTGGACATGCTTTATTCACATTGATGAAGTCTACACACATTCGCCATTTCCCACTATTTTTCTTTACGAGGACCACATTAGAAAGCCAATCTGGATATTGAACTTCCCAAATAAAACCAGCGTCTAAAAGCTTTTTTACTTCCTCTCTAATGGCAATTAGTTTTTCGACAGAATGATTTCTTCGCTTTTGTCTAATCGGTTTATGACTGGGATCCAGACCTAATTTGTGTACCATCATATTAGCTGGTACTCCTGGCATATCTGCGGGCGACCAAGCAAATATATCCGAATTTTTTCGAAGAAATTCTATTAACCGATCACGAGTTGGCTCAGAGAGGGAAGACCCTATTAGCACAAACTTGTCTGGATTAATAGGGTCAAGGAGAATTTGATTGGTTGTTTCTCCAGATTGGGCCTTCTGTAAGGAAATTTCATCCCGATAATCAAGATCTTCGATTGGTTCGTCAGGAGTTATTTGACTGATTTGGGAAAGATAACAGGATCTGCCAATTATTTGATCTCCTAGGACTTCACCAACGCCATAAGAGGTTAAGAGTTTCATCTTCAAATGAGGTATGGATGTTACTATTCCAAAGGCTGATAAGCAAGGTCGGCCCAATATAGCGTTGTAAACTGATGGTAAATCAACTACCAAGAATGATAGTTTACGTGATGCAACTCTGGGGTACGTTCCCAGAGTTACTTCTAACTAAATGGTTCCTTGTACTTGAACTGGTTCATTATCTAATCCATAAAGAGGCCCTTCAGCTGTTTTTAAATTGGTTCTTTTTAATCCCAATTTAATAAAGGCATCGAAGTAAAGCAAATTACTCGAACTTCTATTATCTATGAAAACTCGTTTCAGTTGGTAGTCAACTTTACCATCTGAAACAAGCATTGATACAACAAGAGGATCGGAGTGAGGATATTGTACATGCTTCATATCTTCCCTATCAAAACGAATAATATCGTCGTCAATCTCACTTTTTGATCTTTTGGCCTTCATATCATTCTCAAGCCGATCAGACCGATGTACTCTTGATGACTTGCTAGTTATCATATTGACCACGCCAGCAGCAACTCAGTTTTTTGGCGCTTGTTGTTGACTTTCTTATGTTATTTCAGCAGCATTTCCTTCAGAATCTTTCAGAAATTTCTTTAGATGCCCTCTTCAGATGAGTTCTTCTATCTCTTTCTGCAGAGTTCGGCATTCTTCAAGATTATGTCCCGTGAGCGATGATAATGACAAAACTTTGTCCGATCTCCTCCGCTTCGGATTTTTGGGTGGCTTGGGCCATTTAAGGAATTTTTCACCCCTTATTTGCATGAGAATATTCGTTCGGGATTCATTCAGGGGAGTTAGATTTAAAGGCTTAAATTCCCTAGTAAATCCAGATCCTGTCCTTGATTGTTTCCTTTCTTGTGAATAAGCACGGTTGTTGTCTCCTTTCTTTCCATTCGGTGGTCTTCGCTGATTGTTGTCCAGTGACAATGGCTTTTTTGCTTCATTAGCTTCTTCTGCGGCGATGTATGCTCAAGTTATCGTTTCTGCTTCACGAAAGGTTTTTGGATCGCTGTGTGCTAGGTGTTTGAAAAATTCTCCTGGCTCCAAAGTTGATATAAAAGTATTCAACTTTACTTCATCAGTTATTCGCGGGATTTACCGGGCTTCTTTAGTGAACCGAACTAAGAAACTTTTTAGGCTTTCATTTGACCCTTGCTTTATCCTGGCAAGATGCCAGGGTTGTTTTTCAATTCTTCTGCTGGAAGCGAACTGGGTCAAAAAATTGTCGGCCAATTCTTCAAACGATTGAATTGAATTTGGCTGTAATCGGTAGAACCAGATTCGAGCATCTCCTTTGAGAGTTATCAGAAAACATTGACACATGGTCATTTCATCTAGTCCTTGAAACTCGGAAGGGTTCTCAAATGATCCAGATGGTCCATAGGATCGCTTGCTCCGTCCATAAGCATCCAAAGTTGGCATTTTAAATTTATGTGGGAGTGGTCTCGTTCGAATTTCCATCGTAAATGGTGATCCATGCAAGCTTGTTGGGTGTTCTTCGGTGTTTCCTCCAAACATATGTTTCCAAATTTTCTCTACCTTTTCTTCCATATGAGGAACAGCAGATCTCTTTGCATTGAGATATGTTCTTAGTTCTACTGGTTGTATCTCTCGCTGAGCTGGTCGGAAATTTTCTCGTTCTATATGCCTGTTACAGGAAACAGCTTCATGATCACGTGGCCTTTCACCCCTTTGAGAGCATCGTGTATTTTGACGATCCTGATTTTGATTTTCTGGGACAGGTCCCAATCGTCCTTCTAGTTGAGATCGAGTTCTCAATCGAGATTGGCCCTCTTGGTGAGATCGGCCTCTTAATTGAGATTGGTCTTCGAAATGAGATCGACCTCTTAATTGAGATCGGCCTCTCAATTGAGATCGGCCTCTCAATTGAGATCGACCTTCCAGTTGAGATCGGCCTCCTGCATTACTCGAAGCCACTTGTTCTTGAATTTCTGCTTGGTGGGTGGTATATTTTCTTTTATGATTCCTTCTTTTGTCGACTTCAGCTGGCGTGACGATAGGATTAGTAGGTTTACACTGGGCACAAAGATTGTGAATTGCTTTTGTCATGTTGTCCATCCGAGTGTTAAATGTTCGCATCATCTCTTCTTGTCGACTCTCCATTTGAATGACAGCAGCAGGTGGATTATTGATAGTAGTAGCATCCCTTGTTGGAATATTAGTTCGGGATCTCATATTGACCATTTTTTAGAAAATGGAATGGGAGAAATGGCTTTTTGTTCCGATTCCCACAGACGGCGCCAATGATACGACTATGGATTCAAGATCTAAAGAAAAACATTCATTGCTGAGATCATGAAAGAATAAATCATGCAATGAATTACAGAAGTCTTGAATTTGGGCATCACAACGTTTTTCTTTTATTTGCTTCTCATTTCTTTTTTTTTGAAAGAAAAAAGCTCCCTCTCCTTTATGAAAGTCATTTCCTTTTATAAGCCTTTTCTTCTCTTCCTGATTTGATCATTCCGGTAATGCCTGTTCTTCTCCCTTATAATCAGTTTCATCCGTTACTGTTGGTTCAGTCGGTTGTACAACCGTCTCTCATAACCGTCATCTTCACGTGTTAATTGCAATAACTTCAAAACCAATGGGCTTTTTTCAATGGGCTTCCTTTGATGGGCCATAAAAGTAAATCATATACAGTTGTACCCATCAGGATCAATAATACTTTAATTTAATATCAAGAATTAACGAACAAATCAAAGAAATAGAGGAGTTTTAGCAGCCAACTAGGTCTTCCTTCTTGGTTCAGATTCAGCTTTTTGTTTTCCTTCTCTGTTTTGCTCTGCATTTTTCCTCTTTTTCTCTGATTTTCTTTCTATTTTATTTTATTTATTTTCTTTCTAACATGTTTAATCATCCTCCAAATAATTTGGAGTTGCCACATGCCACATAAGATAGCAAATTCTTAGCTTCCCAAGCCATGCAAAAGTACACATGTGTTGCTTCCTCTTCTAGCCACTTGTTGGTGTTCTATAGGAGGTTAATTTTTAATATTTTTTTGATCCTTCATCAGCCTCATGACCCTTCTCTTTTTATGTCAATTTTCATATTTTGATTAATTATTTTACTTAGTAAATAAATTAAGGGAGTTTGGATGTGCTTAAATCAGCACTTGGTGATTTCTTGGCTGCTGTGGATATGTGGGAGTTTTGTGACGGAATGGATTTTTTTTTCCTCAGAAGCTTCTGTCAAGATAGAAACAAGATTAACGGACTAAAAGATAAGGCAAGATATCTACAGAAATTTCGGCAGAGTCTCCTTTGTAACTAGATGAAAATCAAAAAATACAATTTGTATGATCAACCATTACAAGCATACAACTATCAATTATACCACAATTCTTCCTACAACATGCATACATAGGATCACATGTGCCATCCGTGGCATAAATCTATAAAACCATTAACTATACTAGCAGTTCGTAAACGAGATGCCGTCTAGGACCTGTACAGAATATCTAAAAGTTTAGAGCGGAAGCTAAACTATTTACCTGCAGAAGTATAGTTTTTCTTTTTGCCATCACATACATCGCATGTATTTCTATACAAAATCCACATGTGCATGAATATCCATAGATACAAAATCTATATATAGAATCACGTGTCAAGTCAAGTCTTTACATCCAACTGGTTCTCCCAAAATAGCTCCAAAATGCTTCAGGTCCTCAAAAGTCTTCAGGAATTGCTTTTGGTCACTCTTTCTCATTGGACACTAACTCTACAGTCTCATCTAGAGGGGAAAAAATAATAAAACAGTGAGCCGAGGGCCAGAAAGGCACATGCAGATATGCAGTAAAGTAGTGATGCAGAACAGTCGTGAATCTATGCAGAAATATCACGGTTAAATAGAATATAACCTAGAAAACAAAGAGGAGCATAATTTGACGATATTAAACTCAAAACTCATAAATCATAAATCAGTAACCGGTAATCAGTAATCAGTATAATTCAGAAAATAGAATAAGAAAACAGAGTCAGAAGATTATCTTTTATATCAGAATAGAACGGTGATCGGTACAAAATAGAAATCAGAACAGTAACCGTGGTATAGAACAAAGTACTAACTAAACAGAATGGTGACATACAGAGCGGTAACAGACCCTACCAGTACACCCTACTAGCTGAGGGGGCAAATGATCGAGGATAGATTATGTACATCTCATCACAATCCAAGGCTATAAATAGAAATAGGAGATCCCGTCTCATGGGAACAGTACAGGTGTGCCTCCCAAAGGTAGGCCAGAAACAGAACTTTCCTCTTGACCGTAATGTCCCGAGGAAGGGCGGACCACATATAACTCTGTGGATAGAGTCATCTTCGATCACCACCGTAAAGGTCTAAGGTATGCCGGAGAACCTAACCTGACTATAATTAGTCCTGGGTCCTAAATAATAGTATCAAAAATAGCTTCTTTATTGAAAACCTCCTTTCATAATCAGAGTTTCATAATTTTCCTTCAGTTAACTTCAGAACGTTCAGAACATACAGTAACGGTCTTAAAACCCTTAAGTTTTACTTCAGAAGTGCATGAAAATTTATCGGTATAAGTCCGTGTAAAATTTTTAAGAACAAATTACACCAGAAGCTTCATCATTTCAGTGCCAATTAACTTTTATATAATAGGAATTACTGTTAAAAATCATTAAAACCCCTTCATTTTCGTACCTAGGGCTTCGCCAAAACCTCGGGACTCAAATCAATCACTAAATATGTGTTTATTCATAAAATTAATGCCATAAATCCATACACATAAACTAAATCATGCAATTTAACCAAAAATCCCAAATATTTTTGAGTTAGGGTTTCATCGCAAACTTCCGGGACCAAATCGAATACTATTTACATACTTGTTCATGAAATCGAAGCCAAAACTTGCAATAAACATGGGCAAACGCAAAATCTAACCGAACAATCGAGGGAAACATGCTTCGTTTACTTTAAACATGTAACAATAACATTTTAGAGCATTTTCATCGACTTTAAAGTAAGAGGAAATGGTAAAAATGAAAAACAATGTTCGAAGTACACTTGCCTTAGCCCGATCTACCGTTATTTTTACCCGGAATGGATTGGAACGAGTGATTTTTCCTTTTCCTCTTTTCTTCTTCCTCTTTTTCGTTCGTGCCTCTGCTCTCTCTCTCCCACTTTCCTTTTCCCCTTCTCTTTATAACAAAAACGAAGTCAAAAAGCGAGTAAAAGTCAGGGTTGCGGTTTAGCACGTGTCGAGTGCGCGACAAACGTTGGGTTCCTACCAGGGCCTCGCTGGAGCGCGCCTGGTGCGGGGCGAGCGGGTAGCCACTAGATTTTTGCACTCACTACCGCACCTCGGGAACACGGCAGGCACCACTCGGCTGCTTGCTGAACTCAGGTATTTTTCCAACTTTTTACTTTTAACTATCATTTTTCAATTACGCTTGGCCTTTTAATGATTATCATCATTTTAATTACTTCCAATTATCATGTTTTTTGTTCTGGGGCCTCACACTCTCCCCCACTTAAAGAAATTTCATCCTCGAAATTAAACAAAACTACATTCCTCAAGAAAACAAGTGGGGATATTTGCTTCGGATTTCCTCTTCACGCTCCCAAGTGGCCTCCTTCGGTGAACGATTTCTCCAAAGTATCTTCACCAGGGGAATGGTCTTCGTACGCAACCTCTGATCCTTTCGATCCAAAATCTGTAATGGTTCCTCAATGTAGGACAAATCCTTGTCGATAGCCAAGGATCCGTAGTCAATCACATGTGCAGGATCGTGGACCTACTTCTAAAGCATCGATATATGAAATACATCATGTACGCTCGTTAGACTAGGTGGTATTGCCAACCTATAGGCTACCTCCCTGATCCTTTCCAGAATCTCAAAAGGATCAATGAACCGCGGGTTCAATTTTCCATTCACTCCAAACCGGAACGTGCCCTTGGACGGTGAGACCTTCAGAAATACAAGATCTCCTACCTCAAAGCTCAATTCTATCCTCCTCCTATCCGCATAGCTTTTCTATCGGCTCTAAGCAATCTTCAAGTTATCATGGATCAGTTTAATCTTCTCTGCCGTTTCTTTCACAATCTCCGAGCCCAAAATCCTTTTATCTCCAGTCTCCCCCTAATAAATTGGTGACTTATATTTTCTTCCATACAATGCCTTAAAAGGTACCATACCAATGCTAACCTGATAGCTGTTATTATAAGCAAATTTAGCTAGTGCTAGATAAGTGTCCTAAGTTCCTTTCAACTTCGAAACAGAGGCCCTGAACATATCCTCAACGATATGAATGGTACGCTTAGATTGGCCATCAGTTTGGGGGTGATACGCAGTACTAAATTTTAACTCTGTACCCAACTTCTTATGTGATCTCTCCCAAAACCTCAAGACAAAACGTGGAGCTCAATTAGACACAATGGATGCAGGAACTCCAAGAAGCCTCACGATCTCATTCACATACAATTGAGCCAACCTATCACACGAATAGGTCATCCTGATCACTAAGAAGTGGGCTGATTTTGTCAACCAATCAACTATAACCCAAACGGCGTCATGATTCCTAGGAGTCCTCGGTAAACCCAATACAAAGTCTATAGCAATGTCTTCCCATTTTCAGCTCAGGATCGGCATAGGCTGTAACAATCCAGAAGGCTTCTTCCTCTCAACTTTCTGCTGCTAACATACCAAGCATCTCTCCACATAAGCCATGATATCTCTCTTCATATTCCTCCACCAGAAGGTTTTCTTCAGATCTTGATACATTTTATTCGTCCCAAGGTAAATAGTATACCGAAATCGGTGAGCCTCTTTCAAAATCTTCTCCTTCAATCCTCTATTATCCGGTACACATAATCGGTCTCTAAACCTGAATACGCCATCAGTCTAGACGTTAAAATCAACTCAAAACTTCTTACTCAGATCACTAACAACATCCATAAGGAACGGATCATTCACTTGCTTCTCTTTAATTTCACTAACTACTTCCGGTTGGATCTGAAGGTACGATAGGAGCATTCTATCACCTTTAGCATAACGTTGGATATCACATTGTTTTAGGTAATCCAACATCTCCATCTGCTTGAACTGCAAGTGCACCATATACCCTGATCGGCGACTCAATGCATCCGCAACTACGTTGGCCTTCCCTGGCTTATACTGTATCTCACAGTCATAATCATTCAAGAAATCAAGCCATCTCCTTTGCCTCATGTTAAGTTCCTTTTGTGAAAACAGATAGTTCAAACTTTTATAATCGGAGTACACAATGAACCTTTTACCATACAAATAATGTCTCCAAATTTTCAAGGCAAAGACAACAGCAGCAAGCTCCAAATCATGAGTAGGATAGTTCTTCTTATGCACTTTCAGTTTCCAAGATCCATAAGCTATAATTTTACCGTGCTGCATCAATATACATCCTAGACCCACCTTAGAGGCATCGCAGTACGCCTCAAAGCCTCCTGAACCCTTTGGAATAATCAACACTAGAGCGGTAGTCAAACAATCATTTAGCTGCTAGAAGCTCAGATCACACTGCTCAGTCCACACAAACTTAACCTCCTTCTTCAGCAATTGAGTCAAAGCCATAGCAATCTGTGAGAAATTCTCTAAAAAATGTCTTAATATCCTACCATGCCCAGAAAGCTCCTAACCTTAGTCACAGAAGTTGGCCTACTCCAATTTGTAACAGCCTCTACTTTCCTGGCATCCACGAAAATACCACCATCAGAAATCACATGCCCCAAAAGCATTACCCTCTCGAGTCAGAATTCACATTTACTTAGCTTGGCATATAATTTTTCCTAGCGGAGCACTTGAAGTACTCCCCTCAAATGAATCTTGTGTTCCTCATAATCTTTTGAATAAATCAAGATATCATCAATGAACACCATCACAAATTTATCCAAGTACGGCCTGAACATCCTATTCATCAGATCCATAAAAGTAGCTGGAGCATTTGTAAGGCCAAAAGGCATAACAAGGAACTCATAACGGCCATAACGTGTCCGAAAAGCAGTTTTAGCCACATCTTTCGGCTTGATCCTCAATTGATAATAATCGAACCTCAAATCAATCTTCGAGAACACCCGAGATTCATGCAACTGATCAAATAAATCATCAATATATGGTATGTGAATGAGTTGCAAGGATTTTATTCAACTCACGATAATCAGCATACAACCGTAAAGACCCATCTTTCTTCCTCACGAACAATTCCGGTGTACCCTAAGGAGATATACTCGGTCTGATAAAGCCCTTGTCTAATAGTTCCTATAATTGCAGCTTCAACTCCCTCAATTCAGTCGGAGCCATACGATAGGGGGCATTGGAAACTAAACTAACACCAGGAACAATAATAATTTCAAACTCAATTTTTCGGTATGGAGGTACTCCAGGTAACTCCTTTGGAAATACATCCTCAAAGTCACAAATAACCAGGATGTTATTAGCCGACACACTATGACTCACAGTAGTACAGGCATATGCCAAGTAAGCCTTACATCCACTTTTCATCAAATGATTAGCATGTAAAATAGAGATTAATACAGGCACCCCTTTTTTCTTAATGCCCTGAAAGAAAAAGGGCTCCCTTCTAGGAATATTAAAACAAACCCTCTTCAGAAAACAGTCAATATTGGCATGATATTTTTCCAGCTAGTCCATTCCTTAAATCACATTAAAATCACCCATGTTCAACAATACCAAGTCCACAACCAAACAGTTCTCATTCACCTCAACTATGCATCCCGGAAACATAACATCCGTAATCACAGGGGACCTTGTGGGAGTACATACAGACAGTTCACAATCCAGAATGCACGGGACAGATACAATGCAGCATGCAAATCGCGGAGAAATAAAGGAATGGATAGATCCCGAGTCAAACAAAATAGATGCAGAAACTCCACAAATAGAAAGAGTACCTTCCACGACATTTGGAGATGCCTCCGAGTCCTGCATAGTCACCTCAAAAGCCTTTGCCTAGACAGTAGGCTTCTTTCCTTCTAGCCTCAGAGGTAGTGGACAATCCTTGATCAAGTGGCCCTACTGTCCACATCTGAAATATGCTCTCTATATCTTATGGCATGCTTGCCCTGGATGTCTCCTCCCACAGAAAATATAATCTTTAGTAGATCAATATAAGCTGCCTCTCTTTCATAGGGCATACTAGCGCCACCACGGTTATTTATTCTACTCCTTCTACTTGCCATTCTATAATCAAGATAAATACAAGGTTATAAGGACAAGGATACAATGAAATGAGAAAGAAATATTCAACAGTTTAAGGAAATTTAAACCTAGCCTAAGAACCAATCTCTTAAGGGTCCTAGTTGCCTTAACTTCCTGAACCTATTCCTACAGGAATTCAGTACAAAGATTCAAACCTATGCTTTCGCTTTTCGGTCAATCAACAATTCCTAACGCATCTCAATTCTCTGATACCAATTGTGACGGAACAGATTTTTTTTCCTCAGAAGCTTTCATCAAGACAGAAACAAGATTAATGGACTAAAAGATAAGGCAAGACTTCTGCAGAAATTTTGGCAGAGTCTCCTTTGTAACTTGATGAAAACCCAAAAATACAACCTGTATGATCAACCATTACAAGTGTGACGGAATAGATTTTTTTTTTCCTCAAAAGTATCTGTCAAACAGATAACACAATTAACGGTCTAAACATAAGGCAAGACTTCTGCAGAAATTTCGGCAGAGTCTCCCTTGTAACTGGATGAAAATCCAAAAATACAACCCTGTAATATTCATCCATAACAAGCACACAACTATCCATCATTCACAATTCCTACAACAATCATTCACAGGATCACATGTGCCATCCATGGCACAAATCCATAAAACATTTACTACTCTAACAATTAATAACGAGATGCCATCTAGGACCTACACAGTAAATCCAGAGTATAGCGGAAGTAAACTAAGAACCTGCAGAAGCATAGCATTTTCTCTTCTACTATCATACACATCAAGAGCTTTCTTTACAAAAATTGATATGTTCCAAGACATCAATAATCACAAGTTCAGTATACAAAAATCGGGTGCAACTAGGCCTTTACGTCGACAGGCTCCTCCAAAATAGCTTCAATGTGCTATGGTCCTCAAAAGTCTTCAAAAAGCTTCTCTCTCTGATTACTCTTTTTCGTCAGGCAAAAGCTCTACTGTCTCATCTGGAGGGGAAAAAAGCACTAAAATAGTGAGTCGAGGCCCAGCAAGGAACATGCACATGAGCAGAAAAATCATGATGCAGAACAGTTATGTAACAGTGCAAAACAGAACGGTTCAGATAGAAAGTAATTCAGGAAATAGAAAAATCATACTTTGGTAGCAATATACTTCATAAATCAGAAATCATAAATCAGAAATCGGTAAACAGAAATAATCCACTGAGATCGGTAATCAGTACTCGGTAAACAGAAATCGGTAGCCAAAAATCAGTAACAGTAAACTGTAGTCAGTACGGTAACCAGTAACGAAAATCATTACAGTAGCCAATAACGGAAATCAGTAATCAGAAATCGAAAAGCAGTTAACATAACAGAACAGTACAGATCTTGCTAGCGTGCCCTACTAGCAGAGGGGGCGAGTGATCGAGGATAGATTGTGTTCACTCCACACAATCCAAGGCCAGAAACAGAAGTATCCCATCTCGAGGGATTAGAACAGTGTGCCACCCGAAGGTAAGCCGGTAACAGAAATTTCCTCCTGACCGTAACACCCCGAGGGTAGGGCGGACCACAAATAACTCCATAGATAGAGTTATCCTCGATTACCACCGGAAAGTCCTAAGGCATGCCGGAGAACCTATCCCGACTGTAGCCAGTCCCGGGTCCTAGAATAACTATAACGGAAATATCTCTTTAACGAAAACCCCTTTTTAAATAAGCCTTTTCTCAATCCACTTTCAGCTAACTTGAAACATACATGGAAATTTTCTCAGTACAGGTCGGTACATATTTTCAAAAATAAAATATACTGGAAGCTTCATTTTGATGTCAATTAACTTTCATATAACTGGAGCTACTGTTAAATATCATTAAAACTCTTCCATTTTCGTACTTAGTGCTTCGCCAAAACTTCCGGATACAAATCGGTCTCTAAACAAGTCTTATTTCATGAAATCAAAGCCATAAATCCTCATATATATACTCAATCATGCATTTAAACCATAAATCCCCAAAATTTCGAGCTAGGGTTTGGCCATGTTCTTTAAATGTCAAAATAACCACATAACACATACTCATGCATGAAATCGAAACCAAATACTTCCATAAACATGAACAAACATGAAATCTAACCAATTAATTAAAGGAAACGTGCTTCAACATTATTTTTACAACATCTCCATGAACTTTAAAGCAAGAAAATGGTAAAAACGTAAAACGACGTCCGAGGTACACTTGCCTTGTCGCAGGCTTTCACCTTTATAACTGGCTCGAGGATGGATTTAGGTTCCCGGGCCTCGTTCTCCCTTCTTCTCTCTCTAAAGTCAGCTCTCTTTATCTCTCCTCAAACCCTAAAATCGTGCGAAATGAAAAGGAGAGACGCAGATCGCGTTTTTATACTGCGCCTGCCGCTCGAGCGGCCAGTGACGGCTAGGATTCGAAAACGCCACTAGTTTTTCAGCCCGATAGGAGGGCTTGAGCCCACAGCAAGCGCCGCTCGGCTGCTTACTGAATTTGGGCATTTTCTGACTTTTCACTTTTAACTACCACTTTTTCATTACATGCATAGCCTCTTATTGATATTAATCACCTTAATCATATCTAGTTATTACGTTTTCGATTTCGGGTCCTCACAACAAGCACACAACTATCAATTATACCATAATTCTTCCTACAACGTGTATACACAGGATCACATGTGCCACCCACGGCATAAATCTATAAAACCATTAACTACACTAGTATTTCATAAACGAGATACCGTCTACGACCTGTACAGAATATCCAAAAGTTTAGAATAGAAGCTAAATTATTAACCTACAGAAGTATAGTTTTCCTTTTTACCATCACATACATCACATGTATTTCTATACAAAATTGACATTAGCATGAATATCTATAGATACAAAATTCATATATAAAATCACGTGTCCAGTCAAGTCTTTACATCCAACTGGTTCTCCCAAAATAACTCCAAAATACTTCAGGTCCTCAAAAGTCTTCAGGAATTACTTTTGGTCACTCTTTCTCGTCGGACACTAACTCTACAGTCTCATCCTGAGGGAAAAATAATAAAATAGTGAGCCGAGGGCCCAGCAAGGTATATGCAGATATGCAGTAAAGAAGTGATGCAGAACAGTTGTGAATCTATGCAAAAATATAACGGTTAAATAGAATATAATATAGAAAACAGAGAAGAGCATAATTTGACGATATTAAACTCAGAAATCATAAATCATAAATTAGTAACTGGTAATCAGTAATCAGTATAATTTAGAAAACAGAATAAGAAAACAGAGTCAGAATCTTATCTTTTATATCAGAATAGAACGGTGATCGGTAAAGAATAGAAATCAGAACAGTAACCGTGGTACAGAACAAAGTAGTAACTAAACAGAATGGTGACATAACAGAGCGGTAACAGACCTTGCCAGTATACCCTACTAGCTGAGGGGGCGAATGATCGAGGATAGATTATGTACATCTCATCACAATCTAAGGCTATAAATAGAAACAGGAGAACCCATCTCACGGGAACAGTACAGGTGTGCCTCCTGAAAGTAGGCCAGAAACAAAACTTTCCTCCTGACCGTAATGCCCCAAGGAAGGGCGGACCACATATAACTCCGTGGATAAGTTATCTTCGATCACCACCGTAAAGGTCTAAGGTATGCCGGAGAACCTAACCTGACTATAATCAGTCCTGGGTCCTAAATAACAGTATAAAAAATAGCTTCTTTACTGAAAACCTCCTTTCATAATCAGAGTTTCATAATTTCCCTTCAGTTAACTTCAGAACGTTCAGAACATACAGTAATGATCTTAAAAGCCTTCAGTTTTACTTTAGAAGTGCATAGAAATTTATCGGAATAAGTCCGTGTAAAATTTCCAAGAACAAATTACACTAGAAGCTTCATCATTTCAGTGCCAATTAACGTTTATATAACTGGAGTTACGGTTAAAAATCATTAAAACCCCTTCATTTTCGTACCTAGGGCTTTGCCAAAACTTAGGGACTCAAATCAGTCACTAAACATGTGTTTATTCATAAAATTAATGCCATAAATCCATACAAATATACTAAATCATGCAATTTAACCAAAAATCCCCAATATTTTTGAGTTAGGGTTTCATCGCAAACTTTTGGGACCAAATCGTATACTATTTACATGCTTATTCATGAAATCGAAGCCAAAACTTGCAATAAACATGGGTAAACGCAAAATCTAACTGAACAATCGAGGGAAACATGCTTCGTTTACTTTAAACATGTAACAATAACATTTTAGAGCATTTTCATCGACTTTAAAGTAATAGGAAATTGTAAAAACGAAAAACAACGTCCGAAGTACACTTGCCTTAACCCGATCTACCATTATTTTTACCCAAAGTGGATTGGAACGAGTGATTTCCCCTTTTCCTCTTCTCTTCTTCCTCTTCTTCATTCGTGCCTCTGTTCTCTCCCACTTTCCTTTTCCCCTTCTATTTATAACAAAAACGAAGACAGAACGTGGGCAAAAGTCAGGGCTGCGCTCAGCGCGCGCTACATTCTACCAGCGTTCCCCTCAAGCGTGAGGTTTCTGCCAGGAGCTCACTCGAGCGCGCCTGGCCAGCGGCGAGCGGGTAGCTACTAGATTTTTGCGCTCGCTGCTGCGCCTCGGGCGCACAGCAGGTGCCACTCGGCTACTTGTTGAACTCAGGTATTTTTTCAACTTTTTACTTTCAACCATCTTTTTTCAATGCATGCTTGGCCTTTTAATAATTATTATTATTTTAATTACTCCCAATTATCATGTTTTTGGTCTCGGGGCCTAATAGGTTTCTTGTTGGATTTCTTTTGAATTTTTGACTTAATATGATGTTACTATGTGTGGTGTGTGGGGGAAACTTAGGCCACGTATGGTTTGAATACTTCATGAAATTCATAGAAAATTTGATGAAATTCGGGCTAGCTAACTGCTGAATTCTTGAGAATTCAGCTGAGTGTGTGTGTATGTGTTGGGCTGCAATACATATATTTTCACTTAATTAATTTAATTCACACTATATTTAATCAATCAGGCTAAGTTTTGTTACTAATCGGGTGTAATTTTGGTAACCGAGTTATCATGTCGTTAATTGAAATAAATTTGATTATTAATCGATTTGTGATTTTATCAACCGAATTACTTTCACATCATTCATTCTATCATTTATTAACTGAATGTGAAGCTAGTTTCATCATATAAATTTTTATTAAATTTCGGTGTGAATTTCTGACTTCTAAAATTTTACTATTTATTGATCTTAATATAATTTAATTTAACTTATCGAATTATGAATAGTAAAATCTCGATCCTTACAAGTTCATATGATGATAGTTCATCCTTAGTACTAGATGACTGGGCTGAGTCGACTACTAATTCAACCGGTTCGTGGCCGATTCAGTCCATTTTTCATGAACTGCTAGGTTCAACATCAGTATGGATGTAGGGGCTAGTTCTGTTGTCATTTTGGGGTCCGATTCAGTGGTTAGTTCATGCCAAATGTTACAAGCTAATACTGTAACATCATCTTAACACACTTAAGCTACCTTGGCTGCTAGTTCAATAGGTTTGGAGCCCGGTTCAATCAATTTTCAAAGGCTGAAATTTCAGCATGAGCATGGAAGCCCTCAGCTGGGTATATTGCAAAATTTAGGTCTGATTCAGTGACCGGTTTACTATATAAAATTCTTTTCTTACATTTCCAGAATTAGCATCTGATATTGGACCAATTCATGTGAATTTTCAAATATTTTACTTGCCCCGTTCAACATTATATACCGATTTTGGTACTAAAATCTGCATCTTGATGTATTCTGGCCGATTCAGTGATATTTAATTTTTAAGATGCTGAACCGGTCAAATTTTCAAGAAGGATTTTAATACAAACTTTATGGCATGTTAGCCGATTCATTAAAATTTTTATACTAATTTTTATAGAGTTTGAACTGATTAAAATCTTAAAGAAAATCAATAGCAATAGTAAGTTCCTGATTTTCTCAGTTCAAACTTTTAGTCGACTTTAAACTCATTGAACAAGTCTAATTTACAAAGGATAATTTCAGAACAAAAATATGGTGAATTAGCCAAAATAATAAAGTTTCTGTATTAAAATTTTTATAGATAAATCGGCTATTAATAGTGTGAAAAATTAAGCATATCTGCAAGCTGCAAAAATAAAATTTTACGGAGCATGATTATGAATATTTCCTATTCTAGAATAATAATGGTAGGGATTTTACGTATTGGAATAACAATAATTGAAGAATACATCAAGAATTAATTAACAAATTGAAGAAGTGGTGGTGTTTTTGCTTGGAATAATTTTAAATTTAATTTTTAACGTTAAGCTGCCAACCGAGTTTCCTTCTCTGATTCTATTTTTCTCATCTATTTTTGTTCTATGTTTTTCTCTTTTCCTCTCCGTTTCTCCCTTCTTTCTTTCACTTTTACTTTATATATTAAGATGGTAAAATAATTGAGTCATCCCTAGTTAAATATATAGCTACCACCTTTCAATTTTTTTGAAATTTTTTTCGGTTGTACAATCTAGATTTTGCTCCTCTCTTCTTGCTGAATCATCTAAATTCTGGGTTGAGTTTTTTGATAAATTTTTCTGATTTATAGGGCTATTTGGTGGCTTTGGAGGGATGCCTTGGGGTAATAAAATTGGTGAAATTATATTCAACTTTCCTTATCACTTGGATGAGGTGTGCTGAGATCAGCACTTTGCTAATTTTTGTGGCTACCAAGTGTGTGTGTATGTTTTCTATTGAATTCCTTTGAATTTTTTACTAAAATATAATGTCATCATGTGTGTGGGGGACTCTTATGCCATGTGTGACGGACCAGATTATTCTCCATCAAATAACCTCCATCAATGGCAACACAAACCAAAGTCCATAATTAATACTTATGGATTCTACAGAAAATCCGGCAGAGTTTCCTCTGCAACTGGACGAAAACCAAAAACACAACATGTTTAAAAACATCCTGTACAAGCACACAACTAACAAGAGGCCTAACACAGAGCCTATAACACACCACACAGGATCACAATACCGCCATATCATCCATGGCTCCAATACAGTACTCCTACTCTACCGTATTAGATCTAGAGAGATGCCACCTAATATGAAACAAAACTCAAAACATCGATACAAACGCGGAAGCATACTAAATCATCATAATCTGCGGAAGCATACAAAACCATAAAAATAATAACAATAAGCCACATCCAACCCTGAGTGGCTGTTTACAATTCGATACAACACTATGGCCAAATCCTTTGCGCACTCGACATCCAGCCAACCTCTTCAAGCAAGCCTCTCCTTGCTTTAACTATCAGGTGCTGGCTAAGTGTTCTCTTCTGAAAGAAAAATAACAACAACAAGAGTGAGCTTACAGCTCAACAAGTATAATCATAAACAATTCTCTCAGGCGTGTACAAGAACTAAAACAGGGGAATGAAACACATACTCTCCATAATCAAGAAACAGGAGAGGGAACTGGAACATCTGGAATCACTTGATTCTCACAGTTCATCTCGAACCACTAGATTCACACAGTTCTTGCAGTTCATATCTTGAGCATTATTCATTTTCATTATTACATCATCTTTGCAGACCCCGGCTAGTAGACCGTACTAACCAACGATGCGAGAGAACGAGGACAAGAATGTGTTCGCTACACATTCTAAAGCCATGGCTACTATTTTAGGTCGGTAGCACACGACCCTCGGTTGCATCCATGCAACAATCACCAAAACGACTACATCTCAATATGTAGCGTCGATCGACACGCCCCACACCCCCCGGGACCAGGGCAATCCTCGTTCTTCCACAGTAGTTTCCTAAAGCATAGCACATACATCACCCACTCCCACGAGCGGCCGGAATACGTGGCCAAGTATTCCTCGGGTTCACACCGCGTTGGACATGGTATCCTAAAGAATACTACCCATACGACTTAGGGTCCTAGTTTCAAGATTAGGTTCAACACTTGGAGAGGGAAACCCACATTTGCCACACACAATCACATCTCGGGAAATCTCATTCCCATCACAAGATCTCCAACCAGGAGATCATCTCATCACACACATCTCCATCCAGGAAATTATATCATCACAAGCACAATGTGGACTCCCTTCCATTCACGTTACGATTCTCAATATCCAATGGGACTCAATTCTCTTATTCACAATCGGTGGGACTCAATTCCCTTAATCACAATCGGTGGGACTCAATTCCCTTATTCCACAACAAATCATTCCAAGTGCACAATAGAGATTAGATTTCATACCTTAGACGATCACAAGTTACTTTGAAACCTCTAAGACTCATTCCCTTCCCTCCAGCACACGGATTCACATTCGGGGCTTACATTTATGTTTAATCAGTTAAATGTTACTTTCACAACGATTTTGAAGGCATATCACATTACATTTCTCATTTCGTTTTGGGTGATCATGATCGGATCTCATTTTAAACATCCGGACGCTGTACACGGTTTGATACTTGGAAATCAGACGTCCGGTGGATTCGTACACACTCTTGTACACGAGATTTGACATTTGGGTTCGATTTAACTTATCACGAGGGTGGAAGTACGCAACTTCCCATTCATTTTCGGATTATCCACAACGGAAAACTTTTAAGGCTCCTGGATGCCACGAACGGGTCAAATCTTGCGGGATTCAGCATCCGGTCGATATATATACACAATTGGGACACGGGGATTCACATTCTAGGGTCATTCCATCATTTTACGAAGGTGACAACGCGCAATTATCACCTCTGGTCTCGGGTGAACAGTAATAGCGCCCACTTAGAGGGCTCGAAAGCCGCGAACGGGTCGAAACGTGTGAAATCGAACCCGCAGCCGGCGTATATATATCATTGGGACATGGAGATTCACATTTTGGGGTCAATTTCATGATACACGGGCGAAAAACGGGAAATCCCCAATTTTTTGTGGGTTAGGGTTTCGGTGAAACCCACCCGGACGAATCGGACATGATTCGGACAAACAACTACATTTTTCTTAGCCCATACTCATGAGTTTCAAGATTCTAACATCCACGGTGGTTATCGACACAAAATACCCAACGAAAATACATAAAACATCGAATGAGAATGAGAAGTGAGTATGAGAACACTTACCTCGACACGTACTTTCACCTTTATACCTGGCTCTCGGACGGATTTGGACTCCCGGGCCTCGATTTCTCTTCTTCTCTCTCTAAAACCGGTGCCCCTCTCTCTCTCAAAACCCTAGCGCAGTGCGAAAATGAGAGGAGAGAAGGCACGATGCGTATTTATACTAACAGCTCAAGCGGCCAGAAGGCGAGGGGTGCCTCTGGCACCTACGCTCGAGCCACGGCTCGAGCGCCCAGCAGGAGCAAGCCTGCTGGCAGGGCTTCAGCAGCCCGGACCCGAATAATTTTCTCGATTTTTCTTCCGACACCAAACCTTAATCTTTCCATAGGATTAGTATTGATCATTAACATACTAATCACCTCATTATTATCAAGTTCTTAAATCCGAAACCTCACACCATGTGTGTGTTGAATTCCTCATTGATTTATTGAAAATTTGCATGAAAATTGGGCTACCATGCAGTTGCTGATGCCGTGAGCCTTCCCTTTTTGAGTTTTTGACAATTCAGCTAAGTGTGTATGTGTTTGTTTGTTGGAATGTATTGAATTTTTACTTAATTAATTTGATTTGTACTATATTTAATCAATAAGCTAAATTTGATTATTAATTGGGTGCAAATTCGATGACCGTGTTATCTTATTGTCAATCGAAATTAATCTGATTGTTAATTGATTAAGAATTCATTAATCGAATTGTTTTCCTATCATTTTTTTGTCTTTCATTAACCGAAAAATAAGTCGGTTTCAATAATTAAATTTTATTGCTTCTCAGGGTGAGTTTTTGGTTTTTGGGTTTTTATCGTTCATTGATCTTAATTTTACATATATTAGTTTAATTATCTTAATTATGATTCATGAAATCTCAATCCTTACACATCTATTGGAGCCTAATCCTCCAGTCCACACTCATCCCCCCTATGTACATCTATGTACCTGTGGTTCTCTATCATTCTCTTGCTCATAGAAAGATTTCTTAGTTGAATGTCGGAAGATATATCGAGAAGCAAGTTCTGCTATTCTCTGACCTCTCATTAGTTTGTTATGGTATGCAGAATCCAAATTATCAGAGACTAAGTCTGGTCCTATTTTAACTTGATCCACCAAGAGAAATCAAGTGGCTTTCTTATCCGTATAGCAATTCAAATCCAAGAATATATCAAATATCATCCATATAAATCAATAAGGCTGTAAATAACTCATCATCATGTTTAGTTAAAAGACTATAACTTGCGCTAGATTAAGAGTATCCAAAAGCAATGGGAGTTGTAGAGAATTTTAAATATCACTATCTATAGGCTTGATTAAACTTATAAATACTTTTGAGAAATTTACTGACTTGGTTTGGTATGAATTTTTCGTATCTTGAGAGTCATTTCCTTATCCAAATTTCCATGCAAAAAAATATTGTTGACATCAAACTAATACAAAGGCCAATTTTTAACTGCTGCAATAGTTAACAAACACTGAACGATAATGAGTTTAGCAATAGGTGAAATAATTTCATGATAATCTATTTTTTCTTATTGATTATATCGCTTTCCTACCAAACAAGCTGTATATCTCTCTAACACTTCCATCATTTTCACACTTAATTTTATACACATACATACAGCCGATTGCCTCTTTGATATGACTGATCTGTGATAAGGTAGAGTTCTAAAGCATTCCATTCAACATTTATAGCCTTCCCCCAATTTGTATGTCTAAGAGCTTGGAAATTAGTATTTGGTTCATTTAAGGTAGAAATGGATGAAGAAATACTCAGAAAATTTGGTGACAATCTATGATATGAAAGAGATGAGATAAAAGGAAATGTTTTACCTAAAGAAGAGTCATTGTTTTTGCACAACTAGTAGGTGTTTGAAGTATGGTGAACTTGCTAACAATGAAAATCTTGCAGATATTGGAGAGCCTTTCTGATTCTAGTGGATTTTTGGATGAGGTCATCAGTTTGAGGTGAAGTTGGAGGAGGAAGCTAGGTGTCATTTTGTTCAGTAGGCTGTGGACATTCTGTAAGTAGTTGGATCACTGTTTGGTGAGCTTCTGGTTTTAGAGACTGTTCACATCGAGTGTCAGGGAGTTTCAGCTCTTCTAGATGAAAAATGAAAGTTTCAGTTGAGGTTACCTGAGAGCAAAATCAGATTGTTGCAGATATTCAGGAATACCTATAGGATCACTTTTAAAAGAAAAATATTTTCATGGAAAATTATATTTCCAGAGTGAAAAATATCATTGTTTTTAAGATCCAAGAGTTTTTATTCTTTAATTCCAAAAGAATAACCAAGAAAAATAGATTTCTTTCCCATAGGTTCAAATTTCTTTCTACCTTGAGAAAGGGTAGAACCAAAGCATAGACTACCAAAATACTTTCAAATTAGTGTAGTATAGTGTAAGGTATTGGTTTTTAAAACATAGTAAATATGAGTAATTAAGTTAATATAAATAAATCGAGGTTATAGGATATAGAAGGAGTTGGATTGAAGAGCCCAAAGACCCTGAATTGGCAAAATCGGAAGCCGGCATTATAAACCTTGAAATGTGAATTAGTAAATAAGATTCAAGATTTAAATTATGATAATCATAATTTATTAAGCTAATATAATCAAAATTAGGGTCTAAGGATGTAAAAAATTAAGTTAGAAGTGTCAAAACGGGTTCCGAAGGGCGCGTGAGCGAAGCTGACTTGACCAAGACCTGATCCAAGCCCACCCCACGCTTGAGCCCCACTCGAGCGTCGATTCCAGTAGCACTGCTTGAGTGCCAACTCAAGAGGAGGGGCATCCGACGTGCGCTCCACTGCCAGTTTGCCTATTTAATGCCGTGAGTCCTATTTTTCTGTCATTTACGTGAAGGAAAGGGAGAGAGGAGAGGTAGAGAGGACATGGTGGAGAAGAGAGAGAAGAGGAGATTGAAGCCCTTGGGTTTGTTACTAGCTTGGAACTAGTTGAGGAAGTTGGAAATCGGGTCAAGACAAGTGCACCTATATGCTTTTCTTTCTCTTGTTGCACTTTTCATTCCGTTTCCTTCTTGTATTCTTATTCCCATCCCATCTAAACTTATACTATGTAATACCTATGTCTTAAGTTTGCACATATATTAATTTCATGTCCAATTTGGAAGTATTATGTGGTTTTATGTTACGTGGAAATCCTAGCCCCACACTCCGTCATTTTTGCCCATTTATTTTGGAATTTATATATTATTTGGCTTCAGAAAATTAGAACCTTGACTTATGAACGTGGTTATTTGATATTTGTTCACATGTATTTTGTATATGTTATTTTATATGCTCCGTAAATTATGCTGAATGCTTTTATGAAGGGATTTGTTATCCGAAAGTCATAAAGTTTTATTTGGCTCAACATGGTAAGGATTTTCTAATTTTTTTTCCAAGCTTCATGTTAATTTATGTATGTGTTTAAAATCATGTGAAGATTTAAATTCATAAAAAAATGACAATATGTGTCTGTATCCAAGAAATATGAGAATTATGTAAAGTATATGAAGGAAACTCTACGATTTGTTATGTTTGATAAACCGTTCTCCAGGGAGTGAGAATTTTGTGTAAAAATATGGTGGACTTTTCCTTAAGAATAAGTAATTAAGAAATTAGACCAAGAAAATTTTATATTAGACAGTGATATTTCCTAACATACCTTAGGATATTACAGTGGAAGATCGATAAATGCTCCCGGGGCATGGGATATGCTATAGTGTCATATGTTTCTAACTTCGTATATTGGGTAAAAAGTATACCGTCCACCACAGGCCGTTAAATTTTAGGTTCATAGATAGTGCCTTAAAATGTATGGATGCATACACATTTCTTTCCTCGTCCGGCTATTCCATAAGCTGTTGAAGCCTATTAGTCCTGATCCCTAAATATGAATGAATTTCTGTGTGTTTTAGAATCTAAAAGAAATTAGATATAAAATATGGAAAGAAAAATATATTCTGAAAATATATTTGATCATGTTGTATATTTATACATTTATATTATACTTCTATTCCCTTCTCTTAATTAATTTTGAATATGATACTTATTATCTTTGATTATATTGTATATTATTGAGTATTCAACTCACTCCTTACTATTTTTTTTGCCTTTAAATGAGTGTAACCTTATACCCGATAAGGTGGAGTAGAGATTTTCAGCTAGTTCGGCTGTGGATTTGGAAAATTATTTTATAGACATGGATAACATGATTTTGTACTATGGAGGACTTTTGTATATTTTTGGATAGATATGTATCAATGTATCTATTATATTAATGATGTACAAATGTGTTTGGTTTTGTTTTGTTGTGTATTTATAATTGTATATGCTTTCGTAGGTCATTATGGTTTGATTTTAGGTACCTAGTGGCATCTCTATGTGCCGACGTTGTATTCGAAAGATAAACGATGAGACCACGAATAGATTGTGACATTTTAGATCCTGTGTGTTTGTTAGTGTGATATATATATATATTTATAGGTGAATAGTACAAGTTTGTATTTAATTTGATGGACATTTTGTAGGTAAAACCTTGTCGAATCCCGATTAGAGTATGAGCCGTCACATATAATTTTCTTTTATCAAAATGAAGCTCATAAGGAATTTTATATTTTAGAATAGATGTTTTGGCTTGTTTATCATATGTACAACACTGAGAACACAATCATTCTAAAAATTTAAAGGAATTTCAAATTGAAATCTCATAGCTTTGGCTATATTAAAAAAATGTTAATGTTTTCATTTAGTAATCTTATTTTGTCGTGGAGTTTCCGCACAACTCATTTGGTGAACTATTTATTTATCATTAAAAAATTACATCATTTGGAATTTAACTCTATTATTACTTTTTAGTATTTTTATTTTCATTCGGAATTGAGTTTTAATCAAATTATAAAAAGATTTAGAGTAAGATTTCATATCAAATTTATTTTTTATGAA
Source organism: Nepenthes gracilis (assembly GCA_033239525.1). Taxonomy (NCBI): domain Eukaryota; kingdom Viridiplantae; phylum Streptophyta; class Magnoliopsida; order Caryophyllales; family Nepenthaceae; genus Nepenthes; species Nepenthes gracilis. Next base: position 18,937,226 of record BSYO01000003.1, on the reverse strand, counting down.
GATAAGTTCAAATACTTTAAGAAAAGTCATCAACAGAGTTTAAAAGGTATTGTGATCTATTGTAGGCCTCAACTGAAAAAGTTCCCTAAATATCACAATGCACAATATTAAAAATAGTTTTAATACTGGAATTTTAATTGGAGATCTTATAGTGACTAGGGAGTTTGTGCAATTTCGCTATGGGACAAATGGAACATAATTCTTTTTTATCGGAAGGAATGTGATTTTTAAAATGAGGATCTCCCATTAACTGTAATCGGGAAGAGGAAATATACCCTAAGCGATTATGCCAAACGTAGGAAGCAAGGGAACTAGTAGTAACAAGGGCATTGTTGCAGAATTAAACTTAAGAAAATCAGAAAGTGCCACGGAAGAGACATTAATATTTTGCAAGTGATATAGCCCAATTTTCACTTCACCCTTTCTAATCGCTGTCCAAGATGAAAGGTTCTAAATGTAAAAAGAGTCTGAAAAGAACATGATATAATAATTAAGAGTGTTAGTAAGATTTCAAGTTGAAATCAAATTGAAGGAAAAAGATGAAACATGTAGAACATTTCTCAACATGATTTTGTCTGTAAATCCCAATATTTATTGCTGGAGCATCATTTCTATGGGGTAGCTTAACTAAATAAGATACATTATTGGTTATGGACGTGAAAAAAGAAGCATCATAAAATATGTGATCTATAGCTTCCATATTGATTATCCAAGGTGTCAAAGATGAATTGTTTTTGTCAATAAAAAGGTCAATGGGATTATTGGTCATTTCTAGAGATAGAGCATTTTTGGAATCTCTTGTGGAGTGAACTTAGTTGACTGAGTGCAAAGGAATAGGGGGATCCTGTAGTTGGAGCTGGCAAAGGAATAGGGAGATAGAGATAGATCCTGTAGTTGTTAAAATTAAGTTTTAGTTAATGCCACATTGTTATCATTTTCGGATTCATTATTGACTGATGGAATGGACTCATGTGCAAAAGTATTAAGGTTTCCTCCCCTACTGTAAATTTTATGACTAGGGGGGATATCCTCTGACCTTACTTTCAATTAAGTGTCCAAACTTGCTATATTGTATATAGAAAGAAAACTTTTGACTTTCCTTTCTTAAAGTAGTTTTCAAGGGTATGACTAGAAATTTGAAAGTGAGTGCAGAATTGTCTCTCTCTTGTCTGTTTAGGGAGAGTTGTGTGATATTTAATATTCCTTTTCGTAGCTCGTGCTATAGTTTTAGGAGTGGAGGATAGCATTTGGTAATTGCTTTTTTATTTATTAGACAATAGAGAAAACTCTATTAATAAGGGAAAGGGGATTTAACAATACACTTGGGTCTTTTATATTGGTATTAGACTCATTCAAACCCATCAAAAATTATGCAATACTGTTTTGTCGGTACCTATCTAGCAATACCTTCAATTTATCACACTCACAACTAGGGATGGGATCATAAATGAATAGTCCATCACCCAAGAGTTTTAATCTTATCATAATATAAGCTCACCAAGTCTTGTTATTGAAGGAGTTGATTAGAAATTAATGAATATAAAGAGGACGTATGCAATACGAACGAGAGAAGTTGTGTATTTTACCTAATTCATTTTTATAGTAGTAGGCTACTTGTATATAATACTTGATACAAAATTAATAGAAAAATAGTAATTATAAAGATATGGAGAATATTTATAAAATTAGAATATTTTATAATGTTATGTACATGAAAATATAGTATCATAGAATGTTACAATATTTATTTTACTATATTTAACATCCTGCTTAAATTCAAGTAGATGAGATAGAAACCAAGTTGACTTTAGAAACAAGATCATAAAAGCATCTTATCATATGAGACTTATTGAAGATGTCTACTGGCTGTTTAGTCGATAGTATATAGTAAAATGTAGGCTATCTTACTGAATATATCGATGAATAAAATGGTGACTATTTTTAATGTACTTGTTATGCTCATGAAATATATTATTGTGTGCGATTTGTGTTGCATGTTGATCACACAATATAAGATGACCACATTAGGTTGTGTGACACCCATATCTTTTAATAACCAACGTAACTAAATAATTTTAGCAGTGTTGTTGACAAGCCCGTGATATTTCACTTCTATACTTGAGCATACAATGATAAATTACTTTTTACTTTACGATAAAATAAGAGATATTCCCAAAAAGAAATGATATCCAGTAGTCGATTGTTGATCAATGGGATCACTTGCCTAATTTGTATCAAAAAAAACATGTAACTAAGGAGATAAATGAGAAGAGAATTGAAATCTATAAAATAATGATTCTTAATATATCGAAGGATATTGAACACAGTAGCATAGTGAGTAGATTATGGTGCGACTATAAACTGGCTAACAAGACGAGCAATAGTTTGATAAATAAGCTCGCCGTTGAGTTGCCAAAAATGGGCTTGCATCTAATAGAGGAGAATCATATGACTAAGTAAGTTATATTCGGTTCTAATGCAGTGGAAGCAATCTTATTATTAGTTTTGATGACATAAGTGAGCAAATCAGAAGTATACTTTACTTGAGAAATATAATATCCATTAGAATATGAAGTTAATTTAATGCCTAAAATGTAATTGAGATTTTTAAGATTTTTTTATCTCAAATTATTAATGTAAAAATATTATAATAGATTAAATCCCAACACAATCATCTCTAGTAGTAATTACATCAACGACCCAAAGTAAAATGTGAATAGTGCCAAAGAACGTTACGCGTGTAAAAAGAGTAGAATTGTCACGAATTTGGACCAAATAGGTCAAATAAATTCTTGATTAAATTTTAGTTATTATTCTTATAAATTTCCAAAATTTAGGTATGACAAATCAAATATAAAAGATCTGACAAATTAAAACTCTCACAAGACCTTTTCAGATAACTGTCCGTACAAAATAACAATAACTTGCTTCCAAATAGTTATAAAGATAAAACGCTCACCAAGATAATGAGATGCTGCGCCGAATCTTGCCCAATTCTTGCTGTAGATCCAAACCTTCTACACTGAAAGAGAGAAAACAGAAAATGTGAGCTAAAGGCTCAACAAGTATCATCATGAATAAAACTGTGTATATAATTTAGAGAAAAATCTCATATAAAATACAATAACTCCACTACATATACCGAAACCACCATACACCCATAGTAGATGCAAATAAAAAATCTAAGCTGAATATCATACGGCTGCATTTTGGACCGGCAACTGTAGGCTATCACATATCATTATCGGCTACAATTTCAGCCTACAACTCTCAACCATTAAATTTTTAATATCGACTATATTTTAGGCTTGCATCACTTGGCCATCTTTTCATCATTATTGGGTCTTAGCTATATTTTAGGCCTACAATTCTTAGTCACTACATATCATTAGCTTCATTAGCCTAGCTATATTTTAGGCTAGCAACTCTTGGCCAGCTTTTCATCATTATTGGGTCTTAGCTATATTTTAGGCCTATAATTCTTAGTCACTACATATCATTAGCTTCATTAGCCTAGCTATATTTTAGGCTAGCAACTCTTAGCCATCTTTTCATCATTATCAGTTACAATTTCAGCCCACAACTTTCGGCAGACTTAATATCACCATCGGCTATATTTTATGCATACAACTCTCAATTAACTTAATCATCATCGGTTACATTTTAAACCTGCAACTTTTGGCTATTATATATCCAATATTGGCTCAATTAGCCTAACTATATTTTAGGCCTATAGCTCTCGACTATTATATATCGACCCACTAGGGCCTTGGACTACCATGGTCTCATACATGCATCGACCCACCGAGTCTCTAAACCTACCTATTATCTATACAATATACTAATGTAAAATATACATACAGAGCATATCAAATACTGAAATAAATCAGAGATAAAGTGAGAGGATAATTGTTTTGACCTCATATCAAGCAGATTTTCTAAGAATATACTTCGAGGTACCCAAACGGCTTCTTCTCTCCCCTACCGTGTGTGCTTCTCACGCCTTTGCCTTTGTCTCTACTTCCTCCTTTCCTCCCACCATGCCTCTACCTCTACATGGCCCTACCAAGGCCCACGCTGCCTCCCTGCTACGTGCACCCCCTTTCTTCTCCTTCCTCTTCTCTTCCTCTCTCCTCTTCCTCTCTCCTCCTTGTATTCTTCTTCCTTCTCCCTCGCTGGAGCTATAGTTCACTTCACCTGAATACTCATTTTTCCATGATTCAGCTATATTAACAAAGAGAATTGGAGGATTTTCTTGCCTTGATTTCATGTATTTCCTCTGGCGACAGCAACGACAGCGGCAGCTCCTCATCTGGCTCGCGCCCTTCTCCTTCCACTTGCACCACCATGCAAAATGAAGGGTAAATTGCAGAGAGGGCCTCATCGACTTTTGATCCTAGCATCGACTCCTCTGGCAACGGCAATGGCCGCTCTTCCCTCTCTCTCTTTTCACTCCTCTTTCTTTTCTTTCTTTTTTTCTCTTTTGCCTCTCATCCCACGCCCTACGCCTCCCTTTAATAATAATAATAATAATAATAATAATATTATTATTATTATTATTATTATTGTTATATATTACTTCTATTTTATTTTATAATCCAATCAAATTCAAATCAAATAAAAATTTGGTATATTGTATTCTCCTTTCCTTATAAGAATTTCATCCTCAAAATTTATGCATCTCAATTTTCGAATAGACAAGGATATTCCTCCAAACTTCATCTTCATGCTTCCAATTCATTTCTTCAAGATGTCATCAAAAACATTTGACTAACCATATTGAATCTAGAATTGGATTACAAGTCTGATCTTCTACTTTATATCTCAAATCAAATCTTGAGACTGTTAGTCGTGCTCACGTGCTTTTGCTGTACAACTTTGATTGATCATCTGCCTCAGATTACAATCAGAAGCCTTGACAATGGAATACCCTATAATTTTTTCATCTCAATAATATGTTGATGACTAAGCTCGAAAATGATATTTTGATCGTCAAGTCATGAGTTGACTTTATCAGCTAATCCATCATCAGCTAAACCATCCTCATCCAAAGGGCCTCCAAATCCTTTGTTATTTGCAGCAAACTCGAAACAAAATCTCGAAGGCTTATTCATTTTCTCGACTTCTTTCTTTAGGCACGAGACACATTATTTCTTGTTACTCCACTAGGTGGAGGATCTTCAATGTCCTATTCAAACTTAAACTACTCCAGCTCAACTATAGTTGCTGATAACTTCACTTGCTCCCGAGCTTTCGTCAAATCAATCGAGACTTTGCTCGATCGCATCTAACTTTATGACGGCTCAACCAGAAAGGGATTTATTTCTAATCTTCACAAGAGCTTCTTCATCTTTATTTGTGGTTTTCAATATTGACGAACCTTCTTTGTCTCACTCAAACGCAATGACTATTCCCAACTTGTCATTTGAAGAAACCATCGGGGTTTACCAAGCAATAAAATACTCCCACAAAACTATGAGCTTACACTTCATCGCTTTCGCTCTACTGCTTACTTCTCTACCCCCAAAACCTCCTTCTACCCTGTGAGATTTTGGATCGATTAATTCCATCACCTACCTTCCTATTGACCAAAACCTCATTCTATCTTGTGAAGTTTTGGACCGACCCAACGAAACTTCCATATAACCACAACAACTAAACAAATTCCCCCTTACAATAACTTTTCTCCGATATCATTTCTATCACAAACTCAAACCAAGAAGGTGAAATAAATTGTTAATTAAAATTTAATTATTATTCTTATAGATTATAACATTCGGGTGTGACAAATCAAATATACAGGATCTGACAAATTAAAATCCCCACAAGACTTCTTTGGACAACTATCTGTACAAAATAACAATAACTTGCTCCTTAATAGTCGTAAGGATAAAATGCTCACGAAGAGAATATGATGCGGTATCGAATTCTGCCCAATTTCTGTTGTAGATCCAAGCCTTTTACTGTGAATGAGAGAAAGTAGAAAATATGAACCGAAGGCTCAGCAAATATCATTATTAATAAAACTGTACATATAAATTAGAGAAAAATCTCATATAAAATCTAATAACTCCACCACATATACCGAAACTACTACACACCCACAATAGATGCAAATCTAAAATCCAACTTGAATATCATACGACTGTATTTTGGGCTGGCTGCTCTAGGCCATCACATATTATTATCGGCTACTATTTTGGCCTACAACTTTCGACTATTAGTTTCTAATATCAGCTACATTTTGGGACTATAACTTTTGGCTATCAAATTTTTAATATTAACTACATTTTAGACTTGTAAGTCTCAGCCATCTTTTCATCATTATTGGAACCTAGTTACATTTTAAGCCTACAACTCTTAGCTATTACATACCATTGGCTCCATTATCGTAATTACATGTTAGGTCTACAACTTTCAACCATCTTTTTATAATTATTAGTTATAGTTTTGACCTGCAACTCTAGGTTAACTTAATATCACCATTGGCTACATTTTATGTCTGCAACTCTCGGCCAACTTAATCATCATCGCTACATATTATGCCTGCTGCTCTTAGTCATCCAATATCCAATATTGACTCCATCAGCCCGACTGTATTTTAGCCGTACAACTCTCGGCTATCATATATTGATCCACTAGAGCCTTGGACCACATGGTTTCACATATCATTGACCCACTAGGTCTCAGACCCCACCCATTATCTATAGAACATATTGATATAAAATATGCATGTAGAACATATCAGAAGCTGAAATAAATTAGAGATAGGTTGAGAGAATACTTGCCTCAACCTCAGACAAAGTAAATTTTCCAAGATGATTCTCTGAGATACCCGAATGGCTCCTTCTCTCTTCTACCTTGCATGCCTCCACCCCTCTCTCTTTCTTCCCTTCCTCCTGCTGCACCTCTACCTTTGTGTTGCCCTATTGATGCCCACACTACCTCTCTGTCGCATGCATCCCCTTTCTTCTCCTTCATCTTCTCTTCTTCTCTCCTCCTCTTCCTCTCTCCTCCTCTGGTTCTTCTTCCTTCTCCCTCGCCAGAGCCATGCTCAATTCGCCCGAATACTCATTTTTTCATGATTAAGCCATTTCTTCCCAAAAATAGTACATGCAAGCCAAGAATCACTATTAATAAAGAGAATGAAAGGACTTGCTTGCCTCGATTTCATGTATTTCCTCCGACAATGGTAGTGACAACAACAGCTCCTTTGTCAGGCTTGTGTCCTTCTCCACCAACTCACACCACTGCACAAAATGGAGGATAAATCACAGAGAAAGCTTTGTTGGCTTTCGATCCTGGCGTCGACTCCTCTAGTGATGGCAGCAATGGTGGCGGCCACTCCTCCCTCTCTCTTCTCCCGCCTTTTTCTTTTCTTTCTTTTTTCTCCTTTTTCCCTTGCCCTGCACCCCACGCCTCCCTTTAATAACATTATTATTATTATTATTATTATTATTTATTTCTATTTTCTTTTATAATCTCATTAAACCCAAATCAAATAAAAATTTAGAATATTGCAAAAGTCATGAGTAATAGATGTGAAACTTTGTTTGGTAATAGTGGAACTAAACTTATCAAATCAAAATTTGGGAACTTGTTTAAAGCCACATAGCGCTTGATGAAGACGGCAGACTTTGTTCGGAGGATGGTGATACTCGGGCAGGGGCTATATATAGACTTTCTCGATCAAGTCATTGTAAAAAAAGATATTCTTAAGATATATTTGAAAAAGTATCTATTAGCAAATAGTAACACCTAATTTTTTTAATTTATATTTATGATATTATAATTATTATGTATTACGTTAACATGAAAAATAATTATACAAAATTCTTCTAAAAAAATCAAGTATTTGATGAAACAAGTTCAATGCTTAATGGGCACTAACTATAAGGGACAAATTTTGAATTTCATAAATATATACTATGTTAAAAATCCAAAGACTAAAGGCTCATACCAGGACATAGCAATGACACAAAAAATTTTTCAGTGGATCGGTTAGCAACCGAATCAATTTTGTCTGATCCGAAGACAACCTAGTTATGGGAATTTCAACCAAATGGCAATCAAATTAATTTTGGGGTGACAAGAGGGTTGCCCGGTTATTAAATTCTCAACGGACTAACAACCGAAACACTTCCGATTTATTAGAAAACACTTGAGATTGTAGCAGGTTGGTAAGGACAGCAAGAAAAATTTAGAAATTCAGTAGCAACCTATGTGAATTAACCAAGCAGCTTATCTATATATATATTTATATATATCTAAATGTGTATATTTCAGCAACAAAGTAATTGTGCAGCAGCAGCTTATATAGATATATGTGAGTCAGCAAGGGGAAGCAGTATATCAGCAACAGCTGATATTTTTCCAAGGGCACGGGCAGCTACTTCAGTAGCAATTGGATATCACAGCAGCCTGTACACTTAGCCAAAATAATTAAGGGGAAATTTGAAGGGAAGCAGCCTAGAAGCTGCTAAAGTGAGCAGCAGCAGCAGCAGCAGCCAAGTTTGATATGGCAAATGGATAACAGCAGCAGCCGAATTTTTCCAAGGAAAATATGGTGACTCAAGAAGCACAACCTCAGCCAATGAGTTAGCAACACAAGGCAGCATAATTAGAAGCCAAATTAGGTGATGATTCAGCACTAAACAAGGACACTTGTTGAAATTAGAAGCTGATAAAGGATTTGCTGGCAAAAAGAGTGATGATTCAGCAAATTCTCTGATTTTCTATAAAAGGGAACATGAAGGAAGGATAGAACAAAAAGAAAAAGAAGAGAAGGAGAGAGGAAAGCACCGAGAGACAGTAGAAGGTGAGAGGAAGGAGGAAAATTCAGCAACCGATGCTCATTGGCAAGTGACCCTAAGCTTCCTTCTTTTGTTGAATTTTTCTTGCTGATTTCTTAGAAGTATTGTTTGATCCAAAACTTCAACTCCTTAGTTTAATATCTTAACATTGCCATAGTATTATTTTATAATATGAAGAAATTCAAATTTAAGTAGAAAAAGGGTCTGCTGGACATCAAGTGCTGAATCTGAAATTCAGCAACTTGATGGACCAGCTACTGAAATCTGATTGAACCGGCCCCAATCTGGCTAAATCAGTGGCCAAACCGACCAAGATATATCGTTCTAATGTTAAACTATTAAACTGTAGACCGGCTAGTAAAATTTTCCTGAACTGGTCCCTGAACTGGGTCCCCAAACCTGAGACAGAAGCAGCAAGTTTACTCTTGCTGATGCAAAAATTACAGCTCATGGAAATGGGCTGAACCGGACCTCATTTTGGCTGAACCGGCAGCTAAAGTAGCTGAAGTATATTAAGATAATATTAAAGTATTAACCCATAAAATTTGGCCTAGACTGGCCACTAAACCGGGCCGCAAATTAGCAATTGATCCAGCCCCAGCATCCAAGTTGATGCAGAACCTGATAGCCTAGGGAAAATGAGCTGCATCGGCCTTGAACTAGTTGAGCCAGCAGTCATCCTGCCTAAGGAATCAAGTACAAAGACTAAGTTTTCAACCTATAAGCCAGTTGCTAGAAATACCCTGAACCGGTCGCTGAATTGGGCTTCTAAACAGTAACAGACTTAACTGAACAGCGTACATGGTGATGCTGAATTTGTGGCTATTGAACCAGGCATGAACGGAAAAACATTTTGGTCGAACCGGCAGCCAAATCATCCTAAGTGTCTTAAGGTAATATTGAAGTATCAACCCATAAATTTGGACCCAAAATTATCACCGAACTGGACCCATATATAGCAACAGAACCAGTCAGCATCCATACTGATACTAAACCTGACAATTTAGGAAACACTGACTAAACCGGCCCTAAACCGGTTGAACCAATAGCCTACCCGACCAAGTCAACAAGTATTAAGGTTAAATTGTCAACTTGTGAATCAGTGGCTAAAAATACCTTGAGCAAACTAGTGAACCGGACCCTCAAACTAGAACAAAATCAACCAAAGTATCTTGCTGATGCTGAAAATTACAGCTTATAGAAATAAGTTAAACCAACCCTTAAACTTGCCAAACCAGTTGCCAAATTAGCTTAAATATGTTAAGATAATATTAAAATATCAACATGTAAAATTTGGCCTGAATTAGCCATCAAATCAGTCCCTCAAGTGGTATCCCAAACGTAGGTTAATCTTCAAGAAAACCCGAACTCTTTGCAACTGATTAAACAAATCATCAATTCTCAGGAGGGGATACTTGTTCTTATTCGTAATCTTGTTCAGCTCCCAATAATCCATGCACAATCTCATCGATCTATCTTTCTTTCTCACAAATAACACAGAAGCGCCCCATGGTGAAACACTAGGCTGAATAAATTCCTTCTCCGGCAAATCCTGCAATTGTTATTTTGATTCCTTTAACTCAGATATGGCCATTCTATATGTAGCCCTCAAAATCAATGCAGATTTAGGTTCAACATCAATAACAAACTAAATCTCCCTATGGAGAGACAATCCGGGCAAATCCTCTTGAAAGACATCATCGAATTCACAAACTGGAATATCTCCGATGGCCACAGAATAACTCCTAGTTGTGGTTACAGTACTGGATATGCTTGGCACCCTTCTTGCATCAAATAACTTGCATGAAGATCCGAAATTAGTCCGAAGCTTCCTTACCAACCCTTCCTTGAAATTCGAATGACTCATATCCAAGAATACAAAACAAAATTATCTTTACTGAAATAATCTTCCACGACTAAGGGATCGACTCTGGTATCACAAGCAGAAACTACAAATGCCCTAGCTGGAATCGCCTAACTCTCATCTTGCCACCTCTGAATCGGCCAATCTTTAAACAAGTGGCCCATCTAGCCGTAATTGAAGCAGGCTCTACTCTGACAAAGATAAGTTCATCAAGCATGATTTTTCCCACAATACTAGCAGGCAAATCTTGTGAACTAGAACTTCAAAGGAGAAGACTTTACTTCCATTGATTTTCCTCTATCATGGTTTGACTTTCCTTTGACTTAACTGCTAGGTATCGAACGATATATCCAATGAAAGGCTCCACCATTTGAGCTCTGGCATATATGCACTGGCTTCTTCTGAAAATACTTCTCGAAACTATTTCTGCTCGATCAATAGGGCCCGGTAAAGCACCTTGTTATAAGTTCACAAACGGAGTGGCACTAATTACTTTCGGATTGAATCTTGTAGCCTTTGAAGAAATGTTTGAGTTCTTAGGGACACATCTACAACCAAATGGAGAGAAAACCGAAGCAGTTCTAAAAATTACGCGTCATACTTAGCTATTGTCCTATTTCATTGCTGCAGCCTACTAAATTCAGCTCTGTTAATCTCCTAGATACTAGATGGAAAGTATTTCTCCAGAAATGGCTCCTGGAAGACATCCCAAACTATCTCCTCATTCTCCTAACCTAAGATATGTGTGATGGAATGGATCTTAATCCTTATAGTCCCTCTGTCAGACACTTACAGAACTCATAGACATTTAAATCCTGTAAAAATTTGGATAGAGTTTCCTCTACACCTAAACCAAAAACCAAAAACACAACCTATATTAAACAACCTATACAAGCACACTTCTAATCATGTACCATAAATTTTCCTACAATACACATTCATAGGATCTCAGATGCCATCCATGGCTTTAATTCAGCTATTTTAATCTACTCTACCAGAATCCACACGAGAGATGCCATCTAAGACTTGTACAAAATCCAAAGAAACAGGATAGCGGAAACATCTATATCCTTAACAGATCCTGCGGAAGCAATAACAAAATATACATCATGATATAACATTTTTCACATTATCATAATATACAATGTTCATTTCCAAAATGCTAACTACAAGAATCCAAAATCCTTTAATCCACCGAAGTCTTTCACGATCTTCAAAACTTACGAGCTTTCCCTTCTTCGAGCTAGATCTGACATCGATCCTTTTCAAGCTTTTGTTTATCTAGAGGGGAGAACAGAAAATAAGGAGTGAGCTTAACAGCTCAACAAATATACCCAAAATAGTAAAAATATACAGTTTTACATATATACAGAACATACACGTGCTTTCAGAAATGAACTTAAAAGGGATAAGGAAAAATTATGTATGTATGTGAGAGAACAGAAGCATAAATACGAAGTAGAATACTAGGAAACCTATTACAGTGTAGAATACTAGAAAACCTATGATTTTAGATCCTTAGTTCCTGATTCAGAATTTGATTCAGAGCCAATTATGGTGCAGAATACCAGAGTACCTAGGATTTTAGATCCTTAGTTCTTGATTTAGAATTCGGTTCAGAGCCTATTGTGGTGCAGAATATCAGAATACCTATGATTTCAGATCCTTAGTTCCTGATTTAGAATTCGGTTCAGAGCCTATTGCGGTGTAGAATACCAAAGTACCTATGATTTCAGATCCTTAGTTCCTGATTCAGAATTCGGTTCAGAGCCTATTGCGGTGCAGAATACCAAAGTACCTATGATTTCAGATCCTTAGTTCCTGATTCAAAATTCGGTTTAGAGCCAATTGCGGTGCAGAATACCAGAGTATCTATGATTTCAAATCCTTAGTTCCTGATTCAAAATTCGATTCAAAGCCTAATGTGGTGTAGAATACCAGAAAACCTATGATTCCGTATTCTTAGTTTCTAATTCAGAATTCAGTTCGGAGTCCATATTCAAAACCTTAACCTAGTTCTCCATATTCAGAGTCCATATTGTAGAATCTTTAACTTAGTTCTCGATTCAAAATCCATATATTAGAATATTAATTTAGCAATTTGTTCAGAATCCATATTTTAGAACAGTAACTTAGTTCTCGATTCAGAATCTGTATTTCAAAATCTTTAACCTAGTTCTTGATTTAGAATTCATATATTAGAACATTAATCTAGTTTTCTGTTCAAAATCCATAATTTAGAACAGTAACCTAGTTCTCAATTCAGAATCTATATTTCAGAATCTTTAACCTAGTTTTCTATTTAGAATCCATATATCAGAATATTAATCTTGTTTTCTATTCAGAATCCATATTTCGGAACATTAACCTAGTTCTTAGTTTAGAATCAATATTTCAGAATATCATCCTAGTTCTTAGTTCAAAATCCGTATTTCAGAATAGTCAATTTTCTTTTCAATCTGTTATCCTCCATATTTTACATCCCAAGAGCAGGATGATTCTTATTCAGTTTAATCATTTACAAATCCTCAATATTTTACATCCCGAGGGTAGGATGGTTTCTGTTCAATATAATCTTTACAAACCCTCCATACTTTATATCTCGATGACAGGATAATTTTTGTTCAGTTAATCTTTATATACCCTCCATACTTTACATCTTGAGGGTAGGATGATTTCTGTTCAGTTTAGCCTTTATATACCCACCATACTTTACATCTCGAGGGTAGGATGGTTTCTTTAGTTTGATTACCTATTATTCAGTACAGTTCTAATGCCTATTATTTAGTGTTTCGATGCAGTAACCTTAGGATGAGGGCATGGACTAGCTATACCGGAATCCTACTAATTTACTTAACGGAGGACATTCTTATCCTTATTTCCTTAATCATAAATTCTTCTGACCACTAAAACCTCTCCAATTCATACGATTAAACCTTCAATCAGTTTCAGATTTTCTCTATGACTTAACGATACAGTTTCACATTAATTCCTCAAGTGTAATTTGTCAGTTAAACTTTATTAGACCTCAAAGTAGTATTTCCGTCTCAAGATTCATACATTTCTTCTTATTCTTTAACCCTTAACTTATTGTATTCCAGTAGGCCAATTAAACCTTATTCAGTAATCCTTCAAATAATTTCAGAATACCCTAGAAGATTAACAGTGCATTCCTATGGGACTTTTCGGACTAAACCTTAGTCGGATATTCTTCAGATATCTTCAAAACATCTTAGAAGTTCTACAGTATATTTATGTGGGACTTTTCAGACTAAGATTATCTCATAGCCCTCATCATATTTCAGAATCACAATTATATCTCAAAATTTAGGAAACTTATACATAAAACTCCCAAATTCCGATCGAGGGTTTGGCATGAAACTGTCGGACCATAATCGGACACCCTACACATGTACAGTCATGAAACTGAAGCCTTATATCGTGATACATATCGATAAACTTAAAATCTATCCAATTAATTTACAGAAGCATACTTTATTTACATAAAATATGTAGAAACTTAAATTTAGGGTATAAATACATATTCAGAGATACAGAAAAGTAGTAAAAACAGAGGATAACGACCAGGGTACACTTGCCTGAGCCTGATCTAGCATTATTTTTACCTGAATCGGATCAAAACTGGCGAATTTCTCCCTCTCCTTCTCTTTTCCCTCTTCTCTCCCGCTGCTCATTGCCAAAATGCCAAAATGTAGAAGGAAAATTGTGCTCGGCGCTTTTTATATCCAGTCGGGGCACTCAAGCTGTGAGGTTTCAGGTCTGAACACTTGTTAATGATGAGGTGATTAGTATGCTAATGATCAATACTAGGCCTATGGAACGAATAAGGTTGGGTATCAGAAGAAAAATCGAGAAGAATTTGGGTTCGTGCTGTTGAGGCACTGCCAGCAGTGCCTATTATCAGAATTTGGGTTCGTTATTCATGAGGTTGGTTAAAGTTAACTTTGGCTAGGAAAGCCCTGGATGATAGTCATTCCTCTCTCTGGTAGCCCTTCCTCTAGTTAGTGACTTTGCTTCCCTTTGGGCTTAGTTAAGGTTAAAGTTAAAGAATCGCTTCGCACCTTCTAGAGCAAGAATAAGAGTTCTTCCTTCTAGGGGCACAGAAAAGAAAGGAAGCTATGGCTTGGCTCTTTAAGCTTAAGCGGAGAAAGACCTTATTCTCATGTCCTGAAAAGAGCATATTCTAGGCATCCGGTTCAATGGTTGCTGGAGTGCTCAGTTGTATTCCGTTGCCTGCCGGAGATCACCACTTTCATCCTAGCCTAGATCTTGATTCGATTATGATATTTTCTAGCAGGAATAGCCTTTTGGGCCTAGCGTGTGAGATGACTGTCTTACCTTTCTGAACATTCTCCTTTCTCTGGCTAGACTTAAGACCAAGGCAAGATCCATGAAAGTAGAAAGTAGAAGGAACTACAAAAAGAAGGCAGCTTTCCCTACTCCCGCTTGTTTACATAAAAACATGAGTGAAGAGTGGGCAGGGCAGGAAGACTCAGAGGAATCGGAGTTTATTCTATTATGCGATTTCTAACCAAACTCAACAGATTCAATGGCAGCATTCACTCTCCCTCGGTCGTAGAAAAAAGAGTAAGCAACTGAAGACCTAAGCCCTGTAATGCCTTTCTCTGGGTACACAGAAGAGCCTAAGCCTGAAACTCCTATCGTCACAGCTAGCGAACCAGTCTATCGGTCCTACCCTCAGCTCACTGAAACGGAACTGGGTTACTGAACTCGCCTAAGGGTCATCAAACAGCCGATTCGGTAATTAACACAACAGACGATTTCGGAATTATTCTTTTCTTAGTGGACTCGTAAGCAAAAGCTCGCCGCCACTATATTCTATGTCTATGTTTAAGCTCCGAAAGGCGCAGCGACTGGCCAAAAGATGCATCAGATCGAGCCACTCTTTCTCTGTTATACGCTATTTGCAGTGAAGTTCTTTGCCTTACTTTACTTCACACCAACCCAATCTCGATGAAATGAAAAAAGAAAACGATAAGCAACTACATCAAAAAACTGGGATACCTTGCTACGCACCTCTATCAATTCCATTTAGTGCTTGTCTTGTCGGACATAGATTCAAAGACAGAATAGTTGAAATCCCCCCTAGGGTTCTCTTTCTGCTTTGGTTCTATTAGTGGAATCCCCAAAAGCAAAAGGGGAAGAAGTTCTTTGCGCCACGTGAAAGTTCGTCCTAAGCCCTTCTAGAGTCATATTCATCTGCAGCTACTTCTCTTGCTGCGGATTCTTTAACAACTGCCTTAAGAAAGAAAGATAGACCAGTGCCAGCTACTGATAGGCTTACTCCTGCTCTCCTTGGCCTTGCCTTTTCCGGGACTTAAAGAATGGAAAAAAGTCTGTTTTCAAGGGTAGCGGGTAAGCAGGAAATCCAGTAAGAAAGGAATTTCCTCGGCTAGAATAGCTAATAGGCTAGCTTCCTTATCTCGATCTCTTTATCTCAGATTTCCCCAGATTTCGTTCCTGTTCCTCAACCTCAAAAGGCTCTACTCTATAAGCTATAAGGCTTTTAGGCATTAAAACAAGCGGTAATAGGATGTGACACACTGAGGAATTCCTCGCCGAATGGAATGTAGCAACTAACTACTGGTAAGAAGGAAGTGAACATCTTAGAATACGTACAGTCGGTTCTATGCGGTCAGTTAGCTTAGTGAGCGGATCTAATTCCTCTGCTTGCGGTAACTATTACATCAATTAATGGAGGCCTAACGACTGCAAACTTCCACGCCGCTCTCTCCCGACTGCTTTTAAAAAATCCTCTCCTGTGTAGCCTATGTACTGGTTTGAGTTTTCACTCATGAGATTGAAGCAAGCCTACACTGGGTTCTTTCAGCAATAGCCGAGTTCATCGAAGAAGCAGAAGAGGAGAGAGGAGGCAGTATCGACAGATACTGTAGTAGCTCTTTTGTCTTTATCTGTTGGTCCATTCCTTATTCCCATTCTCTTATAAAGAATGGCTATCTTCCCCTGGCCTCATTCTCTCTATCAATCTCACAAGTCTCTCTGGTATAGGCAAAGGCTTATCTGTGAATGAATCCATTTACTATATTCCTCTCCTCCTCCCCCAGTCTGGTCCCCTTCTTTGTATCGATCTTTGTTGCGGAGCTGAGGTCGAAAGGAGCTTTGGGAAAGTCCCCAACTGGCCTTGACCGACCAACTGCCGAAATGCCCTTGCTTGGGTCAGCTCTTCGGGGGTCAAGTCTTTTGACAAGCTTTTCTGAGGCCACCTTTCTTAGTTCTTAGTAAAGGCTTTTGTTTGTGGCCTGCGATGGGTCTAGCCCCGTGAGCCTCTCCAAACGTTCTAAAATCGGCCTCTTTGTTGTTGTTGTTACGGGCGTACGGTACTACGGCCTTTATTATTATTCCACTTTTCAAAAATGTAGAGCAGCGAATCGAGAGAATCTCGCTATGTCCCCATTCCTTTCTTCGATTCTATGGCCGATCTTCTTTAATCCAAAGCTGGTGTGGTGCAAGCAATCTCATAGGTGGATTCACGGGGAATCGAGATAGGAAAGCATCAAGCAAGAAAAGGCTTTTACTAAATAAGGCCGGTTCTCCAAAGCAATTAACGGGCTACGGCTTTTGCGGGCAATCAAGGCGTGAATCCCTAGCTTGTTCAATACTGATTCCGTTAAATATTCAGATTTGAATGAAAGTATAGTGTACACCCTGGCCGCTTTCTTGGAACTAATTGATAGGCACTTAGTGTTATAACTATAACAAAAAATAGTTGACGCAGATGTGGGCGGGAAAGAGCTCGTTCTCTATCGTGCGTAGGGGGCTCGTTCAGTTTAGTCTTTGGCGAAATCCATTAATTAAACCAAAGGCCCATCTTAAGCATCTTGATTCGATTTCGACATCGAATTAGACTCATCCAACGCGGAATCGACTCAAGGAGAAAGAATGGTGTCTTTGGTCTTCTATGGAAGCGAAGTAGGTTACTCTATGTGAATGTGAATTCACGATGTCGGACTGGAAAAGCTGTCTCAAAAGTCAAGCCCTTAGGAAAAGGGGGCGATTAGTACACCAAAGGTAGTAACTATAAGGTAGAAGTTTGGCACCACATGGTGCGGATTGTTGAGTTAACAACTACACATGGAACGGTTGAAGTCGTAAAAAGCCTGTCGAAGGAACTAATGTGGCGAAGCGTGCTTAGTTGCCCTACCCTAGGTGGAAGGGGGGCTCTTCCCCTAACATCTGTAGGTTGTGCTCATTCCGCTTGAGGGCTGGATTACGTACATGGTCTAACTTCCAAATACAATCAATCTTAACAAATAACACATGTGCCGCTTTATTATGTCTATAGATGCAATATAAGGCGTGAATTCAGGGGAAAGATTCCGACTAAAGGGGAGCCAAAGGTACCGAAGAAAGATTTTTAGAGACTCTATCCGTGGAATAGAGCAGATGGATGAGATTAAGGGTAAAAGGCATCGGCAAGGGCTTAGAACCCTTTCGACCTGGGCGAGACATTAGAGTGATGAGCCTGTTCTTACTTTAGAGTAAAGAACCAGAACTAAGTAATAACCGATAGGGGCTTACTCCCTGACATTCGTTCTTATTATTAAGTGGAATTCTGCTTAATGGATGGATAGATTGCTTTACCGAAACCAGATCGAGAGAAATGAAGCTTATAAAAGTCCGCTGCCTCTAAAAAATGTAGGCGAAGGTTGAGTTAAGTTACGGACCCCTTTTCTTTGAGGCGCTAGATAAGTGAGATTTTAGAGCTAGACAAGACAACAGGGGAAAAGGAAAGAGTGTAGGCTTGCTTTGCATAGGCTACACAAGCCATAGGTCAAATTCTCACCCATCGGCTAGGGTGGGGAAAGAAGAGGTGCTGCCAGTGCTATAGCCAAATATTGAAGCTTGTACCGCGCAAAAAACCTTCACGCAATACCATGCGTGATAGCACGGGTTGGTGGAGAAGGTCTTAATTAAATATAGACTTTCTATCAAAAAAAAAAAAAGAAGGAAGAGAAAGATTTTGACAGAGAGGAAGTAGGATTTGAAGAAAACTTGGCAAGCGGGGGAATCAAATCAACCCGAACTTCTCATGGATGCAAAAGTCACATGGTGAAAAACCGTTGTTTGTCACGACGGAAGAAGAGTTCTCTATGCAATCGCCACTTCTGAATCTAGGGACTTTTCGGTCTGCCTATGGATTGTAAGCTTTCCAACAGTGAGATAATATGCCTACCCACTAGCCACTTGAAAGTCAAAGCCCGAAACCTTTTATTGGGCCTAAACATCTTTGCTCTCCCAACGGGTCATTGACGAATGCAACCGTTCACTCAAATCCTGTATTGATAGTCATCGATTAGTTTCCCTCGTAGCTGGACCTTACACAAATTACTTTCCGCAATTGTTCATATGCCTGCCACTGGTTGGTGCTTTCCATCTTTCAGTTCGATTCTACGGAGTCTGTGGAAAAAAGAAAATTGAGGGCTACGCTTGATCTACTAACCCGAGCTTCTTTCCCGGTGGTTGTCACTCGCTTTCCGCTGTCGCGATTTTTTTCTTTCACCTGTGTCTATGGAATTCTTTCTACTGTTCACTAATTGATCGAAATCTGAAGCCAAAAATAGGAAGAGCTGCAAAAGCGAATACATTACTCTAGTTGCTTTGCCTCCTTTGTTGATAGAGCGGCGGAAGGCGGAAGTTTCGCTTCTATCCTGTTCCACCTTAATATAGACGAATGCCCCTTCCTATAACAACTGATGCATCATGCGGTGCCCTTAGGGGCACCTCCGATTGCTGGTCCCCTTTGCGTAACTTCCATTCCTTAGTTTGAGCTTGCTTGCGAACTCAGAAGGTTGGCATGTTTATGGTCATGCGAGAGCGGCGGAGAAGAGGATTTAGACGACAACGCGTAGCGAGTTACCCCAACCGTCGCAAAGAGCCCCCTAGTAGTCAAGTTGCAAGCTACGGCTTCAAAGAGAGGGAGTTTCACCGACTCGTCTTTATTATTAAGATAATCAAGACAATTCCTTCGGGCCTTTTTCCTACGTTGATTGGCTTAAAGTGCCAAATAACGCATTCATTAAGCCTCCTCGGCGCTTGTTGTGATCACCTATCTTATATGCTTTCTTATGCCTTTTGAGTGCCTAAAGACAAGTGAACGAAGTGGCCCTTTGGTAAGGGACACGAGTGAACGGATTCAAGGGAGAGTTGAAACCGCTTACTTACTAGTGAGTGAGGATTTTCCTTGCTCAGCGTGAAATCGCGTCTATATAGAATACTCGTTGTGTCTCCTAGACAACACTCCTATTAGAATCCCCTAACAGAGGTGTGGATGTCTTTGGGGTGAGGCACAAAAGGAGGATTGATGAAAAGCTTTTTGAATTGGGCCTTGACTTCAGAGATGGTGTCCGAGGAAAGGATGTCTCGAGGAGGAAGCGGTGGAAGAACTCTCACAGCCAAGAAGGCTTCCTAAGGCGGAAGCTACTTCAAAGAAAGAAGAAAGATGATTAGGCTCTCGCATCAAAGGGTCTCTGTCACAAGCTGGGTTTGATGGCCGCTTGAGGAGATTGCTTCTTTGGCCGGAGAAAGGGAAGGTATGGGAGTTGCGTAATCCGTGGCGGGGGCTTCATTCTCTTGAATTGGACTCGATGAGAAGTTTCATCCAGAGGAGAAGACTCTTCGTCCCTCTTCACTAGCTTCTTGAGAGCCTTGTGAAAGGCCTCTGTTGCCGGGTCTTTCTCTACCGCTTTGTGCATCTCTTCTTTTCAAGTAGCATCGAGAAGGCGCCCTTTTGTTTGCTTTTCCTCTTTGCTACCTAATAAGCAATTGACTCTTTGTTTGCGATTCTTTCTTCTTTCAAGGAAGGATCCATACGATCATATTGGCTCTATAGCGTAAAAGGTCTTTCTTTCATGGACTAGATCCGAAAGCGATAGCGATCTTCTTACCGAGAAACCAACATTTAACAAATCAGATGGGGAATCACCCACATGAAGACCAAGACGCATTCTAACACTCTACAGAGCCCGAAAGACTTATTCCGTAGTTCGGGATCGATCGATTCGGAATCGGAGAATAGGAACAAGAGGAACGTAGTTGCTCGCCTAAAAGGAGAGGAACGACTTCAACAAGAGGAACTACTCTTTACTTCGATAAAGAAAGGGCTTTCTAAAGAGAGTTGCTTACTACGAAAAGCAAGATGCCCCACTAGTCTTATTTTATTGATCACTAGCCCTTACTCTCGCTCACCGATTCAAGAACGAATACCAAACCGCCGTTCCTTTTGTCGGCCCATCGCCCGATGGCTTTACATCGCTAAAGAATCAGTAATTGACAGCAAGAACTAAGAATCAATAAAAGGAAAGTACCAATTAGATTGGCAATGTGCGCTCCCGTGGGAGTCAAACCCACCACATAGGTGCCTTGTTCTATCGAGAGATGAACTAAGGAGCGGCAACCCCTACATCTCCGAACGACCGAACAAGGTTATTCTCTCGAGCTCGGTAGGAATCACTTTCATCCAAAATTTGCGTATTATAGAAAAGAGGGCAAGCTGCGATTGCTTGAGTTGACTGGGCTCATTGAGAAAGAAGTAGAAAATCCCCGCCGAGGGAAAATCTTTGGATCTCGTTTAAATGGTTGATGCTTGAATGTGACCAAGAGCAAGCTCAAGGCGATCCCGAATAGAGAAAAATAAGTAGGCTATAGGGGTCGATCCCACGCTCGGCTCAATGCGAGAAAGAAGAAAGGCAATTGCTCTTACTTCCCGAGGGAGGAACAAGAAAGAATCGACTGAAGTCTTGGCTTGTGTCGGAATAGAATAGGCGCTTCTCTTATCCGCACCTGATTCTTAGTCTAAAGGGAGCTCAAGCAGGAGGCAAGTCAATAGGAAGAGTCGATATCACCAAAGTCAAGAGGGTCCCGATTGATAGTCTATTTGATTGAGGAGTTTTCCTAGAGAAAATAAGTTCAAAACTTTCCTTTCTTTCCTTAGATGAAAGTTGCTAGGCTTGGTCCTCATTCTAGTCGAAGAAGAGAATGTAATTAGCTGCTATCATTCTCGCTTGTGCGCACCGTTGTTCCGTTGCTTGGTTAGCATGCCTTCACGACAAAGATTGTGTCGAAAATAGAGCGGGCAATTTCCTTATATGTGGAGACGGGATGCTTCTTCAGACTTCAGACTCTCTTCAACATTTTTAGAAAGGAAGATTGTCTCTGTCTTTCCTTTTCTTCACTCGGCAAAACAAGACTTCAATTGAGTGGTCCCGCGGGATGGACAGACTATAGCTTCGTTTGGAGAAACCCCGCACTTTCAAATGAAAAGGTAACCTATTTTTTTTTTTGTTCTTAGGATCCAAGTAGTGGATGAACTCCTCTATCCTATCTTGGATCAGTTATAGGATAAAAAGAAGAGGGGCCATTCCAGTGGACTCCTCGAAAAGAAAGATCGGTGGCAGCCTCAAGTGCTCTCTCTGAAGGTGGCAATGACATAGGGGCGATGTGGGTGAAAACTAAGGAGGCCTTGTGTCAGCAATAAGGATATAACTTTGGAGGAACTTAGGCACCTAGGACCTTCCCTAGAAAGAAGTCAGAGATTCTTTTTTAAGAATGGATAGAGATTGTTACAGGCTCAATTAAAGGAGACAATCTCTCAAAAGAAAAGGAAAGCGCCATCAGGGGGGTCCTTGAAGAACTTGTCCAGGCCGAAATCCCCCAAAACACTACTCTGGGGACTAGTTACTCTCCGATAATTTCCGATCTAGAATGGATCTTACGTCTAAGAGGTTACCGATAAAACTGCCAAGAGGTTAGGAACATTCTTCTTATCTTATAGGAATTGATAGAAAGGGTGGATGCGCGTTATCCGGTCTTGTCTCTTTCCTTCCCACTTTTCTTCTCTCTTGGGTACTTCACTGCCAGTTATGCCATTACTACTCACGCGGAACAATAGGCATATTTATATGGTTAGCACAATACGAAAAGAAGCTAGAAAGAAGTCAAGTAATAATAAGAGTTCAAACTGCCTCTTCTCTTATTTAAAGGTGGAGTTGGCACTCTATCCTTAGGACTAGAACGAATGCCAGAGGAATCAACCTTGACTGATAAAGTACTCTACTAAATCTAAATAGAATTCCAAGAGACCAGCAATCCTGCCCGGAGATGGCCGAAAGAGAGCTTCGGAGGGGCTATGCTGCTTATCAGAATCGCCAATTGTATTCCCTTCCTCTTGCCGGAGCAGGACACACATAAATCAGAATTGAAATAGCAAAAAAGCAAAAGAAGGAAGAGAAAATATGGAGATGTTGGTTGAGAGCATCCTTGCGCTTTCTCTTTTTGCGAGAGTTTCGGTAGAATTCGATAGTGCGAGCATTCTTTATTAAAATGAAAATGAAAATTAAATAAATAGGAAGGAAGGAGAGTTTCAGAAAGACTCGCGAACGTAGGAGTCAGGAAAGAGGCTATGGTTATAGGGGTTAGCGTTAGACCATCTTTGAAGAGGTTTTGTGTCAAGCTGCTATAATTAGTGAGAAAATGATTATTGACAGTGCCGAGCGCGAAAAGAAAAAGAAATTCTCTTTATGTGTGTGGGTATAGTTAAGCAAGGCTAACACGCAGTTGCTGCATTTTTCGAATGCATTCTTCGAATTACTACTCTGATCGATAAGAGAAAGAAAAGGCCAAAGACAACACAATCTTTCTTTCTAGATTTTCACGCGTGGCAATGTTCGCTCCTTGTTGACGTTGGCTTGGAGAGAAGGGCCTATCCTATTATTTATTGCCTTTGTTTATTAAATGGCGCTAGTGGAAAGGGTAGGTACGTCTTGTCTTTTATCTATCCATAAAGAAGCTATGGAAAACTCTATTGACCAGTCTAGGCAAGGGAGTGATAGCGACCGATGTGCGTGCCCCTATATATTATATTAGTAAAATGCTAACGTCTGCTTTATTTAGTTTGCTAAATCTATCACGAGATGTTGGCAGGCATCTGTAGTCAGTCATCAAAGGCAATTTAGTAATGGTC
This sequence comes from Nepenthes gracilis, assembly GCA_033239525.1. Classification (NCBI taxonomy): domain Eukaryota; kingdom Viridiplantae; phylum Streptophyta; class Magnoliopsida; order Caryophyllales; family Nepenthaceae; genus Nepenthes; species Nepenthes gracilis. Next base: position 18,913,528 of record BSYO01000003.1, on the reverse strand, counting down.
GAGCCAGACTACATCTTCCCTATCGGAAAAGCAAGAACTACTTTCGCTCGAAAGCTGTTTACAATCTACCAATGGGACTATCAAAAGAGACCCGCCTAGGACTGATTGAAAGAAGACCTTGCCGACCAATGCCTTTGACCTTTTTCTCTCTCCAAAATGGACAATAGTTAGCAATCCTTCTTTGATAGCTGGGCTTGTGCTTTAACGACTGGGCAAGGCATGGCATGACAGACAGAAGAGCAAGCACATTCATTGAAGAAGCAAAGCGATTTGCGGGGGGTTTAAGGGGGGACTTTCGAAGCGATACTCAAACTATGGATTTTATGACGGAACGAAATTTTTTTTTTTTTGATTCCGTCATTCATAACACAATTGAAAACTCAAACTAAACCAATTAGGTGCAACATAGGATCTCAGATGCCATCTAGGACCCATATACTTTTAACCATAATAAGTATAGCGGAAGTTATTCTAACACTACGGAAGCATTCATATTCATTCCAAAATATTCATTTCCGAGTGCATAGACAAAATGTTTAACCATAGAAGTCCATCAAGTCATTACAATAATATTTCTCCAAAATAAGTTTTCGAGGGCTTTAATTCTTAAGACAAGCTCTAATCACTCCAACTTGTCAGGCACAAGCTCTAAAGCTTCTTCTGTGGGGGGGGGAAAATATAAAACAGTGAGCTGAGGCCCAGTAAGGTACATGCACATGGGTAGTAAAACGATGATGCAGAACGGTCATACAACTATGCATAAACAGAACGGTAAATCAGAATGCAGTCCAAGAAATAGAGAAAACATACCTTGACAGTGTTATACTTCAAAATCGGTGATCGGTACAATAAATGGTAAACAGTAACATAACATATCGGTAATTGGTACGATAAAAGGTGAACAGTACATATCATTTTGGTAAACAGCATTTCATGTTCGATAATCGGTACTTCATATTCGGTAATCGGTACGGTAACATAATATATCAGTAAAACAGTGAACGGTACTTCATATCATATCGGCAGATGCATCGCCAAAGATACCCTACTAGGCGAGAGGGCGAATAATCGAGATAGATTGTGTTCACTCCACACAATCTAAGGCCGGTACTGTCATATGGGTATCCCATCTCACGGGATCGGTACGGTATGCCACCCGAAGGTAGGCCGGTAAAGGTAATTCCCTCTGTCCATAACGCCCCAAGGGTAGGGCGGACCACAAATAACTCCATGCACAGAGTTATCCTCGATTACCACCGAAAAGTCTTAAGGCATGCCGGAGAACCTATCCGAACTGTAGTCAGTCCCGGGTCCTAAAATAACAGAAACAAAAATACTTCCTTCTTGAAAAGCCATTTTCAATAACGCCAAGTTCATTTTCAGTTCGGTGTCGGAATTTATTTTCGGGACAGAGTATTTTTCCTCAAAAGTTGGAGCATATTAAAAACCGGAGTTCTCTTTTCTGATACAAAACAAGAGTTCATCTTCAATCCAAAACCGGAGTGCATTTCCTCAAAAAGCTAGAGTGCTGGAGTGCTCAAAGGCCGGAGTGCTCAAAACTCAAAGGACGGAGTGCTTTTCATAAAGAGACGGAGCGCTTTTCACAACTGGACGGGGTGCTTTGCTTTTTCTCAAAAATCCGGAGTACTTAAAAGCCGGAGTGCTCAGAAAACCGGAGTGCAAATTCCTTCTTAAAAACGGAGTGACATTCCTTTAAAATCGGAAGTGCATTTCCTTTAAAACCGGAGGTCGTTTTCCTCTTAAAATTGGAGTTCTTTCTTTCATAAAGACCAGAGTTCATTTTAAGGGGCAGAGTTCATTTAAAAGACAGAGTTCCTTAAAGCCAGAGTTCATTTCTTTCATAAAGGACGGAATTTATTAAAAGCCGGAGTTCATTAAAGCCGGTGTTCTTTTCTTCAAATCCGAAGTTCTTAAAAGCCGGAGTTCTTTATTTATAAAAGCGGAAGTTCATAAGCCGAAGTTCTTTTGCGGAGTCCTTTCCTAAAAAGACTGGAGTTCCAAAAGCTGGAGTTTTTTTCTACAAATCTGTAGTTCTTAAAAGCCGGAGTTCTTTATTCGTAAAGGCCGGAGCTACAAATGTCGGGGTTCTTTAAAATCCGGAATTCTTAAATCTGAAGTTCTTTTCCATTTAAAATCCAAAGTTCCAAAGGATGGAGTTCTTAATCATTCAAAGTCTGAAGCTCTTTTCTTAAGGTTAGAAGTCTTTTCATGAGATTATCAGAGTTCATAATAGTCGACAATCAATTATAAAAATCTAATATCATGAATATCATGGTTTCCTTTAAACATGCCATTACGAACGATAAATCATAAGAACAGAACAAGTATCATACATACATAATTTCACACTGGCGTAGCAAACATGCGGAATCATGAACTCTAAAAACAGGGGTGAGTATTCTTGCAATATCTTTAAAGCATGAATTTAAAAATGGCGTCCGAGGTACACTTGTATGACTGCCTTCTCTGGCCGACTCAAAGTTCTCCCCTCCTTCGCTCCTTATTTTTCCTTCTGTTTGCCTTTGCATCAACCAGCGCCGGTTTCACTCTCTTCCTTCTTCTTGCATCAACCGGCGCCGATTTATATAGAGGAGGAGTTTGGTTGGGTAAGTCACCCACTTCGGTACCTCTTTTCAGAGGGTAGTTGGGAGCAAGTGAGTTAGGCTACTCACTATGGTACTTTTTCTCAGGGTGTAATGAGGTAGTTTTTACCTACCCCATTTGGTCGAGGCCTAGTTGGTTTTCTAACTAAATAATAAAGTTTGCCTTAAAGAAACCAGACTGATTTCTTCACTTAGAAAACCGGACTGATTCTTTGACTTCCTTGCAAGGCAGGTCAAACTTGATTGTTCTTTGAAAAGGGCCGAACTCGATTATTTTATGCAAAGGGCCTGACTGGATTATTTCATGTAAATGGCCGAAGTTGATATGTTCAGGCCGGACGGACCTCTTTTCAAAAGGGCTGGAGTTGTTTTCACATTGAGGCTGGAGTTCATTTTCTCAAGGGACGGAACTCATTTTCTCAAGGGACGGAGCTCATTTCCTCAAAGGACGGAGCTCACTTTTTCCAAAGGACGAAGTACTTTTTTAGAAAAGAGTGGAGTGTCTTTTTTTACTCAAGGGGACGGAGCTCATTTTCTCAAAGGACGGAGCTCGTTTTCTCAAAGGACGGAGCTCTTTTGGACGGAGTACTTTTCAAAAAGGACGGAGCTCTTTTCTTTGGACGGAGTTCTTTCAAAAGGACGGAGCTCTCTTTTGGACGGAGCTTTTTCAAAAGGACGGAGCTCTTTTGGACGGAGTATTTTTCTTAAGGGACGGAGCTCTTTTGGACAGAGCACGTTTCTTAAGGGACGGAGCTCTTTTGGACGGAGCTCTTTTCTTGAGGGACGGAGCTCTTTTGGACGGAGCACTTTTCTTAAGGGACGGAGCTCTTTTGGACGGAGTTCTTTTGGACGGAGTGCCCTTTTGGACGGAGTGCCTTTTCATGGAAGCCGGAGTTGTTGTGTTTTCGTGCTTTAAGGGCCGGACCTGATTTTACTATGCACAGCCGGACGAACTTCTTTTCAAAGGGCTAGAGTTGATTTTTCATGTAAAAAGGGCGGACTGGATTTTCACATTCTCAAAGCCGGACTGCACAAGCCGGACTTGATTTTAGACACAAGGGAAAGTTGAACCTCCTTTTGACCCATATAAGGCCGGTCTTTTCCAAATTTAAGCATCCTTCAATCTTCCTTGATTCTTTGATTATTTTGATCCCACGACTGGGACTTCTATGTTTTAGAATCTGGGTCATCATAGATTTGGCGACCGATTAATTAAAGTGTAAACTACCAATTCAGTATAAGCTGGTCGAGATAGATTGGGAAGACCAAACAAGAAGCAAAGCACTTTATTTGAAACAAAAGAAGAATTCGAAGAACTCCTGGATTTCGCTCCCCCTTCTACTGATACGGAAAGTCCTACAACTACAATTGAAAAAGCAGCTCACTCATCCACACTATCATCTTCCTTTGTAATAAGATCTACGATAGATCTACATTTTTTGGGAAAAGAAAGAAAGACGGAAGGGGGAGCCCCTACTCCTAACAATCATCCTATTTATCTTATCATTTAATATGTTCAAAAAATGCCAATTTTAGATCTTTTTCCTGGTCGTCCGGATCCAGAAGAGACCCGAAATTCCAGTTTTTGGCTAATGAAAGCCCCATGTTACGGACCTTTTATTCATGGAGAGTGGAGTCTTCCTTCTATTCCCCATTCTCGATAGAGAGATGAGGGAAGGCAGCTCGACCGATGCATCTATTGTATTGATGATATTTTACCTATGAATGCCTATTTGCTTGCTTTATTCCTTCATTCATGGAAAGCTTTATACCGTCTTCTTTAACGAGACTTCTTACAAGTGATGAACCTTCCACCTATTCGATCTATCGGAAGAAGTTTTGTGACTAAAGAAGATCAGCCTAAGAAATCCTGAACTACTCAACAGAACTAGACTCACGAACTGAGCTAGCCACTCCTTGAGAATTTTCTCCCTTCCATCCTAGTCCTTTGAATCGAGCAGGCAAGGCAGTGTAATATTCAAAAAAATCTTTGGATAGGGCTAAACGCTCGTCAGTTCTCATAGCGAGGCTAGGGCGCGGCCCCCCAATTCTCAACCTCGACCTACAAAAGAAAAAAAAGTTCTGTTTAGTAGCAGTCGGCAACCTTTTCTTCTTTTACTTCACATAGCTTTTCGTCTCCTTGATAGCTGGAAGTTCTCCAAAAGTATGAAAAGCGGAAGACCAAACTGAAGAAAAGAGTTTGTTTTAAGGATTCCAGTGAATCACCATATGGGAAGAAAATCCGGCCCGATAAGAGTGTGAGTGATGATTCCGCATCTCGAAAAGCACCCTCCAAGTTTGACACCAACCTCGTCTTATATACGCGAATTCTGCCGTCTGCAGGTCCTCAATCTTCACGCGAAAGCAACGCAACCTCCTCGCAAAGGAGACGCTCATTTCGACCCAACTACTCTCACCCTGTCGAGACCCGAGTAAGGGTTTTGGTGGGGAAGGAACTTGTTAAGCCATAGAGTCTTGTTATTCCCGTCTGCCGCGTGCACCTCATTCATTTTCATGAATGTCGTAAGTGAAAGGTGTTGTTAACATAAAGTTGTTTGATTTGCCAGCCTTGGCCTAGAGAAATGGAGAGGACTGTTCGTATAGTAGTTTTGGTTTGACAACCGGCTCATAAACATGCCTTTCAACGCTAAGAAAACAGCCTTCTCGTGAACTCAGTGGAAAATTCTTTTTTTTCTTTCCGATGAAACCAACAGGGAAGGAATGGAGTATACGAAGCGAAAAGGGAAGGAGTGTAGGCTTGCTTCGCATAGGCTACACAAGCCAGGGAGGGTAAGGTAAAGTTGAGATAGGATCATAAGAAAGGAAAGGCTCTCCCTTATTAGATAGGGATAGCTCGCTTAAGGAAGACTACCTTTGGAGCTAAATCTTCCTGAATTCTGAGGGAAGTGCTATTCAATTGACCATGAGGCTCTACCCTTCCTTACCATTCAATGCTGCATATCTATTGCGAAATCTGTGCCGGAGATCGGAGTGCTACACTTCACTTATATGGGGGAAGAGGGAAGAGCAAGGTCACTCAGCCAAGAGGGTAAGAATCTCTGAATTGATAGAGAATCAAATGATGGAACGCCAATTGATTTCGAACGAAGTTAGAGAAAGTTTCTGTAAATTCCCCGAGAAGTTTGTTGATTTATCGGACGAGGAAGTGAAAGCTATTCAACAGTCCGTATTGAATGGTACTTATTCGCTTTCCCCATCACGTTTAATTTCCTTTGAGAGAGGTGATCCGATTCAAGATAGGTTCTCGTACATTTTGAATTTTCCGGAATTACCCACCCATTCCTTCGCTCTTTATATCGAGCCTGAGGACGAGCTTGTTCTGGTAGCTCTCGAAAGTCTCTTACAGAATCGAATTCTCCTTCTTCAACCTTAATGAGAAATTCCTTCGGATCCGAGTTGGCTAGGGGGCATGAGCGGTAGTCAGTGCTTTTGCTCTTACAGATGCCAGTCCTTTTTATGTTGATGCGAAATAAGTGGTCTTAGCCTTTATGCCGCGTTTTCGGAAGGGGTTCAGTGAGACCCCTGGCTTGTGTAGCCTATGCGAAGCAAGCCTACACTGGCTTAGCTCCGCAGATGTTGAAGGAGGCAGGTTGAAAGCTTTCACCAGGTCCAGGAATCGGTATTAGCCCTGTTTCCGCTGTTCTAGAGTCGGTAGCTTTAATTGCTCGTGTTGAATCAGCCGGGAGTGACAGCGATTCGGATGAAAGGTTCTCGCAATGGAAGCTCTGTACCAAGGGTAGAGTAGAGGGGAAGGTCGCTTCTGACTCTCGGTCTTCTGCAGTGAAAGAACCCTCGGCGAATTCAATTGTTTCAGCTCGAGCGAGGTAATTAGCCTGTGTTAGCAGAGCTCTTGGGGAAGAAAAGAAGCAAGGGAGGATTTTTTCACATCGGAGATTCCCACTAGGGCAGGGCTATGAGAGAGAAGGGGCATTCCCGGTCAAAGCATTGATTCTAAGCCTTTATTCTATTCTATGGGGGGCTAGGTCAGAGCTAGCATTGAATAAGAATAAGCTCGGATTCCTCTTAGCGACTATGAACGAATGCTTTCTCATTGAACAAAAAGAATAGCCGGCCTTTGTTTTTGCTGTTACAGAAGAAGCTGCTCTTGGCCTTTTGCTTGGCACTAGGAAGAGAAAAGAAAGATCTTAGGGCTAGGCCCTTTAGGCCAATTAAGAGATCAGACTTCACTTCCAGAACTCGCGAAAATAGCCCTGATCAAGGTGCGTGCGGAAGAAATGCTTGCTCTCAGCGTTAGCAAGACTCCGTTGCTATTGGACTTGGCTAGTAAGCCAAGAGGGAATCCGTCTTAACTAAGCCAAAAGGCTAGCGAACGAGGGGAGAAATCCGCTCTTGTTCAAAGGAGAATGGCTCTTGTTTGGTTCTATCTTAATATAAAGAAGAAGATCCCACGTGCTAGCCGAAAGGCCGATTAGGATTCTGCGTTCACTCGGTTCTCTAAATAAAGGGAGAGAAGTCGCCCTAGGTCTCGGGGAGGAATAATTTGACTTAGTTAAGGAAGGCAATGCAATGAATATTCTTCACCTCGAACGGGAGTTTGCTCTTTCACCCTGTGTAGCCTATGCGAAGCAAGCCTACACTGGGTGAGAAAGAATAGGAAGAACTTCTCTTATTATAGAGGAAGCTCTTTTCTCTTTCTGTTGCCGGTCAGCCTGCGCTATAAATATTGGCTAGCTCAGATAACCAAACTTCCGGGTTAGTTAAGTCCGAATTAAAGCCAGATGCAGTTATTTCTTTATCTATATCCTTCGCGGATCACCAAGGTTCATGCCGCTTACTTCTGCTTCCGCTCTATCCAAGTCAAGCCAGATTGTCTGGTTCCCCATTCCTTTCGGAATGTAATTATCAATAGACTTAATTTCCGCATACTCTGCTTTAGCTTTAGCTGCATTCTTCTTCTTTCTGTCCCATACCTCTTCGTCGCATCAGCATCTGTTGTTGAAGCATAATCTGTTGGAAAGTCAGATGTCGAATATTCATATGTAATATAATTACCAGTTGGCGAATCATCCTCAGTTGAATCTGTTTTAGTTTCCCTCCCCGGTGGAATTGAAAAAGAAACTATACCCTGGCTTGTGTAGCCTATGCGAAGCAAGCCGGAACTCCTTCCTTTCCTTTCCTGGATTTGGGGAATTGAAAATCTCCCCTCCTTGCGAAGAGGCCCCCCCGAACCACCCTCATCAAGTGCTACCTCAAAGCAGGAGCTTTCTTCTCGATCTCATTCACACGTGAGAGTTTCTCGAAATGGGTTTCGTGCTCAGTTTTCGCTCTCCATTTGCTCTTGAAAAATTCCTGGCAGAAGGGCATGCTGGTATGCTACGATCAAATTCTTGTTCTAAATATCTGCCATGTGAGACCCTACTCGTAAGTATGAGTTAAGAGAGTCTATCATACGGTGTATAGAAATGTATGGATGTCCTCGAAAATAAGATATCGAAATAGAGCTTCCCGAAACCATTGGTTGGGACGTTTCTAGTGATCAAGGCCTTGTTTTGACCTTCAACTTAGCTATGCGCAAAGGAAGCCTTTCTCTGCATATGTATGATATTTCATCCGTGAGTGTGTTAACACGAGAAGGCCGATGGGTAGACCCAATATCTATCAGTACTCGCGATCTGGGGAGTACCCAGGGAACTCATAAGGCCTCTACATTGAGGGAAAACCTGCTCTACGTGAAAAAGGAGAAGTGCACTTTTGCATAACCTCTGTTTTCCTTGGGCATTGGAACAATCACAAATGCAGGAAGGAACTGGTTGATATAAGAAGATCTCTTACCATAGGGTCTTAAGTTGAGTATAGTACTCAGCAATAGTCATATCCCCCTAACTCAGATTTTGAACTTCTTATTCAAGCTGGAATATCTTAGCTTCATTTCCTCTGGAATAAAGATCATGGAGATAAGACCATACCTATTTAGCCGATGCCATAAACATCAGACTGGTAGCAATTGTAGGCTCAATTGCATTGAGAAGCCATGACATGACCAGCGGATTTGTGGCACTCCAGTCAGCCATCTTGGTATCAGTCATATTGGGGATCAGAGACAGAAGGACAGCGGGCTGATCCATGAAGCTCCATAAACGCTTTCCTCCAATGAACAGACGAACCGAGCGAGCCCAATGCAAAGAACTCAAGTGAGGAGATCTGGTTACCTTTTCTAATACGTAATACGAGGAGGCAATGAATATGAAATGGTTGTATACCGAGGCAATGCTATTATTCTTTTCAGCCAAAAGCCTATTCTTTATGGTGTGCCAGTTGCTGATCATAATCCCTAAAAATAGAGGTAACGGGGCGGAAAGTAAATCAGATAATCAGATAAGGGACGAGAGGGAGCGGTTCCGTGGTTCGGCGGGTAGAGGAGATCACTATGAAGAATAAAAGGCTTCGGAAGAGGTTTTTATCTCCAGAGGTAGCATTTGGGAACGATCTATATCAATTGGTACGAAAGCCTACAGCAAGAAGGAAGGAACGAATGATAGGAATGTAGCGGAAGAAAAAAGTGCTTTTTTGGGCCATTTGGAAACTCCTTTCTATCCTTGTCCCTTGCCGGCTAGAGCCACGGAGCTAAAGGCAGATTCTTTAGTCGCTTATGACTTAGTCCTGACCAAGCAAGGCCTCTTTTAGATTGACTGTTGGCAGATCGAGATTGAAAGCCAGTAGCAACGAAGTGCTTTCACCTCTTGTAGTAGATCCGTCTAGTCGAAGATCCTTATTTCTTTCTGTCTAGTCTCCCTACGCTATTAGGCACCTTTGGTCTAGGCTTGGCTAGTTATTTTTTTTTTTACATTCTTTTCATCCTTTTTTTTTCGTTTATAAGGTGAGCTTCAATGCCCCTAGTCAGTAGGCGAGCGCTAAAAGCGCGCTGAGTGGCCTTTTTCTTTTATTATCGCGAGTTTAGTTTGGAGCTTTTGTGTTAGGAAAGAGCCTGCGTGCCTGTTTATTTTATTTGCCTTAAACACCGCGCTATTGAGCGTATAGAGCTTTTTAGAGTGGAGCTAAGGGGGTGTACCATTCAATGCCAGCCCTAAAGATGGCTTTTGCTTGTCTTGTCTCGCCATAACAAGCTGAGCTAGATGGGCCCGAACCTGCTCCTGCTCTTTGGGGTTCATAATTGTCTGTGGAGTGGATATGGAATTAGACTTTAAACTGGCGTATGTCCTTTAGTTCAAGAAGGTGGACACAGCATTGCTCTAGATGAGGATAGATGCGTATGGTATAGGAATCGGGAAGAGAAGATCAAAGCCTTCCATGGATCACGAACTGGAGTTTTCTAATGAAATAAATGCGAGAGCAGGCCCTGCAACGTGACTTGGTTTGCTCGGGTGTGGAAGGATCGGGGAACAGATATGTCGATGGTTGAAAGGCTAGCGAATACCATTCCTTTCTTTCAGGAATTAGGCTTAGGAGTGTAGGCTTGCTTCGCATAGGCTACACAAGCCAGGCCGGGCTAGGTCACTTTTCTCTCTTCCTGGGGGGGCACCAACACCAGGAAGATAAAGAAAACTAGGTGTTCCCATCAAAACCTTAACTATTTTGATAGCCTTGATTCCTTTACCGCGGGGTTCTTCATTATCATTAGGTCTTTCTCCAGCTTCGCCTGCTGTTCCCATAAGCCCTTTCTCGCGGTACTTTTGACCAGAAAAAGACCTTTTTCTGACCACCAGAAAGTGAATGCCCCTTTGTGGAGGGACGACCGTAGCCGGTGGCATCTGTTTTCTCAAGCTGGGAGAGACCCATGCTTCTTGCCCGGCTTGATTGTTCTTTCCTCCTTGTCCTCTTTTGAGGAGGAGTTGGCACTTGTGGACCAAAAAGTGTAACATGGTGATCTTCATAACACAAAGAAAGGAATGAAAGCAATCGAAAAAGGTAGCAGTCGTTAGGCCGAAAAGTGGAGAAGTAAATAGGCCAATGCCAATTGAAAGCTAACTAGTTGTCCCTCTTCGATTTCGATGACAGGAAAGATCAGATGCACAGAAGGAGCTGCACATGAAGAATGGCAAGACATTGAAAGAAGGGGTTCTGTACGAATGCCCTGTTGCTGTTGAGGAAGAGAAGTGTTAGAATCCGCTCCTGGTGGAAGGGTTGAAGGAGGAATTGCACAATGTGCTATCGAATCCGCTGCATCGAATGCCCTGTTTGGCTCTTTGATAGAAGGAGCAGTTAGGGGA